>JBAJFG010000362.1:1200000-1800000 GCA_037903475.1 Ancylostoma caninum
ATTTCCTTATTGATCATTTTGTTGCATGTGGTAGTGAACAACACCATTTCATCTATTGTTTGCCGTTCTAAGTGCTACACAAGCACAACTTTATATTATCAACTACGGCACGGTCGGCAGAAGATACCAAGGTGTCATTTTGCTATCACTTACCCTCTAAATCACCTTGCTAGCTCACCACTGCAAAGAGGAGTGCGAAAATTTCTGAATCCTGCCTTGTTGCTTCTGTAATGGCGCCAGTCTCATCACTGCTTGGTCTGCCGTTGCACATGGCAGTGCTGCAAATTCAGAACGGTGTTATTGCCCGCAGTTTTATCTGGTTTGCATATCGTTGCATCTCGTGTTGTCGTTGCTCACGGCTTCAAGCAACACCACTTCTGTCACCATTTGGTCTGTTGTTGCACACGGCACAATGCCACTTCATATTAAGTTTGGTTTGTAAGTTTTAAGCTTGGTGCTGCGCATCTTGTGTAACAACGACCCGGTCACTGCTTGGTTTGGCGTTGCACACGGCGCTGCTGCAAATTCAGTACATTGTTGTTGCCTACAGTTTTATCTACAACAATTTTATCTACATGCGTAGTTAGCCTATCGTTGCATGTCGTGCTGTCGTTGCTCACGGCTTCAAGCAACACCATTTCTGTCACCATTCGGCCTGTCGTTGCACACGGCACATTGCTACTTCACTTCAAGCTTGATGTCGCCAAATTCATCTTTCACATTCATGCGTGATATTCTTAGCACCAGCTCTCCTAGTAACTTTGTAGTACTTCGTAAAACTGCACAATTTATTGCTCTCTGGCTTTGCACGCATTTCTACATTACGCTCACAATTTATGTGCGTACCTTGCAGCTATAAATGTGGTGTCGTTCGGTTGCAATTCAAATGGTAATGAGAGAAACTCTGTTCAAATGAATTCAATTGAACTAGGGAAGCTTCGTTGCATAATTTCTGTTTCAGGAAACTGCCGGCTGTCATCATGTTTATAGTGGCTGTTGCTGGTGGTCTGACGTTCTATCAACATTTCGAGTACTACTGCCTTGTACGATCCTACTGCAACGAAACACAATTGTATTCAAGATGTCTGCCAGTGTACAGTGTGTGAGTAAATAGTCGTTTCTCAAAATAACAAGGCCCATGCTCCGATTTTCCTGACTTTTCCATTTCCTTGCTTCATACCCAATCCTTGGGAGTTCTAAATTGGTGAACTTTCCTGGAATGGCGAGGGTAATAGGTTCGTTGCCAACGTAAAGGGCGAGCATTGTAAATTAGGTGAGGTTCGTCAGACATTCTAAGGTACCGAACCAACTTTTAAGGCCCATACGCTAGCGGAAATCCACGTTGTTGTCATGTGCACAAAAACGTAGAAGACATTGGAGAATTAAGATTTTACTGAACAATCGTCACTTCTACAGCTCAAATTGCACGATATTGAAAAGCGAACGCACTATAGCAGCTGTACGTATAGGGCAAAAAAGCACTACATAGTTCTGCTACGGTAATCAACGCTTAAGTTAAGTTGAAGGCTGAAATGAGAAGCGCACAAAAACTGAAATTGCTATAATACCGGGCACACGAACTGAGCGCAAACTATGGTTAGGATGCAGACATTTCGTTGCTTCTTTAGTAGGGAAAGGTTAAACCCATACCTGAATACCCGTAAATTAGCATAGATGTTCTGCTAACATTTTGTGCTAGCATGTACACGGTGCGGCAAAATGATTAGTGCAGGATAAATTGCCCTCACTAGAAAGAGAAGCTAGAATTTCTTGCGATTTCTCGATTTCGGTGCAAGCTTGTGAAGGCTTTCATAACTATCTTCTTTTATTTCCACTGGGCTGATATGTACAATTACCGTAAGGTGCTCTCTCACTTCCTCGGGGGGGGGGGGGGTACGAATTTTGCATGCTAAAAGGCGCTAGGATAGTAGGCGATGGCGGTGGAACTATAGATCCAGAATAGGACCATTACGAATCAGAAAACAAAAGCAGAAAGTGGAACAGCTGAATATAAGAAAGAACACAAGGACTCGCAAGAAGAACTCGAAACTTCCCGAATCGTAAAAACTCGCGAGCCACGCATTGTATGCATAAGTTTGGCGCACTCTGTAGTCCTTAAGCCTGAAGAATCCAACTGAATTTGTTCCTTGTCCCCCGGTGTTTTTCTTTAGATTGCTACAGCGTGACAGCTGAGAAGGAAATTGAAAGGAAACTAGAGAGAACCAGTGCTAAAAGTGTTTTGAGACCAAATCTCTAGAATGCTCATCAAACTGAATGTGGATTCTTTCATTCAAAGTGCATCATTCTTAATGGGAAAACTTTTCAGATCTTGGTTCGGAAAACGAGAAAATCCATTCTCGCCGGCATTCCAACAGCTCATCTCACTTTGCGTGTTGGTTTACGCTCTGACAATGATCATTCTACCGATAGTATTGCTTACTATGCTCAATCTTATGCTCCTTTGTGCATTGCGGAAACGACAAAAACATCTGGCCGTTTGTGCTGACGCTACGGAGAGGTTTGTTTTTCCACGCTTTTTTTTTGAACACCGAAAATGAAAATTATTTTCTAGACGGAACAACGAAGGCCAAATGCAGAAGACCGAACATAGAGTGACGCTGACGGTCACCTTCATTGTCACAATGTTCACACTCACTAATGGTCCCTCAGCACTTATGCACCTCATCCGCACTGCGTATAATCTCAAGCAACAAGATTTATATGATCTTACAATGATTTGCAGGTATGCGTCTTTTTCATGGCCACTTCTTTTTTCGTAGAGTCTTTGATTCCTCTCTGATACCTCGTGCCTTTTGTATATGAAAATATAACGCCCCATTCATATCGTTACATCCGTAAATATCCCATAAATACGAGCGTAAAACCTTTTCCACTACATACGTCAACATGACGTCCCACTTCCTTAATGAATACGTCCTAGGTAAAGGCAACAATAAATGAATAACATCAAGTTTATCTAAAATCTAATGGGGTCAATGAAGTAAGTGTGCAGTTGGGCATACCACAACAATGTTAGCCGTAGGTTAACGCACTGTCAAAGGGGTGCATTTTTTGCATCTTTCTGGACAGTTTTTGCCTCATCAGATTGCTAGATTCAATCCGCTTTGAGTGAGATATTCATGTTTTAATAAAGGAGAAAGAACATCCAATATTTTCTCTACGAATTTTCGTCATTGCATACTAATTGTTCATCTTTTCAGCACATTGGTGATCTGCGGGAAGGCATCCAACTTCATTTTGTTCTGTTTGGGATCGCGTCACTTCCGGTTGAGGCTAATCAGGCTTACACAACGGAAGGTTCACAGGAAAATAGGTGAATACATGCTCTTCTACAATGCTTTCAAGAAGAAAGCATTGGTTATGTTGCCTAGCCATGGAAATCTCTCACACATTAGAGAAGTGAACATGCGAGGTAAGTAAAAAAATCCAGGCCGAGTCTCGATGTTGCCTGCACGACTACCAAGCTTATTGGGCATTATGCAGTTCCTGTGCAATCATGAGGGTACCAGTTCCGCAATGGTACAACAAGGTACAAAATGCACCGTGACTGCTTCTTGAGTTCATGCAGTGTTTTGCAGTGCATCCTGCTTTTTCCTTCTTGCTTCGATCTATTTATTCAGCTACTTTCGCCATATGTACTGTAGTGTTCCTGGTAGGCTTTGTGCTAATTAGTTTCCGGTAATGCCAGCAATGCCTTGCTGCTATAAATTTTATTACCGTTCCTGTAACGCAATCTTTACCTTGACATTTGGCTGAAAAGGGCAACGCATTTTTTCCCAGGACTTGTCAGAAGTAAAACGATTGGTCTTAGGAATAGAGGGACCTGAGTGATCAGCGATTAGGTTTTCAGATCGAACCACTCAAATCCAATCAGTGAACGACGTTAGCCTGCGGCCTTCATAAAGAGATTTTATTAAGTTGCTAAATAAGTCACGTTCACCTCAGAACATTTATTGTAACTAAATTTTACGGGAGAAAGGGTTAGTAGCTTTGTACTTTGTGCCTTTGAAAATAGGGCTGGACAATATAATAGGAGTTGCAATATATATGGTGTTGCGCGAGGAAGTGCAGCAACCTCTTCGCGCCGTTGGACGAGTGGGTGCAGCAACACCTATGTTGCTGTGTGTGCCGCTGAAGCAACACCTCGTGTCGCTGTATAGGAAACGCAACGTCATGAGTTGCATGCCGGTTGAGGGCGTCACCACCAGCAACACCATGCATTACCGGCATTATTTTCAAATAGTGCTGTAGCATTTTTACTCAAATTTCAAGAGCATAAAAAAAACTTTCGTACATGGACAATATTTCACAGAAGAGAACAACCTCTCGAGAAGCACAAGTCTTAAAGGTCCCATTTTAATCGGACTTCAAGTCTAAAAGCAACATCATAAAGCTGCTAAACAAATATGGGAACACTGCATGAGCTTGACAATACATTTGCAAGGCACAGGAGATGCTGAACCTCTTAGATTCTCAGCAATTTCTAGTTTTCACCCTGTTCCACAAAAGATTTTTCATCTTTTCAAGTTAGGCTCGTACTTCTTGGTCGCAGCTTCATAAAACTACTTTTTTCCATGCTTTAGAATAGAGCTTTGTTATTTAATGACTTGGTGCCCACGTGCAGAATCTTCCGTTCTCAATGTGACCTCATTTCCAGAATCACTCTCGGGTACTCTTCTGACGAACACCATGAGCCGAGCGATAGCAAGAAGGCAAAGTTGCCCGTCGAAGAAGAGCAGCACTATTGGAACGCCATGCAAGTCGAGGAATCTTAGCACAGCCGACATATATCGTCCTTTGGTTCGAGATTTATCAAAGGATTTCGGCTCACACTGCTGAATGTAAAACGAAATGGAAGAGTAAACAGTGTGTCTTAGCAATTTTTAGCTAAGTTTATGTACTTTAACATGATTCTCTCTACATCTTCCTTCAAAACCAACGAGCTTTATGAAAAATGAGTAATAGTCGTTGTTTCGTTGAGAAATCTCGTATCTTGAAAATCGGGTGTACTGCTTTACTTTGCTATGTTTGTGTGTAACAATTGATATATGTGACAACAATGACATATTATCTAACAAGTAGCATTAGTGAGGGTTGCTCTCCACTGATTTTTCTTCCAATATTGAAGACAATTCCGGAAAACATGCAATTTCCTTGAACAATCAGGTTGTGAGCTTTGCTTTCCCAATGAATGCGTGGTTATTTTATACATATGATCTCATACTGCACTCAATCTCTCATGTTCTCGTCATCTCCAATGTGTTTGATAAATTTCCATTTTCATCCGTTTATTTCCTATACCATGGATACATAAACCAACTATTGCCACCTGTTAGTGTTGTTCCAACGATGCTCCTAACGCCATCCAGGATCCCTCCAACGAGGTTGCCGACTTCGTGCCCCCAGCCTGGCTGGCCACTTCAAAAAACGAGAAATTAAAGGTGCAACGGAATGATCAAGAGTTCCTAGGAGTTTTTAACCCAACTTTCCACCGTGAAGAGAAACCAGTTACAGAAATCATTTGCTGTGTCTCCCGCTCATGTCGTCTTTATAAAAAAAAGAAATAAACGATGATGATGACTTTCTAATGCAACGGCAACCACCAACCCTCATTTAACCTTCTAACATTAGTTTGTTTGTATGGCCCTCCTCATGGAACTCTCAAACCCAGGTCATATATGTTATAGCGATGGAGAACGTGTGAGCTGCAGGTAGCATCTAAATATAAAATGGCTTCTACCCTCAAAAGTACCATGCTTGCATCACAAATGCTATGCCACGTAAATTGAAGCTACGTTCTGCTTGCCACAGCTTAGAAGTGCCATATTCTTCACAAATAAAGAGAATGATGGTTTGATATTAGTTTTCCTTCAGTTGACGCGCATTCAAAAAGGGCAGCACGCGTATTTTCATAGTAACAAACTTATGTTTACCTCTCCTAGCGTAATGAGAAATTCAGTTAAGAACATAAATTTTTCCCGAAAGCTACAAGAACTATAACTCATGGTTGATATCTCGTATCATATCTAACAACGTTTTGTGCATATATGTCAGAATTATACGTCAAGACTGTCTGCTAAGTTCATTTCACTTATTCTTTCTTTGAATATGGGAACATGGGAAGAGTGAATTGCTCATAAATGGAAACAAACCTCATTGGTATTCCCATAGCGTCATAAGGTCCACCCATCATCACAGGTGACACAAACGACGTTCTCTGCAAATGGAAGCAAGATGACGTGATGACGTAGTGTTTTCTGCTCAAGACATTTTGTTGTAAACGTCATGCATTTTCTTGTGCATAGTTTATGAGTAAAGCATTTTTTTTGCACTGAGTTATCCATGAATAAATGAAAAGTTGGTCTAATCGTACGTTATTCTAAGGCTTTGGGGAAATTTTTTTGTAACGATCCATTAGAATTGGAAGAAGTTTAAAATGATAAGAAAAACAGGGGACTCACAAAAACGCCGAATCATAATTGTAACCAACCGTAAAAGAAGGTTGCATCATCACAACTCTATCTTCGTCGTCGTCTTGAAATCCGTGGAACGGTTGTCTGGAAAAATACTTTTGTTGTGACAAAAAAAGTGCTACAGAACTATGGTGTTCGCAAAAGTGACATACTGTTGCACAAAAGATTGACCGCCAAACGCGCCTTGTTGGTGGGTGAACTGAGCGCCTTGGAACGGTTGCCTAAAAAATTTTGTTGCGCTAAAAGAGTGCTATAGAATTTTGATGCTTGAATTGTGACATACTGTTGTACAAATGATTGACCGCCAAACTGCTGTTGTTGTACAGTGTCTCTTCCAATAGGTACGAACTGCTGATCAGGTACAAATTGCTGATTGGATACGAACTGCTGATTGGATGCGAACTGCTGATTAGCGGGCGCAGCAGGCATAGCTTCCAGAAACACTGCAAAACTATGAAACAGGCATTGAATATTTGACTTCTATTTTGGTTCAAAGTCCTTTAGGTTTAAGGCTCGATCATACCATGTCAACCAGCCCGAAACAACCATTGCGTACCTCCTCCAGAAAGAAGGGGAGAAATTCCCATACGTAACTCCACACATCGCTTCGTAATAGTCTAGCAGCACAAGCATTCTCGTTACTAAACCGTTGAACGACAAATAGGTACCCAATCCTATTAACTTTCAATTTAACCCGTTGACGCAATTCAAATAGCCGCCTCTTAGCAAAAACAGAGATTTACTTCCTGAAATGGACGCACACGTATACAGGGACTATGCTCAGCTAATATAATTATTTAAAGATAACAAGCACAAAGCAATATGTGTGTAGAACAATTTTAAAGAAGGAGCAGACGAAAAAACAACGAACGATTGATGGCGTAAGTCTTTTAAAACGTGTTCAGGCTGTTCCAGGACTTTTGAAGACATAATATGTTCACATGACACCTGGCAGAGCGAGAAAATTGCCTATTTCACCAGTTTGTTGAAGGTGAGCAGGTACATTTGGTGGAAATGAAAGGTTGTAGAAGACGGCTACATCACCGTATCGGCAAGATGAAGCGATGTGAGTAGGCGAGGCAGAGTAAAAGAATTTGACGTGCTATGTTTATTTATTTCTTCACTAAATACACCACATAGGTTTGTGCACTTTGCGATATTTGGCTAAAATTTTCATAGTTCTGCAGACTCTGCAAACTCAAATAAGGTCCAAAAATAAGCCAAAAAATAAAAAAGGGATGATGCTTAGGACGGAGTACACGTGGAGCTGCAGCAACGTCCAAATATGGTTAGCACGATTAGGTGGCTCAGCACTTAGTCTTTGTATTCATGGCTGCGGTGTTACCCATGTTGCTGTGTAAGCCACTACAACTGCAGCAGCATGTCGCTGTGTACGTTGAGGACTGCGAAATAAGTTATTGCTGTGTCACAATGTCAAAGACAACACCACGCACCCGGCCTCCTGAAACAGCAACTCTAAAGCATTCTGCTTAAGTTTAGACCGATCTCAAAAAGCGTTCGGAAATTCCGAATACACATAATGCTACTAGTGAGGGCATCATATCGTTATGACATGATGGAAAGCATGGAAACGCGAACGGCGTCTACAGGCATGGCCTGAGCAAAAACATCTTGTCGATTTCTTGCTTGAAAAGTTGGAACGACGATGATATAAATATAAAAATGGAAGCCCGATAAAAATTTGTCAAGCTACAGTAAACGACCAATGTTCTGTTTGTTCGTTTGGGGGACGTGCAACCAGTGGACGACCATTGCGGCAGCAGTCCACGTAAAAGGTGCTGCAGTTGCACATATGGTGTTGCAATGGGTGCTGCCGCAGCACGTTTGTCGCTGCACTGGTGATGTCGCAGCACCCATGCTGCTGCTCAATCCACCGCAGCAACACCTCTTTGTAGCTGTAAAGGGGATTGTCATGTCACGTGTTGCTGTGTTTGAGCAGAATGCCTTTGAGAGCACCATACAGAGCTGAAGATAGCGTAATTCTAACTCATTTTTCCCTTGAGCTTGGACTTAACATTGAAAAGGCTTTAGAACTCGGGTTATGCGATGTGCGGGTGGGTTGCATCGAAATGAGCGATAACAAAAAACACTTATCGAAAATTTTGACAGGAGCATGAATTTTGACAAGAACCTGCCTTTGGACTCTGCTGGGAGTTTCAAAGGTAAGGTAATGTCAAAATTTTCGATGTACCGTTTTTGGCTCTTCGTGATTTGTAAGACTCACCCATACAGCAATGCTCATGGTCAATTCCGAGTCTCAAGGAAAAATTGTTGTGGTTTACGTTATCTGGATCTCTAGACTCTTTGCCAGCGTTACTCTCTTCTCATTAATTTTTTTTTAATTTCGGCCTTCCAATTTCCCTCAGCTCACAGGGATGGGACCGCAACAACTAACTACAACAGGCAGAAAAGACCAAGTGCTTTGAATTCTCAAATTAAGAGTATTTGAGCGTACAAGTTCACTTTTCCTATGTCGGTAGGACGTATTGAATATCAAGAAGATGGCATCACCTTCTAGAAAGTTTTGGTATCAACTCTTCTTAACTCGAAGATGTGAGGGTTTTTTTTTCAATCATCGGGAATCATCGTCTGTTTGAGAGAGAGGACATAGGGTTGCCGGAAATCCGTTGTAAATCAAAGCACTCTCTTTGGGCATAGTTGCTTTTCATCTCCAAACCTGTACACAGCGGTTTCACCTCATACTGGGAGCTAAACACGCTTTTTCTGCAAATCATGTGGTTAGGTGTTCCAGCCAATCAGTCGAATAGTGGCTAATAGTGGAATTCCATGTATGTATTATACTTTACGGAAATCCTGGAACAGGGTATACATGGAGCACATGGTAAAACAGAACTATTCTCGTTGTGGGAATTATAAGCTAGTTTTTATTCTTGTACAGAGTGCAGCATAATTACTGTCCCAAAACAAAAAAAAACTTGTATAAATGAATCAGTTCAGATGATCTTTCCAACAACTATTTACTAATATCTAAGAAAACAAAAACCAAGATATCATTCAATGTGGCCTCCTTTGGCGCGGATGACACCCTTCAGACGCTCAGGATATGACTCCACCGCGGCGCGCACGTGATCTTGCGGTATTTCGTTCCAGGCTTTCTCTAGAGACTTCTTCAGAGCATGAACGCTGGTGTGTTTTTCTGACAGACCTTCTGCTCCAGCAACGTCTAGATTAAGAAGTCCAGCACATTCAGGTCAGGCGAATTAGCCGGCCATTCGGATGCGCGGATAAAGTCTGGCAGGTTGGCGCGGCAACAGTCTTGGGTGGCCTTAGCCCGATGAGCAGGTGCTCCGTCCCATTGCAAGATCCAGTGGCCGTTTCGATTTCGATGGCCCATGGAAGCACATGATTCTTCAATATTTCCAAATACACGTTTTTTTTTATCAATCCTGACGTCTTTTTCCACAAAAATGAGGGGGGTTCGCCCGGTCGCTGACACTCCAACGAAAATCATCACAGAATCTGGATGCAAGGTGCGTGATACAATCTGGCCCGCTGCATCAGCTTCCCTACTACTTTCTGTGCGCACTCTATCATTTTGGGGATTGTGCACCTGCTCAACTGTGAATAGTTTTTCATCCATAGAACCGTTCTCATGTGGGCGTCTTCAACGGCCCTCTGAAGGAGCGTGCGGCATTTTTTCACCCTAGCAGTTCTTTGGTTTTCGCTGAGGCCACGCAACTTCCGCAGCTTGTAAGCTCGCATCCCAAGCTTCTCCTCAACAACTCTATGGAGGCTTCGCCGGGAGATACCCAGCTCAACTGCCATCTTTCTCATGCTGCGGCATGAGTTTCTGTCCAAACGTCTCTTCACGATTTTTTTTTCATGCCACAAGTCACCGGGACAGGATGGCCAGTTCTTGGAAGGTCATTAGTCGTACCTCTTTTCCGAGTCCGGTACACCAGCTTCCTTTTCACGTTTAGCCAACGACAGATTTGCGAAGTTGTCAGTCCTCTTCCATGCATCTCGAAAATTGCGCAACGGTGTGCTGACGGCTTTGCCATTTCTTGTAAAATGAGGCAAACTACAACGTAGGTTCATTTGAGGCAGATATATGCAGAATGATATGCCAAACATTACAATAACAAAAACAGATTTGAATCTATCAGTTACATCAAATCTCGCACTCGCGCAATGATGGGACAGTAATTATGCGCCACCTTGTACATTTTTGAAAACAAGTGAAAAAAAATCTAGTGTATGATCCATCTTTCACATATAAAAATTTACACCATAACCCTGGAGCACTTTTCCTTGAAAATAGGAGATGAGCTTGAGAAGCACTCTCAAACTCCATTTCCGTGATATACGGGTAAGCTACACCAATAAGAACGCGAAACCTTTGAAGACAAAATTTTAGACGCACAGTTTTTGGGCTCCTTGTGATGTAGCCTACCTCCACACGACGCAATTCAATCCATAGCTTTAAGGAAAGTGCTTATGATTAGAGTAGGGTAATTGGGGCTTGTTTCTGATGCTGTTCCCACAGCTACTCTTTTTTGACACAACAACACGTGATGGAATGATCCTTCAAATGGCGACAAGAAGGTGCTGTTGTAGTGATTTACTGACGTAACACTATGCGTACGTAACAACAGTGGGGCAAGAATCCCATTGAGTCACACTACACCTTGAAATATTTGACTGGGGCATGGGATACATGAAAGCACATCCCATACCCTATAATAGGAATTGCAGTATCGCTTATGTCGTTGCCTCATCGCCTTTGTCATTGCGCCAGCAATTGCCGCAGTGCCATATATTGTTATGTAAATGATATGACTGCCAACAACACCTGTTCGGCCAAACCATACCTGGTCAGTTTTTTGCTTGAAACGTTGGATAGCAGTCATCTTGAATAACCACGAAAGTCCGAAAAGATCAGTCAAGTCCCGCTAAAGATCTGATATTCTGGCCGCTTGTTTACATCGTACAACCAAGCAGTGGTTGCAATACACAGCGTGCCACGTAAAGGATGTTGCAATGGCAGAAGTGGTGTTGCACCGGAAGGTGCCGCAGCAGCGGTGTCGCTGTAAAAGTGGTTACGGCAACACCTAACTTGCTGTGTAGGTCACTTCAGCAACACCTCCTTGTTGCTGTATTGAAGACCGTTACGTCACGTGTTGCTGTGTTAAAAGAAAGTGATGGGGCAAGGCTACCCAGACCGGAGCTCTAGGTACCGTAACCCTAGACCATTCTCTTTTTTAAATTCAGAATTTACCATGAGAAGCGCTGTGAGGGTGAATTTCATGACAAAGAGCGCAAAAACTGTATATCGAGAATTTTGACCACATCTTACCTTCAAAAACCTGTGAACAATGAGCAAATAAGTGTTCCGAATCGTATTTCCTCGTAAAAAAATATGCGGATATTGCGGAAATTCACTCCTTTCTACAATACGAATAGAAGAGTTTATGTAAGAAAATTTTGAAGATGTCTCACTCGTTTTAGCGAGGAATTACAGCAAAGATGACCGAGATGGATGTGTTGCTGTGGGGCCTGTGAGGTAATAGAGGTGCTCCTCAATGCACCGCCACAAATGCTGGCGCATCTCTTTGTGCGACACCACAGGTTGTTGCAGTCTGCTGTAGCCCAACGGATTCTCTTTAAATTTTCCTGGCATTCATTGCCTTCGTAGGTCTAACTTTCTAAGTAGAGAGGCAAGAAGTTTGACCGCACCTTGCTTTGATTGTAGCTGCTGGGATAGGTGACGTTCAAATCAGGTGAACTGCTCATTCCCAAATTATGTACATATAAGCGGAGCATGCGCGGAATCTTCGAGGACCGAAAAAATTACAGAAAGACACACTCTCGCCAGAGAAACAATGAGGAAAGCAACGGATTTCACAAAAATTGATCTATATACGCTGTAATTATTTCATGGAATCGCTAAATGTCACGCGTAATAGTAACAAGCTTCACATTTCAAACTCTACAACTACGATTTCTAGAAGAAATGAGAAGGGCATCAATCAATAGGTCGCCATCAATTGCCTGAAACTAGTCTCACCTCTACAATTGACGACAATTTTTGTCCGATTGAATTCGTTACTTCTATGGCACGGAGTTGTTGGATCCGCTATACATTCGACGCTCAATGTTATAGGGCAAGGAGTTATTGGACAGCTACAAAAACCGCCATAAGAATCATGGGAAGAAATTGAAAGGAATCAAATCGTAAATCCCAGAAGCGTGATGCTTACCCGCAGCAGCATTTGTCTTCAAGTTGGGCATGCACGTAGTGAACGAGGAAAGTTGCCGCGAACCACACTAACAATGACAGCATTGTGCGATGGCAGTCTTACATATCATATGTTCTTAACCTCTGTGGTGTCCGAACGTGAGGGCGAAACCTGTTTCGACGCTAATCGAACGCTGCATCACTACAAAGATACCTTTTTATGGATGAATGTGTGGGCCTTGGCCTTGACAGGTGTGCCGAGATTTGCACTGTACACGCGAATACATCAATTTCGTTTGTTATGGAATGAACGGTATCAAAAAGATAACAAAACGATTTTCTTCAACCGAATTATTACAACTCTTCGAGACGTATAAAAAAACGCGAGAGATTCGTGTTATTTTGTGTTTGCTAGTGAGTTTTAAGGTCAACCTCTCCATGCACCGGAGGGTCTAGTATATTACATAGAATGCCAGTAATATCCACAAACGTTTAAAATTCTTTTAAAACACGGAAAATCTCTAGAAACACCTCCAAAGAGAAAAGGGTCAAATATGAGATGAGCGAAATTCATACACGCTGCAAGGAAGTTCGCTGAATTTCCCTTTCACTTGTCTGGTCTTGTTGTCTTTCCTGAACACTTCCTGGAGATAAACTCTAGAACCACAAAGAAAAATAGCAGACGACTGAATTCATGGTGGAAACGTTTCTTACCACAGGTTTTCCTTCCCCCACTTAAGGGAACGTTCATGGATTCTACAACACCAGACCAGAACGCACGTAAATGTCGGAAATGACAGTGTGACTACTATCGCATTCCAATCTATCTCCTTTTCCATAACTCATTGCTGACAACAACTATTGAAATTCCATCCATTCGAGGAGTTCAGCGCGTCTACGAAGAAAGCACAAATTATTTAGCTGTGTATAATTATCAATGCATGGTGGTTTTTGATCTAAATTTAATAACAACTGTAACGTCTTTGGAACATTTTCAAAATTTATGGACGGTATGATTGCTTCCAATTTGAATTCTATGACTGAGACGTCTTAGCAGCTCATTTAATGTTCGTATTACATTAATGCTCGATGTACTTTCTTTTTCATTTTTACACAGTTCAATTCGAAAGCAAGGTCCAGCTCATTTTGTGTCGCTTTACTGCTCGAAAAACAACTGCAGAAGCAGTGAACGAAATAATCGAGCAAAGTTCCTTCAAGTTCCAATTCAAAAATACTTCGAATTACAGTGAACGGCTTAATTACGTTGAGAGCTACTCAGTAGAAGTTGCAGCAACACCTATGATGTTGCACGAGGGAGTGCCGCAGCACCTATGTCGTTGCATTAAGCAATGCAGCAATAGCTATGAATGTCGCTGCATAAGTCACTACAGCAACACCTCCGTGTTGCTGTATGGAAGGCTGCGCATCACGTGTTGCTGTGCTAGGATGTATACACAGAGTCGTGCAGGCCAGACACCTCTAACACTGTAACTCTGAATAGAGCTCCAAAAACGATGAACTTAGTGGACCAAAAGTCACAGTTGAAATTCCAAATGATACAAAAACAGTAAAAAGTGAGTATAGGTGACCCGACCAGAATACTGATTAGCTGAAGAAACTAGCAAAAATTCACGAAATTCGCCTCTTATAGGCTCTTTTAGTGTAGAAGGGAGCTATGGCCTTCAAAACCGTCCGGATTCCATCGCTAAGGGGGTTGAATGTGAGCGACGAAAAAGTTAAGGACAAAATTGGCTCAGATTGGTGCCCACCCAGTTTTTACGCCATTTTTGAGATAAGTAAATGCCACCTGGTTTGCTGCAGAATCCACCCTCCAAACCGTAGCGATTCCGTCACTGCGAAATCACTTGACTATCTGCAACTTCTGCAGTTTATTTGGACGCAATTACTTGCTCCACGCTATGACAAAGGCAATGAGAGTAGTGGTCGTTGTTGGAGTGCGAGAGCGGGTTGCCTGCGAGCGAGTATACGCTCGCGTAATCAAGGCTGCTTAGCAAACTACGCAGCTTTTGGTAAGAGCAGAAGTGCACTCAACAACTTATATGTCTTTCTAAAAAACAAGAATGGATAGCAGTTCGTGCGAGCAGCAGGGCTTGCCGAATTGTTAAAAAGTAAAGCGAGCTTGATGGAGATGGCCGCACTCGACATCAAGAGATATAATGGTACTCAGCCCATTCACGAAGGATCTGCGGGAATTTCCCAATTTTTATCCATCAAGCAGTAAGTTACACCGAGGAGCAGACGTCCAGTTTATGCGTTAGCGGAGCAGAAGCAACCGCTGAGTGCGCAACACAGCGAGCCACTCAATAGTGTTGCAACGACAGATGTGGAGTTGCTCTTGGAAATGCCGCAGCACCCGTGTCGTTGCACCAGTCAATAAAGCAACACCTATGTGTCGCTGTGTGCGGAATTGTCATATCACGTGCTACTGGATTAGAAGACGCTAATGGAGGCAACAAAATGCAAGTGCAGTGTGAGCGTGTAACAATGGAAGTCGGTTTTTCCCATCGTTGTGCTTGGGCATGACAGAAAGTAGAAATAAAGAGTAATTTGTTGACTATATTAAAACGAAAGAATTGGAGCAGATGTAGGTTGCTGAGAAGTGCTAATGTCACAATTCATCATGAACACCACATATATATTTTTCTGGGTAACACTGTATTGTATGTGCATTACATCGCAAAGACCAAACATATTTTAACGTAAGTTTTATTATTCAATCCCAAATATCATTTGAATAATACGGAACTTCTCTCAGGCTGTAGCATAGTAGTACCGCTATGACACTGCATCCGGTGGCGTCTTCTATCCAGCTGCGTATTACGAAAGTGTGTTTCACACCGCGACAGGAATAATTACACCGAAGCAGACGTACTCGACGAACAGGGAAACAAGGAACGGTTATATGTTGGGACACCAAGAGTCCATCTGTTCTTGCGACGACACAAGTGCTGGAGCACCTCTTCGATCACCACAGAGTGTGATGTCGCAACTCCTATAACTTGACCTATGCTTCCATTGGTGTTCACGTACTCGACGAACAGAGAAACAAGAAACTGTTTTATGTTACTGCAACTTGACGTTTTAACATTCCTTGGTAATTGTGCTCTCTGTTGCTGTGATCGTGACGTTTTGCGCAAGAAATATATATGATATGTATGTAGGTTCTGTTCAGACCTTTGAGAAGTTAAAACGAAAGTTCCCGCAAATCTTCTTTAACGAACCGAAATTGAGACGAAATGGTAGCGCGAATCGCTCAGAAGATCAATGAGCGTTGTCGAAACGACAGTCTTCGAAGACAAATGTGTTGTGTCTGGATATTTTTGAAGATTTTGGCTGTGTGAACTCACGTTCTAATAAATCGTATGCCGCTGCAGCCCTTTTAAACTGTATTTGAACTACTACATAATCGAAATAAACAATCGAGGTTATTCGTCAACGCAGTGAGACCAGAAGCTGGAATGGCAGAAGTATTTGCCGTCCGGAAAACAGTGAGGAAACCAGTCGCTATCCGCCTCAACCTCCGGACTCAAGCAAAAGCGTGGCAGAAAAATTACAGCGGCAAAGTATCACCAAATTTGGACTCAATGACTTTTCATGGATTTTCACACGACTACATCTTACCACAAATCTCGTGATGGACAGTAAAGAAGCTGAACGAGTTGGGCTAGAAAAAATCCTGCATCGCTTACCACAGTCATCGTATCTCCCGCTTTTGAGTTACCACCATCTCAATGTTCCCTACAAATCTGTGGGACAGAATATTTCTATAGATTACTAGCTGCCGTACCCGGCTTTGCCCGGGTGTTTTACTACCTTGGCTACATCACACTGCTGAGGCCAATTACTATCACCGATAAATCCATTAAAACATTGAAATCTCCATAATTTTGGTGATCAGCATGTTAGCAAAGCCCAAGTGACCCTTCCCCATCGACTTGTGGGCGAAAAGTTAGCAAAGCTATTTTGGTGACATTGAATCGATGCATTCGTACAAAGTGGTTGTCACATTCATCTTCAGCGTGTAGAAGAACCCCAGGAGGCATGTCTTCACCGCTCCACTGGGCGGAAGAGCCAAAAATCAAGAAATTCGATAAATTGCTATTTCATGCTAAATGGTTGTCATATACATGTTCAGCGTATTGAGAAACCCCAGTAGACATGTCTTCACAGCTCCATTGGACAGAAGAGCGGAAAATCGATAAAATCGATAAATCAATATTTCGCGCAAAATGGTTGCCATATTCTCGTGCTCAGCGCATTGAGATGCCTCAGTAGACATGTCTTTACCAAACCGTGGGCAAGAGTAGCGAAAAATCAATAAAATCAATACATCAATATTTCGTGCAGAATGGTTGCCATATTCGTATTCAGCGTATTGAGGAACCCCAAGATACATGTCCATGTCCCTCCCCGATCGAAAATGGAAAAAAATCGATAAAATCGATAAATCAATATTTCGTGCAGAATGGTTGCCATATCCGTGTTCAGTGCATTGAGATACCCCAGAAGACATGTTCCCACCGACCCCTGGGCAAAAATAACGAAAAATCAATAAAATCGATAAACCAATCGATAATCCCAGGTGCAAAGTAGCCTATCACCTCCGCCGGGCCCCAAAGAACCTACGTGCAAAATTTGGTCCCCATCGGTTCACCCTCCGCGATTTCTATTCATTACATACATACACACACACATACATACAAACTTTCACTTTTATATATACAGATAAAGCTGTCGAAATGAGTTTGTTGTCTTCTGAATATCGAACCTATGAGCTACAAAAACATTTACTCCAGTTTTCGCGTCATTGATGCTTCAAAAAGGGCAAAATTTGGGGACAGATCTAACAGAAAAATTGGTTTTAAAAGTATCGGACCTATTCTCCAACAAGCTCGTCAATGTTGTAGCAATTCCAAGCCTTCCACAGTTGCACACCTGCTAGCCAAACCTTTCTTGGCTCTACCTGCTCAGCAGATAAAATTGCAGACCATTGTGAATGTTATATATAAATGGGTCTTGCTGAAATATACATACATATTTTGCACAAGTTTGGGCAAGAGATCATCGTTGTGTGGTCGGCCTGCACATCACGTAATTCAAGTTTGAGAGTGCTTTTCGAGGTAAAACCTTAGTTTCAAGGAAAATTCCGCTTGGGTTACGATGTCTACAGCTTCGGCTTTGATGGTGTTGCCACAGTTGCTCTCTTCTAACACAGCAACATGTGACGTAAGGATCCTCCATACAGCGACAAGAAAGTGTTGCTGTAAGAATCTATACAGCAACACAAGTGCTGCGGCATCCACTAATACAGCAACATAGGTGCTGCGGCACCTTCATGGTTCAATAACACCTTTTCTGTTGCAACACCTTTTATGTGGCTCGCTGCGTAATGGTTGTTTATTAGCTGTATGTACATACTATGCAACCAGAATGTCGTACAGGAAAGGAAGTGCCAGGCCAGGGCTACTGAATACAGCATCCGTAGCTCCGCGCAGGGCAAACGTGGCGGGACCATCCAGTCTGTTTGCATGCTCAGACGTCTCTGCGTATCCAGACATGTTTGGTATATGATTACGACGATCTCACCCTTGCCAAGCACACCTATGGTCAGTGAAAGGAAGAAATATCACAGATGTAGATGGTGTTAACGTTATGTCTCATGCAACAATTACGACGAGACCTTATGCTGCTTGTAGGCGAGCGGATTCATGCCTCTTCACAAACCAGTCAACATATATTGCTTAGTTTGTTCGCAAGTGGGACGATATAAAATAGGTACATAAGTATCGCCGCAGGGTGGCGCCTTCACAACTCGGTCAACGGACTGAATAGTAAAGTGAAGAAGATATCGGCTCATTCCAAACTGAATCTGGCTCTGGAATGGGTAGCTCATCGCTGTAGGTTGGCTCACAGTCACCATTTTTGCATCTGCAAATTCCTTCACGACGTTTTCGGTCTCACTAGTTTACAAATAGTAAGAATTTATCTACGCAAGCCTAATGTTCACTTACTTTTTCTTCTTGACGTGAATATACACGACATTAAGATGCATCAAATTAATCGATGGTTCGAACATGTCTGAACATGTAGGTGACACGCGCGGTGGTCCAACCACGATTGCTCTGCGCGGGTACTGTAATGAGTAGCCCTGGCCTTTTCCCTTTGAATGTCATCAACTCTTTAACGTGAATTGAAGAGCCTCTTTTGAAATTTCATTGTTACTCAATTTTACTGTCAGGTCCGTCGTTTAAAGTGAAAAAAACGTATAAAAAAAGTATGTTTCGGCAGGACCTTGCCTTTGAACTTTGAGGGAAGCAGCGCTGGTCCCCAACACAAACAGTCCGCCTTTTGATTTGGAATATAGCGATGGCTCGAAAAAAAAAACGTTTTCAGTCCTGAAAACAATTGTCCAGCTGTGCAAATCACACTTGTTGATATGTATGAATATTTAACACCATTAAATATTCATATGAAGGTTCAACATCAGCCAAAATATGTACCTTAAAAAGGTAAACACGTCAGTAAAGCAAACTTATTTATGCATTACGTCAAAAATAATTAGCTTATGAATGAGATTCTCACAATGTTTGCTTCCTTACCGGGGAGGAAAAGTCACTCCTCAAACACATCTCTCCATAAATCTCAGAATTCGGTGCGACAAGCTGGAGAAACCGCGCTACAACTACTCTCTACGCATTCGATGTTGGACAACAGATACTGGACCTGCAGAGGCGGTTGAAAAGCACTGGCGTCACGGAAAACAATAGTTTTAACTTGCTCGCAACAACTACAGACAAAGCGTTTCTTATGGCTTCTGATATACGACTACATGAACAATCAGTTTTCAACAAAAAAAAATCCTGAGAGGCTTTCATCTTTATCTTCACAGAACATAAGGTGTAATTGAAAATAATTTGAGCTGTTGTGGTAAGCATTCCAGTTCTGAAATATTTTCATTATCCAGAGTGTTCCTTACCGAATCCCTCATAGAGAAATTTAGTAGATTCAAATGTAGACAGCAGGAGGGTCTCTCACCCTTGCTGGGAAATCCGTGGTATACCTTCTCCAAGCATATGATGGTTGCTTCAGTCCTTTGGGCCCAAAACTACATACATAGTCCCATAATCTGCAGAAACATCATTTTGGGATTCCTTCTCTTCTATGCGAAAAGCAAGTAATCTCATCATGGTAGATCTCGACACCGATTTTACCAATTCAACCTGTGGGAATAATATTTCTCCTCGATTGTGATTTATCCTCCCCAACTCACCACACCTCTTGGTAACGACAACCAACTTTGTGACGGTTTTCCTTTTCAGAGAAATTCGCTGATTCTAACTGATATGCTGGCGTGGTTCTGAGGATTGCAGACGAATTTACCGATGGAAGCTTTCTCATTAATCCACAGCACATCTTGAGTGCAGCGCACCGGACCTGCAACAATTTTTTCCATTTCTCGGCTTTGACAAATCGCTTGGATTTCCTTTCTTGACCGACCGACTCCTTCGCAGTTCCAACCCCCTCTTATCCCAACCCTTTGTTAACAATAATCTGGATAATGTGTGACTACTCGACTTTTCGCGTGCTGTTCTGACCCCATCATTTCGGCTGGTCCTCTTTTTCAAGATTCCACGACTTTTCCTTGCGAACACTCACTCTCCGGCAACGACGCGACTTTCTTTTCATGTTGATGATTCCTATACCATTCAATCTATGAACTGCCCCCAGAAATCAACTTTCTTGCATGCTTGCAGTGGATTCTAGACCACGTGTGGCGTACAATGGATCCGCAATGCGCACACTTCCCACTATTCCATGAAATCTTGCTAATTATAAGTCAGAAAAAACATTTGATTAACTTGTTTATCTTGTATTATTAGGCTACGCTGCGATAAAGCCTCATAAATCCCCTCTCCGAAGCTGTAAATCACCCCCGAACCATCGACAGAAAAACCTGTCAGTGGAATTTCGGGGCGAAACTGAGTGCTGACCTAGTAGTTAGTGAAAGTAGGGCATGTATATAAGATAGATAGGTTGCGCAAGTCAAGATGATTTCATATAATCAGCATGAATCCGTGGTTTTCTGACCACTGCTGATATAAGTTTTCCTGATTATCGTGGATCATCCTTTAATCACTATCACATCATCGTTCTGTCTAGTTTTGCTCTATTGACAATGTGAATTCTATTCAGGACATAGAATCAAGGTTATGCTTCTGGTAGTGCTGCTTCACTTCCTCGTTGCTACAGTCAGTACGTCTCCTGCAGTACAAACGTCGTTATGTTGTTGTGGATGCGTAAGCGAGCCCTGTCCAAAAGTTGGACCTTCCTGCCCACCGCCACAGAAGGAATGCCACTCCACGACAGAACTCAAGTGCGCAGGTGGGTAGATTTTTTTTCTGATTTCAATGGATTACACGGAGGCTAAGGAGATTCCAGATAATTCTGATTTATCCAAAGAGTTCCCAAAAAGAGTATGGTACGTTTTTTCCATAACAATTTTGCGAAAATAATAGCCTCCGTTCCACTGCGGAAGGGGTGTCTTTTGTTTTGCTCTTGTACTGACCCCTGTGATGTCCAAAAATGCTACTAACAACCTTTCAAACACTGTCGAACAATGGCTCCGAACATAATACTCTAAAATATGTACAGTTCGAAGTTACAAATAGTTCGCCTTAATTAAAATTCTGGATGCTAGTTAGGAGCAGCTCCACTGCACCGATATAACTTTGGAATAACAAATAACCTCTTCATTCGAAGTGAGCTCGTGCACCAGTTTCATCTTTAATGCTTTGCTCTTTTTGATGAGCACCATCTAGACGCAATTATGCGGGATATTCCATGAATTTCTAAACGCATTCCTCTAATTTCAGTGAAAGTGCTCTTCGATAAATAAACCAAACTCGAACATAAGTCATCTCTCGGTAAGGGACCAATAATCTGGAATCGGGCTGAAAACACATACATATTTTAGCTCCAGTTGAATAATGACTAGGTAGAATACCGACGTACTTAGAGCTAGGTGTTTAACAAAGTAGCAATGTTCACTAGCAATAAGAAAGAAGCCATTACTGTAAGCAATAACTTCTGAGAAATTAGATGAAAAAATAAGGTTAGTACTTGTGTTACAAGAATCTGCAATACTGCTTTGGTTTTTTTTCAGATCTGCAGAAGCTTTGGGAAGATTCCCGCAGTGCTGAGACTACAACGAACTCCACAAACGAGAAGGTGCGAGAAAATAATACTTTATTGGAATAAAATTACTTCAAATAACATAGAAATCATCTTAATTGTAACATATTTGTGCTGCTTCATATTAAGTTAAGCTTTTACTACCGACGAAGGAAAGGTCGTCAGCATCAAAAATTTCTATGTTGAATCCCTGAATAATTTCTTGCCAAAATGTGCCAGATTTTTTATATTTTTGTGACTCATCTCTCTCACCAACATAAGAAATTCTCAGGAATTTTTTCTATAGATAGAAAAAGTGCTCCTGAAACCTTAGCATATTCGTTCAATTACAACTACAACTGGTGTCGAAGAAGGCAAGCTGTTTTATCTTTTCATTTTTGAGTGAATAGTATAATAACAAATAATATTATGGAAGAGTTAGAGCTCCACTGAGCCCCAAGTGACGAATCCATTTTAAAGTACGTCAGTCGTTTTTGTCATACGACTGACCATGCTTGTTTTTCAGGACAATTTTATGAAAAATGACCAAACCATCGCGTCTAAGAGTCAAGTCAGAATTGTCACTAATAATGGGTTGACAATCGTCGAGACGGGCGATGGAGGAAGGACCGAATGGAAGGAAATTGTGACGCCAGTGAGTGAAATGCGTAAATGTGTTTCTTTGCCTGTAAAAAGAATAGAAACCAAAATTGAGTTTTTGTTTGAATGGACAGTGAGTGTTTCTTAAGGTTAACCCTAAGGTGGTTCCTCAGATGCTCCTCAACCCTCTCCTCCTCCAGGGTGGCTCAGTGATGCGGTACGCTTTTCATATTACCAAAAGCGCAGAGAACGAAAGTGCCAAACTACTCATCTTTTTAGGGTTACGAACTCTTCCTCTTTCCAAGATGGAAACCGCCCACCCATTACAAAAACAGTAGTTACAGAGATGTCCACTACAACAGATAATGTGGGTAGTTTTCCTTCTCTAGCCCTATGAAAGATTTCAGAAAGACAAACTTCAGATGAACAGCGGCAAAGCCACTTTTGAGCGGCTAGAAGCCATGATTGCGGAACTGCAGGAGATGCTCAAACAAGTGAAGCAGAATGTGATGGAGAGGGCTAGTGAGCGGTCGGATGTCTCGCTACAAGGCGAAGGTATGCAAGACCACTTTAAAACAAAGGTCACTTGATAGCATTGTGGTAATCTACACAGCTGGAGCGCCATCAATGGACCCGGCCGTTGACGAACTGGAAAAGAAAGCCATAGATGATGTGATTGCTCGAATGCGAGGATCATTCCTCAGAGTCACGCAGGGATCAAGGCCAGTGAATGAGGTGCGTCTATCTAAACAAGATGAAGTGGACAATATTTGAATGTTTCAAGGGAAAATTCTTCTCCTCTTTCCTTCTGCGAACTGGAAGTACCAGTAGTACCAGAAATATTTAGGTCGATTCCTCCGTATCCGCTTCTGTTGTGGACGTCCAATCACCACTTAAATATACGCCTCCTCACCTCCGAGTAACGAGGGCTAGTAGTGATGGTGAGCAGAACAAATAACTGACAGGAAAAAATCCATAAAACAAAAATATGGGGAGTGCAGTCAAAATTAGGAAGAACTGCTCTACCGTAAAGTAGTGGTTGGATCTCCTCAATTTTTAACGAATGCCCTCACTGGATATGCTAAGTGAATGGAATAATTTTGAGAAAATATTTATTATTTTGGGATCCTCTAGGTAAGACAGTTGGAGACTCTCGAGAAGAAAATCATATATGCAGAATTGAAAAGATAGAGGAAAGAGGAATCGTGTGGAAAATACTATAATAGTAAATCCAGGTGACGACTCCGGAAACTGCAATGATCCCAAGCTGAAGAAGCTCATTGTCAAGGTAACTTCGACGACTAACACTTCATCTTCTGATAACGAAGGCATCAGAATTTTCAGAACATTGGAAAGGATGCGCAGAAATCTAAGCGAGCTATCCAGAAGGCAGCAGAATCCGAATTTGGCGGCACATTCGACGTTATTTGCAGTCCGTGCGAGTTTTCGTTCGTAATAAGTTCACAGAAATATTGCGATGGATTCAAGGATCAGGTGCGTTTGTTTGGCATTCCGATGCTGTTTCGCCACTTCCACCAAAATGTCATCTGAAATCATCTAGTTCAGGTTGCCTGTTTTGTGTTCTTACAGCCTCCAACGACGCTATCTACATCTCAGTAGAAGATTTGTTGTTTTGTTATGATACTTAATAAATATTCATTCATTCCAGAAAAGAGTGCACTACGAATTAGTTCTAGACACCTCGCATATAGAACCTCGTCATCTTGAACTTCTATGGACAGATCATCCGATAGCATGTAGACCGTAACAATTCATGAATTCACTCTCAATGCATCGTCTGACTGCTAGAATGCCTCTGCTTTTTTTTTTAAACCAAAACAGCCACACAATAGAACCTTGCACACCAGGGTACTGAATTTCAGTGAGCGATCAAAGTAAAAGGAATATGAGACAGCTAATAAACTCCATATTTTGAAGCCAAATTTTCGAAATCCTTGTTTTAGAAGGAAACTAAGGCGTCGTATGTCACATTTAAGAACTGAGTGGAAGATTCAGCAATCCATTAAAATGAATTGAACAGCTTTTCATGAGGATTTGTTTACGCATTTTTGGAGCATGAGCGAATCGGTGGATAAGCTACGTACCTGATGTTCTAAACCCATTTACGTAGTAGCAATCGCAGCAACCACCTACCGCTACATGATGGAGTGCTGCAGCATTTATGTCGTTGTAGGTGCTTGCCGTGGCACCTCCTCTCGTTGCAAAAGGAGATTGCGGTACCATGCCTTGTTGCGTTACTCAGCAGCAAAGTGCTGCCACCATAAGTAGTAATTTGACGGCAACAACTCACTTGCTATCACCTGCTTGTCCCATTACCTTTACCACAATATCTTTACAGGCGGGGAGAATTCTTTTAGTTCTTTTACTGTTGTAATCCGCCAGGAACCACTTATAGGGTGCATCACTGCTCAAGAGGGAAATTTCCGTGGTTGCTCTATAAATGCCATAAAAAAAAAGGCTGGATACCAATGTTTTAAGTGAAATTGCCCCAGCATTGTGCTATGACCTGCGTGGTGTTGCATCGGTCTGAACTCACTTGCACAGCAACAGTACAACTATCAGCCATACAACGACATATGGGTGTTGCTGTAATGAATTCTGCAACAAAACACATGCTGCGGCACCTACCAATACAGCAACACAGGTGCTGCGGCACCACCTAATACATCGACGTAGGAGCTGCGACACTTCGTTCTACTACCTCCAAGGACATTGTCCGAATGAAATGCTCTCGAACTCGAACTGGGTTATGTGCAGTTGAACTACATCATGAGAAGCAATAAAGAACAGCTGATTCGCCCAATCAGTTTGATAGCTGCACCAGTCGCGAAGAGAAGCACAAGTTGTGAACTTATCCCTCTTGGAACATATGACACGAGCAAAATGCACTAATTACCATTCTACCAGAAAAGCGAAGACGTCTAGTCAAGTTCATATTGATTTTTCGTTGAAACTGTAAAAACTTTTTGGAAATGTTTACTACATTTTTAGAACTCAGAGACTATGTTGGAGACGTTTTTGGAACTTCATGTTCCAAAAACCTATGAAAACAAGGCTCTGAGAGTGTACGCATAACAAATGTGTTGGATTATCACACCATACCCTAAGCACGACTTCTCCTGCTACCAGTTGAGCTTACGGGTGTAGAGGTATTGCGAGCTTTTTGTGACGTTGTTTTACGTCTAATAACAATGTTTTTGAGCCTATCCAAAACCGTTTCTTCACAACTTTCAACCGTGAGCTACTACTTGTTGTCTCGAATACCTTTTAGTAGGCCATCACCACCGCTCGAGATTATCTGCTTAAAAAAAACCCCGCAAGACTTCGTTCAACGGCGCTATGATCTCATTCCATCCGAAAACATTCAAACAAAGAATATCCAGGCCTTCGCCCCTTGCCATGATTTTCAGAGATTTGCGGAGAAACGACTCCCTGAATCACATGCCAGCTGGCAGCTGATCCGCAACACCCACAATCACGAAATCCGTTGTAAAAACCACGGATTGCTCGTGAAGCAACATTTCGCAACAATTCACACTATTCACGAAAATATTACTTTTATTTCAACAATATCATGAATGAAAATATTCTGAAAACATCTGATAAAATAGAAACATCTAAATGGGCGGTATAGAATCTCCAAATATCTAAAGAAGTTATAGCAAATAACTAGCGTAGCTAACTAAACTAAGCGAGTCGAACGTCCATGGAGTCGGAAATTGCTGGCTTTTGCTGAAAACCTTTGAAAAATTGTTCAAAATCTATAAAAAGATACTGCAGCGATTCCCGATGCACCATGGATTCTCTATTGTTCTATACAGTTCTTACTGAAGAAGACACGGGGAATAGGAAGAAATTACAGTCCACAGCAGGGACGTAACCACACATACAAATGAAAAGCGAAATAGAATAAATACGGAAGCAGCCAGGAGGTTGCACGAAAGATACTGGGATTCTGTAAGGACAATATATACTGGCAAAAATACACACACGCGGACACACCATGTATACTTTTTACGAAAGATTCCAGAAAATAAAAAAGGAAAAACTGGTGTGTCCACGCGATTAACTGCGACAATATTAATATGCAATCTTATTAAATACCGGTGGCACACCTTTAAGAAAGTTGGATGTTAGTAAAACGAGGAGATAAATCTGGACACAATTCGAGAGTTTCTCTTTGAATGAATGACATTTTGTAGCAACTTGTACAAAAGAGAATAAAACGGTAAGTAAAATTCTCTAGAACACTTGAACAATGTACTGTTAGTGGAGGATTAGAGTGGAACACACTACAAACGTACTATGTATGGATGTAGGTATGAGTAATGCTAACACCGGCAGTTAAAGATATAAAAGGCTGGAAGGTAGGGCAAATAAGAGAAATCACGTTTGAATAAATTAAATCTTTCAGATACGTTCAAATTTACAGTTGCCTGGAGGTGTGATCAGTGGGGCAAATCGTCGGTAACTACTATTACTGTATATACCGTATACAATGCCACCACCGATACAATGTGTCTTTCTGTCGAGTAGAACTTATTAACTTGACAACAGCTCTGCAGATAGGTAGCAATGATGGAGAAAAAGCTGGCTACAAAGCAGAGACTGAAAGATTCGACAATTGAGACCTGGTCAGTACTCGTTACCGCTCTTACTTTCCGGCCAGGCCATTACTTCTAAGTAGACATATTCCAAATCCAAACAATAGAGGTTTTTGAGGTAGCTGTGATACCTACTTCAGCGAACATTTGTTTTGCGCGCATGTCTCAAGGCACAACGAATCAGGCACGACATCTAAGGATGCCAAACATCCATTATCTACAATGTGTACATCTCATTCGAAGGAAGGACAGAGTGTGTGTGATCTATGCGAGTGTAAAACGAAGAACCGGGCGAATGAAAAGAAAGCAACTATGTATGTAGTAAATGCAACTTGTTAGTAGTAAGTTAAGCGTACATCAGAAACTGCAAACAGGCAAACAAACAGTTATTAAATTGGATCGATTAAATGTTGACTTTTGATGAAGTCTAGAAGTAGCAGTTGAACGCTTGAAATTCACAGAAACTCAAGCAATAAAATCGCTTCTGAACGGAGGATTCGCTTCGTTCGAAACACTTGAACTATAGAGCCGCTATGGATAGCTTCTCTCACTGCGCATTACTGAGCTGAGCGAACACCGGCAAACGTCCGGGTGCCCTTTCCCATTTCTCGTCAAACGTCAGCGACATGATATCTCCTATGAGTCCGTTCATCATGGGATCAGTGCTCGTTCTGCAATGGAAACATCTCTTCGAACACAACAAAAAACTGATGAATTATCAACATTTCGCACATCATAGGTCTATAACTCTCAGAATTATACTAAGGTTTTTTCACCACTTCTTGTTAGCATAAAAGCCCTTTAATTTGAGTGATATCCGGGACCCGTTAAACTTTTTAATCAGAAGAAAAGGTGTGTCTCCAAGGAAAACCATAGCAACAAGGTAATTTTCTGAGAAAAGAAATCGCGCTGAAACCACAAATCTAAGAACTTGCAACGAAAACCAACAAAGACTAATTTTTTTGAGAGTTATGGGTTCGTAAAAACTCTTCTAGACGGAGAGGCAGAATCTCAAAAGGAAGCTTGAAGGAAGCAAATATTAGACGAATCCAGTCATCCACCCAGAATAGTTTTATTTTTATGTTTGTTGTGAAAAAAAAAGATCAACCATTAAATTAACATCAATTAACCAGGAAGTAACTCCCCGCGCTCACATTTTATCACACGATTATTAATACAAACTCTTCCTTCATATATGTACTTTCTTTTTAAATGAAATGGAAGATTTCCTCAACAACTACTAAATACAACAATTTCAACAGTTTCAACAATTCTTCTGGACAACATCGGTGCCCCAATGTTCACAGGTTCTAAATAACCCCATCCCATAGTTTAGGACATACATACTCAGAGTGTATTCAAACAATTTACTCTTATTTGGCCTGTGGTCGATGCTCATTGTTATTCCTTGAAATGCCCCTAGAACTACGAATTCGTATAATTACGTTGCACGTAGTGTATTTGGCCATTTGAATTGCCACAGCCTCACAGGCGAAAACACCATAGTACAATCCATTTTCCCATAGATCAACACTTTCAAGGTTACATGGTCCACAACGAAAACAACAACAAGCCCATGAGAGGGCTTTGGCAATTTTGGGTTATCTAATTAACACCAATTTTGCAAGAAAAAAAGTTAGTATAAAAGGATCCTATGGTTTTGCTTAGAAGAAAAATGCTGCGAAATACAAAACTGACGACTGGAAAATATAATAATAAAAAATCTCCCTCTTGCTACAAGATGGAGTGTCCCCTCCCTGCCAATCCCAGCTGCCCAGCAGTCTCGCCAAATGTGATCCTTCAAAAACAACAAGGATATTTAGCGCCGCGCCATTAAACCCATTCCAGCCAATGACTCCGATAGCGGGCTGCCAGAGATTTCTTATCTCCGGCCGGCCAGACGTCAATGAATAGTGCAAACGTGAAAACAAGTCCGTATGTACATTTTCTTCACCACTGCTCTTGAACCTCCCACCACCACCACCACTCACCTACTCAAGTCGTAGTTGAACGAGTTCGGTAACTGCTGCTGCTGCGGCTGTTGCTGCTGCTGTGCCATGCTCCGCTGATTGACCGGAAGGGGCGCCATAAACCCAGTTCCGAACGGCCCTAATAAGGGAGATTTATTGAGCTGTCTATGGTGCAACACAGTGAGCCTAGCGCCGTAGCAGGCCCCAAGGAAATCACTCTGCACAGCAAAAACAAAACTTGAACATGTACAGCTCACCATTATCATCCAAATCGAGCCCTGGAGAGAAACTGCCATTCGGCGACTCAGATCCACTGTCAGCTGAGCTGCTGCCTGCCGTCGATTCGCCTGTACTTCCATAACCCGGTAAAGAAGATATGCGCTGTAGCATGTGACCACCTACTAAATTCCAGGATAACCGGCGAAATCCTCGAAAATCCAATGAAATTCCGATGTTTTGTTCAGAAACTCACGTAAAGCATTTCCCTGAGCACCCATCGCTTGACTAAGATGTGCTCCGTATGACGTTGACGACAGCTGTTGAGAGCACACGGGTGGAATAAACGCGTTGTGGTTGGGACGCATCGACGATGACGGTGGTGTTTGAAGATTCGCAAGCAAGTCCGTTTCACTATAAAAAATTAAAGATTCAGGGAAAAGAATCAAAATCTGGATAAATTGTTTCTCCCGAATTCAAGTATCCTGGGGCTTTACCTGAATGGAGGGAAAAAAACAAAACACAGCAACTTCAGGCGAAACAACATGAGTGCGTTTTCATGGAATTTTGATACTACTGATTACGACACCAGTATTGATAAACATAGGTCAGAATCCAAGACAGACTATAAATACCCATATTATGCATCCGGTCTTATTTCTAATCCTGATTTCTGATCGCCAACTGATCAACAACCGCGCATTTCCGCGGAATGAACTCCTTTTCTCACCATACTCAGATTACCACCACGCTACTCTTAGCCATATCTACAACTTGGTGATGTCAGAGCAAACTCGCAGCAAAAGTCGGCAAATGAATTCCTAGCTAAATCTCTCCGTGAAAACCACAAAATAGCAACAAAAAAAAAGAAATTGAAAAGATTAACCAAACAAATCGAAAAATAAGAAAAGCTGGAGGGAAATGGTGCCTATACAGAATTTTCTCGCAATAATTGGAGAAATTACAAGAAATAAACCACAGTAAACACTTGATTCTTAAGGAGTTCTCTTTTTCCCAATAATGTTCGGCATTGGCCAACAAACAACACGTGACCGAGTCAAATTTCGCGGCAATGTCCAAGGTTTTTTGCATCATGAGACTTTCAAAACCAGTTCCAGTATCGATCATAACACAAAATGACGTCGCCCAAATCAGATTTTAATGCTCCGTAACCAAAGCACCCCCACATACCTGTGAATAAAATGGCATCGCGGTCCATATGGACAATATCCAGACTGATGATACGACTGACATGCCTCAGTTTTGTATTTCGGATGACGTGGAATCGGACGTTTCTCTTGTTCCCCATGTGCGTATTGGCATCTATACAGGCATCAATGATCAGAAATCAAAGGGAAACGCTCGGTGGGCAGCTTGTTAATGTCTGTTGCGCTACCTTTCTCCATAGTTACAACGTCCATGATCCATCCAAGAACGGCACAATTCGGTCTTGTACAGTTTCGGGTTCTTTGGTGGAGGGGCATTCGGCGGTGTTACGACTCCTACCATAGGATTTATATTCGCCGACGCCATGGAGTTACCTGAGGTTATTTTGCACAGTGTTGAATAATTTCTACAGGAAATTTTCAAAAGCAAAACAAGAAGGACGAAAAATCTCTACAGTTTCACAACAAAACTATTAAAAAAGCTGTAAAAATAACTTGTTGCTGACCCGATGACGATATTCTATTTGCTCAATGATAAGAGAAACGAAGTCATCAACAATCAGAACTAACAACAAGTAGGGCAGCGAGAAGAAGCAAAGCCGTGGAGATTTGCCGTGCACTTGGAGATAAGCTAACAAAGGCAGTCGGCAAGCAAGCAATCAAAGGCTCTTTTACTGGCAAATTGCTCCTACGAGCAGGAAAAAAAGTACAAATCTGAGCGGCTTACCATTTATTGGTGTTCCTGGAGCGCCAAGAGAATTGCTTGTTTCGTAATGCGAGGACATAATCCCAAACGCTCGACGACTTGGTTGTGCAAACCTAAAAACGTACAATCATTGGTGGAGGAAGTGGGAATCAGAAGAAGTGAATGGTGCAGCTGCGTACCGATTCGAGCTTGCCATTTGCTTGTACGGAGATCCTGTGAGTTGACCAATTGAAAAACCGCCACAATTATCCGATACTGGTGGAGAAAATGTATCCAGTAGCGACGATAGTGCTTCAGTAGGTGTGGAAAGCGGATCGTGGACGGGCTGAAACGCAGTAAATAAACAAAAAATCTCGGAGAAATTCTAGATAAACAAGACATTCCAGCAGAAACGCCGGCAGTTCAGTGGTTCGTTCCGATCAAAAAACGAAATGCTAACCAACATAAACTGCTTAATTAGATTGTTTCATAGCGGAGCACAATTGAAAAAGCCTAAGTAGAAAATTCAATTAGACTACGAGTAAGTGGCTTACTGCTGTTTATCATAACGCAGACATGCTCGGCCTAGCTATCAAGAAAATTCATGGTCGAGAACGAGATTAGATGAAGGCGGAGTGTTTAACTAACAGCCAAAAAACACCACACCAATCAGAGAACGCGGCAGGAACTGGAGAGTGTCAGCTGGCAGAGAAAACAACTGCGACTCAAACGAGCACAGCGATGAAGACATTCTCACACAGCAAGAGTATAGTCATATGCTAATACGACAGCTAAGCTGTGGGAAGCTGGAAGAAAGAGCGCTATGGAGATTCTGGAAGGATGTGTGAACAGACACTATTATCAGCGCTTTATGGATTAGGCAGGTACGCTACTATTACGTCAAATAATTTCCTTGGAAAAAAAGGCCGAAGCGTAGTAAAGTTATATATAGCATCCCAGAGCCTCCAGGAAAGTAAATGAAGCAGAATTCTGTGACAACCACAGAAAACCACAACCAGAAAATAATCGTAAATTTCTTGAGCCACTGAGCCACCCGAAAAAAATCAGACTCATTAATCTCCATCCCCCTCATCAATCCGTTTTAATGTTCACCTCAAAAACCCTGAGACTCGCTCTAGCACCCACCACCATCCCTTCGAACACACGACTGGAATGCGTACTAACGCACAAAACACAACCTACTCGTGCGCCTTGGAAATACAACTCGGAAAAAGCTGCTTAGGCCAGTTATCCAACTGGAAATAGGGAGGGAAACCCCTAATTTCACTTCAAAATCCTCGTCAAACATTACGACTAGTCTGTTGGGAACAAGCTTCACAGAAAGGCCAGAGGATAATGAGCCTTCTTCGCTTCCGACAAGAATGGATATATTCAGGGAAGTCCCTAAAGAACGAAGTGCCAGAAAGGAAAGTAATCAAGATGAGGACATTAAAGACGATTTCATTAGTAGATGTAGAAAGAGAAGCCTGTCAACAAAGATGAAATCCATCAAGAGAAAGCTCTTCATTCCTCCTGATCCAGTGTTTCCGAACATGAAATCCACCCATATACGAGCACGCCACTAACGTAACTCGATGCCAAGCAGAAACAGGACCAGGAAAAGCAGCACAGCTAATGGGTAAGCTTTCAACCGGAGCAAATTGACAGCTACTGAATAAGCAGTCGTTGACTGCGACGCGTCGTCTTCGATGGACGTAAAGGCGAGCAAAAACTTGACGTGCCAAGCAAAACAAGCCTCAAGTCAACTAATCTTTTAAACCACAATAACAATAGGTGCAGAAAAAGAGCAACCACCTTGCATGGAGAGGAATGAAGAATGGAAAAGGGCATAGGCACCTGGCAATACAAAGGAATAATTCTTGAATGGCACTGAAAGACCTTCGTAGAAGTACAGTCGTGTGAACAATAGGCAAAAGATTCACGGAACAATATCAAAGCCTCACGGAACCACCTCAACATCTGAAGGCCCCCGTCGCGTCGTCGTCATGCGAGGCGATTCATGCGACAGCAGAAGGCTCACGACGGACATCGCGTGCTCGCATATCACTTATGTATAACACCACCAGCGGCATCAATAAACACGACACACAACGAGTCGCAGCCGCCGTCGCCGCGATATTGCTGCTGCCAGCTTCCAAGTAGTGCAAACAAAGTGGAAAAGCCTTCTGACAGCAGACGTCGCTCTCATCGCTCACGTCCCACGCCCTGCGGCTCTTTAATAATCGCTGCCATCGACGCCGCCGGCAATAATTACGGCTTAAACACTTTGTTGACATAAACTATCAACTCGTCGAGTCAAGAAATCAGCAGATAACAACGCTCGGCGGCGGATCAAGAATCAAATCGTCCTGATAATACATTCTGTATGTTGTATCAGCTAACGAAGCGATTTCTCCCACAATGCAATGGATAAGAAATACCAACAAAAGAGATGGACAAATGTTAGAAATGCAGATAAGGGGAAAGCATCGCTAATTTCACCTTCCTTTTCACAAATTTTGATTTCTCAAAGAGATGTATATGCGGCGAAGGCTGAAGCGAAATTGAGAAAAAGCGCTATACCTCCCTCTGTCTATTATTGCGCCAGGGAAGAAATCAAAGTATAATCCCAAGATGTGTACTCTGATGCAAGTGAAGAGTAGTCCTTGAAGAAGAACGCGGAAATGTACTTTTTGGTATCTCATTTTAGTCAAAACCTGCCTCTACAGAGTTGGAAGAAGATGTGTTGCGAGAACAAGAAAAAAGGACAAAAAAAAATCTTAGAAATGACAACAGCACCTACTCTGATAACTGTGCAGGACGAACGCAGACCAAACGGCGTACTGGTTCGAGTTGAAACCCTAGCAGCAACGGTTGCTAGTTGCTGCCATCCTCCCCTCGACTGTTGCTCAATCTGTCGGCCCTTTAGCAGCAATTGCTGAGGGACGACAGCAATCAAGGGGAGAATGGCAGCAATTGGCAACCGTTGCTACTAGGGTTTCTAACCGAACCATTACGCCGTTCGGGCTGCGTTCGCGCTGCACAGTTATCAGAGTAAAACCTTGAATTCTAAGAGACTTGGGAAGAATATGTATATGGAAGGGAAAACATTACTAGCGGATAAAATGACTGCCTCGTTCCAGAAGGCGTCTGTAAGCTGCTCCTGATTTTATTTACTTAGTCAAGCTTAGCAGAGAGTTCTTCAAATACCAGAAGAACGCTAACTTCAACAAAGTAAAAAAAAAACATGATTTCAACTAGAACAGTCGTTCTCGCAGGTGTAAACCCCCCCCCCCCGCTCCCCCCGGTGTCTGATCAAGAGCTCCCACAATGACATCCAAAAGGTAAGCAGCCCTTGAACAATAACATGAAATTTTATTCGCCTGTCCTCGTAAACAATAAATTCAATTAATCCAGAATGGACTGTCCTCACGTGTTATTGCTCCCATATACACAACGATAGTGCAAATTTTGAAATCGACGACTATTTGCGATTGAAACAGCTGATTGTGCATACAAAAAAGAAGGTGTAGCACGTGATGACGCCGACGAAGTGATAGCGCGCGCGAAACATCCGAACAAACAACATGAGAGAAGGAAGGCAGTGCCGGCACAAAACATCGCACGGTACCCGGGAAAAAGTGGTGGAAGACTGATTGAAGCACTTCTGCAAAAGAAGGCGGCTTTTTCTGAGAAAAAGAAAATGCCCATCATCCATCGAAAAACATACCAAGGACTCGAGAAGAGCAGCTCCTGCGCCGAGAACAGCACAGATAATTTCTAGGAGAAAAAAAAATTGCAGGAAAAACAGCGAAAGAGCTTAAACAAACACGAAACAGAATAGGATTTCATTACAACCATGCTACTCTCTCGAAAGTCATGGATACGAAGAGAGTAGGGAATATAATTTACGTACACCTCTCTGTTCGCCAGTATTCACTTCTCGACCACATAAAAAATGCACTATCCTACCTCGCAACCAGAAGAACTGAGGCGAACTGAGGCACCAATTTATTTCTCCACCAAAGTTCTATTCCACGAATGAAAAACATGGCTATGCCACTACAGACGTCGAAACTGAGAGCAAGTGCAAGAGAAAAGAAAGATTTGAAGGGCAGAGAAGACGTTTTACGGTTATGACACCACATTCGCATTTTACACTTGAGCACTTTGCCTAATGATCAACCTGACCGCTTTCTTCACTTCTTTCAACAGCATTCCCACCTCTTCAACGGCAAAAAGAGACGGACAGAACCATTACAGCTAATGAGATTCTAAAGACCACAGAGGACAGAGAACAGATTCTACAGCTATCTGCTTGAAGCTTTGCCCGCTCCATTTCAATAATTTCTATAGAATATCCTCCAACGAAAAATTGCACAAGTACTAAAAACCCTGCCATAAAAACTTGGTTACTGAATTGAACAAGGAGCTGGCAGAACATTCTAGATGCTCTCGTAAAGTATACAACTACTCTCAAATTCATTCAAGGGTTTCCATGGGAAAGCTAAGGCGCGGCAGCGGAGAGAATGCATTCACAACGGTTCAAAGATGGAGGCTCTTCAATGAGCAAATGAGGAAGCTCAGAGCTTTACGTAGCGGTCTCCGTCTACTAGAACCCATCCAGACTACAAAACAAACAACATCCCTAAGATTTATGCGCTAAGAAGGCACACAATATCATAATTACAAAGCTGAGGGGGATAATTAAGAAGAGAAATTACTGGAAAAGCAATGGAAGAAAGTCGTAATTTCAGTCCATTTGCAAAACAACCTATTCAAGCGAATCGACTCCGCGATATGTGGGCAAATAAATACAAACGAGAGCAGCAGAAAGCGCGCTAAAAAGCTGCGGCTGCAAGCAATGACTGGCAAATGCGTCACGGCTCTATGACGCGATGCCGAAATACAAAGAATACGCCGCGTTAAAATGAACAAAAACGAAACCAAAGCGGTCATACATAAAGGCTAGAATAGACATATTTTCCGCCAAAAAAAAAAAAGGCGACAGACCATCCGTACAAAGCAGTAAACACTCCGGCGCACGGATCGCACGCTCACATGACACCACACGTGTGTGTACTCTGCCACAACGTCAGTTCTATTTAGAGAACGACTCAATCGGCAATAAACTCTGAATTTACGCTCTTCGAACCTTCAGCGATTGGGTGGATCACTAAACATCTGTAAGCCGAATCAGCCGCGGATTCAACTTTCACATTCAGCGCAACAACCGGTTTCACTCACAGAAATCGAGTGCTAGCAACGAAGAACGAAACGCGATGAGTGAAGGAAACGCGCGCCGGCAATGACTTTGGTCGTGACAAATCAACATCACAAAAAAACTGCCAAAGAAGTGGGCCAGGAATAATTGCTCAAACTTCGGGCTTCCAGAACAGTCGTGTTTTCCTGGACAAATGCGTGTTATCTTTCTGAGAAGTAAGACAGTTCCTTGATAGAAACCACAGGAAGGAAAAAACTGACTGATCATAAAACTAGACATCAAGAATCGATAAGAACCACCTGTAAAAGTTACTCCCACACCACGAAGATAGGAAATGTTTGGGTCCCCAGTAGAGGGTTACAAAACAGAATGAAATCTGGAAATTCATGCCACTTGTGATAATATTGATGCGCTCTTTGGAAGCATTCACAAAAAAAAAATAGCTGGTGGACTGAATCGATACGCATGTACAAAATAATCAGAGTAGAATGGGGTGACAAATTTGAGAAATCAATTCTGAAAAAAAATCAAAACACTGACAAGCTACTACTAAAAGAGACATGCTCACCAAAACAAGGGCTATTTAAGGCTAATTTTGGGGCAATGTGTCATGTCCCTTCTTTCATTTCGCTCACAAAAGATGCCTTGCTCTCACTGGTCCACCTAAAAATGAATCCTTCATTGTTGCTCGGCCATAAAATTAGATCCCTCTCGCCCAAATAGACATCACATGCGAGAATCCTCTCCTCCCCATTACCTATTCTCAAAACTGGGTGTCAAACATTTCGGACATGTGGTGTTCCATATGTCTATGGGATAGGAAAACAAAACAATGAAAGTTCAGAGAAACAAAAAGGTGAAAACCAGTTCAGCTTTGGCGCTACTTCACACAAAAGAACGCTGGTTGAAATGATTAAATGCCTTTCAATTGCTTTTTTGCTGAAACTACGTATCGACAACTACTTCGAAACAAACTCAACTCAACACAAGCCTCTCGAAAAGAATGAAAAAATTACCGAGTTTGCAAAGAAAAATAATTAAGGGGTATGTGGCGAAAACAACGAATTACGGGATATTCTAGAATGACTGTAATGAAGCGTTACAGCCAAAGAAAACAAATCATGCAATTTCTCTCACACAAGACTGGCAAACATATGTTACATAGGCTCTGTAAACTGTTCCTACGCCGAGAAACTGAACAGTTTTCATGGACCTCAAAACTTGCAGCTACGTCTGAAACCTGGAAGTTTTTTTTTTTTTCAAGAAGATTACAGGAAAACCAAAAATGATAAAAATCAGCACCGTTTTTGACTAATTTCATGCAAAAACTATGCCCCAGAGAGGCGAAAAGCGGATCAACACAAAATCCACCGAACGAAACAAACAAAAAGTCACATACGCATCAAAACAAACAGTGATGACGTGCTTGTCTGAACAAATATGCACAGGTTTATGGATCACTTCCAGAAAAAAGGGCGTTTGACGTATTCAGAGAACATAGAGCCCGCCAAACAGCTGACAAAGCCCACAAAAAACACTGGAATGAAACGAAAAAGCAGTGCTGTTCGCCCGAAACGTCTTCATCGAAAGCGCCAAGCCGCCGCCGGCGGTGACGAGAGACGTTGGCGCAGGCGAGGAGGCAGGCAAACACATGTGGCCAAGCCGGATATGCGATTTCAAGTTGAACATAACATGTTGTTTGCAGATAGAGCGATGGAACACAGGGAACCCCGGGCGCTATCAATCTAATGAAATCACATTAAACGATGCGCCTAATAACAATCTTACTAACACATCCAACATCACTTGAGATGTTACTCGCCGAGATGGATCAATCTACTTCCTAATTACACTCTCTAGCTACAAGTGGAGTGGAAAACGTAATTGCTACTATACATGCCAGCCGCAACAACCCATAAACATGCATAAAATCGCCGTCAATGGCACTGGGATCAGCTTCCAACAGGCTTTCTCGAAGGGACAAATCACACTATAACTAAGTGCTTCGCACAAAAAGTGAAGTGACTAGTGTAGAACTTCAAAACCTCTTCAGAGAAAACCTCCACATAAGAAATCTTCTTGAAGGATGAACTTGAAGATGGAAAAACCAGGAAGGAAAACGAAGTGACGTGCTTTCCCCTAGTAGGAAATAAACAAGCGCAAATGGAAATTGATGTGAACAGCTAAAGGTGATGATCCATGAAATTGTCACGATCGGAAGGACGACAAAAAGGAGCGATTAGAAAGCTGTGTTTCACGGCCGCCTAAACTGGATTCGAAACATCAGCTTCAAGAAAATTGCAGGTAATTACAGCCACCCCTAAAACATACTCGATAAGTTGATAGATTATTTGCATTAGGACAATAACTTTCAAAGTGAGAGACCTGACACTAACTTTCATTTCTACTCGAGTTGAACAAATCCATACAAAACCACATCATACTAGTGCTAGGAAATTAGCAATCTTGTGCCTATCCGTTATGAATAGCTGGACAAGAAGAACACCAAGAATCCCAGGAATCCAAATCGTGGGAATGGGAGTGACAGGCAATCCATATACATACAGCTGAACGTCTGACAAGGATTAATCGACCACAATAAAAAACAAGAAGCTAAGAACAACAAGCAACAAACTGTGTTGATTGACTCTCTAGACACTTGATCCATAGCCACAGTTTCTGGATAACTGCGAAAACACAAACACATAAATAGCGACCACATTCCAGTTCAGAATGAGGCCCTTCCACTAAGAAAACTCAAGAAAACTCCAGGCCACTAGAGCAGCGAAATTTTCTTCGACGCGGAAGAAACGGACATCCGCTTGAGATCGATTTTCGGCCGGAGAACACTGGAAAAGCAGGGTGTGGGCCTGTAGTATATACGACGGGAGGAACCGGACGGTCTCAGTCGACCGGAAAGTTCGCACCGCACGAGTGCCGTCGCGGCGAATAATCGAAAATTACCGCCGGCGAAAGTGGGATAATTGGACGAAATACCGCCGAATGCATGTATGCAACAGGTAAACTTCAACGTCGCCTTACAAAAGACCGGGGCGCGAAGGGTGCGAGATGACAAGACGAACGGGTTGCCAATGGTGTAAGAGTTCTGTAAATGGAAAGCGATGAATTACTCGGCTGCTAGTGCCGCAGCCGCGCTCACGTCACATCACAAGTGGCGTGGTGAAACCAGTTGACTGCAACGTGTGTGCATGTTCTCCCTGATCGTCGCCAACGATGGCAGCCAGGCAAAGAGAGAGGGGAAGAGGGAGGAGACCACAGCCAGCCAGCCAGCCGGCCAGCCAGCTGCTGCTGCTGCTGCTGCTTCTGCTGTAACAGCCAAAACTGGTCAAGTCCAGAAGTGCTCATGCCGGCTGCGAAAGCGCAAAGCAGCGTGGCATGGCGACGACGTCGTAATGTGCGGTTTAAATGACTGCACAACCGTCGACTGGAAACCGCAACTCGACTAACGACTGCACGGTGATGGCACACGACGTGGAAGGTGGAAAAACTCAGACGGCGACGGCTAGACTCACTGGAACAATGTGCAGGAAAAAGCAGATCAGGCACAACAACGAAGAAAATGAGCCATCAATCGTTTACATCATTTAATTTGACATGACACCAAGTAAAGCAGTCTTCTTTCCTGTAAACTTTTTTCCAGAATCAGACATTTGAGAGGAAATTAGACGTGGCAGATGTGATGATTTCTAATCAGAGCACAAATAAGGAGAATGACTAGAGTTCTCTTTATATATCTTGGCTTTCAAATTTCTAGTAATTAATACCGCAATGAATGAATGGTAAAACGTTTGCTCTTTTATGAAAAAGAGATTCAACCGCTTGAACTCGAGCTACGGAGAAACTCCTCTACAACCTCTTCACCAGCAGTTGTAAATGACAGACCGAAAATCTCCCCCCCCCCCCCCCGCCACAGACTGCAGTCACCTAACAAAAACTGCCACTCTTATCAAAACCACGCGCAGAAATTATCAATTTGCTATAGACGGACTTCTTTTGCAGCGATAAAGGTCTTAAGAACACAAGGAAGATCTGCTATACAACTACAAAATAAGCCTTTTTACCTAAGTTTTTGCAGAAAAGAGGAAATTGTGAGTCACAGGAAAAACAAACAAAGAGAAACCACCAGTTGTAAATTTCAGAATGGTGGCTATTGCGTCTAGGACTATAGAACAACCAAGAAATCATCAAAATTAATGAATTCACATCTCTGAATACCTACGGAGGTTTTGAATCCTGTAAAAAGATTCATGGCGGTTCCCGGAGAAGTTAAAAATCTCCTGCTCATCCAGAGTACTGGAGGTTCCCTCCAAAATGGGATATACACTGCCACGTTCGCTAGTATGCCTAAAATTTGTTATCACTGAATTAGACTAGTCTCTCGGTCAAATCGTACCCATTTCCAGCAGGAAAACTAGTCCACTTTCGAATGACGGGTAGATCACTATCATCCCGGGAACGCTCATGAATCTCCCCACTAGTGATTTTTTGAGAGGGACGCAATTCTTTCCCACAAAACTCGATTTAGTTTCCTTAGAAAAAAAGAGGATCGAACGCGATTTCGGGGAATTCCCAATGAAGCAAAGCCACACGTCCTTATATGGATGCAAAAAAATTGGACCCACTACTAGAGGAAACTGCATTCCTGGATTGAAAAAGAGCTAATCCATAAAGATTTTCAAGAAAGATAGCATCAATGCTTCCTTCACTACCGAGGAAAACCTCCTACCAGACATAAGGAACCGCCGCCACTGCCACAGACGATAAGGGCAAGAAGGGCAAACTCATCGATAGCGCAGAAACACCGAGGTAAACGACACATAACCGCAAAGCAACGCTGTGCGAGTCGAGAGCACAGCGAAGAGCCTGCTGCACCTTCGAGAACCCCTTCGTCGCGCAGCAAAGCGTTCGTCGACCACAGATCTGCATTTTTTGCACAATGGCGATGTAGCGATGAGACGACATGCAAGAGAAATCATCCCTAGAGTGAATTTCTGAGCAAAAAATCAGCGCTATAATTAAACACAGCAGCAAAAGCCTGCTTAGTCCCCGTAGCTTAATTGAAATCCTTCGAGACACTGGGATTCATACTCCAGAGCAGGTTTTGCGTGAAAGAAATGCAGATCAACTATATGCCTCAGTCAAATGCCCTATGTGTTATTACGATCGCTCTCCATCGACATCCGGTTCCGAAGCAACGATTGAAACACTTATCCGTGACGGCACAACTATAAACATTGGCTGTTCTGCAACATTCGGCTCCGATACGGAGCTTAGCTTTTGAAGAGGAGGATTTAAGTATTTTATGGAACATAGAGCATGAAAATGGCGGAAAAGAGGGAAAGTAGCATCAGAATAGAGACTGAAATGGCAAGGGGATTGTAGGTACGGTTAAATCAGCAGCTGGGATAACAAAGTAACCATCGAGGACTTAGGTCTAGCCAGATTAAGGATTCCCTGGAGATGCGTGTAGATGCACTTTTATTTCAAAAACCTTATGTTTGCGCTGTTGTTTGTGGTGTAAAACTACCAGCAAAAAAATGACATGGTTACATATTTAGCGAAGAACCACTGGCGTAAAATCGTCACAGCAACAACTACGTAAGGAGGAGAGGTAGAAACGGCGAAATGGGGAATTCTGAACGGGAATACTGCGCATTTATTCATGTGTCAACTAACAGAAATATACTATTGAAATCTAAGAAGAAATGGAAGTGTGGTTCCGATAATTTTCGCAAGAACCACTTGCAAAATTAGCCTACAATTCGGATGTTTTTGTAGAAGAGATGCAACCCGAAGATGAGGGGAATTCCGACTCCTGACTCCAGAAATTTCCGGTGTTTCCGAGTTCCCGAATTCCGACCTCCGAAATTTAGGGTCTGACCTCTGCTGATCCCTGACGCAATCCAAACACCGTAAAAATCCGAGGTCGAAGCCTATGTATTTCTAGGTGTAGCATCTTGTTCTCATCCTCCCCTCGAATGCTGCTGCAGCTTTCCTCCTTACAGCAGCAGTCAAGGCGAGAATGACGCCAAGGGATGGGGCAAAGGTAGGGAGAAGGCCGCCAATAGAGGTTTTGAGTCAACGAATTGCGGTGTTCTAGCTGTGTTCCTGTTGCACAGTTATACCAGAAAATTAATCACAAGCATAGATTTATAGAGCGCAGCGCTAGGTGCTACCCCAATGAGCAGTAAAAAGATGGCAACAACCGAAGAATCAGTGTACATTTCAAGTTAGACGACCAAAAATAAGGTCATGACTCGCTGTAAGTCGAAACACTAGCACAGCGTCAAACTATGTAGTGTCACGACAAGACATGCCAAAAAAAAAGCGTTCCCTCTAACTTTAACCCCTTCAAAGCCAGTCTTCATCTCCTAATCCCTGCATGACAAATTCTCATAAACGCACTACACACTATTTCGAAAGAAGAAAAATAACCAAAAAATAACATTTCCGTTGTACGAAATACTCCAAAGCAGACTGTTACTGAACTGAACCAACAATCAATCATGGCGCAAAATTCGAAAACCTGTTGCAGTGTTGACAGCGGAGAGTACACGGCATTCTTATCATTCTCAAGTCCTACCCGAAGAAAATGTAAGAAAGGGAAGGAAAACGATAACAATTATCAGCGCACGGGCGATGTGCGTTGAAAATCCAAGAGGCCGCGCCAGCTGATGTGCAGATTACACACGCTAACGGATCGAGAACCTATACACTGAAAGTACATACGTACATTACAATAATGTCACTACACAACACTCTCTTGTGGCTAAAACTAGAAAACTCGTCATGGAAGAAAAAGTTCATGACAGTTTCTAAGCCACGTAGACAAAATGCTCGTTTATTTCTCGCTTGACTTCCAATTTCTTTAGAGTTGAACAGGTCCCAATCCTACGACGGATATCCTAGCGAGATCATCAACCAAAACTCCAGCGAAAACAATTTTTGAATATGATACGCCGACAACGACTCCACACACGGAAGGTATTCCAAACCACTCACATTCCACCCCACGGCTCATATAACACGCATAATGCGTTGTTTTCTAACACTTAATGCGTTGTTTTCCACAGCTCCAAAACGCTCCTTTTCTGCGAATTCACCAATCCGTATATCCAAAAAGCCCTTAGAAGCTTAACGAAGTAAAAACTCCAGGAAAATTAATGAGTTAAACTGTACACCTCACTGAGACAAACGAAACTGGGCCTAATTAGGCGAACTAATCGCGATAAATTCGGTCGACATGGCCATAAACGCTCACACAATGAATGCACTCCACAGCAACATATCGAAACATGAAAATGAGTGAAACCTGGGACTTTACCCCCAAATCACCCGGTGTTTGACATGAGACTACCTTCATTTCTGTAGATTTTTGATGCCCATAAAAATTTCACTTCGAAAACGAGAAAAAAAAAACATTTGTGGTTACTGCTAATCAACTGCGGTAAGATTATTGCTGTACATTCATAGCATGCCCGATTTACAAAATTTCATTACCTTGGAGGGACCATTTAACAAAACAGAATCCGAAAATTCGAATGAACTAATTCACAGACTTTTCTTCGCACTGGATGCAGAAAAAAATTTCGACGATGTGTCTCTGATCTCCCACCAAGGTTTTTACCAAGGTTAAACATTAAATATTCGAACGATGATGCATCACTGCTCAATAACCTCGCCACGAGATTGGTTCCTGTAATTTACAGCAAAGCGCAAGCGACCTTTCCTTATGATGTGTAAAGTGGATGTTTACAAAAGTCGGGACAGATACGCGGAATGACTTGACGTCCGTGGAGCATTCAATGCTCTCGGAAACATTTACCAGAAAGCTAATGTTGGCTAAAGCGGTTTTATGAAAAACTGGTTCGCAAAGAAGAATTCGGTTAGTTCACAAAGTTAAAATCAAGCTCATTAAATTATCTGGAACTTAGGAGTGATATAGAAATGTAACTGTAATCATCATGAAATTTATGGAAAAGAGTGTGCAATAGAAGGGATAAAAACTGGGACAAGATCCTCCTGAAAAAAAAAACACTTCTTATATCAACTTCTCACACAACTGTTCTTCTAAACGTTTGCGAGAGGTCTTCCACAGCTTTTTTTTTTCTCTTCCATACTACCATTTCTCGACCACACCAGATTTTCTGTCCGTACTTTGAACGGTGACGAGGTAACTGACACCGGGTTTCTAAAATGCAACTGCAAAGCCAGGCAATTCGCGGTTAGCATCAGAGCTACTAAAGCTAGCGGCAGCACTGGATACGGAAGGAAAGTTAATGGAAGGATTATGGAAAAAAATAGCAGCCGCCCCAGTTAGCAATAGTGTAGGTAGGGTAGCCAGGCATAGTTGTCGTAATCCTACTACTTCGTAACCAGACAGTACGGCAACCCTAGTTCCATCGCAAATTCAATAACATTACCATGAAGGGCAATTTCATGCAAAGTCGCTCGACCTGGATTGTGACTTTTTTTAACACGAGAGCTGGTTTGCCTTCTTCACACAAGGTTTCGGGAACCAGTTGTGCGGCTGAAAGAAACTCGTACTTCGGCGAGAATCGCTGTGACATTAGGTTTTGATTTCGTTCGGCAATAGGAGTGAAAACACGACAAAAAGCCTATAGATCCAATTGGAGCCTCAGGTGACAGATCTTCATTAATTTCCTCTAGCGACAGATATAAGATATTATCTGCGGAATTCGTGGCAGTTCACCTCTTTTCCCTACCCTCACGTCTCAGACATCAGCAGTGAGCCATATAACTGCCTGAACAACACCTTCATGTTTACCAGATGTGGGCCATAGAGCGAGAAAAGCCATCGCGCGACTCACTTACGACGGTGAAATCTGCAATTTGACACTCTACACCAGCCCTTATGTGAAATCTGTGCCGCCAAAACAGGCATCATCCTAGCGATTCACGAAAACACTGCCCACAGTAGTGTTTTGTTTTGATTCCACAAAATCCCACAAAAAAAACCCTTGGCTACAGAACCCCTCGTTAGACAATATGGTGGTGGGTTGCATTACACATAGCTGTACACAATCGGAAGCGCTGAAGCATTGGAGTCACGCGACGTACACCCATAATGAGACCAACGCTATATGTTTCAACGCCCACCGGAATGAACAATTAGTCTGCACCCGTTCCCCGCTGAAAGACCACCCGACGACAGACACATATGCAAATGCGCCATAGAGTCAGCAGACAAAGAATAAAGAATTCATCTATATTCCGTGGGGGGAGCGCACGCAAATACTGTACTGAAATCACGGGTAAACATCGCCGCGCAAATATTATTCCAAGACAAACGAAGAGTCGACGCAAGTGCGGAAAGCAGCTCTTGGAGCGTTTTTTTTTTCCTTCCTCCACGGGAAAATCAACAAAAAATGACTCTTACGAACGGTTTAGTTTTATGAAATGAAGTGAGAGATCCACAAGAAAGTTAGGAAAGGTAAGGTCCAGAGTAAATGAAGAGAGAAACAAGGAAAGAAGAAAATGACTTTTATTAGGTCGGTTGCGGAAATTCGAGCCGCCAGTTTCCGCCGCCAATCAACACATATTAATAAAGTATTCGAAGAAAAAGGGCTTTGCGATGTGGAAAAGCTAACATGGTGAACGATCCTATCGTAGCTCTGTAAAGACTGAAGTAAAGAACATTATGTCACAGCACATGCTTGAGTGAGACAGATGTCTACAAACACTAAAGGAATGCTACAAACCTGTGTAGACGCTATTATCACACCTCTTTAAAGGAAATTCTCAAACTCTCCAAAGAAGTGCTCACCTGCATAGCCGAAGTAGCCGAAAGTGAAAGAAAATAGTGTCGAAAAGATAACCAAAAGTAAGATCCTTTCGAAATATTGCACAACATCAGCACTCGTTTCGTAACTCTTTGCAAATCTATTGGTCTGCACCGTAACGTCAAACATTTAAAAAATTTCGCAGCTTTCTACATGTTTGAGCACATAATTCTTATTCAGCTTGCAGCTTCCTCGATAAAATCCTCCATATATCTCCCCAACTATACTAAATTCCCGTGGACGCTAACATTAATCAAGCACTGACAAAAATAACAAACCAATCCGTCATGTTAATGACGCACAAGTATGCACTATGACATATTGCATCTGCACTTGCTGCGAAAGGAAAAAGAGCTTCAATACGAGGCCAGAATTAGCATCCATGCGTGAGATTACGAATTATTGAATGGGAAAGAAAATTCAATTAGTGGGTGAATAAATAGAACAGGTGAGAACCTGGGAATCTGAACACAGCTCTAAATTTCCTGGTAAAAATAGTCCGAAAATTATAGCCTCATGGTTGAGTTAAGTAGGAAGAAGACTATTTTCTGAAAAAAAAAAACTAGACATAAATACCACTCCCCTCACATCTCTAGAGGGAAAACGGTGACAAAACGGGACTATTTTGCAGTTTAGACCGTAGCCCAAAATGTTTCAGAAATTGCTGCCCGAGATGATCTGGTAAATGAATAGCAGAGCGCAAGTTGAGAAGAAATTAGAAAACGAAAACAATGAAGTGACTTGCCTTACTAAGGCCTGCTTTCATGAGTTTCCTATATTCTGGAATATTTTCCGACTTTCTTTTGAAATCATTTGAAAATTTCGCATGCGATGAAAGTCTGGTGAAAGTAAAGATGCGAGAAACTTTGCATTCCTCATGTATGAAAATGTAACATCTGCATGCATGGTGTAAAGTGAGAACCCCATTTAACGAAGTGAGAGCAGAGAGCGTAATTGAAAGTGCATAAGCAAGATCATAGACGCACGCTCATTAACTGAAATGCGGCAACAGCGCGAAGAGGTCGCACGTCAATAATGAAGTCATTAATGCCAGAGAATAGCGGTTTCCACGTAAATTACAAACTTAAAAGCGAAGAGAACCTAGAGGAAAACACATGACAGCTCACATACATCAAAGACACCATGTAAAAAGTACAATGACTAATTACTGTGCAAAACGACAAAGAAGGACACGTACCTGACTGTTGAAGAGCCATGATGGGCGCGAGAGAACGTCTGAGTTGCTGAGATGCGATGACAGACTTGGTGGTGATCCCGAAGAGACGGACGAGTTACTGTTGACAGTCGACGATAGATTGTCGAACCACGGCGAACTCTGCTGCTGCTGCTGCTGCTGCTTGCCTCCCAACGAGTCAAGCATCTTCTCTAGATCATAAAAATGATGCACTTCAGTGTTCAGCAGCAATGACATTGGATGAACTGAGTGACGAACAAAGTGAACGTCGGCTTTTGTTTTCACGTAGCGCAGAAACAAGTGTGTTTGAAACAAGAAAGTGAACTGCAAACAGTCGAAACTAGACATCAGATACACGCATGTTTTCATGACGTAAGGATATGAAATCTACAACGCGAAAAGCGCCCAGCAGCAGAAGAGAGATAAGCCGACGGCCAGAATAGCGAAGTAGTAGCGAAATAGGCTTACCAGTCAGCTGTGGGAACGAGTGAAGTGATGCAGCTTGCGAAAAAGACGATGATTTCGAATTGCTACCTGAAAACACGAATAAAACGCTGTACAGTATCGCACTTAAGCGTGGAAGAGACGGCGGGATAAAGGAGAACATCATTATATGCATCAGAATCGACCCAGGATGAACAAGGAGCATTCGCAGAAGAAATCAGCAGACAAAGGTCAAAGAAGACAACGTAAACAAGATGCAACACAAAGGAACATACTGATGTACTCCCAAAAAAGTCGCTCAGATCCAACCCACAAGACAAGCCCAGATCTCTCAAGAAAAATTAATAAGTGCACCAGGCCGATATTTTCTCAGAAACAAATAAGGCTTTTCAATCATGTCAAAACCGAGAATAACAGATGAAGAAATGAAAACGCAAGAAATTGTCCCACACTTGTACAGCGATCGCAACATTAAATCGATTGACACAGTGGAAGCAAGTCGTTGCGGGACCAACACAACCACACGCAACCATAAAACGCACCCTCATAATGGTCTGAATCTACAGACCGGGAAGTGAGAAGTCGATCGAGTCGTGGACAATAATTCAATCTCACAACGTTCTCTGCTCAGAAAAATAGTAATGCGATTTCCCTCAATGGGTGCCAGGTGCCTTTGTAAGGATTCCCGGTTCTATTGAAGGAATAAAAACTAAAACCTTCACAAACTGGCATAACGCTGAGATCTGATACTGAAAAGAGATGTGTTTTGGAGGCAAATAGACAAAATTACAAAGGTGAGCACTTCGTGAAACTTCCATTTACTAGTCAGTTGTCCTTTACTACAGTTTTTGTGGAAACAGTAGTACCATTTATGTTCTGTGAGAACCGAATGATGTATTCTATGTACTGGAATCCGAGAATTCCATTTCAAATAAGTTGAGAATCCCGTTGTTTCAGGAAAAGGGAGCCGTAAAGTCTCGGAAGAAAGATAAGCATAGGTGTAAAGCCTTCTGTTCTTATTTTCTTGAGCATTCGAAATTTTGAATAGGTCCAAAAATGCTACTTGAATCAACTAAACTACTGTTTTCCTTATATTATAAGCTAACCGGTTAACAAAGCTATGGTCAATTTGAACACAATCTTATTAAATAACTGTAGCTTTAATAGGCTGAAAGTAAATGTTGCTTAAATGGACTAAAAGTACCAATTTTTGATCATTCATTCGTCCTCTCATTCGCACCTCTTATTCCCTCTTTCACTCACTCGAAGATTAGTCCTTGAATTTTGAAGTCACCAAAAAACAAACTACTTCAACAAACAACCATCTGCCACCTACTTAATCTACAGAACTGGTGACAGTTAATGAATCAGTCCAGGCGTTCTTGATGTTGTGAGTTTTGAACGCTCAAAAAAAAGGGACATTGGTCTCCTCATGCGAGTCTAAAGATACAAATGAATAACAAAAATTAGAGAGAACGTTTTCACCTCAAATTAACCTTCAAATTTTTTTCGTTAAACCATCAGTTTTTTGTTACGGCAACACAACTGGAGAAGAAAACAGTATGAGCAAAAAATCATAAATAATAATTGAAGGTGGAGAAATGTCACAACAACAAAAAAAATGAAAAGTGTAAACTTTTAAGATAAAAAAGATGAATATGCAACTTTTTTCTATGATGCTATGCGGCCCGCTTCACTCGATGAGATAGCTGGAGAGAGATTAGAGAAACGAAGGAGAGGAAATAGTGCAGGATTCGAAAGGGTAGGTGAGAAGCAATCACAGATGCCTAGCTATCGCAGCTTTTAGAATGAGCTACAACACTAAATAGGGGAGGAAAAGTTGCAGAAGAAAAATTTTGGAGTAAACTCACATCTACCAAGTAGAAAAATTCATTCGCAGGAGCAGTTTACAAGTGACGGAAAGAGAAAAAATTAGAAAAAATTACCGTCACGTGCTAAAAACGACGCGGATCCGTGTTGCCGCATGCACGTCCTACACACAAAATAGGCGTGGTCACGAATAAGGAGGGGCGGGGCGGTTTTATTTTCACAAAGCGTATTCAACCACTAGAATCTACGGATGATAAGCATAATAATCACATGGAAGTCGTGCTCACTCGCCACAGACGGGGCGAGAGCATCTGCTCTGACGTGCTGCCCCGGCCCGTCATCACTCTTGTTCTCCCTTTAAATTCTCTCTTTTCCCACTCGATCGCGGTCCTGCACATTCTTCGTGTGCGCCAGACAGCTGTTTCGCCCCCTGTCCAAGCGTTTCGCATGTGCAACAAACGCCAGAGCCGACACACACACATCTCATACCAAGAAACATTTCCGCAAAGCGCCCACCTCCACTGACAGGAATAGGCACGCGCGTGTGTGCGAAAACGCGCTCTAATCCAACAATCTTCTTTTCGGACGAGTACTGGCATTTACAGGCGATTTCACTGGGGCTGACCCGGTGGCACGCGACGCATTCCAGTTGAAGCACTTACAGAATAGCACTGCTCACATGAAATCGTTCCAGGAACCGCAACAACTCGACTTGAAAGTCTGGTTCTCAGATGCAAGTAACTCAAGAAGCAGTTTTCCATCGAATAAAAACACAAAGTGCATGTGTACTAGTGATTTCGCTACGCGAGAAGGTCGAACGATGAACGGATTTGCGAAACCGTGACAAAACAACGATGATCAATGTCTGTTGCTTGGTTTTTTTTTCAGCTAAAAATCCAATATAATAGAAGGAGAAAATCCTTAGGTAGTTGCGGTGCAGGTATCATTTCTATAGAATTTGCGGGAGAACGAGAAGAATTGGTAACAAGGAAGTCGTTTTCCCTCATAACAATGTGCTCCCATAACATCACACTGTCGCTGGTTGCCCAGCCACCTGACAGCGGGCTGCACATGCTTGCGAAGCTAGGTTTCTTCATCTTTGCTCCTTAAAAATTCTCTGGATCTCCTAATCTTAAAATTTCGACGTCCTTAGAAAAAAAACTCCGTTTACAGCTCACACCGCACGCATGGAACCCCGGTGAAGTGAGGAATTATCCTACCCCGGATCTTGAACCTATCCCCCTTTTTAACCTAACCCTTTAACCTATGATCTCCTTCAGAAAATAAAACTGGTAGCACTGCTATTTTATATTCACACATAAAAGATGAACTGTTCAATTCGGAAGTGGAGCATTATGCCTGAAATAGGCGGCGCTACTGAGCCCTGCGATTGGCCGATCGCGTAAATTGACCAATCGTGGAGCTTGGCCACGCTGCCCTCTCGAGGTATAACGCTCTGCTCCCGTTCAACTGCTCACCATGGCGGTCTGAGCTAGGGAGCTAGGGGCGGGGAGAAGGGAGGCTGCGCCCCGCCTCCTTCCACAGAATGGGCCATAAAATTTTACAATTATTCCACGCAAAGGATGAGCAAAAAGTCCTTCTGGGAAAATTTCTCAATACTTCATTTTATTGCTGCTTTTCAAGCACCTGTTACCAGTTATATCAACTATAACTTTGGAAAATTTCTGCTCTGGAGCATGTCCATGTGCAAGACTCTGAATGAGTGCACCTTGGCGCAGACGTCACTCTTCCCCCCCCCCCCTCCCCTAGCCCGCTCACCTTTCTGCCTTCCACATGACCCCCCACTTCCGCATCCTCCCAGTGATTCTTGAAAACTTCATCTTACCGTGAATCTTTCAATCAGAAGGAAGAAGGTGAAGCTGCACTTGTAGTCTGGATTTGCCATAAAAACTTTACAAAAATACTAGTAGTCCTTTTTCATAATTAGTATTAGAATGTAGTAACAAAAGTAATCGTAAATAATAAACATCGAATTGAGAGAAATAGTGTGATTGGCAAAAATATCGGTCGAGAAAGGGAAATATGCTTAACCCGTGACTTCTACACAGCTCCTCTGCCTCTGTAATTTCTTTGTGATTTGTGTTCGGGAAAAGACTGAGCAAACATGGAATTTGCAGGGAAATTTCTCCAGAATTTCATAAATCATTGAAGAATTCTGGTAAAAAAAAACAGACAACATGGGAATGGAACAGAGAGCACATCTTTTTAATCTACATTAGAAATGGAATCTCATCTTCGTACGTACAGATACGAAGAGTACCACGAGCACTCCTTAGTATTATGTACGTAGAAGGCACATTATCAAATGACGCTGACAATGAGACAGAGGATTTACAAGCGCTATGGAAACTAAGCATAGGCTTCGTTTAAAAACCCTACCCCATGAATCCTTGCTCTTATCATTTATCACCTACATATTACCACGATTCAGTGTAAAACCAGAACTCGGACATGTTCACCCATCAGACCGCTGCTTCCCATGACGCCACCATAAATTTTGCTTGAGTAGATGAACTTCTTTTCATTCGTCTTACGATGCACGTAAAATTCGTTTGTTGTGCAGTCACACAAGAAACTCATACGTGTTCATTTCTTTTGCAATTGATGATGGCACTTACGCGAAACTTGAGAAGTTATCGCCACTCTACACATCTCAACGTATTCTCGTGGAGAGTGAGCGGGAATCGCTGGTGTACGAAAATTCTTGAAGTTCTATGGGTGGGTTTCTTGTGTAACTGCACAAAAAAGGTCTTGGATTGGGTGTATAGTCTGTAAGCACCGAGGTGGCACCTGGGTCGATTTGGTCTGCAATTACGACCTCATCTCGAAGTCGGCCAAATAATCTAATTTTTACACTATTTTGATATGAATGTGGTGTGATTCCTTCCATTCTGATGTTTCCCTACTGCCATTTAGTAGAATCTCACCCCAGACGCATTTTGCGGAGAAAGTCGTGATTGCAGACAATGTCACCCCGGGTTAACAGACTATAAATTCTAAAGAAAAGCTTACAAGTGAAAATCACAAATCGTATGAATAAGCGAATAGATAGCATGAGTGGGGTGAAGCCTGATAAGGAATAGGTTTAACCTGTCGCTAAAGTATGAATGATGCCAATTTAACGCCCGTCTACGGACACTTACCACCCGCACGCGTCGCGTCAGGCCGTTTTGCCTTTTCGAACGTGAGGGGAAACAGCCAAACATGCTTCAAACGGGGTGCTAACTCACTCTAGCACCTTACTAGGCAGATTAGCTTAAAGCTGACCTGTTTTTCCTAAAAAGGGATCAGGAGCAGCCGCCTTCTCTACACTGTCACACCAGGGCCTGACGCGCGCGGGTGGTAAGTGTCCGATAATCTTTAACGCCCGTCCGTAATTGCACAAAAACTCACTGTCAAATCCAGAAATATATAATGCGTAGAGGAAAGTTGCCAAATCCGAAAATCGAAAACCTACACAACAGAGTTGTGCGTTACATAAAACGTAGCGAATTAACGAATTGAAGCGTGACACCACTTCTTACTGGATAGTAATAGATTAACGGGTTTACGCGAAAACCTTGGCTATCCTACAAAATTCACGGAAAAATTCGTTGGAAGGTTGAAAAAAAAGGCTGCTGATATGTACGTGATTCTGTCATACTAGGTGTTTTATAGGCTTCTTTGTTACAGAGCAATTTACTTATATTTAATTACTGTTTCTAATTATTGTCATTTGAGATTTACTACAACTGCGCAACGCCAGGATGTCAGGAACAAAAATATCCACCGTTGAAATGATGAGGTTCCCCATTTTTTTTAGCTAAGAAGCTAGGAACACTGTTGATGCCACTGATATCAAACAAAAACCGATCTTCTAGCGAGTTAACGGATTAACCCACTAGATCATTCCTACTACACACCACTACTTCGCAGCACATAGAGCGCTAAAACTTTGAGTTAAGCGTCGATTAAGCCACGGACTCTGCATTTGCACTAAGAACGTAAAATTTTTGAAGTTGACCTTATTAACAGATTGCGGACCGAGCCCATTTTTGCATGGGTGGCAATAAATGTTTGAGATCTGGTGAGGCCAATCTGTTTCGGTGTTTTCTGTATTGGATAATATTGTTCTGGAAAAGTCGAAAGGAAGAGTCGTCGAAAAAAAGTGCAATTTCCAACGTAAAATCATAATGTAATGTACTATGGGCACATCCGGACGAAAAGTCGTGATGCACCAAGTGCATCACGTCGTCCGCAATGGGTTAAATCAAATTTGCAAAGTTACAAACACACAAGATTACGAACATTAGCAGGAAATTGTATGGAAATGTACTTCAATAAGAAGGCAAGAGAATGATTAGAGAAAAAAAGGTCGTACGAAAAGTACAGCTACACTTGTGAACCACTGTTTTAAAGACAGTAATCATCATTTAAAAATGTTAATTAGATGGATCATAGGTTTTTATAGATAGGCTGTTTATGTTATGTAGTAAAAACATTTTTAGTGCTCAGTGACGAAACGTTTAACCTCTACTCCTGATACCCTTGGGCAGAGATAATGAGATCCATATGGGGAGGGATGAAATGAACACAGCTTACCTAGTAACTACGTACTAGTAAACATCAGGGTAATTCCATAATATCAGAGTAAACTGGGGTCTCTGAATTTGCTTACAAAGTGAAAAGGGATCCATGGAAAATCCTTCAGGATAACTGCATGTAGATGTATTTAATTCGAATGGCGATCCACAGCCTCTCTTACTTTATTCTTGATGATTCTAATTAATCTTTTATATCCCCTGAATGATATGCCCAATATAAAAACTCAATTTTTTACTTATTCAAGGTTTTTCACTTACAACAGCAGTTTGTTAGCCAAGGTATTTGTAAAAGTCAAAAATTAATATAGAAGATAGCAAATGAGTTATGAAATCTAAAAAAAAAACAGCTGTTCTTTAAGAACTTCAGAGGCCTTGTTCCTGCTTTGGATCGGGTCTCTTCCGGAGGTAAGGTAGGCATAACAGAGGTAAGGTAGGCATAACATTCTCTAATGTGCAGGCGATACATTCTTATGGTTTAAGGCAATTAATAGGTGAGTCCATAGGGGGAAACAAGCTCTCAGGAAGACCATCAATTTCTAATAAATACTAAGAGATTAGCCTAAAACGATTACGATAACGATGCTTGTCGGAAGCGCTCGTGAAAAGTGAAACTGTGACATTAAGCGATCGGGATGAAAGTGAGGCGAGACACGGTGCCGGTTCGGCGGCGGCGTGTCGCGAGCGATGGCGTAACAGCTCGACGACGCGGTGGTGACAGTGTGCCGGCGTCGTCAGTGGTTCCATTAGGGATCGCACGACGGGGCGAGGACGGGGGGGGGGGTGGCGGCGGGAACTTGTTTGTGCTAGCACGGGGGGGATTCGAAAAAGAAGTGCGTGGCATATGCTAATCGAAACGCGCAACGACGACACGACGACGATCCGCAGGAAAACTGGTCTCGACTCGACTCGAACAAGGTGAACTGCGACAGATTCACTGTCGCCGCGCGCGCGGATACAGTGACATGACACGACACGGTGATGGCACCGTCGGCGACGGCACCCCGCCACCAACCCGCCCCCGACAGCCAGCCAGCCAGCCCGACACTACGACCCCCACCTATAACCAGCACCCGGCTAGATCAACCCCTGTGCATGTGTGTGACACCTTACACTGTAACACACCCAGCACCGACCGACGAGAGCCGGTTCTTCTAATGTTCCTTTGAACCTTCAGAAGCTATAGCTGCTATAGATGTGTCGTGAGATGGCATTTATTAATGCTTTGAGAGAACTGAGGAGGTGAGAACGGAGGGAGGGACGGGGGGGGGGGGAGGATGGGGTCGAAAATCTGTCGTGAAGGCGCAAGAGAAGCCTACAATAAGAAAGGCAGCAAAGAAAAATCCAAAGATTTCTCCCTGTAACTAAATTATTGAGAGCATAAGGTATGCCTATAGGGTTTCTTGAGGAGATGATAGACAGGTATCCTTATGATTCTCCCTCTTAGACTCCAAAGGGCTTCCAGAGACCGCTATATTCGATAAATAAACCAAATAGACATACTAGATCCACAGTTTTTGCCACAAACTCGTTGCAATTCGTATGATAAACTCCAAAGAGTTTAATTTTGATAACTCATCGAGCTCAGCGAACCTGGTTAAGACCTAGGGAAAATTCTTGTTTCTGAATCAGTGGAAAACCTAGGGAACAAGCAAATGGAGGGAAAGGGAGGGAAAGGGCGGCAACCTCAGAAGGAAACTTCTAGGAACCTCCCTAATTTTCAGAGACGTCCTCTAGTAAGAACTTCCCGTACAGTTCGAGCAAAGCATAATTCCTTAACTATCACAAGGTCTATACTCAGACACTTGGACCTACCGGCCCGATCGAGTAGGGGCCGACCGGCCGGGCTGCAGCCCAACACCGGCCGGCCGGTCGACCAATCCAGCCTTCCGGCCGGCCCAGTCAGAAGGGTCGGATGATGATAGTATAGAATTAATAAAGGATGAAGGCATCAGCGGGCCGTCCGCACCAAGTTTCTGAGTACTTAGGACCAAATAGCTTAGCTGATTTAATTTTTTACTTGGAATCTTATTTCCTTACCATTTTCTTCCTTTTTTAGGCTACGAAATCAAATTTCAGGATTGGAATAAATTTAAATTTGAAGAAATATTCGGTTTTAAAAATTGTAAGGGTAATAAAATTCGAAACAGAATACATAATTGGCAGAGATTATTTCAAAAATTTTAGATGTAAACGGAAAGGATAATTGTTGACTTCCGCTGTGATATCCTCGAACTTCCTGAGGTGCCGTTACCAACCATTTTTTCCCCAATTCTCCCTGGAATTTAGTTATTTATTTATTTATTTGTAGCACTATGCGCCAAAAAAAAACAAAGTGCGGTGTGGTTAGTAAAGCTATCTCTTAAACTGAACAAAGAGTATAAAACTGGAACAGTATGGAAAAACAAAAGAAGGTGAAAATAAGACTAATATTTTCCTATGTTAGCTAGGATGACGCTATTCTGCAAAATCTTTAGACACTTAAATTTCAAGATTTTTAGGAATAAATGTCGGATGTTTTAAAATTCTTAGGAATAAATGTCTGTCATTGCTACCTACAGGAATCACCCTTATTCTATGATTTTTTGCCAGATTGCCAGATTTTTCTTCTCACCATCTATCGGCCCGTTCTCGTTTTCACTCGTCGAGCAGCGCCTCAAAACTTGCTAAGAGGCAAAATTACAACAGCCGTACGCAATGCATAACAAGCCTCAAGACAAGTTTTTTCGGCCAACGAAGCATCCGATCGCAAACTGCAGCGGCAACATGTTAACCTCTAGAGCACTTCTCCACGGGGCGTACATACATATGTTGACTAGTCGTTTCATTCAACAAATCGACTGTGTAAACTCGTCCCAAATGCCGCGGCGCCGCCTGCGCGTTAATTCTTTTTTCGCTCATCTGAGCAGTTCAATCGCTAACGTATTTACTTAGTTCTCAAGTATGTTGTAGGAAACTAGGTTAAAGGTAGACGTTTTTACTCGGATGTTTGCTAGAACAGCACCAGTTCTCTAGGGCCTAGAGGATTAGGTTGTTCGTGGCAAAGAAAAAATGCACTATTGGAGGATTCTCAGTTGAGGCGCAGAAGGTTTTGCTGTTTAAAATTTTGTCATTTGGGTCCTTCGCGATTTCCAAAATTCAAGTGGGGATGAAGAAATTGTTTACATTGTTATAAAAAATTCCAGTAAGTATATTCTTCTTGTACTAGTGAAAATGCTAGTAAGTAAAGCAACACCAGATTGTAAAAATAAAAGGGACTCATTTGCTCTCATGTTGGATCTGTTTTCCTCCCTCATTACCCTTATATACGGTGAGTCTACATTATAAGTGGGATTTTTAACCTTGACATTAAAGATTCGGGAAAATCATTCCGGACAGCGGTCGACTTATGCCTCAACGGCTTTCTCGGCGGATTTGCAGGTTTTATATCTCTACGTACTTTGCTGACGCATTTCCAGACTCCCTAAAGTCTCCAGGAGAAAATGTTTTTCATCTGCCCCAAGAAAATGGCCCCTGGACACATTCTGATGACATATTATCCACAGTCAGATTTTCCGGATGGACCCTAGTCCTTACAGATCCAGTCAAGTCAGATCAAAATCGAATCTAAACAAGGATATATATTAAGACGTATGTAGATCCCAGAAAAACGGTGAAGAGATAAGAACTAGAACTTCGGAAGTTTCTAGGAAAAAGCTACTAGGGCTCGAGCCTTAAAACATTGAGGAGTTGGTCTATATGACTGTTCTTTTTCCTGGTTTTCCTTCTATAAACTATTTAGTGCACTAGTGCAAAACAAGGACGACCTAGCATACACTCGTTTTTTTTTTTATCATTTTGATCATGTAGATATGTGACATGTAGTTGGGGTTAAAGGCCGCTGTTTGGAAAGGAGCCTATAAAAAGGAGGATGAGTCCGAAGGTTTGGAGTGTCATGAATAGGAATGTTTATAGAATATATGGACTGATTTAGAGCCAAATCTGCGTGAGACACGGGAGTAAGATTGGAGCATGTGCGGAATTATTATTCCTTATGTGTTCTGGCCAGAATAAATTATTATTTAATCATATTTATTTATTTATTTGTTTATCACACCCTAAGGTTTGTGCCGTAATATCCTACAAGCATACAGACAAGAAAGAACGAACAAAGGACCATAACATCAAGTTAGAAATCCAGAATTCAAACTATTCAACTAGCATCATGATTCTTGGCCCAGGTGACTGTAACCTTGGTTTTGAACTCAATTCCAAGCTGGTGATGAGAAAGTTGACTAGCTAGTGCAAAGCCTGTTCAGAAAAGGAAGTGTAACTGAGCAGAAATTTCAAAAATTCCAGAGAGAGCTGCCCAGAAGGTATGCAGAACATGACAAAAGATTTGGAAGGGAAATTCACCTGCAATGAACATTGCAAGACACCTTTGAATCAGCAGCTAAGGACACATACACTTAACTGGCCTCAAAATCCGAGAATCGCAGCAACTACAGCGCTGAGCTAACCATCGTCTAACCACTAATAAATATTCTATCTATCATTAGCACAAGAAGAGGTGCTTTCCCCACAGCTTAAACTTCGGCCCGCTAATCTGCTTGCCTAATGCGGACGTCAAGGCAGCTACGAACGCATAGACAAGAGAAAAGGCTACGGAAAGAATAGCATAACTTCTTCCTAAGCACCAACAGCAAGGTGCCATGCCATTAATCCCATTAGGATGATGAAGAGCTGAGTGGATGAGCGATAAAGACAGCTATGCCGAGGTGGCAGCGCAGCAGGCAGCACCACATGGTGCACCTCAACCGCAAAAAAAGTACCGCAGTTGATGTGAGCAGTTACCAGCTGCAGGGTAAGGACAACAGGCTGACGGAGGATGGGAGGCTGCGGGCTGGCGGTCGGTCGGGATCAGCCGCGCTGCCATTCGCGCGCGGGCCTGGTGCTTATCCAGTCGAGCAATGGTAATGTGGGATTTTAGCAGTGCGGACGCGTTGACGCATAAGCTCGCGGCTAATCGTGAATCCGACGGCAAGCAGTCGGCTGAGAATAATGCGGACCAGTTCAGAGCCTCATGGCTTGCGGACCAACTCCGCGCCTCACTTCGACACCTCTCTCATGGACAGTTATTTATTTGTGTGCGTGGGTGCCTGAGTCATTCGGGGGCGTAAACATATCAAAAACTACCGGAAGAGAGTAAATATTGGAAAAAATTGATGGATAGCCATCAGCAAACTTTTCTGAGAATGATCCTCATCGAAGTCTTGATTCATCTGCACGAGGGGTCCTCCCTTTTTTTGCCGTTTTTTCATGAGATACAGTAATTCAACAGAAGAGGTGAATGTTCCCCATAATGCAGACGAATCAGTCAAATTTTCATCTTTCCAGCTGATAGCATTCGAATGAGTGAATAGGTTGCCTGACAATAAGAAGGCAGATTCTTATCCAAGATCCGCTCTAGATGGTGGAAAAGATAGAAAAATTTCTGGATCAAAGCAACGCACGAAAAAAAAGCGAAAAAAAATCTCCATAGAGGTTTAGACACAGTGCAGGGCAATCGTGGTTGCATTGCAGATAACGAGGGCCGCGCCGCATCACCTTCGCGGCGCGGCTGACCACCTGGGCGCTGTGATTCTCAATCAAGATGTTTATGCGAGGGATGTTCACATGTAATTTCGACATTAACTAGGAGCGATCTTGAGTGGTGCCTTGACAACTACTTGTATTCCTGAATTAAAATGCTGTGCCTAGTCGTGGTTCCCTTTTGATGTTTGAGATTTTTGCGCATTTTCGAGTGCATTTCAATAAATAAACGAATAAATTATCAACACTGCTGCTTCGCCTACCTTTTCCACTCCTATTATAGTTGGAAGTATAGCCGCAAAGAAATTAGCAGTGGAAGTAATGAATAGAGATTCAATTCCGATAAAACCTGAGAATTACAGCGCCTGGCTGGTCTCTTTTGAGCCGCGGAGCAGCTGCGGCGCGGCTTTCGTTTTCTGCAGTGCAATAACTGCAATTGCCGCTCACTGTACTTAGTTGCTCTTGATGTATGTATGTAGATGCACACTATTAGAAGAGTCGTCATCATAATTCAAGGAATTTCTGATGGCATAAGCATGTCTTAGGAGACGAGCCTACTTATACCACCCTAAATCTCCAAGGAAACCTAGAGGGATGGTTCGGCTTACCTAAAGAAATTTGTTTATTATGAGCAAATGGATTGAGTCTTTGAAATAAGAAATACTTAAATTTATTTGCAGAAATTAAGGAAAAATCTAAGAACTCAGAACGGAGAAGAAACTATTCAGTACTAACAAAGCAATACTAACAATTCATCCAGAGAAACCTCAGAAATGACGGCATGGATCCTAGAACGAATGGCATGAGTCCATGAGTCACCCTTTCAAACGTGATAAGTTTCTTCTCAGAAGAAGTTCATGTGCCCTTGCGCCATGCACTTTTTTTCGGGTGAAGCGTCAGCTTGGTGCATTGCTGTTGAAGCCCACGCACTTCGAGAACTCAGGCAGCTCTTCACGTTTGTCCTTGTGGCTTGAATCCTTCGCCTAAGGTCAAATTTACCCGGGGAATCCCCTTTCGGTTCAAGTACTATGAAGAAATAGTGAAATGTAGTAACTTTTCTACGCCTATGGACGGGTTTTGAGATAGTTTTTGAGGCTTCAAACTAAACAATGGATATTTTTAAGCAATTTTCTTGTTAGATGGACAAATCCAGTTTTCCTGGCACATCAGAGACCAAGTTAGAAATAATTAGAAGCAGGAAATATTACCTTATATTACCTTATGTAAAAGGAATAAAAACTAGATAGTAATTTGTGCTTGCGATTTGACTGGGGCCTATTTTTTGATGATTTGTTACCCTTCTTTCCTGGAAATAGTTGCTATGCCATGCTTCTAAGGGCAATACATGCAGCTAGAACAGATTCTATGATGTTCCTGAACCCTTCGGCTCTATTATCGATGCTGGCACGGCCTTATCGTTCATTGTTTCAGTGCCAATCAACGGAAGTGAGAGCTTTTTGCCGTATAGGGTCATCCATCACCTGATTTGCTTTCTGATACGAATAAACTCTACTTACAAGTTACTGACTTTTAGCAGAACTGTCTCAATGAGAACAAAAATCAGCCTACAGCTCTCACTTTCTCTAAAATTCAGCTATGGGGGAGGGGAAGAGAATAGAAGTGTGGTTAAAACCGAATAACGCCTCGAATACCTATCAATTTATTCGAAATTCGGAGATCCATTTTCGAATTGGTTTGCACAACCTTTCAGGAATGAAAAGGAGCCATTTAGAGCTATCTCTTTTTTTGAGCATTTAAATTCTTCGGATGTAGTACTGAATAAATAATTAAATAAATTAAGTTCTTTCATTTTTAGTCAGTCTCAAGTCTCAAAAGAAGGGAGAAGAGAAAAAATGGATATTCTACGGGGGTAAACAAATACTCCTAGCAATTTCTCCGAATTGACTGGACATCAGAGAATAACCAGAGACCACAAAACTTCCCACGCGGCAAGAACTGTCATTACATAGCCAGTTCGCGCTACTTTCACTTAATTCCTCAAGGTGGCCGTTTTCCCCGTTTACTGAGCATGACATCAACCTTCAAAATATCGTAGACGTTGACGCTGTACAGGTAATGACTCATCACTGAAAAAAAAAGTCTACCTTACGATTTCGTAACTATCACAGCTAGCCGGATCCGTTAGAAAACAAAAGGAAAACAGAGCCGGTGAAAATTCGCGGCTTTTCATGGACAGCACAGCGACGAACACATGAGATTGCTGAGAGATTAAGCGAGCTCAGCGCTTCACTGCACGAAAGAAATCCTCAGATCACGGGATGAAGTGTTTGCCTGCAGCAGACAGTAATGTAGAAGCGATGAAAAAGTGAACAAATAACCGGAGATGTTAGGGGAATCCGAGAGCACATGATTTTCCCGGGTCTTGTCCGGGTTGCTTCAGACAGGAATATCACTTCTTTAGGAACTTTAGGTGGAAAATCTAGGGTTAGCGAGGCAAAGAAAAATGGGACAAAAAATAGGGAAACTTCCGAATGGAGGGCTCACAATCTATTTATCTCCGAGTTTCCCTGGATTTCTTGCCATTTCTGGAAGAGTCCAGAGGCGTATATAGTTCTAAGAAATGTTCCTGGATTTTTGGTTTACATACTTTGAAAGGCAATACATAGAGTTCAGTGCGATCAGAAAAATTCCTTCGAGAGAATACTTTCCTTTTCCCTCGGATAAGCTAGAAAAGGAAAAATTTAAGAATCTGAAAGAAATTGCTAATCTCACAGAGGAACGCCTTCAAGAACCAGGAAGTGCCTCATGAGGAATAGAGGGAATGCAGAGAGCGAAAAACTCAGGGGAATGCACTGGTGCTCTGCTAATGACGGGCAATTCAGTATTAAAAAGTCAGCTCCGGAACAATTAGATTTCCAAAAATTCCAATTTGTGCAAATGGGAAAAGTGCAGCGTAGCCATTCATTCCTACATAGCCTTAATGAGCAGACTTTCCAGGCATTTTCAAGAAGTGGATGCTTGGAAGAAATTGGAGAGAACAGGAAAGAATTGGAGAGAACAAGTTGTAAAAATATTGCTCAGGAGAAGATGTAGACGTTGGAAAAGTCAGGACGAGGACAACTGTCATAAAATTAGGAGTGACAGAATTTCCAGCTGGAAAGGATTTTAGGGGATGAAAAGTCCTCACTGTGGATTAGGAACTTCAAAAACATAAACAAGGGTTGGGTTAACAGGATTGGGTAAATTCTATGGTATGGTAACCCGCGTATTTTAGGTCAAAGAATATGTACATAAATTGCATCGGAATTTTCCATTGAAAATCTATGGAAAAACAAGAATGTTCCGGCAAAATGTCCTCTCTGCACGATTCCCGCTACTCTTGGATACGTTCCCTTCTCCTATTCCCGGAAGCATCCTCTAAAAACTGTAGTCTCTATCAAGATAGTAGGGAACTTTCATTATTGACTTTAATACTTTACTTGCTTACCTTGCTAAGCAGAAAGTTTCAAAGTTTCCAGCACGAGTTGTCTCCTGTTATTCTTCCAAGGCTAGGAAATGTGTGGAATTTTTCTAGAGGGTATCTATCCTATTTCTTTCCCTCTATTCCAGTATTTATTCCGTTCATTTATTGTTTACCCTGCTGGAAAGATGTGCTGCAGAAATGGTTTTGAAGTTGTACGTGGCTTCATCTGATTTTATATATTATTGGCGATAAAAATTGGAAAAAGAGGAGGTGGAGCACTGTACCCGGAAAATGGGGTGAGGTAGGCTTCTGCGATTGGCTAGTTGGACAGAATGGCCTATCGCAGAGTCCGACAGCACCGCTTCTTCCAGATATAACGCTCCACTCCCATAAAAGAGCAATATATTAAGGCAACTTTCATAAATGATGCAGTGTAAATACCGAGTTGCTCACAAAGCATTGAAAACAAAAAAAACGAAAAAATGTTCGAGTTTGAGCTCTAATTCTTCTCTTTCGAAGTTCTAACGAACTTTCTCTAATCTCATGACGCCAAACCATTGAGCCGCCTACAGGAAAACGCAAAAAAAGTCCTATGCTCAATTGCAAGTTCAGAAAAAGTCCGAAAACGCCGCGGACGTGATGTCAGTAGGGCTCTGCGGAACAGGAACGCACAACGAGGCAGACTTTCGATTGTTGGCGAAATGTTGTTTGTGAATAGACCCATAAATGGCGGTGTTTGTCACACACCCAGGGATACAAATTCAAATAACGCGCGATAAGTCATACAGCAGTTGCGATCATGCAAATAGACCAGTTCCAGATATGATGTGGGTAAACATCATAAAGAAACTAAAGAAAAGTAATGAGCAGTTAGTTCCTATAGAAAGAAAGAGGATCGATAGTTTATCGACGGCTCAGCAGCAGCATGCATCGCCTGGGCGTCTCGTATTTATCAGCGAAGAACAGCTGACTGCCGTCGGGCTCGAACTCCGACGACGAGACGTCTCGGATCGCGGCGATGATCGACGTCTTCTGGGTGCGAACGAAAAACGAAAGCAACCACGAAAATGTTCCCGGGGAAGCGGCGAGTCGTTAGGGGATCTCTGCGACTATTTGAGTGACGTTTGCAATAAGGAACTGGCGAAAAATTATAAACATATTATTATTTTTCACCATTTGATCACTGAATAGATAAGGTCATCAAGGACATTTTGTGCCCATGAAAACGTAAAAATAGATCAGGTAACCACAACTTTCAAGAAATATGCATCTTGAGAAATATCTTTTTAGTTCTGGATACTAGAATGTCCAAGGAAATTGGCAGAGTATTCAAATTACTACAATTGTTTGACAAATCCACATCTATTAGCAACGTAACAACTCTGTCATGTTTCAAGATTTTCCTCAAGATACAGTGCAAAACCACCTATTAAAACTAATTTGGTAGAAATTATTATAATTATAAGAATTATGTGTTCAAAAAGGTGCACCCTGAGTGCAAGAAATAAATAAATAAATAAATATCGGTCAACATGGTAAAACGTTTGCTAATCTACCATCCGGGATTAAAACAATGAAGGGATTACTTGCTCATTTATTTATTTATAAATAATAATATAAATAATACAAATATAGAGGGATTTCCTACGAGTTACATAGTTTCCCGCTTGTGCACCTAATGTTTGTCAGAAGAAAAAACAAAACAAAACAGGAGGTGAATAAAAGTGGGATTATGTCGTTTTCCATGTTGTGTTCGTATTCCCGGTGGCTTTATTTTCGCAGTTTCATAAAGTATGGATTCTAAGTATAAATCATGAGCACATTTCACGAACAAACAAATAAAAACAAATAAGCAACGGTAGCAGAAAGTGGTTTTTCTTTCCGAAAGTTTTCATAAACAAACAAAGTCTTCCATAAAATCGGTATGTATCCATTTCTTACACTGAATATGAGGTGTTAAGCTTTTTCGTTTGATCCCAAAATTGATAAGGACGATAATTATGTAAATAATGGCGTGGGTAAAGCTGTTAACTGGTCCAGGATGACACGATACTCGATCAGATCCTAGCATAAGAACAAACTGACGACTTCTTCTAGTAGAATGAAGATGAGAGATTTCTCGATGGTATAATTTATTGTGTGGGCACTTTAAACTGCACTGGGTAAACTATCATTCTAGGTGAACTTGTTCACCTGATTCTTTATGGGTTGAGGAAAGAGCGGGGGCTGGTTAGTTTATTTTGAATACCTTAGTTTCATTTTGTTTTTTTTTTATTCTTCAACACAGTCAAACAAGCCAAATGAAGATTCTATGAATATGGAGAAGGACATGTTACTGTCTTTTAAAATGAAGAATTTTTCAAGTGACTTAAATTTTATACTTTTTTAAAAGCTTTGATTGCAAAATTTCGAACGTGCGGCCCTCGCCTTTAGTGGAAACCTCTATCCACCAAACGCCCCCTTATTCTGCCTTCCGGCGTCCAGCTGCTCTTCCCTCTGATTTCAAAAATTCCACTGAAAACGAGAACTTTCACAGATGAACTAATAAGTTGGTCGAGGTATTTTTCAGGAAATAGGGTGAGAAAACACTCCAAAAGACTTAACAGTGCTTGTATTCAACTGACCATATTTTGACTGAACTAAAATACAGTATTCAATTGTTGTTCGGTCCTAAAACACATTGTGGTACAGACCAGCCAAGTATAAAGTTTCGGGTTATTATATTTACATTTCTTTAAGTACATAAAGCGCCAGCCTAACTGTGGAAGCACCTCCGGGTAAAAAAAAATAAAATTTCATCACCGAGATTCCTTTCTTTGCGGATATATGTAACCGCGCCACTGTAGTTGTTTAGTTGTTCATTCTTGTCGTCATTTACGAAACTATTTTGTAGCAGTTGCTCTTAGAACTGAGAGGAGCTCATACTTTACATACACTTTTCTTTCAGCTCAGTGTAATAGCCTTGGGAAAAAGCGCAGGCATTAGCATGACACAAACAATTGACTCATAACTCATGCCGTCATTGGATCAATTCAGGGAAAACTTATTCACTGTGAATCAGAAATAACAAATTAATTTTATTAGTCTATGGTCCAGTTTATGCTGTAATAGGCTGGTATTTAATGGGGCATAGAGCGCCCAGTTAAGGTAAATCTAGTTAACCGAAGCATCAATCATTTGTTGTTCACGTAATTGCCGATAAAAGAGATCGATCCGAATGTCCTTGTCGTTCCTGGAATACGGAAGCAAAAACTGCGGTCACATGATTTGGGGAAGGGTAATTTAGGAGCGGAAGTCTCGGCAAAAAAATTAGCATCTATTTATTGTACATGGCACACATATGTACCACATACATTTACATACACGAAAAAAATTAACAAAAAAAAGGCCAAACCCACACATTTTAACACAGAAAATTTCGATCAAAAACGGAATATGATGTGCAATGTACAGCGATGGGGGGGGGGGGGGGGTTCTGAGTCATGCAGAAGCTTAGACCTTTACTCAAGCATTCTATTATTCTGGATTTGTAGTCTGGAGTAAGGTTCTCAAATCATGAAACATACATTTCAAAGCGATAGGAATTATCGAAGCTTGGTTTTCATCAAGCTTGTGAGCATGTCGCTAGCAGTACTGAATGTTTTGAAATATAGTAGTCTTTTCTAGAATGTTCGTAAATCGTTGTGTCGTAAATAATAAATATTGGCTGAATTATGATGCGATGAGTAAAACTGCTATAGAAATAAATATCATTATGTACTTCTGTATGCAAATATGTGAAAAAACATAACAACGATAAAAAATAGCATTTTATTACTGGCCCACATATTTGATTTCGGCAAAGATACGCCAGAAGCCATGAAAACAAGCGGACAGGACTTGCCAAGTTGGAAAAATAAAAGATAAATATCTCTTAGACAACCAAGGAACTTTGAATTGTGGGTTTTTTTTCGGGAAATACCGCTGGGACAGAGTCTCTTGATGCTTTGTATTTCTGCTCTAACTAGAGCAGTATCATTACTATGTAGTACTCAAGGTACATTTACTTCTTTATTTATTCATTTCCGTGCACAGTAAGGTGCACGAGGGGAAGAATAACTGTTTAAAATAAGAAAAAGGCCGTAGTTACTCAGGCTATAACGACTCAAAAGTAAAACATGTGAGTATGCGAGGGACTTCTGGGAGATTGTGACAATTACGTAGATAAATAAGCTGGAAATTGAAAGGAAATCTATAATGAACATTTGGAGCCGCTGCAATGATTCATAATTCCCCAGAAAGTCATTATTAATACCTACATTCCAGCTACACATTAAACTTTTCACTATACAATTAGAAAACAGCTAAGGTAATTGGAAAACAACGGTGAGTAATCCTTCTCTGAGAATTCATTAGAATCTGTCAAAGGACGAGAAACAAAAATCTGTTGGCTGGCGAATGCATGTTACCGGTAATTCAAATTTTAAGGAATTATAAAAAAACATTCTGAACAAAAATGAGAGAGGTGAAAATGCAACAAAAATATTCATCCCGACGCTCAGCAGCTGCTGAGAAGCAACGATTGTAGGAATAACAACGATGGTATAATGTAGGCCTGGTAGACCTAGTGATCCTAACCCTGACCCTAGCTCATTGAAGTAGGCTGAGAATTTAAAGTCTGAATGCTGACACAATCCCTAGAAAATCCGAGTATGTGAAGACCCTTAAAACCCTCAAAAAACCCGAATATATGAAGTAAAGAACTTTTCTATGGTAGGAAGTTTTCCAAGCTCTACAGAACAGGTACAAATAGCCTATAGTTCCAAGGTGTTGAAAATTAAAAAGGACAAGGTCCCGCTTCCAGGGTAAAAGTAACAATTTCAGGGGTCACATCTCGAAAGTGATATTACCAAACGATAGTTCCAGGAAACAATTGCTCGAATGAGCTAGTACAATGCAATTAGAATCCGTCTGATGCCCTCAGGCTATTGGGCAAATGAAATCTGTCTGGAGGAATTAGGCAGCCAATAAAGACTACATAACCACGCCCACTTCCATGCAAAAGATGGGAATTCTCTTGGAAACTTCCTCAATTCCTCCAGTTTTGTGGAGAGTTTTACTAATGAGGTATTTCTACCTCTGGAAACTTCTCGAGCTTGGTTACCTCCGGAAAACTAGACCCAAGCTCAACGATACTTGTTTTCTGGGAAATTCAGGGAAAAACTTAAGCAGCAGCAAAAAACGCCTGTGGTTCTGTGGAAGAAGTCGGGTTGAACGAGACGGGGGCGATGAGTACTCCCGCCTCGCGACGACTATCCCCGCCACGATCGCGCAATGGCTACGGAGGGAATGTAAACAGAACTTGTAGAAAAGCGAAAAAGACACGCGGAAGAAGCGCGGCATCACGCGGAGACGCAGAGAAAGTGGGAAAAGAGCGGACGAAAGATATAAGGGTGGGACCGGTTCTGCCATACGCACGCACGTACGTACACTCTCACTGTACACACACACACTGTGTGCGTGTGCGTGTGTGTTGCACAGTATGTCTCTCCACGCCACATGTGCGTGTGCGTGTATGTGTAGCAAACATCGAAAAAAACGAGTTTGATCGACTGGCATGATAAGGAAAATCACCTTGGAAGAGCCCCCCCCCCCCTTCGCCTGCGCAGTGCCGCCTCCAAACCCCGGGCGGGAAAAATGGTCTTCGGGTACCGCCGGCCCGCTCGTACAGTCAGTCAGATGATTGGGCGGAGCGTCGATTGCCATCGTCGTGATGTTTGTTGACTACGAAAAATACCCCCCCCCCCTTGAGTGCTTTCCACCCTGCACATATGGTGGCGGTGTCAGGCAAATTGAAATAGGCGCACCAGGAACCGGATTTCAGGGTCAGGTACCCGTTACTGGTTACCTCGTGGTTATTTGTGACAATGATCCGGTAATTATATACCTACAAGAGTAGTTGAGATTTCTACTCCTTTTGCGCAGTTTGTCTTGCAGTTTTTCCTCCTCAGTGCGTAGGAGGAACGACACAGAATGATGTGATCCTGAGAATGTCAATAACTTTTTTTCCAGGTGTTGACGGCAGAAAGATTCAGCGAAAGACAACGCGGTGATGTGCGGTTCCTTTTTTTCTTTGCTTGAAAAATATTGTAAAACTAAATAGGAGAAACCGGTAAAAAATAGAGAAAAAAAGGAAAGAGCTGAGCCCTTCGCTTTTTTCTGGATGCGAATTAGAACTCATATTGGTGCACCTAGGAAGAGTCATTAGGGAAATTTTCCTTCTAAAGAATCCATCAAATTGAACCGAAACTATCTTTAACTTAACACGAGGAAATTCCCCAATCTCCTGCATTAGAAAATCCAAGAAATTTCGGGTTGACTCCTAAATTCCTGACATTTTGGGAAATATTCACCTTCTAGGGATGGGCGGGGGGGGGGTGGAGAGAACAAGCAATCCCAAGCAGGATGAGAAGAATGAGAATGAGCAATCCCAATGCTTCGCTTACTCACATAGTAGCTGCAATATAGGACACTGTAAAGATTAGGCCTGTTTGATTCTTTTATTCCGCTCCAAATATTTTTTTTTCAAATTTTTGCACCCTTGCTTCAAGAAATTGTATTCATTAAAGTTTTCTCACAAAGTCTGTAGTTCCCTACGCACAACTCTCCATATATCCAGAAAATCATGCAGAATTACAGCCAACCTATGTAGATAAACTGCTCTGAACTTATTGACGCAATACTCATGAAAAAATAAAGTCAGCTGTCCACTCCATTCCTTCGAAAAGGAGGGATGGCCTGGTGGCATAAAGCGCTGCACGTGACGAGGAAGGCCACGAGTTCTTTTCACACGATCACGTCACTTGAACCTCCGAATTTTCGAAACGAATAGCGCTATGCAGGAGAAGAGGCTGATTCGAGAAATGATCAGTCTCTGGAGGGATTCATAGATTCTCGCGGGAAAGTTCTGTGCTCCACCTACCTCAGAGTGTACAAGTTTCTCGGACATAATGGAAGAATTCACTTCTTCTAACACTTGCTGCTGGCTAAGGCAGATAGCACAAAATACATCTGTTCATGCCGAGAAAACTCGTCCACTTCAAGAAGGAGCAGAAGCGTGAACCATTCTGAGAATACGCGTGCGCACTGTTCACCTAAGGTCGTGTGGAAAGTCGTCACTAAACATGGAGAAATTGAGGATTATGTTTGCTTCGGTTAATTAATTATTAATTGGAGATTTGCAAACTGTCATCTGCAATGTTGAAAACATATTATTGTCTACTATTGAATTAATTTATTATCTTTTCGAATACGTATTTTTTCACAAGTAATATTGAAGCTTCACAGCTTAAAAGGCTCAGAAAATTCACCGATTCGAAGATACCTGACCGGGAAAGGGATTAAGAAAATACAGACAATAATAATTCTAAAGAATAGCAGGTGTTTACCCAAAAAAATCAAAAGTAAAATGATGTGAAACTGTCGAGCTCGCCCAAAATACGGGGCGCGTCAGAATTATCGACGCAACTAAATTGAGTTGTAGAAAATCATTCTAAATGGATATATAGAGAATAAAGCCCTTGTCTTGGCGACCAAAACAAATCCACTATTTTTCGCAGCAGGCTCCTCCTCTGCTGAAGCAGTCACAGAGACGACGAGGGAGCGCGTAGCCTCTGCGCCGCAACTAACTCAGGTCGACTTTGTCCCAGATTTTGAACAGATAAGCCTTTGGAAGCCTGATGTTTCTGTGGATGATAGCCACCACTTGCTCTCTGAGATACCCATATGGGGTCATCAGCAGACTGGAATTCGGTTCACAAGGAAGCCCATTCTCTGCCAAATTGAAGTCCCTCAAGTAGATTTGGCGTGGCGGTGTCCTGCTATTGGACAGTGCAATGAATTGACGAATTGCAGAGCTAGAAACAGTCTCCTTTCTCGGATACACTGCTGCACACCCCCGTTCAGGAGCACATACACGTGCAAAATTATCCTAATATGTGGCTAGAATGTAAGTCATATGCCAAAGAATGAGCTTAAAAAACTGCCACATGTTAACGACTAACACTAAAGCCCTGCTCTAGGTTCGAAAAGTACAACCTTCAAAATACTAGGAATGAATCTGCTGCTAAACGCAGACGACTGCAAATGAAGGAAAAAAACTTGGAATGAATAAGCGTTTCATAATTTGACATTCAAACTGAAATGACAATGACAACATCACATTGGTGAGCGAGACAGACTGTCGTTCATCACTACGTGCAATCTGACGTCAATATCAGTCAGACATTTCGTGTATAAGTGGCAAGAACATAGTTCGTACTTGCTTTGGGATTATTCAAGTTACATTTTGAACGCTCTCTTATCAGTTATGTGCAATCTTCGCTTATTTTATATGTGACTGTTTTGTTAGTTTGCATGCGACGTTATCCCTAGCCTAAATGAAGCTTCTCATGAAGCTTAAAAACCGTGTTTTGCATGAGATTGAAATATGCAAATCCCATGATTAATTTATGCAACCTTTTAATCAATTGTCCTATACCAGCAATGGTCAAATCCATGCAAAACCCATGCACACCCATGCAAAACCCAAGCAGAACCCATGCGTCCCCAAAAATCCGATGAAAATTCGATACAAAACACACGAAAAATCCATGCACACCATGCAAAATCCACACAAAGCCCATACAAAACCCATGCATATTCATGGGTGTGCACGGGTTTTGCATGAATTGGCTATTGCTGGTATAGAACTACTGATTAAAAAAAACCGTGTTTGGCATGAGAACAAATGTCTTAATCGTGGGATTTGCATCTCTCAGTCCTATGCAATGCACGGTTTTTAAGTCCCCTGAGTTCCCGTATATTCAAATTCAAACAAAACTTTCTGTGTAGTAAAAGGTACTATGAAGAAGCAGAGCAGAGCATTCGCCACGATCAAGATCCTCAAGAAAATTTTCTTGCAATGCTTTCGTTTTTGCCCTTCTAATCCTGTTCTTGAACGCTGCAGATAGTGAAAAAATTCGATAAGTTGCCCGTTTGATTTTGAATGGTAGAAAGTTCAGAAGATTGTGAAGCACTAATCTCGCCTTAATTAGTCTGAGGATGCTGAACACACATCCGACATCTTCTGCAAGGTTCAGGCTTCTAACTATAGAAGAAAGTAAAGGGAATTAACCACTAGTTATTGAAAGGTGAAGCCAGCATTTATTATGGATATGCAGAACTATTTTCTTTCACAATTACTGCATTCATTAGAATTGTTTTGAACAAAAAAGCCTGTGTGTTCGTCTTATACTCTATTTATTGTTCGTTTTTCGCACCAATATACGTATGGGTGCGAAATATACGTACGTATATATGTATATATATATGTATATATATATATATATATATATATATGTGCGTATCAGTGGCGGACGCAGGGGGGGGGGGGGGGGGAGGGGGCGCGCCCCCCCCGAGAATGGGTCGCCAAATTTTCGAAATTACTTTACAATACAAATAAAAATCTTGTGTTAGTTTATTTTTAATTGTTTATTTTTATTATTATTTTTAATATATTTTTTATTTATTGTTTATTATTATAATTAATATTATTATTAATTTTATTTTCCGTCTGGGTCCCCAAAACGGCGGAGACCCCACTTTTCTTCCCACGCCCCCCCTCCCGCCCACTTTCTGCGTCCACCACTGGTACGTATATATTAGAGTTTTACATTCGAAAATATTTTTCGAATATTCGAATAATCGAATTTTCGAATTTTTAGGGACCCCCGAATTTTCGAATATTCGAATTTTCGAGTATTCGAACATTCGAATAAATATTCGAGTTTTATTCGATTCGGTCAAAACTCTAGTATATATGTCCCATATACGTACGTATGTATGTATCTGCTTGTTTATTTACCTATTCATTTGCAGCACCATAAAAAAGCTCCATAAAGCAAGTGCGGGCAGATAACGACAGAAAAAGAGTTCCAGCAGTAAAACATGTAACTATGAGGCGATATGATGCAAAAATTATCCTACGAAAATTATCCTATATGTATAAACGTCCTTATTTGCAAGTCTAGAACATGAGTTCTAACACATCCTGACACCAGGCTTAATTGCCTGAATATCTTCTTTCCAACTTCAGGATTTTGAAAGAATAACCATGCAAGTATCCAGGTTACCAGCTATTTGAGGAGTAATTTATATGTATTCCCAGGAAGTAAATATGTTTTTTTTTTAAATTGTAAAATAATTCAAGCATGAAAGATTCTTTTCGGGGTCAAGCAATTCGTGCAAAACCAGAAGTTATCTCTGAAGGGCATCCAAATTCTAATAAGATAAAAAGTTAGCCCGAAGGGTGATGATGAGATTAGATCTGATTCCGAGAAGTGTAAATTTCAGGAAAAAGAGACATAAGAAGAGAGAGGAAGAAGAACGAAAGAATACAAGGAGGAATGAATGAATGAATGAATGAGAACAGAAGGAGAGCGAGGCGAGAGTTACCACTGAAAGTTAAGCCTATTACTTATTTAATTAAGCATCTATTAAAAACAAGTAAGAATGGGTAGGAAGTAGGAAAACAAGTTATTTATGTGTTTTGGTGCACTATTCTTCAAAATTTTGCTTGATTTTTTTCTTTTTTTCCATTCTTTTTTAATACTTTTTAGGAAGAAGATGTAAGATAACCAGCAAGAAAACACTGAGATCAAACAAGAGTACCATGTATGGATCTTCGTAAAAGTGTATGTAGTGGGTTTGGCAAAAATTTGCCAGATGAGCCGTTTTACCAACTCATCTTTATTTTGAGCCTCACTCGATTTAATTGTATTTCTTTACGAAGCTTTTTCAGATAACTTTTTCGCTCTCCACCTTGCTGAAATCCTCTGAAAAAGTGGGCTACCTGGCAAAAAACTGCACACGATTATTTGAATTGAATTTGAAATTTTGAAATGAAACATTTGAAGAAAAGCGACAACTCCCATAGGCACTACAATCTACCACTTACGAGGCGTAGCGTGGCGTTCACACTTTTTCCACCAAATCGTATCTAATCGCCGGCTAATAGCACACTTCCGCCAAAGTACACAAGAGTACACGTCCATAGAAACCACTCTACGCGATAGAAAAAACCTGTGAAACGCCACGAATCGGAAGCGAAACCAGCGCATGCCATGGATCTCAAGCGGGTGAGCAAGACGCCGAGGGCGCCTAGCCGCGGGCCGACAGGGAGTAAACCAAATTACTAGCCATTTCCGGTGTGATCGGCCGATTTCCGCATCCTGAAACCGGCCGTCTGCAAACACGCGGACTGGAACGAACGGACGTGGACAGGCAAGAAGCACCGAACAAACAATGGTGGCGCAACATTTGTTCACGGCGCGAGCGCGCAAGCTTCGCGGACGAGAGGAACAGGGGCTGAAGAAGCCCGCGAGAAGAGGCACCGAGCCTAATCGCGAGGAAAAAAGGCTAAGCTTCATTCACGAAACTATTCAGGAAATAGGATCGCAGAAGAAGTGTTGAGGAAATAAGAGGATGATCTAATAGATAAAAATTTTTATGTTCGAAGAACAGAGGGAAAACACTATTATTATAGCAGATCAAGAAAAACTGCGCATCATCCAGAAATTTCAGAGAGAGGGCAGAAAAAAGAGCAATAGTTTGACATTATGTGGGGAAGAAAAGTAACAGGATGGTCATAGGAAGGTGGATGGAGACGTTACGACGATCATTATGACGAAGTGTGAAAAATCCTACTTATATGGTTGTTTTCCCTGGAATTAGCTGATCACGGATGTTGGACCATTCCCGAGCATCTTCAAGGACGTAAATTTCTGCCGGTTCAGCCAAAATTCTAACAGGATTCGGGAGCAAAACAAGATCAAATATAACATTTTGGACTAAATGGGCCAGGGACGGTTTGCAAGGAGAGATAAGGCAACTTAGGAAGAAAAATTTTCTGGAAATATGAAATCTAATAAAAATATCCACAACTGCCTTATTTTTTAGACATGAAGAACTGTCCGAGGAAGAATTTTGTTCAGATAAAGTACGCTTTGTAGACGGATTTTAGAAAAATGTAAGAATCCTAAGGACGAGTTTTTATAATACTTGAAAAAGGACTTTCCTACACTCGTCTTCTAAAAAGTGGCTCAATCCCGGGACATTATATATTAAACGGTGAAACTAGCGATGACAGCCAATGCCTCCGAGAATTGGCTTCATCTCTGTGATAGTAAAGGTCATTCTCTCAAGCCGGCACAGCACTTTACAGTGAAAACTGAACAAGTATATTGAGTGGCATAGAGAAAAGGCAAAACAGCTTAACATGCATCATGACAGAGAGGAAAGTCTGAATTCTCCATGTAAATAAGGAAAATAGACGAGGTATCTAATCTTCTGGATGTTCGAATTTCACTCTCCCGTATCACTCGACTTTTCTGTGGCTGCGTCAGCCAGCTGCTCATGAGTACACCCTTGTACTCTTTTCGGTGCGAGCCCTATGAGTGCACTCTGTCTTGATGGAAGGAGTTGAACTCGGTCAGCTCGGATGTACTTGGCTAGGGTACTATGCCAGTAGTGCAATCTATATCCACAAGATTCTGGAGTAAAGCGTACATTTCAAATTAAAGAGCCATGTGATCGAAGAAAAAAGATACTTAGTAAGAGCATAACTCATACAACTTACACTTTAACAGTAACCATAAATATTATGCTTCTGAGCAGTTTAAGCTCTTACAGAAATCTCGCTCCCAATTCCTATATGTGTAGATATGGCTCTAACAAAAATGTCGAGGTTTAGGCGCAACATCTGACTTCCTAGTAGGGTAGGAATGGGTTCGGTCTTCAAGAGAGCTAGAAAATGCTGTGCACAGGAAACTCAAATGATCACAGCTTTATTCAAGCTCATCTGGAGGAGTTAGGCCTACGCATGGGACACAGGACCCTTTACACAAAACTGCAGAACTTCAGAAATCAGAGAGCCCAGTTGACTTTGTTCATGGGTCCATTCATAGATTTGATCAGGAAACAACAATGAGCGAGAGGGTAAAGGAACATTACGAAGACCAATAAAAAGGCTAAATTTCAAGAAAACATCTGGAAACTCAGCTCTCAGACCGCAAATTTCTCGACGACCTCACTGACCTCATGGCTATTTTCAAATAATAAAATCAACAAAGCAAGTGAATAAATAGCACAAATGTTTATTTCAGTCACGATTGACATTGTGTCAGAAAAGCATGTGAATATCAAAGCTTGTCATGAGAAGTAGAACGCTCTTCTAATCCATTGTACTCTCATACTTGTTTATCCACCTACTAAGTAACTAAAACTCTCGATCACTGGTCTACATTTTTGAAGAAAGGGTTGGAGACGAAGTCGTGACAGCTTACATCCAATCGTATTGACTTTAATTTTGTGCATGGTCGATAGCTACTTACCAAAAATAGTCTTGACTCTAACGAATGCATAGTCTTCGTGTCACAATAGGATTTGTCTAAAATTCATCCATTTATTTACTTATTTATTTGTTACTTTTCCAAGAATCCGGACACGCACGCAAAAAAAGGAAAACAGCATTTCAATTTTATTATTTCGACGTAGCTAACAGATTTTTAAAGATGCAAAACAGAAGTGATTTTCATATACAGAAGACTTCTATGTTCTTGTCTGAAAGACTGTAGATTAATCCCTAATAGGAATCCGCGATCCATTACTGAATTCGGCCCAGAAAGGCTGTTAGTGGAAAATTAGGGGTAACTAAGCCCGGGGAGATCCAAGACGAGAGGTAAATGGGGCCGCACCATAGTGAAATGGATTCATCAAAGGACAAAGATTAGCGCTGAAAAAAGTCGACTGCAAATAAATACGCGGTAATCTCCGCCTTAAATGAATTTCTGGGTGGCGCTTGGAAAAATAAAATAGCGCTTTGGAAACTCTGTCTCTTTGGGTTAAAGCCCAATGGTAGAAGAGGTGCATTGCAGAGCTCTGATTACTACTTTCTGGAAAGAAGAAACCGCGAAGATGTTAGCTTTTCTTGCGCGGGAAATTCCTTCGATTCATAACTTTCCCATGAGGTCCACAAGGGATAGAGCCCTTCGGTTTTGCGGTAAATTTCCTTTACCTCAGCGAAAAGTGATAAAATACCGTAAAGATCAATGTCCTTCTTCCACACAGATAGTAACAAAGCAGTTTGTACGATGGTGTGACAATGCCATACAATACCAACGGTGTCGCTTGATGAAACTGCGCGATGTCTGCGATTTCGCGTTTTTTTCGTCGTTTCTCCATAACTCCCTTCAATCTCAACCAATTTAGAAATGGAGCAGATATTCGGAGTCAGGATGGTCCAATCTATCTAGTAGTACAGTTAAAATTTGAAATTCTGAAAAATTTTGGTGGTCAACCTGCAAAATCACCTAAGGACACAATTAAGAGAGACTCGCTGCATCGCGTCTCTCTTGATTATATCCGCAGGTACTTTTGTGAAAATGGTCCCCGCTAGTTCCCCATTCGTGTGAAGGAGTTGTTACACTGCACTGAAAATACATTTTTCGAATTCATAAAGTGATTAGAAGAAGAATGGTACCTCATACGACTATCGCAGGATTTCCTAAGAACTTGAATTCAATTTTCGACCAATACTTTCACATTTTGAACTTTATGAAGACGAGAAGATTCGTGAAGTCTTCAGAGAAAATTATTCAGAGCTGTCGCGAAAACCTGATGACTGCGATTGCGCTTCTAATCGCGCATGGCTGCGATTTAGACAAAATTTTACTTTCTCACCCCCGAAAAAAGATTTTTCACGGGAAATAATCTTGAACGCACAACTCGTCACTTGGCGTGATTTTTAGGACCCTTTAACGCTAGCAACCGCACAATTTTGCGGCTGAACATGCGATTTAGGCAAAATCTCGGTTTCCTGAATTTCCTTGAAAATTTTCACTTTTCCCAGTGGATCGTATGCAAGTTTCCACCAACCATCCAGAGAATACCTTTTTCATTGACAATAAATCCATTACAATGTATTCCCTTCACATTTTCCTCCTGAGCTCTAACCACATCCCTGGCAGGCTATTATCGCGGCCTCGGTATCGCTCGATCGATGGATCGCTGGACCTCGCCATAGACTAGCGCGCCCTGCGGTACTTTAGCAGCTCATGGGTGCGACTGCATTTGAAATAATGGAGGGACTACTGAGAAAAGGAAATTTGACATGGAACTAAGAAGCTTTTCTTTCATCGCGGAAATACAGTATGAAATCCGATTTTCAGAGTTTTTCGAGCTTGCCGTCAATAATCAAATAAAATGTCAAAAAATTTAGCGAGTAGGAGTTTTTCAAAATAATTGGTATAATTGTAGATGAGAAATGTTTGTTGTTGAGATTTTTCTTTTTCTTCCTTGTCTATGATTGCATTTTATTTCGCTCTCCTACGTTATTCCCACCGTATCCTTAGGGTAAGGCGCTAAGGGTAGAAAATAAGTGCGATTTTCGTGATCAAGGCATCGAATAACCTCCTAAAAAGAGGTCCAGATTTCTAAAGAATGCGAGTCCGATCCTGAGTCACCTTTTATAAATCTGCTCAATTCTGTCAAGCAAGCGAGATGACAGGCAATCTCCAAGTTCGGACCCTCATTCGGATTTCCATAGTGACGGAACTGACAGTGGTAGAAATTACTGTGAAAAACTCCTACTCGCTAAATTTTTTGACATTTTATTTGATTATTGACGGCAAGCTCGAAAAACTCTGAAAATCGGATTTCATACTGTATTTCCGCGATGAAAGAAAAGCTTCTTAGTTCCATGTCAAATTTCCTTTTCTCAGTAGTCCCTCCATTATTTCAAATGCAGTCGCACCCATGAGCTGCTAAAGTACCGCAGGGCGCGCTAGTTTATGGCGAGGTCCAGCGATCCATCGATCGAGCGATACCGAGGCCGCGATAATAGCCTACCAGGGATGTGGTTAGAGCTCAGGAGGAAAATGTGAAGGGAATACATTGTAATGGATTTATTGTCAATGAAAAAGGTATTCTCTGGATGGTTGGTGGAAACTTGCATACGATCCACTGGGAAAAGTGAAAATTTTCAAGGAAATTCAGGAAACCGAGATTTTGCCTAAATCGCATGTTCAGCCGCAAAATTGTGCGGTTGCTAGCGTTAAAGGGTCCTAAAAATCACGCCAAGTGACGAGTTGTGCGTTCAAGATTATTTCCCTTGAAAAATCTTTTTTCGGGGGTGAGAAAGTAAAATTTTGTCTAAATCGCAGCCATGCGCGATTAGAAGCGCAATCGCAGTCATCAGGTTTTCGCGACAGCTCTGAATAATTTTCTCTGAAGACTTCACGAATCTTCTCGTCTTCATAAAGTTCAAAATGTGAAAGTATTGGTCGAAAATTGAATTCAAGTTCTTAGGAAATCCTGCGATAGTCGTATGAGGTACCATTCTTCTTCTAATCACTTTATGAATTCGAAAAATGTATTTTCAGTGCAGTGTAACAACTCCTTCACACGAATGGGGAACTAGCGGGGACCATTTTCACAAAAGTACCTGCGGATATAATCAAGAGAGACGCGATGCAGCGAGTCTCTCTTAATTGTGTCCTTAGGTGATTTTGCAGGTTGACCACCAAAATTTTTCAGAATTTCAAATTTTAACTGTACTACTAGATAGATTGGACCATCCTGACTCCGAATATCTGCTCCATTTTTAAAATGGTTGAGATTGAAGGGAGTTATGGAGAAACGACGAAAAAAACGCGAAATCGCAGACATCGCGCAGTTTCATCAAGCGACACCGTTGGTATTGTAGTGTCGTCGGATGCGGAACACTATGAAGACGAAGACATATGTGGCGCGACGACAGCGGGACAATGGCCCACCAGAGTGACATATGCGTGCGCGAAGACCATCCACACATGTTACAGTTGATTCGCGCACATCTACATGTTTATATAAGCTGTGCGTGCGTCCGACACTGCGCAAAGTGCTCGCACGATACAGTAACTCTCGGCACTTGCCAAAGCAATGTTTGACGCCTTGGGGGTCGCCGACGTAAACAACCGCACACGCGCACGCGGCCTTCTTTGACAGCGAATGGTGGGGTGTTGAAAACGACGTCGTAGATGCTCACAACAATGACAGTTTTTCCGTTGAAGACTGTGTTTGTGCGCAGTATCACACGCTACGATGTGCACATTTCGCCGCGGAATAACATGCGACTCCTTGGGCAACAACACTGAAACTTTTTTCGCGGGTTCCAGGGCCAGCTGAGATGGAAAACTATCAAAACAAGGAACTACGGGGGCGAAGGGGCGAGTTCAAGAGCTCGCTTTTGAAATTTCAAATCTCGTGGTTCTCAGGAGTACACGTAACCTAAAAGTGCATCCAATGCATGTGTGAGTTCTCTGTTCCTCGATTAATCCCATAGTATGTACTTCCCTGGGAATCCTAACAAGCAGGATGGACCCTGATGAATTCTCTGTGAATCTATATGGCTTGATGATTCGAGTCCGTCCTTCCAGGCTATAAAAAGGGCAGATTTGCCTACATCCTATCTGTTCGCCCAGGGTCCTCGACGGATTCGTCTCTTCTTGGTTCAATTTGGTCATCCAAGCTCTGGTAATTTTAGCCAAGTCGTGCGTTGAAGTATTGGGACAAGAATCTTGGTAGGGGACATCCGTAGAAGGAGGGCGACCGGAGTATGTGTCGTGGGCCAAGATTTCAGCCATTTTTACCCCATTACACTATTGTCTGATGCACCTTGAAATGTGAGTAAAGGAACAAATAAAAACAAATAAATAGACATGTTAGTTACTGGGAGATTTCTTTATGTCGAGCTTCATGAAACGTCTAACATGCCGACCATTACATACATCTTTCGAGGAAGAGAAAAAAACTGGAGAGAACATTTGGTTTTAATGTCTTTTTATCGACATCCTTGGTATGGATCCTCGCTGAGGACAGGTTCCCAAGGCTAATTTTCCCTAATTTTCTCCAGGTGTTTAGATAGCATCGAAAAGTGTAAGCTAGCTTGTTCTCTTCGGTTCATTGCAAAAAAAAAAAAAAAAAGAATGCGCAGTTTAAAGTTGGCGCCTCATAGGAACAGAAATTGAATAAAAGCAGCATCTACGGAAATATCTACTACTGGAAAAGATGTCAAAGTTTTTAAGCAAATCACAGCTATAGAAGGAGCGCATAGAGTGGTGGCCTACCTGTGGAGGTATTTCAGTGAGAAACGTGAACCCTGTGGCAGGATTCATGGACTTCCTCAGGAAGGCGACACGAGTTTCTTAGAAAGAACCAGGTGCATTTCATCGAAGAGCTTCGTCACAGCAACGGGCAATTTTCGTCCAGAATAAGGGTACAGCAAATTTTGTCCAGAAAGCCAGTAAATTCCGGAGTAGTGGAAAGGCTATGTATAATCTTCCGTGAAAGCTCGTGAATCTCACTACGGTCTGCTTGTGCATTCTTGGCAGCCACACCGTGGCTGAAAAAAAAATAGTTGAATAAAATGAAAGCAGAGAAGTAAAAGTGCTGCGTTCTTCTACACAAACAACATTGAATGGTGTATGTACATAATTTAGGAGCAGTCGCAGGAAATCACTTGACGTTGAATGGTTGCGACGACATTGCTGCTGTGGAGAGTGCCATAAGCTTCAAATATTAATCATGTGAGCATAATAACTGCTAGTATCTTCCGCTTTACTTTCATATCATCAAACAAGGCTGGCGAGTCCCAGCGTGACCGTCCTTATCACAAAGATGACTTCTATCAAACACTGAAAAGCAGAAAATCATTCGTCTCTCCTAAATGAGGTGATCGGTGCTTCCTCACACAAGCTGACGATCAAATCTCTGTATACATAACTTCAGGAGAGGGAGAAAGAGGAAAATCTCGTCGGATCACTTGAATAGCTCACCCAACAAATACAAGGCCTTGCATTTCTACTTCGTATGAAGTGCTGGCATCGGACTGCCGGTTTTTCATAGGAGATTTGAGATATTTTGCTAAATTAATGTTATACATACACTATGTTCTGCACTGCTCATTTTTTATGTAGGAAAATTACACATTTTTTGTAGACCAGCTATTCTGTCGTCAATGAGTTTGCACAGTAAATATAGAATTGTAAAATTCCCTTTCCATTTATTGCTCTGTTTCGAAAGTCCAATTTTTTAGGGACCTCTCAATTGTGTCAACTGCAATTGCACATCATTTTTTCCCAAGTCTTGCACTACTTCCCACATTCTCATTGAACAATTAACTTTCTAGCAGTGTCTCTATCAGAGCTCACTCAATAAAAATACTAGTAGGAATCCTAGCAATTTATGGAAGCTCACCCTTCACTTGCAAACCTCGTCGAGAACATGGTCATTTTCTGCTGTCGGTGTTTTTGAGGAATGCTAGGTTTTTCTTTCGCCGGATGGTGTCCCAGTTTCTTCAGATGGTATGGAGGTGCACCTCACTACTGGCCAACAACGAAGTTGTAATCCATGTTTATCCCCAGCAATTTATAAGGACCGCGTTGCACCACAGAACCAGGGATGAGCGGAATTCCGATTTCAGAGGTTGGAAGTTCCTGAATTCCGGCCTCGTGCGAGCTTCTAGCTTCCAGATTTCGGGATCATTGGCAGTACTTGAGTGATGCCAACTCGGACACGCTGAATTCATCTCTCCAATTTCGTCAGATTTCCAACTTCTTCGAGCTCCTGACTTCCGAATTCCGGTCTCTCGCAGTGCTTCCGCTCATCCCTGCATAGAACCCTTTCATTCCTCCTATTCTCGTTCATTTCTGTTCGTTCTGTGATTTCCAACTGCTTTCTAATGTCGGCCATTCGCTTTAACACTCCTCCATCTTCGGGTCACGGCAATGTCAGATGATGCGACACCGAGAAAGGTCACATTTCTTGGTCCGGTGCCGAGTCTTGATTACAACTTTCGCTGCCACTATGAGACATACGTGCGCGAGAACCAGAATTCGCAGACGGCAGCGATCAAGGACAGGCATTGTGTGCATTTCCCGCCTAGACATACCGCTTTCACTGCACGAAAGATGAAAAGCATTGAAACGACCTTTTGAGGGACGTGATGATTTCAGATCTATGAAATATTTCTCCATGCCTATATAACTTCTTGGCAACACAGAACCCTGTAAAAATCTCTGAAGATATGAAAAAGGCAGTAGAAGAAAAAGTTTTCTTTCTCAGGAATTTGCCACTTCATGTGCGTTTTCACAACTACAGCCAGTAAGCCGACTACAACCATTCACTCCTACTACGATACTTAAACGATCCAAAATCACGAGAGATTGCAGTGGCGGCGTAAATGCGACCGCAAGGATCCGCCACACGCAGCGGCACGGCTCCCTGATTGTCTGCGCATCCACACATTTCAATGATATCACCTTTCATACTTGCTCGATTCACCTGCATTTCGTTCCAACCTGCAAAAACATACACAGACCTCATCCAATGAAGCCAATTATTTAGGAGGGGACCATGGAAACCAGTGCTCCTCTCTACTGAAATGAAAGCGGATAGGATGATCTTCAATAGCGTGACCCACGGGCAATCAATAGCCTGCGCGGGAAATTTCACATATGTATATAGGTCCTGTTGATATTTGAATTGTATGGTCTATACTTGTTTGTCCGGTGCGTTCGTGCATCCCCTGCTGTCACTTCGCTTTTTTTATGTTAATAAATCTATTGTTGTTTGTGTCTTCCTTCGTCCTGCAAGGGTTTGCCTGTTTTATCATGTCGCCTACCCGGCCACAACTTAACTTGAACTATAAACTAACTTCTTCAACTTAAAAAAAAAACTAATGCAACTTTTCATGAAATTTCGTACCATTCAGGGCTGGCATTCATTATTCAGTTTACCCGCAGTAAGGCCAGTGACTTTCATAGTTTACCCAGTTTCCATGAACGCTTAGAGACGCCCATAGTGGACCGCCAACTAATTGTTTTCGAAATCTTGTTGACATTTAATTTTAAAGTTATTACAAGGGCAATTTATACTAGTTGCGTAAGTTCGACGCGTGCGCGTATTTGATGAAGGATCGCCCGAGTCGCAGTCGTGAAGCAGCTCAGACGCACGCATTTGTGGCGTCGCGGCTATTCAAGGTATTTTCATTCAGGATGTATATGCCACGTCACCTGTTCTCCATGGAAAATCCTTCGCGAACAGATGCGTGGATATGACGCGCGACTGACGCACACATCAAGTATAAATTCCCCTATGCACTGATACGGAATGTTAACGTAGATAAAATCCAACGAAACCACTCTACAGTACTTCCTTCTATACAACCACTAACACATCCACAGTTATAACAATAAACACCCTTATTTGTGCAATAACAATCTCAATCTCAATAACATCAGGTTGGGTTCATTCCTCATTTCTATTAGAGACTCCACCAGAAAAGGTTGCTGGCAGTCATTGGTCCGTAAGTAGGCAGTCCTGCTGCTCTAGCACTCTCCTACCAAGTCCTGATAGAAATCCTGGAAATTCCAGGTTCCGCATTAAGAAAATACACATCGCCAAATATCGCGATGATTTACCTCTCTGTGTATTTGATTCTGCAATTCTTATCTTCCATTTTCCTGCTCATCCAATGTGGCGGCAAAAAGAAATCGGAACTGAAGAAAGTAGGCAGCGGGAGACTTTGACAATCCAGTAATCCAAGAATCCTTCATTTCAGGGAGCTAAGCCAGCTGCAGCACCTGCTGCAAAGGCAGAAGAGAAGCCGAAAGCAGAGGGCGAGAAGAAGGAAGACGCGAAACAGGAGCCGTCAAAGCAGGATGACAAGAAGAGTGGCGAGCAATCAAAGGATGATAAGAAGAAGGACGAGAAGTCAGACGACAAGAAGGAGGAAGAGGTACGGGGATATTGCTAGAGGCCGAAATTCACAAGTGGGCTCCAGTTAGTGCTAAGATTTGTGTAATATTTGTGGAGTTTTCAGCTCAAAGTGGATCCAACTCCACCAACCGTTGATGATGACGTAAGTGCTCCCCAAAGGGCAATTTGAGAGTAATTTATACTAGCTGCGCGCGTCAGTCGCGCATCAGTCGCACGCATCCATTTGCAAGGGATTTTCCATGAAAACCGGTCAACGCGGCATGCACATCCTCAATGAAAAGAACGCGTCGCGTCGCGAGGCCGTAAACGCGTGCGTCTAAGCTGCGACTGGGCCCTATTCTTCATCAAATAGACGCACGTGCGTCAGTCGCACGTACTCAGTATAAATTGCCCTTAATTCGTAGACATTAACAATTCCCACAACAACCAAATTCATTACTCTTCCAGAAGAAACAGAAATCAAAGCAGGGTGAGCCATCTGTCACAAAATCAACTATGGGAAAGCCTGATGGTAAGGACAAACCCGCTGTTCGTCTCTCTAACCCTACAAGATCATAATGTTCCAGAAAATATCAAATTGAGCGCAAGCAGCCTCGCATGGGAGGATAAAGAAGCTCAGCAGGTAGGTAGTCCTACTGAGATGGAGATCCAGAAATTTCTCACTTTTTGCTCAGGTTCTCAAAGTAACTAACAACTCTGAAAAGAAGCAAGCTCTCAAGATAAAGTGTTCCAACAACAGTGTGTTCAAGTGAGCTTCTTCATTCCAGATATTACTGGAAAATGGGCGGAGCTTTCATTTCACACCCCGTAAGCCAACTTTTTCAGAGTAAACCCGGTGTTCGGGATGATTGAAGTGGGTAAAACGCTTGACATCGTTGTGACACGTAAGAATGGACCACTGAAGACCGAGAAACTTCTGATACTTACAACTCCTGTAAGCTCAGTTCACCTCATATCTCCATTCTGAACTAACCGCATGCAATTTCAGTTCGATGGAGACGAAGCAGAGAAGGCATACGAGGACAAGGAACTCATCCCTGCTTGCGCAACAGTTCCTATGGTGCCAAAGTAGTTGAAATAAACTCTTTTTGCCGGCGCTGTACTTGCGGCAACTGTTCAAATTCGCAAGAATTCATTTCCAGCTCATGACATGAATAAAAATCACAGCCATTCTATACTTCCCCATACATATAAAGAAACAACGAGAACATCAATAACTACACTTCATCCTCTCTAACCTAACGAGAGTTTTCCATAATGGTAATTCCATGTAAATAACATTTATAAATCTCCGATGAGAAATAACAACAAAAATCAAACCGACAAGGACAACATTATGTACAAAGAAACCACATATTCATATTACCATTTGTTGTCATTTAATCGCAGGCATAGCTCACGTTCTTTCCAGGCAGGATCAACAATGCAGGCAGACCACCTAAATTCAGTGGATGAAGCAAGAGAAAATTACATAACCATATAACATGAATTCAACAAGTAGTTTCAGGCTTTAATTGCTCCGCCCACAAAATCTACACCAATCATGGACGAGGTGTTCTGTCCAAAAATCCCGAAAAACCATGTTCGAAAACAAGTCAACTTGCTTTCAGGACTAGTTTTTTTAAGGTTGCCGCCATAGTCCCCGAAGAGTGTACCATCTAGCATCACCACGCTGCTTTAGTTTTGACACGTAATGAACGTGGTCAGTCCAAAATTGGCGACAATCCACCCATACGCATTACATGTCAAAAACTACGCCGTTGGGACCACTGCAGCGCTAGCTTCCGCATTTCTTGAGAACTACAGAGCAAAAGTAGCATTTCAAACCCATAAAGACTCAAACGAGAAACTGCACAGTTGCTTAAGGAGTACTCAAATAAGAAACTGTACAGTTGCTTAAGGAGTACGGTTGTAAGTTAAAAAAAAAGATTATCCAGAGAACCCATGGGAAGACAAATCCCCTTCCCATGGATCGCCCAGAATACCACACTTTACTATGAAGAAAAAAGACCATGAACACTGCTCAATCATGAGAAGCACTTTACCTGCTCTCTTCCAACACCTCCCACCAAGCATCTCCATTCGCGATAAGATCGGCATTCGCTTCCTCAGCAGTTGGATTGTAAGGATCTGAACGCAGATAGCATTCTGAGAGTAGTCCTACTTAAGAGATCAAACCGCCAACAGAAAAAAAAAACAAACAGAAATGAAGTAAAAAACGAGCAAATAATAGAAATTGAACTCACAAACAAGTTCCGATGGCTGAACATAAACCGCTTGTTGCTGTTGTTGCGGCTGTTGTTGATATTGGTATGCCATTTGTGGATGTTGTTGCTGCGGAATCGGCTGGTAGGCCATCTGGTTATAGCCCATAGAAGGATCCGCGATCTGAGACAAAAATACTTTGAAATAAAAAACGTCTACATAAATCAAAAACAACTCACCAACTGAGGCTGCATGCCCTCACGAATCTGATGCCGTGGTAGCCGTTGCTTAGCGGCTGCGAGCTTTAGTATAATCTCACGACCTCTCACTACAGTCTTATTCATTTCCACCTAAAACACTCTCAAACTCTCAATTTCCAACACTTAACAGCAACGGCTGAAAACATTTTTGAGACCACTGGCAACTCACCAAAGCCATTTGCTGTTCAGTCTGATCACCAAATCGGATGAAGCCAAGACATCGCGACGTGCCATCACGATTACGGTAAACTTTGGCACCACGACAAGAGCGATAACGTGCTCCAAACACCTAAAATAAACTTTTTCACGTGAAATCAGAAAATGAAGAGCTGGGAAATGCTTTCTGTAGGCTTGTTATAAGCTCCAAAAAGGAATGATGGAATTTCCAGATGTATTGACCCCAAACATTCCATAGTATGGAGAGGAACTAAGCACATTTCACAATATCCTACCTGGTATAGAGCTGCATCATCAAGATCAGGATGTATATTGTTGACAAAGAGATTGAATTCAATCGACCTAAGAATAAACAAATATACGAATAAATAAGCGACCTAAGAATAAACAAATATGAATATACGTATCACTTAAAGATAACATCTAAACACTCACGGTACTCGTGGATCATTCGCGAAGGAGAGGTTGAACCGAGATCGTGGCTCACTATGTGGAATTTTATGCCCATTAGCTCTGAGCATAGCGTCTCGAGCCTCATCCGACGAGGCGAACTCAACAAAGCAATAGGCACAGTTCTTAAAACTAGCAAAATTAGACAAGCAAAGCTTTCAGAGTAGAACAGCGAACTCACCGCACCCGTCTGCCGATCAGTAACCATCTTTACTGTGGATGGAGCATGTCCCAGTTCCTAAAAATAAAAGTTGAAGAAAAGAAGGTGATAAAATGATTTTTGGTCACCTTAAATGCATTAGAGATGAACTGAGCATCCCACTGTGGCAGCAGATCACCCATCCATAGAGTGCGATGGGAATCGAGGGTGGTATGAGCGTGCGGACGTGGGTAATCCGAAGCATGTCGACTGTCATGATCTTCTTCGCCTTCCGTATTACTCGTCTCCGTCATAGTTTACGCTCTAACATTGGAGAGTCTATGCTTGGTATGTGGTTACCTCTCTTATGGTACATGGTAATGAGGTATTCGGAGCGCCAACACATTAAATCAAAATGAAGAAGACATTGCTGAGGTAAGTTTTATTGAAGCTGACGTCAAACATCTCCATAGCTCTTATAAGGAATGAGAAAGAAAGCACTCGTACATATGAAACTGTGGTCACGACAACATCCAAAGAGTTTCTGAACGGAGAAGAACCACAACAACCGCTCGCATTGACAGCCATAGCAGCACCGACCAATTGATCTGTTCCAAGGAGTGAGTTCCACCGGAGAATCACTGCAATAGCACACTTCGAGTAGAGCGAAAAACAAAAATTATAACAACAACGGCAGGCAAGCAATTGTCGACATAATGACCTGCTCGCATTCTTGTATCAAGCCGATCACACAGGAAAAGTACAGATATTGTCGCACTCTCATGGAAAGTTTCTCTAAATAATCTCGATGTACAGTGTCAAGGGATCCCTCTTCCTAAATATCCCTGGGAGAAAAATGAGCGGATTACTGGAGCCCCACGTCTGCATTCAAGAAAATTTCTAGAAAGGTCCCAGCTGCTACTGATAGAAGGTCGATTTTTGCAAGTAAAAAGCTGGTATTGATGAACTTTTGCAGGTATAGATGACTTTTGCAGGTAAGAAGCTCGTAAAAATGACCTTTTGCAAGTATAGATGACCTTTTGCAGGTAAAAAGCTGGTATAGATGACCCCACCCCCTCCCCCGGATGGAAGTGAGGGATTCATTAGCTCAAACTAATGATCTATTGAAAGAACTTTCAAGAAGTGTGCATCCGCAGTGTACACTTAAGTAGAAGTCAACTGGGTGCGATACTAGGTTACTTGCTTGTGGGCGTGCCTTAGGCCTAGGTGAGAGCAAGTGGGAGGGGTGAATGTGAGTGGGGTGGGGAGTACGTATTCGGGAACCCCAGATCGCACTTCGTGCTTTACCCTGGGAGGGTTTCTACAGAGAAGCGGAAATGCTCGTGCGTTACAAGTTTCATTCATCAAATAAGGGTTACCATTGTAACCATGGGAGCCGAGGCGCAAAATGAAGGAATGAAAATATGCAGGACACTGCAAACCGTGGTGAGAATTTTCCAACTAAAAAAATAAGAAAGAGATAGACAAAATCCTCCCTTCCAGCAACCGACCACTCTCAACCTGTTCCATTCCTCAAGTGAACGCCACCTTGTTTACCTCTTGGCTTCCTATGAAAATAAGATAGCAGTGGAGAACCAGAGTCAAGTTCATTTTCTATTTTGCAGTCGGTGCAGAATGTGGGTGGCCACGGTTTGCTGTTCTTCATCACGAGAGCAGTGGAAAGCACGCAGCTCCGAATTTCAGATAATTAGCCCGACAACTGAAGAAATGATCGAATTCTTTGTGCAACTCTTGCTAGCATGCGCGTTAATATTACCAATATTTTGTAAGAAAAAAGACAAGAAGCATGGAACAATGGTGAGTATTTACCGGAGGGAGGGGGGGGGGAGAATTGGCAAAGATGCGTATGTAGAAGTGGAAGGCAGGTTGTGGGGTCGCATATGTGCCGACTGAGAGGGGAAGGGGTACAAGTACTACAAGTACTGCTTCACGACTGCAATTCAGTGCAAATTTTGAAGGCAGCACCAACGTTAACACTTCTATCACAAATTTTGCTAGAACAAGGTTTAGCAGTACAGTGAAGACGAATGCAGCTGTCACTTTTGTGAAATCCTACAAAAAAAGCGTTTCTCATTGCCACCAGCTTGCTCCGTTTCCTCATGTGCAAACGGAGCAAGCTGGTGGCAGGCGGCCGAAATGGCAGAGCTCGAAGTGGAACGAGGTGGGAATGAAGAAGGCAAGTATTATCATAAGGGAAGAGAATGATTACGAACGAGAACACCCTTTCATTTTATGCTGCATTTCATCCTGTTAGAGCGGTCTCTCTTTGTATCCTGAGAATGGTGATGTCTGCAGCGGTGCAACAACTGCTGAGACACCTGAGTATCCAAAACGATCAAAACTGCAAAACAAAACTCAAGATGGTGCTTTTGAGTGTATAAACAAATACAAATAGTTTAAAATGAGTCAAACAAGAAGAAACCTCCGGATTCAACAAACTCAAGCTCGTAACAGCATAGCAACGAAGATCAGCTGAGCTTGCGCTTATGGTTTTGGCTTGTGTGAAATAAAAGCACATAAATGTATATGACCATCTTTACACACTGTTAGTATTACTTCTCATTTGCAATTGTTCTGTGCCAAAAACATTCCAGGCTGGTAAGACAGCAGAGAACAAGGCCAAGAAAGGCAAGGGGAAGAAAAAGAGCAGTGAGGTGAAGAAGAAAAAGGTTGGACGAGGCCTTGCAAAAGAATTTCTCAGATATTCTTGGAATAATTCCAGTGAATTTGATAGGTGAGAGTGAGTGAGAACAGCGTAAATTTAGGAGAAAAAAGAAGAGAAAAAAGAGGAGTCGAAAGAAGGAAAGCATGAAAAGAAAGAAGAGGAGACGCCTGAAAAGAAGGAAGAGGTACCATGAATGGTCGCAAATGTTCTGCTGCAAGCTAAATGTCTCATATATTACCTCTTCAGAAGACAAAGCCAGAAGAGCCCCCTATTAAGACCGACAAAACTCTGGCAACTGAAGAGGTGAGATCTGTAGTATCACAATGGTGGCGTTAGCCAAAAAATTAAAAATCATACAGAACAAAGAAGAGGAAAAGAAGGAGGGAGGCCAAGGGGAAGAACAAAAGGGTGATGAGAAACCTACAACACCGCCGCCACCAGGAGATGAGAAGAAGGAGGGCGAGGAGAATAAAGATGGTAAGCATCGAAGAAACAAGAATATGCCTGGCTTATTCTCCTACAAATTCAAGAGTCTTCATCATAGTTATTTCAGAAAAAGAAGGAAAAGAGGACAAGAAAGAAGGTACGTCGCAGTTACGAGGAAGCATTCATGCTCGCATGACTTTTTTCCAATCAAAAGCTAATTTTCAGAGGGAACCGGTGGTAAAGAAGGCGGCGGCGAGGGTTTTTATTTGTGAAATTATTAAGTAAACTGCAACAACCGAAATTCATTGATTTTTATTCCAGAAAAACTCCCTAAATTCAGTACAATGCAGTGTGAATGGGATGAAAAGGGTGGCAAGCAGGTAAGTCAGCCATGACCGACTTTCCATAGATACTGACGAAAAAGTAGCTCTTTCAAGACTATTACTGTTACTAACACATCGGATGTCAAGATGGGTATGAAAATCAAAACATCTGACAACAACCTCTTCAGGTAGGGCCATTTTTTGAGGACACCATTCAAAAAGCAAGCAGCACTTTTCAGAGTGGAACCCGTTTTTGCGAATATTGAAGCTGGCAATTCACTGGATGTCGCTGTAATCCGTAGCGGTGGAACAGTTAAAGAGGACAGAGTTTTGATCCTTCTCACAGAGGTGGGTCCCTAGCGTGGAAGAGAAATAATTTGGCTAGCTATGATATGGATCCCATTACATTTTAGTAATCAAACTGATTTTGAACGCAATGGAATTACCAGAAATTAGCATGAATCAGAAAGCAATTTATTGCAGCAGCTTACTAGCTAAAAGGCTAGGAAGCAGGTCGAAAAAAACCTTCGACAAAACAATGAGGTGCAAAAATCTTAAATATTTCCATAAGGTGGAAATCCCGAGCATACATACCTTGAAGAAATATAATAAAAGGCACTATTCCTCGGAAAAAAATTTTCATGTTACTGGAGTAATCACATTGACAATTAATCTATTTAGAACAAAGGTGACGAAGACTTGGAAAAGTTGTTCAAGAAGCCGGATGTGAAAATCACCACGACCACAATTCGTCAAATTCCCAAGGGTGCTGCAAAGGCTGCCAGCGAAAAAGGAAAAGCTGGTGACGCCGAAAAAGGAAAAGGTGATGCCTCCGAAAAAAGAAAAGAAAACAAATAGGAACCAAGAAGAAGTTCTCCATCACTATGTTGAATTAAAGCTTACTTGCTGTTGATTTTTCTTCGCAAGAATTAAAGAAAAATTAAGTATGCTTCAACCACTTTCTGCCAAAACAAACTATCTTCAGTCGCTTTCGTCTTTGCTGTTGTGATGGAGATTACAGTGTAGATTTATTGTTTCACAGTTTGTGGCATATTGGATATAGATAAAGCTTTAGCATTTAATCTACAGAATCGTGAGAAAAATGGGTGTTAACCCGATACCCACATAAAAAAACAGCCTTCATCGTAGTTATTTCAGAAAAGGAGGGAAAAGAAGACAAGAAAGAGGGTATGTCGCAATTTTGAAGAAGCATTTATGCTCACTTGACGTTTTTTTTCAATTCAAAGCAATTTTTTAGGTGGAACCAGTGTCCAAGAAGCCAAAGTCGAAGGTATTCATTTGTGAAATGATTAAGCAAACTGAAACAGTCGAAATTCACTGAATTTTCAGATAAAATCCCTAAATTCAGCACGATGCAGTGCGAATGGGACGAAAAGGGTGGCAAACAGGTAAGTCAGAATGTCATATTTCCATAGACATAAAGCAAAAAAAAAAAAGATAATTCAAGATCATTACTGTTACCAACCCATCAGAGGACAAGATAGGTATGAAAGTTAAAACGACCGACAACAACCTCTTCAGGTAAGATGATTTTCAGCAAGAATCATTTGAAGAAAGGGCAGGACTTTTCAGGGTGGAACCTGTTTTTGCAAACATTGAAGCCGGTAAATCACTGGATGTCGCTATATTCCGTAGCGCTGGAGCAGTAAAAGAGGACAAAGTTCTAATCCTTCTCACGCAGGTGGGTCATCAGCGTCAAAGAAAAACAATTTGACTAGGTATGACACGGATCCCATCACTTTCCAAGGATCAAACTGATTTTGAACTTGGCGGAATCCTCGGAAATAGCATATAGAAAATAGTATATTACTAGCCTGCCAATTGTAAGATAGATATTTTCGAGAAATATAAAAATATTCATGTTGCCAGGAAGTAATCACATTGATGATTCAAATATTTAGAACAAAGCTGATGAAGACTTGGAAAAATTGTTCAAGAAGCCGGATGTGAAAATCACCACGACCACAATTCCTCAAACTGCCAAAGGGGCTGCAAAAGGTGCCAGCGAACAAGGAAAGAAATAGGAAACCAGGGAAAGCTTTACATAACTGTGTTGAATTAAAGCTTATTTGCTGTTAATTTTCTCATAAGAATTTGGCGAAAATAAAAGTAAGCATGCATGCGATGAATCTATACCAGAACAGACTACCTTCAGTCGCTCTCGTCTGTGCTGCCTTTTTCGCTTTCACTTTTCTTCTTATCATCATCGCTGTCATCATCATCACTACCACCGTCCTTCTCGTTGTCCGTGCTACCTTCCTACAAACAAAATCAGTTAAAAAATTGCTCTTAACAAGAAGTACGACCTGAAGACCGAAAGTTAGCGACAAACTACGAACCTTTTCACTGTTCGATTCCTCCGCCTTTTCTTCTTTAGCTGAGCCCTCATCGCTGCCAGATTTCTCCGACTTCTTATCTGAAACTTTTAGATGAAATTTTAAGAAAATAATAGTTACCCCTACGGAAATGTCCTGAAGAAGCATTATTCAATCAAGAGAGACAGACAAAAAGTGATCGAATTAGATTACTTCAATGAAACACTGCTAAAGTCACCGCTGCGACAGAATGAAGGCAGTGATTCCTTCTATATAACAACATCGAACCAACCGTCTTCGTCATCTGAATCGTAGTTCTTTAGCAAGGAGTTCATCCTATTCGTCATTGTCTGGACTTCAGCTTCCGTAGGTTCAGTGTACGTTACGTGCAGTTGCGTATTTGGCTGAAACCACAGAATTTAGCTAGTTATTTATCTGATTACTAAACGAAGACGTTATTACAAGGAGTATTCAGAAAGCTGTGAAGAAATATTCTTCCCTCAGGATTAGGAGCTTGAGTTTGAAACTGTAAAACTAAAGGAAACGTGAAAGTTGAGAAACTATCTATCTCGGCACAATCATCCGGTAAAATTTTTCTTACCAGAATTACGATGTCGACGTGAAAACTATGAAAATGACGGCTGCCCTTACCTTCTCATGACCAACACGCCGCCGACGGGCGAGTCGAACCTTCGTTTCCAGCTCGTTGTAGTGGAAACCACCATCCTTATAATACACAAAATAGTTGTCCCTTTCGTAGCCTTTGGTGTTTTTGTTCTTCACCGTCCATGTGTACTCCCGGTTCAAAACATGTTCGTACCTTAAAAGAGTTGGTGAAGAAAATCCCCCAATAGCAGTAAAAATGTGATGGAACTGCAGAAAAATTGACAAGTATAATGGGCGTAAGAATGAAAAAAGAAATAAAACCGGCGTACGCTACAAAAACAGTTACTGTAGTTATTGTATCAGCTGGAAAGTTCTCATTACATACCAAACGTATCAGTACTGAATAAATATAGTCCTAAGTGTTCTTTTTTTTTTGCAGAACAACTGAAAATCGAAAACTTACACGGCGCCCTCAGTGAAATTCCGGCCTTCTTCCTTATCAGTTAATTTCTTTTGAAGTGTCTCTACCGTGGGAATGAAGTACGCAACGAACTGCTCGCCGTCGTCATCTTGCATACCCCTACAAAAGATTTCCCCTATAGCAATCACTAGGAAAAGAAACAGTCAGAATAGAACAACACCCTACTTGATATGACTCTGAGTGACCATGCTATCACAAAGCTCTGGTGCATAACCAGTAGGTGCTGGATCTGCATCAAATTGTACCAGCGCGAAGGGATATTTCCAAAGCTGGAAGAAGTCAGTAGATTGGAAAAGGGCTCCAAAATAATAGAAACAACAAAATTTCCAATAAAGAGTCACACACCTCAAAATCTGGCAATATAGGAACTTCCTCAATAGCGGTAACGCCTTTCTTCGAAAAGTGTTTGCGTATTGGTATTTTGCACTGCAAATATACAAATAACTGGGGAAACATTTCATCAAACAATGTGAATTCACAACCGAAGACAACAACCAATTTAAAAAAAAGAAATGCATATAAAACCCACGTCTTCGAATGATTTCTTAATCAAATCGATTTGACTCTGACGGTCACGGAAGAGATTGAGATTCTCCTTATTTTTCGTGAGATGGTATCCAACTTTGATCTCTTGCCTGAACAGAGTAGTCCTTGCACGAGGAATAATGCAATAATGCAAATGAGATGAAAACTAGTAATTAGAGTGGATGTACCTATCAGCAGCCACACCAAATCGGTTAAACTCAGATGAAATATACTGCGTTTTTCGCATCCATGGCACCACTTTTGAATGTTGTGCTGACCTAAAGATAGAATGTGAGATACCTGAGAGTAAAATGCTGTGAAGTGTAAAAGGTTTCTAAAATAATATTTTGAGGTTACACAATTACAAACTTTCGAGAATCATATAGACGGCGCCCACAGAAAGAATCCCGTGCAGAATCACTCAAAAGAAAATAAAATGGAATAAATGATGAAGAAAATAACTAACCTTTTAATCTGCTTAGAATTTGCATCCTCATCCTCAAGCAATATGGCATCCTTCTCGTTGAGCTGAAAATACAAACGTAATGAAGAAAGAGCCGAAAAATCCTGCAATTTCTTTCTTTAGAAACGTAGCGCAAACATTGAAAAAATCAATTGAGTTCAGTTTGAACTGAGATTAGAAGCTTTGAGATCATTTTAACCACTGGTCTTCAAGTGATGGACCCCATCCTGTCTCAAAACAAAATATGGAGACAAATGTTATTCAGCTCGTGGGATCAAGATATTTAAAACTCGGAAAAATCCGAGGCAAGAGTATAAGGACTACCACACCTGAATTTCTGCGTTCGAGTCGACTTTATAGGTGTTTGGATCAATTAAGTCCAAGTTCAAACCAATATCCATTTCACACTGAACCTCATACTTGTACTCCATTTCCAAAGAAGTTGGCTTGTAATCGATGAAGCTAAAAAACAGCAATTTTATGGCTGAATCAGGAAATAAAAAGGAATCTAGAATCTCCTCAAAAGATGGGCAGGTTGGATACCTTGGAAATAAGATTCGAAAAGCAAGTGAACCATTCAGATAAATGGAGCGGTATTGCAGTACCCGAAAGGCAGAAAATCACACTACGATGAAATGGGAAAACGAACCGCTCCAATTCCACAAATGGGCATGGTAAAAACTTTCCAGGAAATGGCACATCTGGAAGAGTATTCCGAAACCGAGGCTTGCATATAAAGTCTGGACCGTGCCTAAAAAGAATTAGGTATTTCTTATTTAGCAACGGCCAGAATCGAGATGAGAAAGGCTATGAAACTAATGGTGAACCTTTTGTGCTTGCTTCCCGGTTTGTGATTGAGTTGAGACATTGTCTTCACCTGAAGAAAAACAACTGATTGTGATTAATTATTCGTTGAACCACACTCGAAATGCGCCAAACAAAAAAGGGAATAATATGAAGACCATAAACGGATCTCTACACGCCAACAACGAATATCCAAAGATGGAAAGACACATGTTGGACATTCTGACCGACTTAGGATGATAAATTCCGACGAAAAAATCAGCTAAAACAAATAAAACAAACTTGAAAGCGACTATATCAAATAAATCTGGGCTTAAACAATGGCAAAAGAAAAGGAACTAAAGGAAAACAGGTGGAAGAATAGCGGAGAGATTAATTTTGAAAATTGGCGTAAGGGTCATGCAGATGTCTGTCGCAATTGCGTAGCTGTGACAGGTGAATCAAATGTTAGCCCCACCCTTTTTGGCAGTACAGCTATTAAAGGTGTAAGCAATGAAATCAAAAAGTGTAATATGCCCTTACGAGTTGTTGCACGATGCATTTTTTTGAATAACTGCGCACTCTAAGGCAATTAGGGATTTCAGCCTTTTAGGATGCCTGCACCCACAAAGAGGGCGGAGCAAGTGACTCACATCGCCGTCGGTCGCAGTATTTGTACCGCATTTGCGGAACTAACAACATTTTCACGTATTTTTCTTGTTCTTTGCTATTTTTCTTTTCTTAACTTCTTCCTTTACTGCATGGTTTGTTTTCTCCATCTCGTATTGCAGGGTAAAAAGGCAATTTTGCCAATTTCAAGTCTAAAATTGGCATCTTGCACATCCACGCTCGTGCTTCTTATTGTTCAATTATAAACGGTCGTTTCCTTGTTGTTGTTTTTGCTTTTGTAGTTGCTATGATATGATAGGTTTCGATGTATATCGTGGAAATTTAGATGGTCCGAAAATGGCGTGGGACATTGACCCAGCCCTTCGCTGTTAAGTTGTTCAAAGGTACGGCAGTGTTTCCCGCTGGTTTGGTTAGAAAGAGTTTCAACTGTACCTAAACTAAGCTTACCTCCTTACTTGTGCAACACTTTCAGGTATATGGAATGCTCACCCACGCTATGCTACCAGGACTGTGATGGTGAAAGACAACGATGTTGACTCTGCATTCAGTCTTCTGAACAGGTAACGCTTCTAACTGTCGTTTTCTCTCTTCAATGTTCTTTTTCTATTTTATAATAGTCAGCCATTAGGAATAGTCACAAAGCTGTCTTCAAAATGTTTCTCCTGATTTGGAGGCATAGTGAACGTCGATGAAAATGAGTTTTTCGCGGACTCGAGGAGCGCGCATTAGAATTATCACGTTACTACTACCAAGTTATAGGATTTTCTCAGTCATTCGATGTCAACTACATATATGACGCTGCCAACTAATTTGTCCTCGCAAAAATGTAAAGTAGAGAATGAATGGCAGAATCCGAACGCTTCCAGTTATGCCACCATTTCATTTTCACTGTGCCATGCCCCGAACGGTCCGGATTGTGGCCATTCATTCCCAACTTGCATTTTTACGCGGACAAATTAGTTGGCAGCGTCATATATCATGAAAACTGTGACGGCGACTATACTAGCGCAAGCGTCGCGGTTGCACCGTGTGCTTCCCGAGTCCGCGAACAACGCAGTTCCATCGACGCTAACTGTGTATATAAAGCAGACATTGACAACGATCTTCGCTTCATAAATATTTATAAAATCTGGGCTATTCGCTCGAAAGTATTGGTGAAATAGTTAATAATACTCTATGTGCGGATTAAGCTGTATGGTTCAGAAAAAAAAACATGGAAAATCTGGGTTATTGCCTCTTTCCGTGTGTAAGGCATTTCTAAAAGTTCTTGCACTTGCTCGTACAATTCTCTATTTACCTATTGCTAGCTGCCAGGGACGGTTACCTCAAAAGCAGAATCCTACCTCTTTTGTGGTCTTGAAATATTAACAGATTCGAAATGTTGATCCCAACCTTGACTATAGAATGCTATTGGAAACGCACATGGAACGCTCCGCCCACACGCTCCACAAAATTCGCACTTCTTGGAGACTTCGTGAGTGTAGTGATTGTTTTGTGTGTAGGGGAGTTCGTACTGAATGCGGAAGGTTGTATGATGAAGAATAGGGCCACACGCACTTCCAATGTGGCCCAGACGCTTGTGAAACGCACACATTAGGGGCGTTGCGACGACTTCGCGGTAACTTTGATGTAGCAGTACTCTTTTCTTCTTTGTGGCGTTTTCTAAAATATTCTCAGAAATATATGTGTGTATGTGGGCCTCTATAATCATTTATTTACTCGCTTCTTATTCATTTACTTTGTGTTTCTGCACAGTTATTTTTGTTTCGTTTCTCACACACTTGACTTTGATTTTACAAATGCGCAAAATATCTTAGGCTGTTGGATGCCGAGGGATTGTTGAAGATCGTCCGTCGAACGCAGTACTATCAGAAGCCGTACATGCAGCGCCAACAACTTTCTATTGAAGCGTCAACTGCAATATTCAACGAAGACATGAATAGAAAGATGCATTTTCTCATGAGGAAGAATCGGCCTGATGCTTATCCTGGTCAGATCACATCGTAACTGTATGCTATTTCTGTAGTGAAATGTTAGATTTAGTCTGTCTTATATTAATTGTTATTGTTTCTGAGCAATTGGTTTTTTATGTGAAAATTTATCCAATTATTTTAAAATACGCACAGATCAAGCAACCAAGAAGGATCTTTATTACAGAAGGGACTGTTATATATACGGAACAAGGATATACGTTTATCATGCATTACAGAGCATAGATGCATGAGTGAAATCCATCTCTGGCATTCGTGTAGGAATTTCAAAAAGTGTGTCATCTGTCTCGTCCCGATCTTGCATTGCATGCAATCTCCTTAAAAGATGCCTTTTTTGGGTTTGCATTTGAAATTTAGTTCATGATACATCTTTTCGCACCTTTGGTTACGTTGCATTGTCTTTCGCATGATGTATTCATGATCCTCCTGATCCCAGAAAGTGTTCAGTGCTGGCGCTAAACATAACATGAATGGGCAGGATACGAATATCCAAAAACGGGTTGTGGAGGATTGTACCTGGAAGGAGAGGTACTTCTGAGCTCCGTGATTGGCCAGGTGGATGAATTGACCAATCACAGAGCTAGGCCGCACCTCCCTTTTTAGGTAAAACACCTCACCGGGCAGCATGATTTGTCAACTCTGACAAATACACCCACGAGGTTGCCGGCTCCTATGTTTCTCATCCCGACGACGTCGTTCCTTACGGGCTTCCTTCGCCGCCTCACGTGCTGCTTCACGAGCTGCCTCTCGTGCAGCCTCGCGTGCAGCCTCTCTCGCTGCTTCGCGAGCAGCTTCGAGAGGATCGTTGCGAGATGATGCCCGAGGTGTCGACGCGGCAATCTTGTCAGCATCCTGCTCGGCCATATTTCTTTCTTTATCCCTGTGGACAGAAGCACCTGAAAAACCAAGCCATGTGAGGTAGTCGACTCCCTGATGGCTCAGAACGAATCAGAAGATATGTGCATACTTCTCGGCGTTGTCAGGTCATTTGGTGTGCAGACCCTCATCTTTTCCGTAGATTGACGTGAGTTCTTCGCCACTCGTTCAGTGCTACGTGAGCTCGTCGAGAGGGAATATCTAAAATACCCATTTAGCCACAACAGAATTGGTTACAGATGTACAGGTACTTACTGTACACTGGGTGGTCGAGTTGGGATAACCGGCGCCTGCAAAATTCATGAATTAAGGAATGGTCAAGTGACCACAGATAATTCCCTTGTAACTCACACTGAGCACTTTAGAAACTGGTTTATCTGAAGAAATTTTCGAGTTTTTCTTGCTATGAGTACAACCCATGGATACTGGAAAGTAGCATTTTGTTAAAAGGCTGTTAGGGTTAGCGTTGACCACGTACCAACTAAGAGATAGACTGTGAAATGAACATGACCGAGGTAACGATGATGGCTTGTTTGTTGGTCTAATCACTGTTATCTTTCGGTTGACCATTAAACTCTCACAGTCCTGCACGGTTAGGCTGGTTGGTAAATAAAACATGAAAGTTTTTTTTTCGCTCTTTCCCTGTATACATCAACTCTATATTGCATCACGGGAGGCATGCACCATTGAGGTTACCTGGATAGAAACGGCTAACAGCCCTCAAATTTACATGCATTAACACGAATGTCAGTATGTTTACCTTGGGTAATCTCAATGATGCATCCTCACCCAGGATGGTTCTCTAGTGACCGTAGGTATCTTAGAAACTTCACATAGCTGTTCACCCTTCTCTAAAGATACACAGGAACTTGACGAAGGCTCTTGAGGGGGCTCACATTGTTACTGATGTTGTTGACCAAAATTAGAATCCTGACAATAGAATTCTTCGTGTATTTCTTTGATTCCAGTCAGGGTAAACTACTCCATCGATCAATGTGTAATCCAGGTGCGAGGGGGTGATGTTTCTTTTAGGTCACATTCCTTGTGATGGGAGTTGGTCCGTAACAGATCTTATGACATAACATACGTTTCCGAGTAATACATCATTTGTTTCTACGATGAAATTGTGAACGTCGTGAAAACAAGAATTGTACACTGGTCTGGATGTCCAACTCTATTCAGTGAAAGATTGCTATCCCTGGCCTAAAATTGCTAATCGGGCGCAACGAACCGCTTATTTGTGGGTTTCGAGACCTTAATCGCAGAGAGCTTAGCTATGGACCATGGATAAGCATTGTAGCTGTAGGACGAGGAAACTAGTCAAACCAGCCATTACTTGCAAAGCATACTTGCTCCTTGAGCCTGAACTCAATAACATCTAAGTTCTCCCTAAAGTGCTTATATAAATAACCAAAAATAGTCATCATAATGCTCACGAATGACGAACGTCCATATACTGTTCCCGAGTTGTGATTGTACACCTGCTGTTGAGCGCTCAAGAACTTCTTTTGCTCCAACTGGTATATACCTCACCTCAAAGAACTAATGCAGCCAGATTTTGGTTGCCGTACCACTTATCCTACTTTTTTTTCATGAATATGTATTTTTTTTTCATTTTTCATATTAATCCATTGCAAAAGCTCACTTCAGGAAGTTGGAAAATTAATGGTTTTTTTAAGCAGAAGTAAAACCAATTATCTACACATCTTACACTCTGGCGATCTTATGATTATGAACCGCACTGTAGTCGACCGACCGTCCATCAACAGCTTCTAATCTAGACACCTTGGCAAGGGCCATATTCAAAATATAGCCTTTACCTCTTCGGCGTCTAATTTGCCGCGGGTCACGCTATCGTGTTGGGTGACATTGGAGGATAGAGATTACCAGCCAGTTATAGGCAGGTATAGGTCATCCGACGTTTAACCCAGCAGTTGTTGGGTAAACTTTTTAATGTATAGCAAATTCTGGGTAAACTGTGAGCGTGACTGGCCTTACCGTGGGTAAACTCAATGATGAATGCCAGCCCAGGTCGTAGAAATCATGATAATTATGGTAACATCTGCGAAATCTGATAGAACATACGCGTTCTTGGAATCTTCTAGACATAGGTCAATACACAATTTAGTTCAATGTAGAATTTGTCTTTTTGATGAACACTTAATTTCAGCAGGGTTTACTGTCTCTAAGGATCGAGTATACGTAAAATTTATGGGCTTCTGAATTGGATAATAGTAAGAATCCTGAATGAAATTGCATTAAATCTTATATCCCGAACCCTTCAGGTCTTTTTAAAAATCTCCTACTTTTCCTCATTGAAATACCTGTCAAAGTATTCGTAGTGAATATTTCCGGCGAGAAACAAGCTGAATATTTTCAAGTAGTTTATTTGACACGATGAAATTATTTACTTAGTTACACCACGAGGAAGTGGAAGATCAAATATAATAGGATCGTAGGCGCTACGAAGTTTGTGGTCACAGAGTGCAGCGTTGATGAATGTCGTTATCCCGTTAGTTGTGGCCCCGTGCATCTGAACAAGGAATTTTTGCAGAAAGAGAAGGGAAGAAGTAGAAATCCAGGAAAAATGGGATGTACCTGATGAACGTGTCCGAAGACGTGATATTTCGGTACAACGCGCTGTTCAACGGTGTTTAGCAGCTCGACGTCTCCGGCAAGTATACCATCCATTTTGTTCCATGAATTGAAGTCGCCGTGACCTTCAACGATTCATAGTCCTCGCAGGAAAAACTCATTGGCTCAAAATTTGTTAGCGACGGTTTAGTTTCATAAAAAAGTAATAACAAGTATAGCTCATTCCTGCGAAATTGCTTTGGGTGGAGCTTCGACCTGTACTTTTGCACTAGCATTTAGCATTTTTGTTTTTCTAACAAGGAGGACAGAAGGATGAGCGCTCCATTGCTTTGATCGTACAGGCATTGCTCGCCTTAAAGACAGCGTCCCACCTCAAGATCGTTTTTGAGATCTCAAAGTGAAAAGAATCTCCAGGAGCGGGTGATCACAACGATTACAGCGGTATACGTGATTCCATGGAAGACTGCTGAAAAACCCCATTTCCGAGCCCCAATTTTCAGGGAGCCTTTGGGCGGAGCCAGGGGCGGAGCTAAGGAACTTTCCGAATAATTCACTCCAGGAAGCGCACCTCCTGAGGAAGTTCATATTTCAGAATCAGAATCATTTATTAGCCAATAGCTAATAGAACCTTAGTGCACAACGGAGTGGATCAACTACTATTGACATGAAAAGGAAATAGGCTGTCCCGTCTCGGAAACGCGCTGCAAAAATGCCCTCGCATACGAAATTGTACCAGCGAGCCTGGGTGCGGAGACTAGCTGGCGATGACCCCATAAGAATATACGTGAACAGCGCGGTTAGGAGAGAGACAACCAGTAAAATCTTTACCAGACGAAGAAGTGCGAATGGTGTCGTATAGCTTGTAACCAGAATAATAATAAAAAAACATCTGGATTATTAAAAAAACACACACATACAATTAGGGAAAGTTAAGTAAGTTCATATTCCTCGTGAGAGTTCCTCATCAACTCCCTAACGTAATAAAAACCGTCCTCCATGTGTGGCTAACAAAGGAGTTCACGGTCCGGAAACCCTAAAATTCCGCCTCGACTCCGAAGACAGTGTGTGATTGCACGGTTTCCGTCCAACGTACTCCCTTGCTCGCCGCAAATGGAGCGCAGTTTCTATTGGGTTAGGGAGTTGATGAGAAACTCTCACAAGGAATACGAATTTCCTCAGGAAGTAAGCTTCCTGGAGTGAATTATTCGTAAAGTTTCTTAGCTCCGCCCCTGGCTCCGCCCAAAGGCTCCCTGAAAATTGGGGCTCGGAAATGGGGTTTGTCAGCAGTCTTGCATGGAATCACTTATACCATTGTGATCGCCAGCTCCTGGAGATTCTTTTCACATTGAGATATCAACAACGATCTTGAGGTGGGACGCTGCCTTTAAAAAGCCACGCACAAAAGCACATAGCAGAACTTTGAATGCCCCGCCCAAAGCTAATTTCCTGAAAAAAGCTATAGCTTCAACAGCAAACTCACCCAAAGGCGGCGTGTGAGTGATCAGGACATCGGTTTTTACAGGAATTTGATTCCACTTGTGAAGTATTTTCTGTCCCCGTGGGCGATAGAAGGAATATCCCGGCATTGAATGCCATGGAGCACCATAGACTTTTATACCGTACACCTGAACAATAAATTCGGGTTGAGCTCAGCGAGTAGATTTAAGACTCCCATAGGTGGAATTTTCAAGGCTAATCCTATTCATCATAACTTCGAAGTGTTTTAGCGCAGAAGAAAAAAAGAAAACTATAGTTGTAGAGTGAGAAAGGTTCACTAAGAGCGGTAAAACGGAAGGACTCATCGCCAGAACAAACATCAGCTCTGTGCAGTTTATTCCCAAGTAACTTCTATTTCTCAAATAGGTGTAGCTTCCAGTAGCATTGTCTAAGTTCAAATTTGCTTTTACTATTGAATATGTAGACCATAACCAATGAGCGCTCCTAGGATTCAACAAAAGATCCCTTCAAACATCCATTTTTGATTTGGAATCATTCTGAAATCAGAGTACGAGGTAAAAATCAGGGTGGAGAAAATCGAGTCAAAAATTTTGCATAAATCATAATTAGAAATTATGCGGCACATCTCATAGTAATGGAAAAAGGGCGGTGTAAATATTTTTACGATTGACACATTGAAATGGTCTCACGGTCCTTCCATGCCCTTCACTCACAAATAATTACCACGTGTGCGCACAACAATGTAGATTAGATTGGATTAGGGAAGATCATGTGGACGAGCCAGTCGCAGGACAGTGGTCACGCCCTGTTATCGCACACAAGAATAGAGCTCCTAAGATGTCTATACTTTCGAAGAGTACATAATGACATACCTAACAGAAGACACCCGTATTGGAGCCTTACTCATCGATAGTTACTTTACTGTTCTCAGAAAAATGCTCTCAAACAGCGTTTGACGATCCAACCCATCTAAACCTCACAAGGAGTCTGGACCCGGATGTACCATTGGAAAGAGGGTAATTTCTGACCCGTGCACGTCATTACCCATGGGTAACAACTTGGTTTATGCGACGTTACGCACGGGTAAACATATTGCTGGGTGTCAGGTAAAGGGTAAATTTGGGTACGTTAACACATTTGTCGTGGGTAATCTCTCAATGATGCATTCGGGCCGCGGTACTATTGTTTATTTTTGTGTCTGATGCAACAGGTTGGCTAACTAAAGTGACATATTCTCTTCTTATGGTTGAGTAAACATTAACACAGCTCGTAATTTAAACTCGGTTGAACTCTGCTTTGAAGAATGACTATTTGACAACGTAATTGAAGCAAACATCTCCAGTATTTGTGAACCAAAAAAAAAAACCTAGCGGCAAACCTCAATGGCACGGTCGCAGAGGTATGTACAGTTGCTGAGCAACTCGTATGCTTTGTTGATGCCGAGCATGTTCAGACCGGCCAATTGTTTCTCGTTCATCTCTTCACCGTCTTCAAATCCGAGCTCATGGTTTCCAGGAATCACCAATTTGTATTTGTGGGGTAGTTTACCTAAATCGGTAAGAATCACCCTCCTTATGACTTCGGCTGTAGGCTGATATAGAATTCCACGTAGAATCCTTATCTCAGTCGGTCATTGTGATCTGCTGTACTTCTTTGGTTTATTGAAAATGCCAAAATCAATTCCCACTAACGACAGTGATAAAGAGATCGTGAGAAACACGCATTTCTCGACTTCCCCTTCTTTAGCGCACTGTGAGCACCAAAAACCAATTCGTAACCGGTTTTCTGGTGGTAAACACTGCGAAGTTTCTCAATGTTGCACCACCACAATTTGTCATTCGCATTCGGATATATCGTAGAAACCGATAATACATATTGCTGCCACATTTTATAAACTCGGATACTCTGGAAAACATACCAATCTCTGCGTTGAACTTAATGACTTCTCCAAGGTCGCCATAATTTGTAAAGTCTCCAGCGTGAATGAGCACATCTCCATCGGGAATTACAGGCAGAAACTAAAAAGGAAAAATGTTAACGCACTTGCAGAAACTGGAAACACTCCGCTCATCATGCATCATTGAGATTACCTCGGGTAAATGCGTTAACACCACACAAGTTTACCCACTTTTAACGCGTCAACACGTTTGCCCTGGGTGGTCTTATTGATGCATCCTGTTCTTGGTCGCTCGAATTTCAACAGATAATTCTTATCCACGGGGAAGAAGCCAAAATACAGAGCCCAGGGCCATCTTTGGAAGGATAGATAATGTCATACTCAAGGGTATGGTTACCCATGGGCAACAACCGAGTATAGACAATCTCACAAACAAGTGGGTAAACTTGTTGAAGGCCGCCGGGTAAAATGTAGACTTGAGGAGTCGGCAGGTTAACAGGTTTACCATGGTTAGTATGGTTAGTCCCAATGATGCATCCGAGCCCAGGAAACGTTAAAGTATACAATGCTACACCATTTGAGAGGGAAAAAATCTACAGTTTCGTTTTTGAAATTATTGTAGACTTCTGTTAACCTCCACTCCCTTTCCCAGGCCTGGAATCGTCACTGAGATTACCCGGGGTAAACTTTTTGACGCCCGTGTTAACGATGGGTGGGTTTTTATGGTGTTAACACATCTATCCTGTGTAATATCAGTGATGCATTAGGCCCCTAGTCTTCGAGATGAACATGGAGCATCAATGTTCGTACCTACTTTTTTTTTCTCTTTTTAATCGAAAGAACCCGTTAAGTTGTTTTTTTTTGAAAAAATCTATTAGATTTGTGCGTGGTAGGAATTATGGCGTTATGACGCTTGGAGCCATCATTTACCTAACAACAAGAAACTTATTTAAAGGTGTTTTGTTATAGTAGATCAGATCTCTTAAATTTCTATCTCTCATTCAGGATTACTACGGTTACATCCTCTTCTGTGGCATAGCGTAACTCATAACAATTATCAAACTTGTAACAACTTCCATGTTCGCTCGTCTTTAAACCTGGGCATTTTTAATACCTTTTCAGACCTCTGACGACGACGGTTACGTTGAAACGTAAGGTCAATAAAGTTCCACCGTAACAACCTGGTGTGGCAGGAGCAAATCACACAATTATCAAACTATTTTGGACAAGTGGCACAATTTTTTCAGGAAAAAAAAAGCAGCAAATAAGCTGTTCCACAAAACCCTTACGGTGAATTCCAAATGCAGCGAAAGTTGCTAGTGGGGAAATCCCGAAAAGTACGGCCTGCAAGCCCTTAGCAGCAGCCATTTTGATTTGAGCTAAGTGGTGTTTTGACAGCAGAAGTATGAGGATGAGTAAATCCAGGAGAACCATTTAGCCTAACCTGGACTGGGATTCATGAAAAGACACCCAAGCAAGGCAACGATGGTTATAGCAGAGAATACGTAATGCTAGGAGACCCAGGACGCGAAAGTTGGTTTGCCAGCCTGAGTTCACCTGGTTTCGCGTTCATGAATTCCACCCCTGTAGTCATGTTTGGGCATCATGTGCACCTTACAAAGAGGTATGAGTGGCCTAGCCTCATACTCTAGGGGTAGCCCGCTCAAATTCGAACTAATATTTCTAGCAGCAATATGGTCAAGTACTTTTGACTAAACTTTGTGATGCAATCATTTACTTGTTCACAGAATTGTGCAGGACATTCGATTCTGGACCATACATATATGGCAGGCCCCAACGAATTTAGGAGAACGTCAATTGGTGCCCTTTTCTAGCTTCGAGAAAAAAAATACAAGCAACTGTTCACCATAAAGCTTGGAGTAACGTTCCATACACGGAATTCTCAGGAAGCAGTGTTTCTGCCGTCAAAAACTGTGAGTTTTTTCACTAATTTTCACTTTGCTGTTGAATTCCAATTTCAACCGAGCTTCAGTGGTCTACTCCAAGTTCTCAGGAAAATCAGCAATTTCTGCCCAAAATTTCTGTGCGAATACGTGAAGTACTGTTGAGAATTATGGAAAGCATTACGATTGCTTACTCACCTCGTCCAACTTCTCATGTGTATCGGAAATGCAAACGAATCTGACTTTGTTGTCGAAAACTGGGGTATCAAGCCTGCAATCGACATATTACTGCTGACATCTGTAGTTCTTGTCTACTTTTTCCCTTGGGACGACTTGTCTTTACGAAAGATCGCAATCTCGCATTCGACTGGCTGCTTTTACAATTGAACGACGAGAAAAACACGATAATATCTGCGCGCCTGGCCCGCGCTGATGCTCACAGCGCGGGCCTAACAGGTCTACGCGCGAGCTTCAGCAACATTTCCAGCTATTTCTCACAAGGAATTGACCTCACTTCAACGTTTTGGCCGGCTCCGACACGCGGCCCTGTCGCTGGTACTTCTTCCAGCAGTCGATCGGCTTCGCCGACAACGGATCGACACTGATGTAGTTGTCCATGGCCCGCGGTGGCTGGCTGCTGCAGTGGTCGGGGTGCAGTTGCTGTGGTTTCGAGTCGAAACGACGTGCAAGTGAGAAGTGAAAGAACGGTTTCGCCCGTGTTAGGAGTTTAACGACCTGAACTGTGTATAAACTGTGTACAAGTTATGGATTGCGGAACAGAGAGAGGAATCCACGCGGTCAGCGGAAGAACGAGCATAGCAAATCTGCAGAAGTTTTCTGTGGTTCGGTTCAAAACTTGTCCAGCAGAGGGGACAGAAGGAGAATTGCTGACGAGCGCAACGGAGTCACAGACCACAACCACACAGCGGACATGTCGATAATTGAAACACGCCCAGCGCTAAAGGAAAGTTGATCTGCGAACGATGTGCAGCATGAAAGAAAGAAATGAAGGAAACAGAAAAATAGGGAGAAATCAGAAAATGACAGTGATAAAAAAATTGGTATGCACTTGAGACATGAAGAGATAAGAGGATGTAGGAAATTCATGTCAGGATAAGAGGTGTGCGCATAGGATTCATTATTTTCCTTGCATTCAATGTTGGAACATATGTGAACCCAGTGTGAAACATTATATTCCTTGCCATTCAAAACTCATGAAGTGCCATCGAATATGTCCTGAGATGGATATGAAGATGAACTCTCACATGGTCCCGTTCTTTTTCACTTCTTACCAGAATTTCTCATCAATTTGCATCCTTCCATTTAACTTCAATTCTAATTCTTACACTATAACCTCATTTTTGAATTCGACAATGTATTGTAACATAGTCTTTTTCGTGTTTCTCGGTAACACTTCTCAAATGCTGCCCAAAAGGAAGTGTAAAGAGACTTGAAGGTTCTCTACTAGCAATAATATTTCGAAACTGCAAAAGAAGGACCACATACATAATTTTTCTTCATTCTGCATAAGCTAATCTCAACTCTAAACAATACTTCTTGATGAATGAATTCCTTAACAGACGATGACCAGGCAACCTTCCCTTTTGCAGAATTTTTGAGCACTTTCAAAGTTTTTTTTTGGTGAACAGTTGTTTCTAATTCCTGAACTGAATTGAAGCTTATAGGCTACCGGACAAATACGCGGATTCGGAACATGAACACATGTATTCAGAGTACTGAATACTCTGGAGGTGTAGCGCGATTCGGAGGAACAGACTGATCTTATAATATTGCTCAAACTAAGCATCTTTACTTCATTAAAGCGGCTAGCTTCCACAAAAATAAGTGGAACATGCTCACACGCAAACCTTAAACACTAACCATCTCGGTAGTAATGGGAAACAAAATTTGAACACTAGAACAGTAAAGCACAGAGTTCGTAACACCTATGAGGCAAAGGCCAAGGGCGACTCCATATCACATTCTCACATCAACTACGGGAATCGCCAGAGTCCGCTAAAACATCAGTTTTCTGAATTGAAACGCTGAGATGCGTAAACGAGACTTATTTGCCAAATAAGGTGTATAGTCTTTCGTCTTTGAAGGGAGTTCGGCGTACTTTCACTGGCACAGGAAATCAGAACTGCTATATCTTTTGGGAGAGTATCAGATACAACTCATACAGCTTGCGTGCACTTTTTTTTTAAAAAGTAAGTCATCTGTAGGAAACTCCAGTGGCTCGCTATCACAAGCTAAAAACAGTTGGATGCGGAGGGCGATATCAGTGGAATGTGCGGATGCGCAGACAATCAGAGCGCCAATGTGCAGGCGGCGCAGTGCGTGCGAACGGGTCTAAACTGCTGGAATTTCCTTTATGGATCGTTCGATGAAAGACGTCTGGGTGAATGTGAACATAAGGCAAGTACAAATCAGCTTTAAAACAGTGAGATCTGTGAGGAACTTCTGGACAACTGATCGTTAAAAGTTAGGTTATCACTTCGTTCCAACAATAAATTGATTTCAACAAAGGATAGTGACGCAGAAAAACAAACGACGATTTTATTAGATGATGGATGCCTCACGAGTACTTGAAAAAGCAAGAAATGAGAAGTTTATGAACCTGAAGAAAGTAGAATCGAACAGCAACAACGATGTTAACGGTCAAGTGAAGTTTTCGCTTTACACAAACGACATGACGTAACCACACATACAAACGGTATGACGTAACCAGTTACTCGTTAGCGACTTGTTTTTCCACGCTAATTCAGGTCAATACATGCACGAAAATGATGAAAAGTCGTGCACATCGGCACATGTTTCGCATGTGATATGCATTCTTTAGGAAAGGTGGATGCAGTTTTCGGTGCAAAAATGATGCGTGTTTGGCGCAGAATGCAGATTAAACTCTAGAAAGTTTCACAACAAAAAAATCCAGAAAGGGTGTTAGTGGGTTAGAAAGAAGGAGTCGTGCAATCTGTACGAACAATTTCGTGCCGGAATCATTCCGCTGTTCTCCAGTGTCAACAATTCGACACAACCAGCAGCACAGCCCGGTCACATTACGGATTGAATCCAGCACAATACATAGGTTTGAGGAGGGAAGGGGTGCTTAATTTGTTTACATCTGATCACAGAAACAATCTCCTTACTACATCGGATGCTAATCAGTTTCTGATGACTGTACTGAAGGCAGAAGAGCGTTCTCAAAACAGGTACTGAGTGTACCTATTTTCTGCAAGGCTATGGTGCTAAAACTCTGTTTGTTCTGTGCAAAACGTAGGATATTATTTGACCTTGTCCATATTCCTGAGAGATAAGGATCCGCGCGCAATGACGGGGGGGGGGGGGGGGTCCGCAGTGTCATCATATTTTAGGTATGCTCTTAGATAATAGGGTAGATTGAGGGCTTTTTTTCCAATGTTGGGATGAACATAATAATCTGTCAATACAAATCATAATTTATAGCACATTGACGGGATCCTTTCAACATCAGAGGTAACCCTATTCTTTTTGAATTTTTGAGAGCACAAGGTACTCTTTTTGTCTTACAAGTACGAGATGGGCAAAGAAACAGTAAATAGTGGGATTCCAAGAAATTTCGCGGAAGCTATTAACTTACGTTGTCTGTTTTTCAGAAATTTCAGGCAAAAAGTTGCATTATGACGTCATAGAGTAATAGAGAAGCCAGAATTTCAGGTTTGATTAGGATTCACAGTTCTTCCATAAGATGGTGCCTGGAAATGTTTTGCAAGGAGTCCTGCCTATAGTATTTTAGGACAATAATTCTGAGCACCGGGTTTCCAGGCTTGAATCTTTAACACATATTTGCATGACAAAAACATTCAAATCGCATTTGTACAAAAAAAAAGAACATCGATGAGCAACAAGAACACCGTAAATTACTTAGAGAACACAGAAAGTGATAGACATATCCTTCAAGGGGAATACAATAATCATAAAGCAGTCAAAGAACTGGGACAGGTCAAGATTGATACCAAGCGGTTCTTTGCCTAGGCAGTGGGTGCTAATCTACCTTCCATTCATATCTGTCGGAATCTAACACAAGCAACTCACTCCTTTGTGGACAGCAGCACTAGACCAACTTTGGTGAGATGCGTGAATGATCTAGACCCAGTTCTGGAGAACTGCAGAGTGGACGAGTTTCCTGAGCGGTATCTAAGAGAAGTAACAATTTTGCATCACTTGCTTTCTTTTTACTGAAAAGACTAGCTCGTAAAAAATATATACACCCATATCTCTCCTGAAAAAAAGGCGAATTTAGAATGAGTGAGAGGCCTAAACTGTCACTGCTATGGATTCTGCTACTGAAACGTATCCTACAAAGTCTACAAGAAACTGATGACAGGGAGTCGAGACAAAAAAGTGAGAAGAACGCGTCAGGCTGTATTGGCTAATGACAGACAAACCACAATTACTCATGCTGGAAACTAGTTTCATGTGAGCCTAGGAGCGATGATGACTTTAATTTTTTCTCTCCTGCACATACATCAAGAACAAGAGGAATATTCACGTTTCCACTCTGTAATCGTTAAATAGCTTGGTCATAATTCTTAGGTGCAATACCATCTGTGTCAACGAGGCATAAACACGAATGAAGGAGAGAAATGAGAGGAATGTTAAAACGAGGGAGCTGAAACAAAGATGAGAAAGATCCAGTTGAAAAAAAAATGTTGAAGAAAGCACCAATGAAAGCGCAATAGCAGTGTGACGTAGGCTATGCAAAGTCGACAAATTAGGTGCCATTATGGGAGCAGATTTTGTTTTTTGGAAAGGATAACAAAGAAATCAGAGCTCAGTATTTGAATATGGACCAGTCGTAAGGGATTTTCCACGTAAATAATGTTTCATGTTGGATGAGGAGACTACGCTATGTGAGCTTAGCTAAAAAGGAGGTTCGTTAAAAAATTTTTTTACGAAGGAAAATCCAGAAAAGCGGATTTAATGGAGCAGATCAACTAAGAGTGCGTGGTCTTCCCGTCCCGATAGCACGAGAACATCCCGTGGTTCCAGTCAGGCGTAAGCATTCATCGGTGATATGCAACGCTGTGCCCATAAAAACTTGCTACTGTACCGGCGCTCATTTACGGCCTTCTAAACACCAAACTACAGCTGAAAGCCGTTTTCGTTTATGTTGTAACGTTTTCGTGTGATTGCGGACTGCACCATTAAGCGTACGTATGGTCTGGTAGCTTAGGAAGTGCGTCTGTGACCTTGTCTGCAATTACGGTTGCGGCGTGGCTTGCGTGGCGGGTGATCAGCTGGTCCGATCTAATTTTTACACTTTCTTCTGTAAGTTCTAATATGTGGGCATATGGTGTGATTCCTACCGGGCAACACTGTGCTGCAGCCGCAATTGCAGACACATTAACGGACCTACTCCTTGAGCTACGAAACTATAACTGGACATGAAACAAGTTGTGGACCTTATTCACCTGATGGACAAGAATCGTAGAACTGTACAAAAAAAGGAAGAGGAGATTCGTGACATCTTTCCACACATTCACGATGTACTAGCAGAAATTTTTTACATATTACATATGTGCAATGTTTTTTTTTTGCAATGATTTCCACTATGAACGCTGGAAGAGTTAAAAATGAAGCATGGGAAAAAGTAGTCGAATGCAACCACCAATCGTACAACAGCGGCCCCGCCCCTGTTCGGTCACTTTTCATCTGCTCTCCGATGCCGAATAAATGAACCTCATACCCGCAGAAGTCCCAAAAAAATCCATAGCCATGGTCTTTGCGCACAGGTAAAAGTTATGGAGCATTTGGGCGGAGACTTTATGCTCCTGGTACTTTTTGTACACAGTGGACGTGGTTTTCATCGCACTTGGGTGTAAGTCATTCTAAGAGTCGGTTCACTATTCTCTATTTAAAAAAAAAGAACAGGGAGGGGGCAGGGAGGAAAAGGGTGTCCCCCAAGGAGGTGTGATCTCGGAAGGCTATCCGGAACTGCTATTTCTATGCAAACGGAGTCAAGTTCTTAACTATACATTCAAATTGTAAACAGAAAAAAACTACGTGCTGCTTGTGAAAAAGGCGATCCCCCCTTGCTAATTACCATTGACATGAGATGATACCAAAAACAAGGACACCAATATCCAGAAATTATTTGTAAGAAAAGCATTCGCACTTTAGCAACTGAAACCAGTATCAGATTGTTTGGAATGTCTGCAAACGTTCCAGGAAAATGCAAAAATGTAGCATCGCGACGTGAATCGTGCTGAAGCGATGACGATGTGACAAACTGGCACAACTCGGCTAGTGGGGGAAACCCGTTCGGGGCGACGAAGCGGCTATCATGGCGCAGGTAGTCGAGAAATCGCTTTACGCTTTTTTCAGTGCTCCAGAGACAGCATCTTACACGATACAAAAGCTTCAACATAATACATATGTAGGACGTAATGAAGCAGTATAGTTTAATTAGTCTGTCTCGTATAAGAAAGCTCTCACCGAATTAGAGTTAAATAAGCGCTTCTTCCAATGTTCCACATCAAGCCAACTGCACTTAACTCCCAATTATTATATACACATCAATTGAAGTGCAAAAGTGGGTTTTTCCCTAGATGCGGAAGAACGCTTGAAGTTACCTTTAGCTCACTGTCTGGTTTTGAGAACCCACTTCGCAGTCAAAATGCAGGCATTTTCCAATGGATTTTGCTTGTGAACTTGTAGTTTAGCAAACTAGAATGGTGCTAACCTTGAATTTTATTTCATTTTCGAAAAATAAAGCGCTCCTGAAGTGGATAATAAGTGCAATCGAATCCAAAGGGATAGAGCGGAGAAGCAAGAACGAGGAGAGGCAGTAGAATTGGATTGTTAATGAAGTTGAGATGAAATAGGTGCACTTTTGGTGCTACCGTAGGGGCGCAGGTGTTTCTAACCAATCCAGATTCTGCGTTGTTCCCTGATTGGTTAGAATTACACTACAAATTCGCGACAACCAGTCCTTGCAATAACATTTTCATGATTATCCATCTACAAAAGTACAACGCCATGGCAGTTCGACCGTCCAATTGAGCGTAACACCATGCCTCATCGGTCGAGTTCGTGTTTTGCTAGGCTGGCGAGGGTTCACGTATGAAAATCAGTATATGCTGCATTAATTTTAATATGGAAAAGAATTCCATAACCTTCCGTACAGAGGATGTATAGACTGGAAAACGGAGAACTCAAAATTATCAATACTTTTGATGGAAGCCGTGGACACCCTCCAAAAATCACGAGAAAGGCAGGAGCTACTGCTCACATATGTACATACGTATAGTCCTTGTCGAAAAGAGATGGATTACGCGTGCGGTTTCACAGCGTTGCGGCCACAGAATCTCTGCGGGACCTACATAGTCAACCCTCTAACTCAGAGCATGCTCTTACCGCGTCTCTCGTTCAGGTCCCAACGCGATTCAGTGTCCACGGAAACCGTCTAACTTTTTGGGAAGGACTATATTTCAGCAGAAGACCGTAGTAATCATGGAGCAATGCAGACTCACACTATTCTACAAGTGTTTAAATGATAGTGAGACTTTTTTTTTTGAATTGGCTGTAGCTGCAAGGCACCGCCCCACATCGGAAAGGTAAAACGATTAGAATTTATACGAATAATGCATATAGTAAATGGTAACAAAACTTGTAATAAATTTTGTATGACTAGGATTACCAGAAACCGCTGACCACATTACTCCTGCTGATTACATGGTTCCATGATAAAGTGCCAAAAATCCCGGCTTTTGGTTTCTTCTTTTGGGGAGTCAGGGGGCGGAGCCAAGTCGCAATGTGAGATTCCACGACTTGCACTCCCTCTTCAACAAAAATATTGCTATACTCCTCGAGAAATAGGGCAGTTTTGGTAGCTACAAACATGACGACAATGTTTCGGGTACGGATGGAGTAGTTGCCGTCGACAACGGGCAAAGCGGCAGCGACGCACCACCCAAAATCGACACGTATCGAAACCAGTGACGCGGCGGCAGCAGCGACTGAGATCGAGGAGTATAGCCATAGGATTTGCGCAAATTGCTTCCTTTTGCTAGAAGCACACCATCTAATTCGCAGGGAAATGTGCTGCCGGTGAGAGCGCGGGTAAGGTACGGAGTGTAAGGAAATCTCGTATCCTTGCCTTGGCCCCGCCCAAATTCCACCAATTGTAGGGTACGTCAAGGTCGCTCGGTAAAGGTATTCCAAGCACCTTTTCATGGAATCAAGTGTACCAATCTGATCAAAAGCTCCTGCTTAATTCAATGATATAAAATTTTCGGAAACACTATAGTAGAGGTTTGCTTTTTGAATGATCCAAAATACAGTGTGTTAAGCCGAGAAGTGTGATGCCGTCATTGGTACCAAGTTCTTATTTCGACAAGCATCCACTGGGTCCAGCGAAGAGGGTTCTCCGGAAAAGAGGTGTAAATGATAGCATTTTGAATGAATATTCGATCCTTAACTGAGGCTCTAGCAATCCTAGCATCAGGAAGGAATTCGTGCCGTTCAGAGTAACAAGACTGCAGGAAACACCCAAGTGAAGTTCACTGTTCGGCAACGAAAAGACGTCTGACTCGAACAAATGGGAAAAACGTCAGTTATCTCAAAACCGGTAACGACCACAATGACTGTAAAACCTACAAAAAACGCTTCGTCAAGTATGATCAAGTGCCGTCCACAGGCGCAGGGAAATTTTACCAATGACGTGATTCCCCTGGCAAATCCTGGGAAAAAAGCAGTTGGGAAACCGATTTGTGGAACACCTAAACTGCAGAAACGAGGTCGGATTGATCTCATCTCATGGGGATAGCATCTCAGATGACGAGAATAAGGAGCGATTTCACAAAAAGACGCACCTGGCGACAAAAAAAAGCTCGGCAGCTGATTCATACTGTAACCTGGAACCTCTGACACGCTGCACGGGCAGTGCACATAATCAGCACGTGCACATAAGTAGGACTTGTTGGATAGGGGGTTACGGGGTACGGTAGACGATTGAACAACCCAACGAAAGCTATCAACACGGACATTGCGCGAAACTGCCGAATAGAAAAAGTGTTCTGTGGTTCAGCACCCCAAATAGTGAGAGTCGACGGAGAGTCCGAGAGGTGCCAGAGCGACGCCGGAAAAACGCTGGATGTTCGTGGTCATGCGCCTGGCTGGCTGGCACTGCCGACTATGAACGATGTCGCAGCAAAAAAAAAATATGATTGTGGCTCTCGTACTGACATTTCATGGGCCGTAACTATGGAATTACCCGGTGGGTTTTTTCCCATGCGACCCTGGGTAGGTGGCGATTTCGTGACGGCGCGATCGACAAGCGATAATAACATTGCTTGAATTGCAGCGGTCATGCTGCGACTTGTTTTTTACGTACGAAAAAGTAGCATTGTGACCGCTTGCTGCACGTGTACATTCTTCAGAGTGATGACCATTTGCCTAAATGGGCACCGCTATGCGATTCGGTCGCACTGACAGCCGATGCGTGAACAATGCGATTGCCGCGATCTCATCGATAGGATAAATGCTTGATATAGGGGGAGTATCTTGAGAAGGTTTAGCAGTAGCGCGATTGAAAACAGAGCGGTCGCGATTGGAAAGGAGCCAATGCGATTTGGTATTTCGGCGACTGCAGAAGCTAGGCAATCGCCGCGATTTTTATGCAGACTAGTGGAAAAGTAACCATGTGCAGAACGTTCACGATAAAATACGCACCGATCGCAGTATGACTGGTGCAAGTTGCATGCTAGAGATATTGTCCACAGCGATTCTTTTTTTTCTGAAAATTACTCGGCAAAATTGCTCCACTCTTACTATGTTATCGCTGTCATTATATCTTAGACATAGGAGCGAAATCGCGGCGATCACATCATAGCTGCGATGCCAAACCCTGTCGCTGGACTGAGTGGCTCCTTATCCCTTCGTGTCCATCAAAATCAGCAGAGCAAACTTTGAAAAACAGTTCTCGATCTGCTACAACATTTTCACTGTCAAAAGCATTTACCTTTAGTGAATGTTTTTTAACCCTTAAAAATTTACTAAATATAAAATTAACAATAAAAACAATGCAAAAAATTACTAACAACAAATTTAAAATTAAAGATTAACCTTTCAAAGTCTAAAACCTTTCATTTGCGAATAATTGTATTCCGCTCCAGGATCTCACCAAGGATATAAAGATAATCTGGGCCAGAAATCTTTCCCGAGCCTGAAATGCTGTCCATCGCATCTCTAGACTACATAGTGACTACATCAGATTTGAGAGAATTGCCGAGTTGATCTGCTGCATTCATTCTAATTCTCAGAATAACAACTATGATAATGGACGTTATGCAATGAAGCTCTACGGCCAGTTCTGTAAATTTTCTATGGAATGTGATTTCTCAAACTCTCAAAACCAAACTACATCCAAGAAAGTGGACGAAAGCGCAGGTAGCTTATTCATTTTTCAAAATCTACACCATCCGGGTGCGCTTACGAAAGTTTTTCTTACAAGAAACGACTCATGAGTATTTGGGAGCTGCGAAGGAACGATGATGATTCTCTCTAACAACTTACGCAATAGTTGAGGACAACTCTTCGCTAGAGTTTTGGATTCGGTGCTTGAAAGAAGACCAAGTTTACTGCCCATATGGGATACGTACTAAATGACACTATCGCCCGAAAATTTTTAGTACGTCCAGAGGTAAGTGAAAAGGAATGACACAAACATGGCGAAATGGAAAGGATAAAATGAACAGATGTGAATCTTTCTGAGGTACACAAAAAAGCAAATAGATTCATCTAAATATGATGTCCATTTGAACAGCGATGTCCACCTTGTTTGAGGTTTCCAAGGACTCAAGAAAAACACTATCCACACGCAGGTCGTTCAAAAAAGGAAAGGAAACAAATTACAGCATTAAACGCAGTGGCTTACCATGGGATAAACTTCTTTGAACTCGCCTATGAGCAGTGCATTTACTGATGAAGCTCATACGCACATGTGGAATAGGATCTCACAAATTCTATTCCCGTGACTCGCACCTTACTTGTCACCAAACATCCCACTAGAATTCCCAGCCACACCTTTACAGGAAACAACCCGCCACCCTAGGAAATGAGATGATTTAGAGAAATATCCGAGACCAGCACATGACATTAAAAATGTGCAAGATAAATCCTAATTCTGGTGAGTATTATTTATTTATGCTGCATAAATTCGGTTCTTTCCAGGATGTGATGCATAGGACAAGAGAAGACGAATAAATATAACTTTAGCGTATGGTGAACATAAAATCTCATGGTTAGAGAGATGATTTCTTTGGGGTTGTGTTCACCTTGTGCTGCTAAGCAAGGCCTTTTACCCTCGCCAATTACGGATTTCGTGAGGATAAACAATTGCGCCTTCTTAGCGGCCCCGTTCCTACTACACGTGCACAAAGATCTATAGAAATGTCCCACTCTGCGTCAGCGTCCTCAGGTCCATCGAACAATTCAGTGTTTTTTAGAAACTTCGAGAAGTACAGTCTTTAGAGGATAACGATCAGTAGCGAAAAAAGAGAAAACAATGATAAAAAACACGATCTATGAACTAGTTCAGTTGCATGTATCAATGGGTGTTAAAACTTGGAAATATCGCTGAGATTTTGTGGAGGGGCGCTTCGTGGACTTTTCGCTCGGATCAAAGCTTAATTTTAGTTTATGAAATCGTTGGGAAAAAATTTGCCTATTCACGATAAGAACTAACATCGAGTCAGTTGAATTCAAGAACTTATTTTTTTTCAGATCTACTTCTTATGGATATTTTGTTTACTTTTTCACTTTCTTGGTCCTTGTTCCAATATTCTTACCAAAAAAGTATAGAACTGCGTTGAATTTGAGATTATCGAGTACTTTGGTATCTTTGCTCAGCTTGAATAAAGGAATTAAGGTGAGACACAACAAGACAGATACTTGGAAAAGGTCTATAATGGATAGTTCTTGCAAGGTTTTACTTCATTTGGGTAAAAATAGCAAATCGAATAGATAGAACAAAGCTGGACATCCATCACGGCGGAAATGGCGACGAATCCACGCAGCACCAAGGCGGAACACCCTACGCCACGACCCACCCACGCAGCCGCCAGCCGACTAGCCAACCTGGTCGGCATTGATCGATGCGTCGGGGCGGGGCGTCTCGACGGCAACATGGCCAGTCTTCACCGAACAGTACAGTAAAGCAGTAAAACACACACGCAGGTACGTGCTGACGACGTGGTGGTGGCGGCGGTGGCGTGGACGAGTGGACGCGCGCGCGCGGGCGCAGGGCCAGGATGGCGCCGGCGCAGTGCCTCGTGTCACGACGGACTAGTTTCCGAGTTCGGAACGGCCAGATAACGAACTGGCGGCGCTGGATGCGCGCAAGCCCCGATGAGGCTAGCCGAGCGTGCACAAAGTCACCAGTCATAGCTGTGTCTATGTGAGTCATCCTGGTGGTTCTGGATGGACGTGGGACGGGTTGGTTAGGGAAGGAGAGCAGAAAAGGAAAGGGATTTTTGGTAAGCTCCTATCCTGAATCCACCTCATGACAATACGGTTGTCCTTCAAAGGTTATGTTCTCACCGAATTCCTCCCATGTTCTCATTAGTGGCTCATGTGTAGCCTCATCTAGCGATAAGTCTAATTTCAAAACCATAACCACATTTTAAATCTATGAAAGCAATCATTATAAGACTATTTACCTATTTATTGAAAATAAATTGTACTTAATTACACTAAAGTCTCTTATAGAATACAATTTTTAATTTTGATAATTGATAGTTTAAACTTAAAGTAATCTGTAATAAAAATTTTTGAAAGCTAAAAAATTATCATGAATTCTAGAGCCATTGGACCTGATGAGGTTTGAATTGGAAAACAATAAGCAGAATCGCACCAACCCCTATCTGTGACTACCATAGTAGGAAGGAGCTAATCGCCGCGATTCCAGTAAGCAGCGATTTTATGGCAGCGCGATTCTCTTTGAAGAGGGATTTTCTGCGGTATTACTCTGAGTTTGACACATGACTCGTTCTAATCGTGGAATTTCCGGATTTTCTCTTCTCATGGAGCTCAAGCGACACTAGGAGCTCATATTAGCTATAATATCCTATAATATGTGAGGTCCTCTGTTTCCTTTTTGGGTCATTGCAGCCCCAATTTGATTATTATTGTGAGGATCCGTAACCTTTCTGGATAATTTTTCCGCACTGACTAAAATGTGGATTGTGGCCACAAAAACGCGCAAAATCCAGGAAAATCATTCGTGACTAGGAAAGACCATTTATGGCCTCATTTACACAGATTGTCCATTAAAGCTGACTAAAACATCCTGTGGATTGGAATGAAGCGCACCACACACGGGCGAACGACTCTACCGCTGTGCTTATCTGGCCGGCGGATCACTGGTTAAATGTCTGTATTTTGCCGAGAACAAGCTGGTACATTATCAACACTCCAATCTGGTTGTGCTTTTACATCTGTGGGTGAGAAAAAACAGACTTTGCGACGTTTTAGGGGAGATTATGGAAGGGGTACTGGGCATTCCTTTACGGGAGCAAGGTGCGCTTGATTTTTGGGACATCTACGTCTGCGTCGATTCACTACAGTTTTAAGGGCGTGGGAAAATGAGGTGTTATCAGGCTGCTGTGATTGGCACATCGATTGAATTCACCAATCACAGTGGCCTGGTAACGCCCCATTCCAGCCCCCCCCCCCCACAATGATACAGCCCCAGTTCTAATATCCAACTGTATACAATGATTACCTTATTATGGAAACTTTCAGAAATTTTCTGGTAACTCTAGGGGATCTCCTCATCCTGGCTGTTATGAATTTTTAGTCGAAAAAAAAAAAAACCAAAAAGAGCCATAGAAAGCGGGAATCTGAACCTAAATGGGCAAAAGGAAGTAAAACACAAAAGGGAAGTGAATATCGTGATGAAAGTAGGATGTGTAGACAGGACAACAGCGGAGGAACAACATGGAAATTGGCCGCGTTTTCAAGTGGTTCACCATTTGCGGCGAGTGTAAACAGAACCAGTGTTAATGGATTATTACTACTCTGAAGCTGGTAACAGAGTCCAATAGCGTGAATGGAACTATGAGACGATTTTTTCTCCCTCTGTGAGGTAAAAGTTGCTCGCTAAAACATTGTTACCCTAATAAATATGTTCAAGTACTCAATAAATAATCTTCTCGACGGTTCAATAAAGAAGTTGATCACCAGTTACATTTGAAAAATGATTCACAGTTTTTAACCACATTGCTGCACAAATACGACGACACGGAATATTTTTTGCTAGTGATTTTCTATCATCCAGAGGGGCAAATTAAGGATTCCTGGGTGACACAGATTATCCAAATTCAGAGGTCACGCAGAGAGTCTCTAAATGGCACCGGTCTGCTCACTTTTTGAGTTCCACCTCATTAATTTCATGCATTCCTGAATTATTATTGACGTACTCGGATGCAAATGCTACCTATGCATTTACCACAACACTAATTCAGCGGTTCCTCGAAATCTATACTTTATTTCGGCGCTCTCTTGAGCGTCTCACGACAAATGCTTAAGTGGCTCACATAGGGATAAGGAAGAAACAACCACTTGTCAGGAAATCATTTCATTAGAAAAAAAGCTGACATCTGCTCAATTCTATGAAGCCGCTCACTCTCTGATGACAAAACCTGAATGATTTGTTTCTCGCCCACTAATGGTGAAGCTGCAGAACAGGCTTTACAGATAAAATCAAGCAGCTGCAGGCTTCTTCTAAAAACATCTTTCTCTACAGGAGAAGGGAACAAAAACTTTTTTCAACGTGGCTAGCATCGAACGGATTTGTCCGGATAAATTATTGAAGAATTTGAATAAAAAAGGTTCTAATCATAGTCAAATGTCCGAATTTTGCCACTTTAAAACTAAAAATGGAGCACGATAATCTTCTGCATTCAAATCTTTCGTGGGATCTCGAAAAATCGAAATTCAAATATTTGAAGCCGTTTCTTGGACTTCATAAAAGCACGTTCCAGCAAATAGACAAGTTTTGAACTGCGGATTTACTAACGTGCATGGCGCCAACATCGGATACAGCAATAATGTAAATAGAGCCGGAAGTTTCATGGAAATTCCAGAATGTAGGAATTTCTCAGAACAGCAGAAAATTGGTTACCGCACTGAGAAATTTCCGGAAAGAGATAGGATTTGTCTGCATAATTTTCATGGGCAAGTTTTTTAAATAATGGGACCCTCGAGAAGCATTTATTCTGGAACCCACCTAGGGTTTTTTTTTTCATTTTCGCGAACAGTAAGGCTGTTTTTGGTGTGTGGAGAGGCTTGGTAACGAGACAGCTCCTTAGAGCCAGCAGAAGTAAAGTAGCTTCTAGGTAATTTTGGAGAAAGGTGCCGAGTTTGTTAGGTAAATTCTGGGCGAGAATCTTAATACGTTTGAACAAAGCAATATACGTACAGTGGACGGCAGTGGCGGTGTCCCATTCGCGGCCTCGAGTAGGACGCAGCGCGACCGCGCCGCGCGTGCCGGGATCGGTGCCGTCGCCGCCGGAATGCTATTTGCAGGGTCTTTCCTTCCTAATTTGCTCGAGAATCCTTAAAATCGAGTGGAAAAGCTGCTAGAAGGTGCATAATACATAAATTACGGCGTGCGCGGCGCGGTTGCGCGACGTCCCTCTTAAGGCCGGAGATGGGTGAACGCCATTGACGTCCGCTGTATACGGAATTCCTTACATGAGAAAAAAAAACCACAGAAGACAGAAACTAGTCCAGAAATGTGGAAATTTGTCAGACAGCAATGTAATAGTTACTTAAGTAACTCAAGTTGTTTTGCTGTTCCCATGAACTACCAAAACACTTTAGCAGCAAAATATTGCTGGAGGCCTGTTTATGTTTAAGAGACAACACATTACCATTACAGTACTGTACGAATTAGTTAAGGCAACAAGAAAAAGCTGAGAATAAACAAGAAAAGAACCCAAGAACGTTGGACAGGCTGCGATCCCCTACCGCGCGCCAGATCGGCGACGACCTTGATCCCGTAAAGGTAACATTCTAGCATGACCAAAGAAGAAACGACTATTCAGAAAGTGGTTTAGCTAGCCCTCGAGGAGGCTTCAGGGACTTTTTTGAGTAAAAAACTTGGGGTTCACGATGACCATCGGTAAGTAAGCTGGTCAACCACCCACAATGGGTGAATCCAAACGAACTGAGCGCTAGACATCGGGTGATTTCTCTTTCGCCGCTTTCCCAGACACGGCGCACCCCTTGGACGACGAGTTTTTGCGATCTCAAGGACCTCTCCAACGAATCTCTCCTACGAGGTTATGTTCGTGTAAGTGTTGTGCAGGAGGCGATGGCTCAAGGAGGACGAGTTATTGTAAGCAGCCAGCACGACAGTATCTACAGGCGACAACACGGTCTGTTGAAGGGTTGAAATCTACTGTGAATGACGCTCAATTGGCTGTAATTATAGAAAATTAGCTTGGACTGGTGGCGCAGAATCTAGTGAGCAATAAGTGGGAGACAAAGACTAGTCTACAGTAGTTGTGTTGTAGCTGGAGATCCATTCCAGGTACTTGAACTAATTTTATTGGATTCTGCTGCAATGGTAATTAAGTTGACTTTTCTGCTCTGTGTCTTGGATTTTTCAAAATTAATTCTCTTGAAGACAAGGCAATCCTGAGGAAAGCAGTTGAATGGCAGGCATAGGTGCTTCCGTTTTCCTTTCTGCAAGAAATCAACAAAAATTCAATGGCATAGAAGCGCTTGTGAAATTTAAAAAAGAGTGTAAAACAAAAGCATTGCCCTATAAAGCAATATCAGTGTCTCTCTTTATTTGTACATTGCCAAAGTGATGCCCATATTCAATGGATGGATATACCAAAGGGATGCTCTTTGAGCAATCCAGATTACCCTACAGAGAGCTCCTATGAAGTATGCAATAGTGATTTACAGTAAAAATCAAAGAGTGTTCAAATCGCAGATTCCTGGGGCCAAGTTCATCATTAGAACGATGGGTAATCTCATATCCGTGAAGTGATCACCTATGGGTAGCAGCTGGATATATGATAAACACGATGGTGGGTCCCAAGTAAATTGTATACATTGGTATTCAAATTTCATATTTCGAATATTCGAATATTCGAACAATCGAATATTTCAACTTCTCGAATAATTCAAATAGATAAATGCCATAGTTCCAGAAATGGTTTGTGATACACTTATTAACAGAAAATAGGTAAACCAGTCTTGTCCTGTACAAAGATACAGAAGTGCACTTCTTCAAACTAATACTCCTGATGGTGCACGTTAATGGCGAAGTCCCATCTCATGTTTCGTGTTTGAGCTATAAGCCAGATTCCTTGATTTTCTCAACGAACTGTTCACGGCAAGTTTCAAAGTGCTTTTGACTCGTTTCTCAGGACCAGACTTCGGCAGGAATTTTACTCAAGGCAAGCGGGACTTCGTAAAGATAAAGTGAGCAAAGGAGACTTCGTAGTTGGGACTTGTCGAATAACCATCCACTCCTTTGCAGCTAAGAGTGAAGAAGAGAGACTGAACGAAAAATTTTTTCTATTGGTTCTGTAAAATCTGTCTGAAATAAGAAGAGAATTAAAGCTTGTTTAAGAAATACAAGGTTTCTAGCGGTAACTACAGCATTGCTGTTACTGGAAGAATACTGATCAAACTTTGAGATATGATTAGAGATACCACTTTTCCTTCAGTTGCCAAATGAAATTGGAATTAATTGATTTTGGCAAGAGTTTGTGGGGTTATCGTGCGAAAATCCTGCCAGGAGCACTGCTTTCAGCGCTTGTAAAAGGACAGGTTCTGCCCAGATCTTGCTGAGACCAGAGACATGGCTGCAACTGGCAGCGTTCTATTTAGATCCGAAAGAGAATTGGATTCACTCGATTTTGATAGGAGTTACAGCTGAAGAAGTTCCTAGCAGTACCCACAGCATCGTTGGTACTGAACGAATCCTACCCAAACTTTATAAATAGATTTCTGTCACTACTCTCTCGCCAACCGCTAAAGGGAAGTAGAATTATTTGATTTTGAGAGGAGATATTGCTTTGGAATTCTCTGAACCCTAACTTTACCTCAAAAGTTAGGGTTCAGCACCGGTCCAAAGAATTTTCATCAAATAACTTTTCCAAAAATCAATTATCTCGATTTCTGCCAGAGCGGTTTGCTTTAAGAGAGGCTGCTCGTTCCAACGAATATGAAAACTGCAGCGTTCTCTCGGTTACAGCGAAAAGAAGTAGTTAAAAAGTTAGTTAAAAAGCAGTCTCCAGCACCACTTCGACACAACTTACCCAAATAACTTTTTTCAAAAGCAAATAATTCCAATTTCGCTTGCATTGTTGTCTTTAGAAAGTATTGCTCTATCAAAGTAATGGCAAAAATCTACGCAATCTCCACCCACCTTCAAATTTTAACCGGAACTTTAAAAAATTATAACATGGTGCTGCCATGTTGACGTGCTCCAGGGCGCAGCACCAGGTGGTCATTGACCACCAGGACTTAGTAGCGTCCTGCAGATTCAGGGGGCTTAGCACCAATGTCCGGGGCGTAGCCAACCGCTAACTGTCTACTGATATTAGAGACAAGCAAATTTCAGAGAAGCACTTCTGCAGGGTCATCAAACTCGTGGCTGAAGACCACCGTTGTTCAACCATTTACTCCATCCCTACCCTGCCCTCTGGTGCGCTCCAGTGATAATCAGGTGTTGCTCAACCTGTAGGAGACGTATCATGTTGGAATTTCGACTGTAGATGCGCACTATACCAACGAGTATCCCCCCAAAGTGGCATCGTTCGTTTTTGAGAAACCATCTTCGTTTTTGAGAAAAACCGTCATTAATGGTCAAAAACCACTTTTTGTTAGCTCAACATCCCTTCTGGCCTGGAGTGGATGAAAAATCAACGAGACAGAAAAGAAAATGTGGAAAACTGTAAGAAAAACGAACAACATTCGCCGTCTCACTAACGCTTATCTAAGTCACTTTTTAGTGCCATCTGTTTTTCCTAAATGAACCCTAGTGTGTAGGTACTTAGTAGCCCATTTCGGAATCCGACTGGACTTAGTATTCCCCAACCGACACTGACCACCTAGTGCTGCGCCCTGACGTGCTCCACGGCCATTGCACTTGTTAGCACTTGTTAACTCGTGTGGACACGCCGATGAGCATTATAAAAATGGAACTACTGTTCTTCGCACAAACTTGTTTTAACTTGTTTGTTTACAAGGGGGCTTCGTAGATTTTTGGCTAGGTCAAAGGGGACTTCGTATTTTTTTCTGCTCGAGCTAAGCTTGTGCCGAACTCTGCTCAGGACTGTGCCTGCACCAGTCCTCTGCACAATGCCCTTACCCCTTCTTCAGCCTTTAATCCACCTGTCCGCATGCTTCCGGCGTCACTATGCCCTCTTCTATGGGGTCATCAAGTAAGACAAGGAAGTAAGGTGGTTACCTGTTAAATATAAGGTGGTTACCCGTTTAATAAAATAACAGAAAATGTCGCTATGGACTGCTCCAGAATGGTGATAATGGGATGGCAGTGCACCATTGGCGGACGCAAAAGGACGATCCCCCCCCCCCCAGAGGATGGGTCACCTAGATTTTGGAATCACTTTGCAAAATAGACAAAAATTCTGCGTTAATTCATAAATATGGTTGTAGATACGGGCGTAAGCAGCGATTACATTCTTCCACTCTACTTTTCATGGTGTAGTAGCCATTGAGCTTCCTTTGGAAGCGATTAACTGTGACCAAGTCTAAGTCGAAATACGCACACTGCACCCCCACCCGGTGTTCCCACCATGTCTTAATCAAAAAATCGACCTCATTCCCTCCACAAACTCCATGGCCAACAAAACTAATATCTTTTAGCTTTGTCCCCTTTGGAGACCAGTAACCACCTATTTCTCTCAAGTTCGCGTACCTCCACGTAAATTGGCATTAACTTTTCGACATGTTATCTTTTGAACTCAAAAGAGTAAGCCGAAAGAAGAGGTAACACAGGAATTAAAGTTTATAGGCGATAAAATGAACAGCCTTTGTTATGCAAACTGAACTGTGTTGAACTCTGATGAGAAGACGCAATCTAAAGCTTTAAAAAATATTGCAAAAATTGAAAAAAAAAAGAAAAAAATAGCTGGTTTGGAACAAAGTGTGTAATTCAAGTCTCAGCTCCAGGGACTTCTTCAATTATATATGATTTCTTCGAACTGGGGGGGGGGAGGGGGGCGGGGAAGGAGTATCGCCAGAGTCAAGAGATAGGTGGAGACGGTACATCGCTCGTTACCTTCGTTTAAAAGTCAACGGCACGAACGACGACCAAATGGCGGTTGATGGCGTAAAAAGTCGCAATAACGAAAGGCGCAACGAAGCAAATCACGAAACTGGTTTACCACAACGTTTCCTAAGTGTTCAGACGGCGAAAGAGAACCAGTAAAGTGCGGTTCTTGACAGAACGACGCATTTGGCAGGCCTACAATGCTCCCACATGGCATCCGTCAGCTGGCAGAAGAGCAGGGAGAGGAGGGGATAGGTGAGATGATGTCCTTGACATTCCTCAATACCTCATTGGCTTTGTCGTATTAAAAATCGTCGGGGTATTGAAAACCCCATTGTGTGTCGACGGTGTGAAACTCGAATATGGCGAGAATGTCATGTGAGGATTAAGGTTCCGGATGATCACACCACTGCAACGTAAAAAGTGCTTTCCCTAGCCAATACAAATTATTTATGACTCGGCATTTTTCTTAACATCTATCAATTTGTTAGGTGGAATAACCCATTATTTCTTCTCACTGATCAATAATTCATACGTTTTCCAACCGGACTCTAAACGCATTTCTTCTTGTTAAGCTCAAAAATGGGGAAATTTCGAAGAGAGTCCAAAGTTAGAGATCAAGTTCGTCAGTAGTCAGTTTATACATAAACGTGAGGCCAGTGACTAATCGACGGTCTCCAAGTGCCAGAGCGCTTAGGTTGTTGGAACGCGACATATAAGAGAGATTAAACAGTCCCTTTCTGACGATACTTCTATACAAGAATGATTTTTAGATCCGTTCAACCTCGTGAACTAAATTTCTCTTATGTGGCGACCATAACGGTGTAAAGTACTCTAGCAGGGGGCGAACATATGACGAGGATAGTTTGAAAAATAGCTCAGGATCACGATTCCTGAATGACCTGAGAATAAAATTAGACCTGCATATAGCCTCAGCCTTAGCAGTGATGTCGGCAATATAGCCAATGAAATCAAAGTCATCAGTATAGCTGATTCCAAGGTCGCGAATTTTTTGAGTTCAAGTTGAAATTTCACCGTTCAAAGTAAAGTCCATGCAGTAATAATTCCTTCCAAACGTCATTACAGACGTTTTTTTTTTCGGTAAATATGCTGAGATCCCAATTTCTGGGCCCACACGGCGAACGAATCGATAGCTTTTTGGAGCAGCGCTGCATCGTTTGTAGTAAAAATCTTGGAGACATCTGCAAAAATCGAGCAAAAACTGCGTTTAGGAAGGGCTTCTGAGAGATTTTTGATATGAATAAGAAACATGAGTGCGCCAACTCAGACATACAACCGCCCCTTGCGGTGTACTAGGCCACCGCCCTGACAGCAGCAGAATAGACCCTCGCCACCCCGACAGCGGTAGAATGAAATTCTTGAAAAGTCACAACACACATACTACCGCCCCTTGCGTTGCAGAATGAGTGAGCACAGCTCCGACAGTAGCAGAATAGCTAACCACCGCCCCGACAGCAGCGAAGGGAGAGTGAAAGCGAGCCTCGTGATCATAACGGCCTCTGTTGTCTAATTTCTACATTTGCTCAGCAGCCAGAATGCAGCATCAGTGCCGATAGATGTATGAACCGTTTACAATGTCTCTTCAACGCCATTCCAACAAAATCTAGGCTCTTTGTTGGAGTCTGTTCTCACAACACCACGAGCAGTGTCCGCCCGTTGCGGCGTCCGTTACCTTCCACACCGCCAGGAGCGGTGATCGTGCGCTGGCACACCGCCAGGAGCGGGAGCTTCTCCGCCGCTTCACCAGCGTAGCATCATACCGCATTTACCGGATGGTGTGACAGTCCTGGCGGTGTAGTGCAACGCAAGGGGCGGCGGGATGTCTGAGAAGGCATGTGCCTTGGGGAACCCCGCTAGTGGTAGGGTAAGCTCAAGTCTGCTAAGAGTTAATCAGCACCGATCTATAGTGAGGGAAGAGTCCAGGAAACGATGCAGGCATCCGCTCATTCCAAATGCTTGAAGCTTCCGGAGACGTAGTTGGATTGATATAGAACCAAACGCTTTCCAAAAGTCTATGAAGCACACTTAAACATAGTTCCCTTTATCAACCTCTTTATGCCAAGTTCCCTTCATCAGCCTCTTTATGCCACAGTGGCACCGTAGACAGGAGTGCGGAATCAGATCCAAAATCTACTAACATTTTAGAATCGAAATGAAGAGAGACTTTCAGGAAAGGGACTCCCCAGAAATAAGAATGCGCTTCCATTCACCATGCATTGCGAATAATTGCCGAATCTACCTATATATAAAAGATAGAAACACTTACATTTTTTTTCAAAAATCTGGACGGCGCTCATTGGCGCCAAATTCAAACAATAGGAATACATCTGTAAGCAAGGTGTTGAAGAAGGGGCCCAGAAACATGGGACACCATCCGAATAGGGGGGAGGGTCTAGGACGCTGTGCACTGGATGGTATCGATCCGGATATCGATTTTTTGATTGATTTTATCGATTCTCCTGACTTTAGCTCTAATCCGGGTCGAAATGAGGATACTGGGGTTTTTCACCACGCTGATCACGAATCTGACAGCTAATTTACACGGCGTGGTTATTGACTCATTGATTTTATTGATTTTTCGCAAGATATGCTGCGAATGCTGCGGAACCGTATCCACAGGGGTTTCTCACCACATGGTCACGAACACGACAACCGTCTACCGCAGCTGTTATCGTTTGATTGACTAATGAACTTTCCAACAATACTGACTACCGGTTGAATGGACTATACGTTACGTGCGGTGCGGAACCAACCTCCTGCAGAACCCGACTGTTCGAAACTTTTCAATAGACTATTCTAAATGAGATGATCTTGTATATGTGAGGAAGCGTTTTTCATGCTACAAGTGCACGCAGGAAATTACCCTTTCCTCTTCATTCCGCGTCGAACCCAGTAGCGACGAAGTCAGATGCTATATGAGCGATAAGCACGAAACTCACTTACTGGGAATAGCATCTTTTGTTTGTAAATCTCAATCCTCACTTACAGTTGTAAGCACACTGCCGAACATAGCCGGACAAGGCGGTTCGAATCAGCTATGCTTCAAAAACTCAAGCGAGAACCAGGATATCCGTGGCACTCACTATCCCTTCTCTGATAACTCCGCAGCAGGAACGCAGCTCGAACAGCGTAATGCTTCGAGCAGAAACCCTTACAGAAACTGTTTCCAATTGCTTTCCGTCCCCCCACACTGCTCAATTGCTGCTCAAACTTTCGTTCCTTTAGCATGAATTGGAGAGGGATGGCAGCAACTGAGAGGAGGGTGGCAGCAACTGGGAGCACTTGTTGACGGGATTTCTACTCGAACCGTTACGTCGTTCGGGCTGCGTTTCTGCTGCACAGTTATTAGGGTCTTGTGAGATTTAAAGAACATTTTATTGAATACTTCTTCCATCAACGGCAATCATGGATTTTTTTTTTGGCAAAATGGAATTAACATTTTCTCAGCATTTTTAAAACACTCTTTCGAATATAAAGACTTGCATATATTAGCAATGCTATGAAAGCGTTAACGCCTAACATTAAAGACCTGGCCAGCGAACGGCATCAGAATTTGAATAGAATCTCCTAAATAAAAGCCTGCGAAATTCGAGCGAACATCATTCAAAGGTTCTACATCCCCATTATTGCAGGTACGAATATGTAAGTCTGTTCGTTCTGGTATTCTCTTCAATAAACTGTGAGGAAATGAAAATTCCAGCATGTGGGTAATCATCATGGCTGTTGCTACCTTTACTTTCACTGAAGCCAAAATCTTCCATGAAATTTCGGACCTCGCCAAGCTCTCCTACCTTCGAGATCTGCACGGTGGATCGAGATGGATGGCATTTCGCGAGTTTGAAGATCTTCGAAAACGAGAAAACATAACAATGAAAGAATTGATGGAGAAGGCATTCGAATGGGGTGAAAAGTACGGCGTAAAGGCAAGTCTTACCCAGAAGCAAGATGCTACAATAAAAAAACTTTTGCTCTTATAGTACTCGAAAAAAAGCTACAATAGTTGTTAGGAATGTTCAGAAAGAAATGGAAGAATTTTACAAGAAGCAGGACAAGGAAGCTGAAGAGAGAGAAAAGAAAGTCATCGCGCTTCTGGAAAACGCCATAAAGGCATATCGAGAACGACTGGCATTATTTGACGGTAATAACACATTTGAACAAGTCCGCAAAGGCAGCATAAAAATACAAAAACAAAAACCGAAGGTTAGTTCACATTGAAGATATGCATTCTGGTTCATGATTTGAAGACAAAGGAGCTGAATAAGTCTGTTCAGGAGTACGAACTATTTAAATATGCCATCAAACTTCTGGAGAATTCGCCTGTGCAGAATTCGCCAAAGCAGAATTGGCATGTGCAGTGTTGGCCTGTGCAGAATTCGCCTGTGCAGTATTGGACTATGGATGATCCGTCTTTGGTGGATTGGCCTAGGCGGAATCCGATTCTGTAGGATTGGCCTCTGCCAATTCCAAACTATCAAAAGTAAACGACTTTTCATTGACTTTTTTACGGTAAAAAGTGTTCCTTTTAATGTTCTAGCACTACTTCCTCAACCCTGTCTCATTTCCTCTTCGTTCTATCGCCTAATGCAGAATAAATGGGATGAAACTGCTTCGTATTCATAAAGCACACTCTATGACAGATTGTAACAACTTCCAGACACTAGCCATGATCAAGGAACTATAGTAAAATGATTCGAATAGGCCGATTCATCTAGCACTTTACATATTGTTAGGGATAGTGATGCTTTCGAAAAATTCGAAAGAAGTAAACGGGTCATTCCTGCATTTACAAAATGTGGCTCCATTCAAGTTCGATCCCTTTCGATTCCTTGAATTCTGCGAAGAAAAAGAAAAGCTTTGTACTTGGGTAATTAAACCTATTTTGATGACAAGTATTCCTTTTAATAATAGCAAGCTGTCCAAATAATCTAATTGCTTGCATTGAAGTGGCGGTCATGCATGCGTTGTTCATGTTTGACTTATTTTTAATGGAGTAAAGTCAGTGCATGGGAACAAATAGTTAGGTAAATAAATGAATAGTATGTCTCGGTGGTAGAAATACCACGGAGCAACTTGTAGCGCCAACTGGTCGGTAATCGGACGCTTATGCATAGCGCCAAATTGTGTTGTCTGCACCACAGGCAGAGCAGGCGACTGTATGAGTTCAGGAGTCATATACCTGATCACTTGCGTCATCTGCGACGAAGAATATATTGGCGAGAAAGCGCGACCGTTGTGCCCACGCTTTAAGGAGCACTTGGACGGCAAGCAAATTACACCTTCTGGCAACCACAGAAGCGTAACACAAGACGGAGTGAATCTTAAAGTTAGTGCAAGAATCCGAAACATCAGCTGGCAAAACTTTAGAGGCTTTGTGGATTCAAGCGAAAAATCCGAAAATGATCCGCAAAGAAGAATGCCCTCTCAATCACACGGCAGCTCGCTGCATATCTCGGACTGCTCTTCTGATCCAAATGAGACATCCAAGTCATTCGCTTAAGTAGACAGTGAGCGGTCCGTAGTGTCGCTCACTGCTATCACACTAAATTTATTTATTTATTATATACATCGTGGAGAATCACAATGCAACCCTTCGCAAAGAAGGTACATAAAGAAAAGACCACAGAAGGGTGATCGGAGGATTGAAAGAGTGACAAAATCATAGATTAAAATTGCAGTGTGCGTGAGGCTACCAACCGTATCGACCCAAATGGTGAGCATTGGTCTGCGAGCTAGAACTGTGATGAAAAATAGGCATGGACATTTTGTTTTTGGCGTTCTGGAAAGGTTTGATGGGATATTGAGCTTGTCGAATCGTACATTTCAGGTTCTGGAGACGGCAATCTGCCAAAACGTCAGCCAAAAATATTATAAATCTCTTAACAGTCTCTTGTATAGCTGAAGCAAGAACTGAAAAATTAACTGAGTATGCCGAGGTTTATCAACAGTCGTTTAAAATGAATAGTAATCCACATTCCAACTTAGACTTCTCGTAGTGGATCAAAACTCTCTACTCGGCGAGCTCTTCAGAGATTCGTGGGCGTCGAGCAAATGGGTTTCTTTCGTGGCTGAGTATCATCGTGGTAAATTGAATGATATGCAGAATGAGACGCCCCAGCAGAGATGTGCCGCCGAAAACATTTCGTCTTCTCATTTCGTTGCTCATCGCTACGTCTACGGTAACCTCAATCCGCACGCCACCACTTTTTGCCCACTTTTTCAAGCGAAAGTCCAGGAAAAAAAACATTGGAACTTCTACTTGAACTATTGTGTTTCCGCTGGCTCTGTCTCTATCCTGATGAATTGCTCCAACTCGGCGTTCTGTGCGGATTCTTGCAACGCTTGCAAACCCACAATTGCTACGTCGCTTCCATTGCATGTCCGCAGTCAATTTTCTGCCAAGATATGCGTTTTTTTCTTGCCAGCGATCAAGAATCGCCAGCACTGAGGTGGTAGTCCTCAAAATTATGTGGAATGGCTAGTGTGATCATTGAAATGAAAATATGCAATTTTTATATTACTACACCTATTTCCTGTCGTGCTGTAAATTCTTGTCGAAATATTGCACGCCTACGAAAATTTCCACGTCTGCAGGGTGGTCCAAAATTACGGAGACAAGGGAGCGATGCGCGTTTTTCGACTTATCTCGAGTTTTGGCATCCATTTGGCATTTTGCATCCAATGTTTTGCTGTTCATTTGTTCAATTGGACAGCTTCTTCTAAAAAATTACCTAACACTATGATTTTTAGGAACATCTAGGTCGTCAGCCAAGCTTTGTTTCACCACCCACTTACATTTTTTTTTGTGTAGGCTTGGCGCACATGTTGTGCTAAAGTGTAACATTTTACAAGAGCGACACTACTAGCGACACTACTAGTGCACCGAAAACTACAAGGTGTGGGAAACGGAAAAACGTTAAAGTCATTGTGAATGTCCACCTGCCTTGGTTATGAGATCCAGAATTTCGTGCGGATACGCCGAAATTCAACGCGGGCTGAGAGTGATTTTCAATTCTAATCACCATCATTAAATGTATTACGAGGGAAATACTTCTCAAAACTTTGAGAGTGGAAGTTGGTGAGCCTAATAAATTCCAGTCCCCTCCCTAAACAGTGAAAAAGAACCAGAAACAACCGTAAAGTACGTTTTTGCTCTGTTTTTGCACTGGAAGTCATGTCCGCTTCCTTATAAATCTTAAATCTTATTTTCAGTACTTATTCGAGCTGATTTCTCGTTATGACATTCATTCGAGGACAAAAACTCACTTCACTCTCAGACAAGTTGTTTGATTCTCGGAGCAAATGCTTTTAGAAAGGTCAGATTATCGAGGAAGACTGCACTTCCGCGCCACAGCAAGCGACCAGTTCGAATTCTTCATGTGTTTTATCGCCGGTGGTAGGAGATATCGTGAGATGTGATGGTAGATTTTGTTCAATGTAGTGTGGAAAATGTCGTATTGGAAACAAAATTGCCAACTCGTTTTCCAACGTTAGATATGAACCTTTTAGAGTGTCTCCGTAATTTTGGACCACCCTGTATACACCATAGCAGCAATTTTTACCTGTTTTGACTCAGAAAACTGAAAAAAAAATCAAAAAATAATTGTGGTAACACCTCTATCAAATTTTAATTGCATCCCGAGCCCATCTTCGAACCTCTATGCGTGCCCACGTTCCAGCGCTAGTGAGCACATAACCTCGTTCACGGATGCACTTAGATTACCTTCGCAGCGCGTGTATTGACGCCCACGAACATAGCAGGCTCCAACGTCTCCTTTTTTGAGGACGAATAATCAGTGCTCAAAAAAGAAGGCTTTCTGAGGATGTATTGATCAAGTATGTAGAAATCAAACAAATTTAATTAATTTAATTTATGATTGAATTCATGAAGACCGCCCGATAGTCGAATACTCCGAAAACAAAAAGCTCTACGGTCTTTCCTCCCTTGTCCCTGCTATAGGGCTCCCCTTTCTTATTATTCCAAATTTGTGCTTCAATATTGAATGTTCGAAAATTGAGTATAACCAATACATTGTTCGATGAACACACTAGTTTCTAAGCTTATCAAGTCCACAAATAGGGAGCGTAGTTTCAACTGCGGCAAGATTGAGGGGGTCAAACTATTGCAATTGAGATCCGAATATGAGCCTATACTGGGCTGTACACCTAATTTTTTAAGATTATCTTCTATCTGTAGGATTATTTTTTTGGTATCCTCGAGTTTGAAAAGAATAATGGATGCAGTGAAAATCCGAAGCTGTAAGGGGTAGGCGCTTTTATATTACTGTACATAAACAATTCTGGCTTATGTCCAGTATGATGAAGGATATGACTATGCGTCGGCTGGTCCGCACCTAACCCTCCTCTGAAAGGTTTGCATTGGATCACTATCCATTTTTTTGTCTTTCCCACATATCTACCTATCAACTGAAAAATTTTTCATAATTTTGCTGTTTCTTCATGGTATTTTTTGTCCATAATTGTTGTACTCCCAGGCTTCCTCTGACGGTTTCTGATACTCATCTTTGCTGATATTTTTCGCTATTTTACTCTGCTAATCCTCAAATTTCCATATCATTGCATTCCGTGTGATGTCATGTAACAAAAACGACTTCTCCTTCAAGCCCTCTCCTTCCTCTCCTTTCTATGGGGTTGGGTTATTTTTACACGTTTATGAATTCGTTCATGCTTCCGAAAGCAGTAAGCCAGCAGCAAAAGCATGCATTGATAGTTGAAATGAATGGCATACGATGAATGCTGCAGTTACACGCTATGTCCTCGATGTGTCCTACATCCGGCACTCTACTTTTTTCCCTATGAATAGCTATTCTGGGTTGGAGATACTTCCCTTGTGTGCCAGCTAAGTTTGTCGAAGTATTCGTCCTCAAGTCTCAGAAATTCACTCTCTGTAAATGTCAGAGCGCTCAACTCCCAGGCGACATCATTCTTTGAAAAGGTCACCCGGCCTGTCACCGGATTGTTTACTGGGGGAAGATGAATTCAGTGAAATGCATGGGCATGAAGCTGCAATTAGGATCCAACGGAAGAGCGGGCTGTCGGGCGAGTTGGCATCTCTTCTCTCTGAACACATCTTATTATTCAGAATGTCCTCTACTGACGGCGCGATATGGTGGAATCCCTTCTGTTGTCCAAACAAGAAGAAAAGCTGGGTTAGGCTAAATGGTGTTCTTCATTGACCTCTTCGGTTAAAGGATGGGCAAAGAGACTTCTGTAAGCGATAGATTGGCGTGTAAAAATGTCAAACATCTCCAAGAACTTGATAATTTTACGTGCCTTTGTTCCTCTAAATTTTTGTGCTCGTGACTACACGATGCTCGGGAACTTTGAGGTATACGATAGTATTGCCGTCTTAGAACATATTCGGTAATTGAGAATAATATAGCAGATGCCTCCGATTCTCTCAATTTCCCTTTGGAGAAGCTGAATTTAGAAACATTTACGTGGTAGTGGATAATTTTTTCCCGGAGAAAAGGCTGGTTTCTATCCAAGAAAAGTACGTGACCCTCTATCACATCAAGCCTGCTATTAATCAGCGAGCCGATCTTGATATCGCCTAATTTTTCAGCCCCTGGTTCAGCTTAGGACACATGCACTGAAATTCCACTCTAGGATGCATAGGATACTCTAGGATTCTTCCAATTTTTTTACGTCTAGCCTCTTGATTTTTCTTCCGTTTTCTTACGTGGTGGTATCGATCTTCCTGATTGACTACAACTTTATTTACTGTTTTTGCGCATATGCTGTTATTTGACCTAAACACTGTCTCTGGTTTGGTCCTCTGTAATTTACTATTTTCCTATGGCAAGAATTAGTTATTCTTACTATTGTGGCACATAACTATCTTGATTCAATTTTGAATTATTCCTTGTCTTTGAATTTTAAGACAACGTAGTCACTTGACTCAGAACGACTGATTTGCTCAAAACGTCGCAGTCTTCATCGTTCTGGGGGTGAGCCAGATTTAAAGAAACAAACTAGTTGTTACCATTTGTCGCGAAGCGACAAAGAAAGCCCGGTGCACAGAACACATTGGATATTGATGGGTTGGGCCTCTGGGTTTCTCAGTTTCCTGCTAGTGTTCCGCGTGTTGCAGACCTTTTTCTCTTTCTCAGTCATGACCCTTTTTGGTTATTCTTTATTCTTTATTCATAATATCGGTTCACATCTTGAAAGCCAAGTATGAGGGTTGACATAGACCGAGAATTCAACAAAAGGACCGATCTAACTCCATTCTATGGGTGGAGTGAGGGGGGGGGGAGAGGAGGTGGACAGCTCGGTTCAGAAGGGCAGTGGCCGCCAACACTGCAAGCCCTCGGAAGGCACATGTGAAGGACTCCGGATATCAGCTAGTATGTCCGCCAACGTTCCTGAGGTTCACGGGCCGGAAGCAGGGGGTCAATGTTTGGGACGACAATTGCATAACGTTATAATCTATGTGTTAGTAATAAGCAACATAATGAAAAAGAACTCAAATATCAGTGTTAGTAACACAGTCTGCCTTCTTTATATCAGTAATAATATTTATATATTATTTTAACTACATTTGTAATCATTGGCTTTACTACACATGACGATTTGCTAGGCTACTAGTCTATTACGTGCGTACTGATCCATGAGGCCTGATAACACTGGGCTCTTGACCATGCACTACATTCGGCCACTCAATGCTTTAGCTCTAATGCATGTTGGATTATTCACTAGTCAACACTCCTGTCACCTTATCCCGATCGCTCATCAATCTTAATGTCAGCATTAGATCTAATAAGTGTTCAATCTTTTTCGTTAATTTATTACTACAAGGAATGCCCTAAACATAATTTTATCTGTGATTGGTGGGATTTTTTCTTCTCTTCACTTTCCCTATTAGTTCTGGGTGGTTGACCGATGGAGCCAACTGATCCATAGTATCTCGACGCCACTACTGACCTTGAAGTTGGACCTCTTACAGCAGCAATGATTTTTAGGGATAAATAATCGGCAGTTTATAAGCAGCAGGGTTGGAAATGAATGAATAGGTTGATATCCAAGTGACAGCGCCTATTTTTCAAAAGCAGTTGGTCTGTTTGTCATTTTGCCTGTGCACACGTGCATCATTCTCGAAAAGATAGACGGATTCCATGACTACAGAAACGCCATGGGACGTGAACGAGGAAAAAACATGCTCGAAATGAGAGGGTCGATTAGTTTCCGCCACAATCTGCGGTTGCGACGCTATGAATTCGCAGTCCGTCTCTTTTTCACAAGGAGTGTACGCATTGTTCTCGATGAGTCCTGGCATTTTGAACCAACAACTGATTCACTGTCTCAGCCAAGAATGATATCAGATAGAGGGCGTATGTATGTACTGCATGTGAGGACATCCAAGATATTACCACAGCTTTACGATTGGCCCGTTCAAATAAAATCCCAGTCCTTAATTAATTTATTTATTTTTTATATTTTAATTTTTATTTATTTTATTTTATTTTTATTTATTTTAATTGTTCATTCATCCTCCTTTCCGGCGATTACATGCAAATACGTTTCCAGATTTCAATGTTAAAGTTAGTGAATCTTCTCCAAATTGCGGGAAGCCGTTGGAAGTGCTTGAAATGTCGTGGCCATCCATCTTCCATGACGTTCTAGCACACCATCATATCTTTGTCAAGCCAAAGCGTTGCTTAATTCCTATCCATCTTTTCCTCTATCCTGAAGAGAATTCCGGGTCGCGGTCAAGTATTAGCCGATCATACAAACTTTACGATAGCCTATGCGCCTCTACAAGGTAACAACAAAGTCTTTGGGCGAACATAACAAATTATAGGTATAGGAGTAGATGGGCTAGCAATCTAAAAATTCACGTGGATTATGTAGAATTCATGCGCTTCGAGAATTTCCTCTTGGATTTTGGATAACTCTTTTGGCTTCTCTGTGGAGTCGCAAAAACCGTCGGCAACTGCAACGCTCGAGGGCCGCAAGTTGGTCGATCGAACATTTATGAGCCCGTTTTCTTGTTCGGTCCAAACCAAGGATATATCTCAGCAAGAGTAAGCTCGGATCCTGCCTTGTAAGAACTACACCTCAGGGATCTAGAGGTATTCGTTTCAGGGAGCATGCTAATTATTGAGCAGATTTGACGGGCTTGGTGGAATCAGAAACTGGGGGGGGGGGGTCTGAATCAACGTTCTGCTGCTTTTTCTTTCAAAACGTGAACGGAAACTTTCGTCAGATCTCCATCTTATTTTTATCACATGTGCTCAAGCCTACGAAATAATATTCTTTTTAGGATTTTGCTCTGCCCACTTTTGCCCTATGTTCTGTGAATTTTATTGGCAAAATGCTAGGGTGGCAATCTGTTGACCTTTTCCGGTGGAGAAAATTAGTTCAGGCATGAACTTCCCTAGGATAGAAAGCTTCTGCCCCCTTGGTACTGGACAGAAAAGTGGTGATTTGGGGAGCCAACTGAAAGAAGTTTCTGGAGAAGATGTCGCCGAGACCCTACGGCCATTTCCATCTCTGCCTGGTTTCATGTTTGCAGATCATACAAGGTTCAAATATGTAGAGCTATGGACTATGAAATTTTGCAGGTGTATTTGAGACATTTGGGTAGTCAGCGGAGTCCTGGGTTTCCCAACAATGTGCAGGGAGTAATCACCACAAAGTCCTTAGCCAAATACTTTGTTGTCGCCCTGTAACTCTGAAACCAAGCCAACTCTTCCACTAGCTTTGACTAGCTGGTCTTTGTTTTCCGAACATTGCGTAATTTTTCTCTTGAAACCCATATTTTAGCAACAATTTAACAAAATTAGAAAGCATCTGCACTCAACAGATAAACGTTACCCATTAGGTAATCAACTACTGGTTAAAATTATTCACATAATTCTCTACCCTTCGGCGTTTAACTCTAGAACTATGTACCTAACTATAGGTGGGAAAAAGATTTGTTAAATAAATAAACATATATATCACGTTCTCTCCATTTTTCGAAAACGATGAGAAAACCATAGAAACATTTTTTGCACCGCTAAATGTTTCTTTAGACAGCTGCCATTGCCAGGCAGTTAGTTTCAAGCCCACATGTTCCTGACATTCATTCGTTTTTTATGGTATTACGTAGAATTCCATTTCCGCTGTCGTCGTTTGCACGCTTGAGGCCTCTTGCGGAAAGCCATTTCGGCAAGGTACATATAGGCTTCGGAGAGATTTTCATGCAAGAACGTTTATTCTCTTCCTGTTTGCAATTTTCTCTGGATTGTAGTCCTTGAAAATCAAAGAAATCCAGATGCTTTTAAGCGCCTTTGGGAATGGACAATTCTTAGCAAGGTACTTCCATCTCAAAGAAATTTTCCACTACTTTTTCCCATTCCTTGCAGAGTTCACCCTATTAGATGCCCGACTCCGGGTTTTTTCACCCATTTGCGTCAGCGAATTTGAGAAGCCTGAAAAGCTTATTGTTAAAAAGCATTATATTTCCGTGGCAACAGTTACGCCCCAGATGATCCGAAGATTCTCCCACAAGTCCTAGTCCCGCTGGTTTTCCATATACACAGTATCTATAGTAATTAGAATATTTCATATCCTCTGCGTGTAGTACAGCACACTCGTAAAAGTGTAAATAAATAAGTGTCTTAGTAGTTCTCCCATAGGAAATTCAATTCCCAAAGGCAACAGTTCTGAGGAGAAATTTTTGGTCCCGCTCACAACACATCCTCTCCTTTGACTCCTTCAAGCTCCCTTGAAGGCACCTTCCTATTTCAGAATCGTTTCTGGGATTTTTAAACGGTGAGAATCTCCAGGATCTGGTGATCACAATGGTATGCATGTTTCTGTGTGCATGTGCAAAACTGTTGAAAAGCCGCTCTCGACCCCCACATTATGGGGAGCCTGTGGGCGGAGCCAAGGTGGTCGTACGAGGTTCCCGCGCCAGTCACTCGCTTGCTGATTACGCATAGAATGCATCTGCTTTCCTGTTAGGGAGTGCGTGTTGAGGAAGTCTCTCGAATATCAGAAGATGTGCTCTTCTCTGTGCATTGTTGCAGAAATCTGGTTCTCCCATCTTGGCAACACCCTCCTCCCCGCCTACAAGCTCCCCAAAAGTTAAGGGTAAAAAATGGGTTTTTCGGCAATTTTGCAAAGAATCGCCTATACCATTGTGATCAGGAGCAACTGGAGATCTTTCTCATGTAAAAATCTCCGAAACGATTTCGAGATGGTGCGATGTCTTTAAGCTTTTCAAGAATTAACTATTTCATTGATCTTCTCCAATATGAGTCTCCCTCTTAGACGGGAGTTCCTTCTCGAATTTAATTAGCTGTGCGTGTACCTTCGTATTTTTTATGAGGCTACCTTTGCTGTGAGTCTAGAAACGTCCTCTAGAGCAGAAGAAGACCTGGTAACTGGGAAGAGGTGACACAGCTGGACCTTATCTCGATCTAAATCACCTTTAGAGCAATTTAAAAGACGTGCGTGTTTGAGGAAGAAAGAGGATCTGCTTGAAATAGTAAATAGCTGTAAAAGAGAACTGGATCTGTGAGGAACTGTTTTTTCTCGACCATAGTGATTATTTTGCTCGAGAAAACAGCAAACAATCTATCTTGAGTCATCAAAGAACATTCAGAGGCAGTCGTAGACTTCCTCGTAATGTGATACTACAGGTATCCCTCGTGACATTCTTCTGAAATTCATATATCACCCGTGTTGACGCTGTTAGCTAAGCGAACTTCCGTCATAACAACTTCGATCAACATATCTTCCGCAATATAGTAGCGCCTTTTAATGTTGGCTAGACGTTACTGCTATTTCGCTCCTTCAGGTTTTTATTTGGAGACGCTGTAATAGCTGGTTTGGTTCAATTCGTGGAGAATATTGTGTGCTGAGCTTCTCTCTTCATTCACAAGGAAAGTCCATCGCCTTTTTCCCTTACATTTGAATGGTTGGGGAAAATAGTACCCTCATTTTCCCTTTTCGCCTTCCATAGAAATGCGATCATGCTGAATTTGTCTTGAAATCATAATTATATCCAATTTTTTCATATTACCACTTTTGCTACTATCAATTGCCCTTCCCTCAGACCATTTCCCAGAAATTACCGACTATTTCTGGCTTGGAGCAGAAACAACTAAATATCCCTTAATCACAGCTACGAACAGCGATACTATGCAGTGCATTTAGTTGAAATCAATGTTACATGGTAATCTACAACGAGAAATTTCAATTTGTAGCCAAGCCACGTCTACGACACCGTTCTCTCTGCATAGAGTAGTTTAAAAATTTCGAAAAAAAACTAGCGGTCATAGAAGGTACGCCGAAAAAAAGTTTCTATGAAGGAGATGTGTACCCAGATGGAATTTCTGTGATTAGATTGTGATGTATAATCATTTAATGAAAATTACACTGAAATCGAGGATATGGCTCCGCAAAGGAGCCTTTGCAAAATTTCCTAATAAAAATAAAGCCAATTACCGCCTAATCTCCATACTGTTTTTTGTGTCAGGTTATTCAAATCATCACCATTATTTCACCACCTGACGGAATGCCTGATACCTCAAAATCGTATATTCCTTCGGGTTCCTAATTCCTACCAAGCTTTTACTGCCTTTGGGTAATATCAGTACATTTGTTTCAATGAATTCCAACCTATATGAGAGCAAAAGAGATCCCGTAGTAGATTCCCATAGAGGTGCCATCTGATGACTGCTTTGCCTTTTTCGCCCTTTCACCGCATACATCTATGAGCTACCGATGATGGAACCAACCCCCCCCCCTCTCGCCCAGGTGAAAGATAGGCAGTCTTTCTGTTCTGTCTGCGCTCCAGAGAAAAATTAGCGATCCAGCAAGATTTATATAGGAAAGTTTTCGAATCCTCACATTATCTATGTACTAACGAAGGGGGGGAAGGGAGGGATTGCAACAGGTCCGGCTCGTAGATCGGAATGAAACCTATCTGGATTGAATCTTTGTTTCGATAGGTGCTATACTATAATATGTATTTCATTACTGCCCTCGGCTTCGAAAAATAGAAACCCCACCAAAATACGAGAATGCAAAACAGAAGCTCAGGACGTGATTGAAACCTTCGACTCTCTGCCTAGCCGTGCAACATCTTCCCCACTTGGCCACCCCAGCGCTGACCACCGCATTAACGCATATGGTGATCTGGTGGGATTTCTATTTTTCGAAGACGAGGGCAGTAATGAGATACATAATATAGTACCTACTCAAACAAAGATTCAAGCCAGATAGGTGTCATTCCGATCTGCGAGCCGGGCCTCTTGCATCTCCCTTGTAAGCTGCCCATGATGACCTCTATGGTGAATATAGGCGGGCTTTGAGTCAGTACTCTAGGAAAACCTGCACGCTACCAGAATTCAGATAGGAGGGCAACCAACTAAACCACTCAATGGGGATTCATATAATAAATCTCATAGGTCATCATGGATTGCATCAGCTAAAGAATTCCACAACATCGAGACCACGTAGACGTTGATGCACCTGCAGATTTTACGGATTCTCACCCCTTAGCAACCATTTCTTCACGTGTTCAGCGATGTGATAAATTTTGCGCGGCTCATTAGCGTTTGTAGGCCCGTTGATTACATCTTCTGTGAATGAATTCACCAGCTTTTCAATCTCATTATGATCTTTTCTATTGCGTTGCTAGCTTCGTTTTTCATGAAATCTTCTTTCTTTGCAGAACAGGCAGCTATGCGCTAGAGTGGACATCTGAGTTTCGCTTTGCTCTCGAACTTCTTCAAGCTTAACTCGAATGACTTTACTCTGTTTCCAGAATGAATTAATGTAATGCCGTTGGAGTCATGAGAGCAAACAAGGCTAATATGTGAAAAAGTATGACATAACGGACTCTCTTTTTCGCTAAAGTTCATGTAATGCCTGTACGTCTACAGTGTGCTATATCTTCACATTATTCTTTCGCTCTAGGGCCGCCAGATTTTTGATGTAGCCAGTTAAGCTAGCTCGTCTTGTGTCATAACCTTCTCCCCACGTTTTTTTTTCTGCCTTATTATTTTTTATCTAGTCACTCTGATTTTTTAAGTACAAATGGATGTCATTGGTCCAAGTCATTCCATTTAAAAAGGGTTGAAAACCACTAAAAAGCTGTTGTGATCATTACCTGAATTATTGCTACTATTTTCTCGGCTGTTTTCCTAGAATACTCTGAATTTGTCGTTAATTTTAGAGATACGTATACCGCTTTGAAAAATCCGGTCAAAGAGCTCTTTTCTCTGCAGAGCCCACGTCTGGAGGGGGGGGGGGGGTAGCCACGTTACCTGGCACTGCGGGACTTCCATGTAGACCTGGACCCGTTTTCATACATGTGGTTTTAGCCACTTGGACAACTACACGAATTCCTGTAGCAATTCTATTTACACCGCTTTTAGAAGCGTTCCGGCAAAAGTTGAACAGCCTAAGCATGAGAGGTGCTCGCCAATTTCTTAGGAGCAGACCTCACCACAGAACATATGTATGTATCATAGACATATGGCACTCCACCACATCGTTGCAGTGCTCGCAGTTCGTGATAATGTGCAAAACCATGCAATGATCCAGCTAAGTTTTTTTAATGCTTTATGAGCTAAACGTCTCTCGGTTAGAAATTCTTCCTGGATCATGGGTTGTTTTGAAATGGTGAGCTCGCGTTAGGCGAGAACAAGACAAGGATTTTACCATGCGTGATGTGGTTCTGCATAATTCTTCCCGTTCATCAAGCCTTTCGGGATAAGACATGCCTCTGCCGACACCAATCACGCGTTGCTTGTAAGAATAAGCTTAGCAGACTCTGACAACCGCCTATTTACCTGTTCGATGGGCTGTGAATAATCCGATAAAGATATAAGCCACAGAAGATCTGTGGGTTACTGTAACAGTGACTAGAACAAGAGGTTTTTCACAAAGAAACTAATCAACAGAGTTTTTGGAAAAGAGGCAAAAACGGCGGGAAAATTACGGAAAAATAGATCAGGTGTGAATAAAGCAGAGATAAGTCGCGGTATTTAGAACAGAGATAAAGAAAAAGGTACAAATTACCAATAGCAAGTAAAATGAAAGCTTTGAAGGGTTAATTACCCAAGTTTACCCAAACTCGAAAATAGGTCTACCTCAGTCCAATGAGAGTGGTGGGAAGTATGTAGAGCATGGTTAGTAGACAACCCACAGCTCGCAGGTGAAGATCTATTTGGCGGTAGGTTAGGAGCCTTTACATTTTTGTTTTCTTGATTTATATACCCTTCGCTCACTGCTGACGAGTTCAATTACCCAGTTCTAGTTTTCGCAGAGTGGCAGGAACAAAACGTATGTAAGTTAGATCATCTGTTTCTTTATTCATTTACAAGGAAGCTATCCTGGGTTTTCGCAGAATCTAATACTGTTTAAAACGTTTGGCTCTCTATTTTCTCCCGGTACATATTATGCCGAAATTCAACGCGAAACTTCAACTGAAGTACGTTTTTACCCTTTTTTTTGCTCAGAAAGTCATGTCCGCTTCCTAATAAATCTTATATTCAGTACTCATTCGAGCAGATTTCTCGTTATGATATTCATTCGAGAACAAAAACTGACCTCACTCTCATAAAAATTGCTCAATACTTGGAGCAAAGGCTTTTAAAAAGGGCAGATTATCTAGGAAAACTGCACTTCCGCGCGACAGCAGGCGACTATTTCGAATTCTTCATGTATTTACTCGCTGGTGGTATGAGAAATCGTGAGATGTGATGGAAGATTTTGTTCATTGTAGAGTGAAAAATATCGCATTGGAAACAAAATTGCCATCTCGTTTTCAAACGATAGATATGAACCTTTTAGCGTGTCTCCGTAATTTTGGACCACCCTGCACATATGCAGGGTGATCGTGAATCTCAAACTGTTTATGCGGTATGTTCTTATAACCGTTCCTTGTCCAAATACCTGGGTTCAGTTGCTTTAGAGTCATCTTCCTGTACATAGTACGTAGGAGCAAATTCACTGTGTTTTGCTTCACTTCAGGAAAATAGTGAAATCACGTTCGATGGAAAAAAGGCCCGAAATCAGAAATTCGCATTCCTTTCTCTCGCCTGTCTCTTCGAGACCCCATACTTTTTCGCCTTTTCTGTTCCTCTTACATCTCCCTAGCTCCTTTTCCTGCTAAATTGACCAAAATCATGCAACCTGCAGCCCATTTTCCTCCACCTTTCAGGCTACAGTTAGTATCGATGTCGATCCTTGTGATAGTGTGTATTTGTCTGACCCATGGGTTTTTTAGGGGAGCGAATTAAGGATCAAAGTAATTCTGGATTCACTAAATACCAGCTGTAGTTTTCTGTCCTCAGCATTTGTTTAAACGCTCAAACAACATGGCTTTTTCGACGACACGAAAATCGAGATATATTTTCTGCATTTCAAATTTATATTTTGAGCTGTTTACAGCATTGTCAATGCTAATTGTGTCACATGAGGATAATGGAATGCAAGCTAACAAGATGTTATTAAAACATCATACACTGGTGAACTGAAAGAGTTACCGCTGCTTTATACTTATAGATGGTCTTCCTAAATTTACATTTTGGAATAAGAGGGCGATATGGAGCTGCGCCGAACAATGGGATCCATTTTTTAACTGCATTCTTCTTCCATGAACAGGTGCTTTACCGTTTTGGCTCACATTTGGGAATTCTTCGACGAATAAATAAACAAACTGGTGGATAAACAAATAAACAACTGGCTTCCGAAAAAGGTCTGTTATTTGGGGTTTCTTCAGCAGTCTTTTCAACAAAACTGGTGAGAGAAACAGCAAAGTAGGAGCAAGGAACATTCAGCAATTTGCGCCGAAGCGCTTACCAAATTTCCGTGATGTCAAGCAGCATGTGCCGGGACATCTGTGCCAGCCATATTCCTGCTCTCCAGATATTGCATGATACGGAAAACTCGTCCGATCAACGCGACGTCCATGGCCCTGCAAGCAACGGAAGCAACGTTACACAACATGAACGCTGCAGTTTCGGAAAAGCTTCATTGCTTGGCTGAGTTATGGTCACTTCGAAACGTCCACTATTATGAGGAGGTGAATGTGAGAGATGATTCTCAAGGCAAGTTCACAATGATTTTGATGCTATGGCTTCTGCTGCAATGTGTTTTTGCTAAATGTAAGAAAATTTATATTTTCTCAGAATTTTCTGCAATAATGCGACGATTTGGTTACGTGAAAGCTACTATAGCACGGGATTCTAAGGGGTCTCTTAGGTAAAGACTATACTAAAAGTGAAGTGCTTTGAAAGAATTTTTTCTCCAGAAAATTTCCTATAATTTCTCTGAATCGCTGCCCCATAGCCTTGCCGCCGCCCTTGGACCCCCCCCCCCTCCCTCATCTGTTATTCTATCTCACCGTTCACTTTGCTGTACTCATGCACCTTGTATTTTGCTGTCCACTTCCCGAATTCAGTTAATCTTATTAAGGAAAGCTTCTACGCTACGGCTATGTTTTGGAGATTTCTCGATAGCTGTACTGCTCTAAATTGTGTTTTCTTTTTTAGTGCAAATTTCCTTGAGCAAACGTGAAAAGCAATCTTTGGAACTCGAAGCAGACTGGATAAAATAGTGGACCCTCAATCATTCATAAAGCATGGACAGGTTGACTCGAATCTTATCGATGATAGAAAAAGAAGCTAGTAGTGCAAAAACATGCATGGACCTTGCAAAGAGCCACTTTTTCCTAGTTCTGATTGAAATCAACAGATTTCTATTGCTTTTACACTCCGAAGAGTCACTATGGAGTCACAGTGGCGGCGAATACAGTGCACAACCAAAGGAGAGCTGCCAGAGATTGTCAGGCCGTCGGCGATCGGTAATCGTGGACAACGCTGTCCTGTGCATTCAAATTCAAGCAGCAGTGCCTGTACCCACTCGATCTGGAGCAGTTGCGGAGGCACATCACCGGCCGCCTTCCTCTACCATTGCCGGCCGGGCTCCGACCAAGTGATTCCCCGGCCGGTGATGGTAGAGCGGGCCGTCCTAATGCAGTATGTGAGTAGTGTGCCAATCAAGTTATCAAATATCCAAATACATATCACGGTTGTTTTTGTAGCAAACTTCATATCCTATATTTAATCTCCTTATAATGATGCCATTCCCAGCGTCGTTTTGAGAATAGCTGATTTTCAGGAAGGTAAACGATACTAAGAGCTTCTGCTCATACTTATCCACAGTATTCAGGTCGTATGCCCCTTTCTTAATATTCCTAATCTTATCTCTATTCTTCTTAATATTGTCATCCTTAATATTAGATATTAGTATTAACAATATCGTACCATTATCCTTGATATTAGTAGAAGATGGTGTCTTGTATTATAGTATCTGGAACAATTATCCGTTATGCGTTGTCCGGTATCCGTTACCAGGCCATTTTTAGCCAATCCGTTATCCTCACCGTTATCCGAGCCATATAAAATCTCGTATCCGCTCATCCCTGTTGCACACTACCTGAAATGCACTTCAAGGATTGCTGTACGCATAGGTGTGGTGCCCTAACTCTGCGAATGGCCAGTTCGATGTATCAGCCAATGGTAGAGCTCGACGGCTCCACCTTTTCCAAGTACAGTGATCCACCGCTGGACGAGTTGTACTATCGCGTATATTGCTCCGCAACCTTTCCTTTTACAGAATGCTATAGCTAGCCCTATTTATCTTCACCACAGGCGTTTTTTTCGCAAAGAAATTGGCAAAGCCATGGCATTGCTCCAACAATAGCGCATTTGTCCATTTAGATCCATACCAATAGCCCTCGTAGCGCAGTACATATGCCTTTTCTGGAAAATCTCATATATTGCCTTAGGTAACAGACGGAAAATGAGAGTCGAATCGCCGGATATGCGGAAAACGGTTGTTTTCCGGACACCTTTCAACCTGGGCACCTTCGCTTTTGTCCAGCTTGTACTTTTTTCCTTCTATTCACGTGGCTTTGCCCTAAATGCTCCTGACGCCGCGCTAGCGAATGCATGACATCATAGGAAAATTTTAGACCTACAAAAGAAGATCATCTGATGATGTATGATTCTTCCAGACTTCAAAGGTCAATCATGCCATCCTCCTTTTTAAGTGCTTCCTTCTATACTCGTACACGTAATGTTAATGTCCTATCTTTCTATCCAATTTTTTCGAAAAACTTTTAAAAACAAGCAGTGCAGAGAGAAAAGGTAGAAAATTCTACTTTTCAAGGAAATGTCGACGCAAAAACTCGTGGAAATCTAAAAAAAATTGACAATCCATCCCTATTTGGCAATTTTTTTCATACCTTTCTCCGATTTTTCTTCTCCATGTTCAGCAGGGAAATGTGTGTTGGAATCCGATGAATTGTAGCTATACAGGAAAAAGTGACATAAGCATGATTTTCCTGGAACAATATTTGCCCACCCACTTCTCAAACAATAGGTTTTCTTTTTCACCTCGCGTCTGTGGGACGTGGGAACTTTGCCCAATGCAGCTTCATTGTTGTTCTATTCTTACTATTCTTGGTGAAATTGGTGCCTGCTAAAGAATAGGAGTGGGCGGGACTTATTTTACACTAACCTCCCTATTTGAGCTAACCTATATTTGCTCCTTCCGTTGGCAAAGAAGTCCTTCCGTCCGTCCATCCGTCCACTCGTCTGTCTAGCTCAAAGTTACATTTTCTGACGGATATTCAGGATTTCTGAGCTGTTGTACAGGATAAGACACTTTTAGTCGTTCAGGCCAGGCGAAACAAATGTCTGGTGGGCTTGTGTGCGTGCGTGCGTCCGTTTTGATTGAGACTGCATTTGAAGGTAGTGTCGGTGCTGTTATAACGTTCTCCATAATTCTAATCCGGCTCTTTATTGGGTTTCCAACACACCATTCATCAAACGTTCAAAACAACAATCCATGTAGCTTGGCTGACATTTCATCCATCATTCTTGGTCCGTATGTAATCTGGGATTTCACCTGTTGGGATTGGAAACGTTTCCCAATGGGAAAAATCAAGGTCGATGTCAATATCATGAGCTTGGTTATTCACGAGGGCTGACGTTTTGCTGCACCTACATGTGTATCCAATTTCACTACAGGTTTCAGGGTTACCCACTCCTTTGCATTGCCAACACATGTTTTTTTTCCTGAATTATTTCCAACAATTTTGCCGATTTTCCCAAGTTGCTTCGGGTCTTTTTATCTTCAGCATCTTGTTGGACTCGTATCCGAGAGCGATTCTCCGGGAACTCCTCGTATTTTCGGAAAGGAGGACATTTGCTGAAATATTTTCTTGCCAAATCATGAAACCTCAAAGATTTCGAACTCTCTGTTCAGATTCCTTCATTGTTTTACAGTGGATTTTACTCCAGTAATTCAAGTCAAGTTCCATCTCATCTTCTCTACTACAGTTTAGGTCCGCCTAATATATTTCCTACTTCAAGTCAATTTTTTACCTCCCAGAAAAGTTTTTTGAATTTTTGAATCATTTTCCGGTGTATTAAACGAGCAAATATCCACTGCATCTTCCTGCTTTTACTGACTGCCATATAGTGCATGTAAACACTAAAAATCCATAAAGAAATCCTTGAGTGGTGGCATTTCACGCAGCGAAACCATTATTTACTCTTTCAAAAACGCAGCGGACTTAATCCCATGTAAGCTCAAAGGATTAGCGGAATCCGTTCGAATGGAACCCAGCAGGAAACCTGAGTAGGCTTGCTAAAGAAAAACGAGGACTTGTAGAATGAACATGCTCAGCGAGCTTATTGGAAGTACAGATGTCTTTATTCTTTCTCATCCAGGAAAAAAAAGAAATCAGAAGTCCAATGGAGGCTTTGTTAGGTTTTACTCTTCTGGAAGAATAGCCGGTTTGATATGGGTATGTATGGCAAAAATCTTGGTTCAGGCCGCCACAACCCATCAGTCTGAATACATAACTTTTGAAGAAAAAACTAGTTATCAAAATAATTACCTGGATCTTTTTTGGATGGTTAAAAACTGCACAGACCATAAGAATCCCTAGGATTTTTCCAGACTTGTACTGACCATGTGGGCCATCGAATCCTCATTCGTGCGCCATGTGCAAACAACATCGTCTAAGATGTCATATAGGCGATCATGAGCGTCTACTATATATGTCGTCCAGCTGCTATCCGGCTCAGGATGACCGCCTCCTCCAATTAAGCTGTGCTCGTTGGATTCTTACGCCCCTCCCCCTCACCTTATGGTATTCCATAGTCAACTTGGAGTGAGAAATAGCAAGAGGGCTGAGAGATTTCAGCTCGGATTCTAGGATTTCGGCTAGGATTCTTCTGACCTTGAGTAAACATTTTCCACATTTGTTTGCTGCATGTTTTATTAACTTTTCATATACTAGCAATCTATATCTACTTATTTCTTCATTAAGATCAATTTTTAAAGTTTTCAAAGACTTAATGTCTATTCAGCTAGCTAGCTAGCTTAGCCCTGCGTGACTTTCCTGCGCGGCCGTGGTCCTGCCGCGCACACTGGCACATGGTAGTTCACAAGCAGTTGTCGCGTGCGTTCAGGGCGGTGCGGCTGACTTCTATGTATAGTCCCTTTTCGCGGTGCTGTCACGCCAGACGACTTAGGCTTCTGAAAGTCTCTATTTTGTTATGCCTCGTTCGTCGCCTTCCACCACTACCAGGCTTTTGAAAGCGACGATTTGCCGAAACGTCGTCCAATAAAAGCTTTCCAATAACAACCTGTGTGACAGAAAAACATTGAAGATATAAGACAGGGGAAAAAATGCCCAGGTTTCATGAGAAGAGGACTTTACTACTGCCAGTCATCTCGGAGGGGACGTCTCCCTTATGGTTCGGCAATACTAGCGCCGTTTTCATACTTTCTTCTCCACCAATGTCTAAGTTCGCCTTCGAACACCATCATTCGCTGTTGTTGTGCATTTTGTTTTGTCTTTGAAGTAATACGACCCGTATTCTCGGTACATCATGTGAACTTAGCCTCCGGAGTATGCCTCCACTAGGTAAGAAGGCATTTTACCACCACAGATGTGGCCTGTCGTACTCGGGCTCTAACCTGAGTCAATGAATCACCGCAGCGAGGCCGTGCTTTGTTTCGCTCACATTTTGATAGATTTATTTACGGCTTGCATTTCACAGTGGTGCTAAGGAACCAGCTGAAACATACAATTTCTCAAAAAACTGCTACGTCTACGTCATTTATCTATAGTAACGGCTCGTCAGCGGCTTCGAGCGACCACCGCAGTGGCTTCTTGTCGGGACTCAGACCTTCAAAGTCTCTGAAAGACGCCCATTGTTGGAGAGAAAAAGTAGAAAACCTCTTGTAGATATCTCCCTTCCTACACAAGAAAGAGCAAAAGCGAGGTACGAGTACTGGTTCTCTTAGTATTCTTTTCTGCTGTCCAAAGAGAGGATCAAAGAGTTACTGGCAGCTGCTTCCACAGAACAGTACTGTTACGGGGAGGGAGTGCTCCGGCAACGTCCAGTTGTTCTATTTCGATTTTTTCTTGATTTTTTTTTGTATATGCATGTGCTGAAATGTCTAGAGGGTATCGTCGCTTATCTTTGACAATCTGCTTTCATTGCGTTGTTGCTCTGGGCGGCACTATTCAACTTTAGTGGCCCCAAAATCTTCAAAAAAATATTTTTGGCCGAAACTTCGCCCAGGGGGGTTATTTGAGGTGCTGAACACGGATATCGTATCCGTTTTGCACCGTAACTCCATTTTTATATGGTTACGGTAGGTTAAGGGTAAATACAGTACCGTAACCCTACAAAAATGGGTTACGGTACAAAACGGATACGATATTCGTGTTCAGCACCTCAAATAACCCCCCCACAGGCGAAGTTCCGGCGAAAATTTTTTTGAATGTTTTGGGGATAGTAAAGTTGAATGGTGCCCTCTGGGCTTTGGCAGACATATCTGTTGAAGTTCTCCTCCTCTTCTCCACTTTCATCGAAAACTGCACTTCTCCTTATCATTTCACATTTCCAAATATGTGAAAAAATTTCATTTTTCCGCCACTTTCTGCCAGCTACTCTTTTTATATTGTATCTTTTGGATCTCGTCGTCCAGGCAATCATATCTTCAACAAATTAACAGCTCATTACGTTGCTATTGACCACTTAGCATTTTTGCTGATATCAAGTCAGCAGGAGCGATGTCTACATATACAGTTCATTAGAATACGCTCATACGCACGTTTTTCTTACCTTTATATGTTTTTTTCCCTTATATTTTCTCATTTGTACTCCGAAAATCTCGCACTGACATTCGAAGAAGGTCTCGAATACGTAACTTTTCATAGTAACTGGAGAAATAAGTACTGAATATGGAATCATTCTATATTCACATGAAAACAAGATGATATATGTATGTCCGTAGAGGGGCTCATAACCATGCATATGGTATGATGCTATCATGCTCATGCCATGACTTTTCATGTGAATGTTCAGCTTTTTCAGAATCCGGAGGAAATGTCTTTCTTTGTTCCAGTCCTTTGTGAGGACATACCTTACTAACTCTTTACCCTTGACGCTTAGGAGAGGGCATCACTTATTTGCCTTCTGATTCATCTGTACTTTCTTTATTCTGTCAGACTGAGAGACCATGATTTTTTTCACTATTTTAGTGGAAAACTATTCTCCTGAATAGAATGTTCTCCTGGATTCTCCCCACTCACACTTGCGCTTAATTAATTGGTAACGAGTTTGGTATGAAAAACCTTGAAAATCATAAAAACCTCATTGTTAGTCATTTTATCACTACAAAATTGTGTGCATGGAATAACGAATAACAAACGGTTCCTTTTTCATATGATTAATTTGCATATTTAAATAAAGTCATTTGTATTCTTCAGAGGATTCATTAATTTTGAAACGGTTTTTTACGAACGTTGGTTCCTGTATGCCTATGTAACCACTTCCTGGAAGAGAAAGCTTATTGCTCTTCTTCATGCTCTTCCAGAACCTCCCTACTCCTTACATGCTCTTCCACATGCTCGTGTCCAGCTAAACCACATCATGTTCACTTTCTGTGGCACAGATATTGACAATCCTATTTTCAGTCCATTTCTTCAAGTTCATTTTTCAAGACTTTTCACTAGTCAATTCTTCTTTAATTGCTTTTCAAGTGCTATCTGAGGACTCCTCTGTTGTATATCTTTACTGGCCAGCTTTTGACGATAATGCCTTTGTCAAACCTTAGCGTATACAATAAATTGCATCTTCTTTCAAGCCTACAGACTTGTAAAACAATAACAGTACCAAATGCCAGATAGTCAGCCACTTTCTTAATTCGAGCCATGGTAGTGGTCGTTATCTATTAGGTGTTAACATAACTCCTTGCGCTTTTTTCGGAAGCACTTTTCTCCTCCGATTTGTTATCTTTTAGCTACATCTCATATACGGAAGCGCTAATCTTCCTCTATAAGAACCTTCTAAGAGCTTCTTCTAAAACGACAGTTTGCTTGAGTTTTAGGCCTGCGAAGTGGAGCAATGAGCCATTGAAATACAGCACAACGGACAACTAACTATCATGGCACTCAGGTAAAGCTCGAAAGGCCATCAAAACAGACAGCGACAAATTCGGTCTCAATGAGACCACCCACTTCGACCGAATAGATTTCTTTCATGAACAACTGGGAATTACCCCAGAGGGATTTTATAGTCTAGATAAACAATATACCTCTTAAAGCTACCTAACAACTGAGGTAATCCTGGTGAAAGGATCGAATTGTAATGGTTTGGTCATCTTACCCCTTGATAACGTCGGATCACACCCTTCTCAGCATCGCTAAACTGGCCGTGCAACAGTTCCATTGCTGACTTTCTTCCCCGTTTATATTCTACAGAGCTCACAAGTTCAAACAGTATCGGAAAATTTCTGGTCCCTGCTGAACGCAAGGAGAAAAAGGTACGTTGCGAAAAAATGACACTGAGGCGGGAAAAATCGCAACTGAAAAAAGCGCAAGGACTTATGTTAACACCTAATATATTTCGCCAACTTAGCTCACATGCAACACAGCTAAACATGCGACAGCTAACAACCTCACCCCTACGATGACAAGTATACAATGATACAACCCCAAGACTGCAAGAGCGGAGGATCATTAATATGTACTTCTAATGATGAGATCGACCGTAATACTTCCCTCCTCTCTGTTGTTAATTTCCGTATTGTGTTTCCATATTTCCACCGCCTCCATTATTTTTCTCTCTATGGTTCGGGTTAGATATCGGCCTAGGACGGATAATTGAACGTCGGAGCACGCTCAGTGGCATGTTTCAAGGTGCGACGCTTTGGAAAGCTCCACGGCAGGTACGAGGAAGGGTTTGTAAACGCTCTGCGATGTTCGTCCAATCTTCTTCGCTGCTTCCTCATCGTCTCCCTCACGTGTCGCTCTCCACAACCATCACATCTGATGAGATATAGACAGTACCCCGGAGCTGACAGATTGTGTCCTCGTTACAATACTGGCAGTCAGGCTCGGAGCACTTGGCTTCATGATTTTGTGTGGAGGCCAACAGGCGCTTTAATGTTGTGGACGGACGAAGCCCAAGTCCGGTAGACATATCCCTTTGCTTACTGGTCTGTCCCCGACATAGGGTAGGATAAGTGGTATCCCATTCGATGTTGAGTGTGCGGAACAGGTAGCAGTTGTGGTAGGACTCCCATTATATCCATTCTCCTCCAGTAAAAATCTTAAGTAACTTCTGAGTAGTATAGTAGTCTTTTTCACTATCTGAGCTTCATGAGTTAAATCTTCCTTTATGATCGATTGTACTCTTAGATGCCTTTATTTGTGAGCTTTCATCATACAATGTCATCTTCAGACCTTAATGTTAACAATATATATATATATATATATATATCTCAAAAACTTACAAACAAGTGCAACCAATATATAGAGGCTGGATTTTCGATAGTCGTTTGATTTCGTTTGCCACAAGGTGATTGTTGACCACATTAGGGCACTTGAATTAGAATTAAACGGCTGTAACACAACGTGTCCAGCGGAAATGAACCTCACATCTCAGATGTTGTCTACAGAATAAGACTACACAGAGAAAACTACCAGAGACACTCGTATTCACGGTCATTGTACAAACAGCCTTAACGCTTCTCGCCATTAAATTCCTTTGTTATCTCTGGGCTAGGCCCTCGTATTTCTACCGCCTCCATCACATGAAAGTTCTTTTTCTTTTCAAAGATTGCCACTCATTGGGTCAAACCTATGCGATGTAGAAAACAAATAGATGTCGCAAAATTCACTTCTCCTTGATTTTTCGTGAAAAACCGGTCTTGTTGTTGCTCTGTATCTGCTAAGAATTTGCGAATTTCTGAAGTAATTTCTATTCCTCTCCCATAGGAAGCACCGAGACGGATTCGTGTCTGCATCATGCTTGCATAAGATTCCTTATGTGTACAGTTGTAGTGTAAACAAACTCTTATTTGAAATCCTATATATGTGAGCAGCGTACTATACTCCAAGGGCAGTACATATATTACTCATGAATTTGTCAGCAGGCGGCTCGTATTTCTTAATTATCTCCGTACTATTGCAGAAACGATGAGTTTCGAAGAGAAGACGTTTTGCTGCAGTGTTACGGTGGCCGTCGTGGTGATGTGCTCCTTGGAGATGACAGCGATCATTATCTCCTACCTGACCAGTTAGTTTACTTATTCTAAACATTAGAAAAAAAGCAAGTAGAAAATTTCATCTGGCTCCAAACACCTTTATTGAGTGACGGTAATTGTTTCCGGTTATTCTAGTGGTTACCCTGACAAACAAATGACGTCATATGTAACGTACGTGTTACAGGTGCCTTATAACTTTCCAGGTTGAGGGGTCCATAATCACCCTGACTCTCCCAAAATTCCATTCAAAATTGAGAACGAAGTAGAGTAAAGTTGTAAAGTTTGTATTCGTAGCATGTTGAGGTAGAATTTCCTAAGTAAAACCCATTTAAATTCTGGAGACTTTCTGCTTTCTAGACTTTTCCAGCAGAAATAAATGAAAAATGTTCTGTCTTCTCCTTGAAAACAATATTTTCTGGAATTCTTCTCGAAGTTATTATATTTTTGCTCTTCGCTACACTCAGGACCGAATAAAAACTAAATGGCTCAACTAATCTAATTAACAGTATGAGAAGTGATCCTGAAAATTCGAATATTCGAAGAACAAGATGCCCTATGTTCTTTTTATATTCATTCCAGATCATCGTTTTCTTTATTTCGAAGCTCGAAGTTCTCGAATTATTCACAGTTGAATTTTCTAACTTGAGTAAACATATCTAATGCCTATCCTGGATCTAATTCTTATACGAATACTTTCGTTTGAGAGGACATTATTAGTCCACTCATGGATGTATGTAGTATCGATGCTCCAGAAATCCTGAACCAAGGAGGGGATTGTTCCTGGCCACGGCTTGGTTTATTCCCGGAATATGACGCTCGAAAAACTACCCATCGCCCACAGCTTTGAATAGACACCAAACTTTGATGTCTTCCAGACACGGCTCATTTCATCCATAAGTTTATGCCATCCAGTTCTGAGATAGGACACCGGGGATGGCAAAAACTGCGGTCGTTTCGGCAGTCAGAAGTTGAATCATTACAATTACGCGATAAAGCTAGGCACTGGCGATTCTTCCAGAAGAAATGCGAAGAACAGGGAGGAAAGGGTATGAGATAGGTGACTTCTCTGTAGAAGTAAGCTTAGGTTACGTACATAAGGAGGCAGAGACAATTGTGCAATTGAGACAATGCATGTACATATATGCCACTACTTGCAAGGCTTTGTACTTACCAGTTTTTCACCATAGTGCTTATTTTCACACACTTACCATTTTCCATTTTGACAAAGGTGAACTCGCATTCCCTCAGAAAGGGAAACTCGCATTCCCTCCTGAAAAATGTTACTCAGATACGATATGTGAGGAGAATTCCCGCTATGAAGAGTGCCTAGTTAAAAAGATCTGTATTTATTCCGTCCCAAGCAATGCAAAACTAGATATCTCTTCTGGGTAGGTAAATCGGTTTGAGAGCAGTCCGATGAAACGTTGATTTGTAGGCTGGGTACCTATAGTGGACGTCAATGGCGGTGGCCCATTCGCGGCCTCGAGAAAGACGCCGCGCAACCGCGCCGCGCGCATCGGGATCGGTGTCGTCTGCCGCCGGAATGCTATTCCTGGCCGCTTTTCTCCCCGATTCGGTCGAAAATCCGTAAAACGGGTAGAGACGCTGCTAGAAATAGCATAACAACAGCAGAAGACATCGGGTATGGGGCGAGAGGCGCGGTTGCGCGGCGTCCTTCTTGATGCCGTGGATGGGCCAGCGCCATTGACTTCCACTACACATACGTACACCCCACCTTTCAATGCTATGCGCGATGTTATATTGGCTTATTGGTAAGCCTCCATGGTTCTGAATTGAAATTAACTGAAGTCGTAGATGAGGAAGGTCACTGCTCGGTCTTTGTTCTCAAATCGAACCTCGTGAAATTGGGTGGGGTGGCGAGAACCTTTTTCTTTTACGAACACCCTAATAGGTCTGCTTTCAAGGAGCCCTTCTTCGAAAGGTATGGCTGTGGCTGGTTTTTTCTCTGAGTTACTATGAAAATAATTTATATTGTTTGGAGAAGCCATGCAGACCAGTTTGCATTGCGTCATAAAGGGTGCAAATGCATTTCTAGTCATACATGACTGAAGCTTACGTTTTGAGCAGATTATTAACGAGACGATTCTGTATTCTACGCCATAATTGCGACTGCATGAGCGGGGTAACCGCCACAATTTCATCACGAGCACAACCGGGCAGGTGGAACCAGCTCTAGGAATATGTAGCCACACCCTGATAGATCGCTACCAGGGATGTGCGTAACAAAAATTTCAAATTTCGTAAATCGTAAATCGTAAATTTTCCAAAACCGCCGTAAATAGTAAATCGTAATTACGCACATCCCTGATCGCTACTCAGCAATAAAATTTAATGGAATCTAGATGAAAGAAAGTGAGAGTTGACTCAAGTAATTGTGGTCTGCAAAATTGTGGATGTTAACCAGCGGAAAACCACCTCTGACATTACTCAGGGTAAACATGTTGACACCACGCAAATTTACCCATCGATAAAACGGTCTTCAACACGCTTACACTAGGTAATCTCATTGATGCATACAGACCCAGGACCTAAAACGATCGGTGTCAGCCAGGTGTGCAAGTGAAAGTTAACGAAAATAATAACCTATCTGGTAACGTTTTCCAAATGAGTCTTTAATAAAATCGCTGTCACTGCTATGCCGTAAACAGAATTAGGTGCTACATGGTCCTTATAGTCATGTGGCCATTCGAAACTCTCAACTTCTAGGATTTTACCGATACTCCGAATCTGAGAATTGTTGCACATAGCGCAGTTTTAGATTTGGAGCACCCTTTGATGCGATGTCAGTCCTACAATGTCTCCATGCCCGGCGAACATTCTTCACAAACAGCTCAGCGACGTCTCTGTACCACAAGTGGTCCGCTACTTGCTTGGTTAATAGCTCATTTATTTATTAATCTTATCGCCTTGGTAAGTCTCCCTAACTCTGGCTCACGAGTAGAATTACTTGTAAAATATGGCTAAATCCCGTTACAATTCAGGTCGCCATTCAAACATCCCGATATCGAGCGCTCATACCCTACATATGCACTGCAGTGATAGACTTGCTGGTGTCTTCTGCTTATTTGGTGGTCCTTTTCGTGCAGATGATCCGTGGGGATCAGATAGAAAACGTAGTGAAATTCTCCTTTTATTTTCCTTCGTACTCTTCCCAGGGTGATCAATGTCTGGATATTTTCCCTTCAGGTCCTGGTTCTCTTCATAGCAGTCGTGGTGGTCTTTAAATGCTACAGTGTGTACTGCTCACGGAGGCTCTACTGGATCCTACAGTCAGTGTTCGATCGACGCTATACAACTCGAACAATGGTCGTTAAGGACGAGTCTGTGTTTCAATTCTGATCATAGAGCAAATGTTAGCGTCATTATTTCTGAGTGTTGTGCAAAAATGCGTCGAATTGATGTGTCTAGATGTAACAGGACTCAGTTTGTATATGTATCAGTTTAGATTCAGGTTGTATATATCATCTGATAAATGTACGTCACTTTTTGTGTGAGGATAAAATCCAGGATCTGGATAGACTCGCTCTTCAAAGATTTGTACATATGGACGAGTTCAGTCGCCCCCCGTTTGTAATCCCCCAATTGCAAAATATTCGGTGGTCAAGGTTTTTTTCTAAGAGAATTGCGAGGGATTATCCGTTGAAGCTCTGGAGATCCTCAAAAGTCCTCGCTTCTAGCTGTTTTTCTGTGCAGTCATCCGAGCATTTGCCCACTACGACAATACAATGTACGCTGAATCGCAAGTTAAATGTTTTCACGAACTGGACGTAATGTACGAGTTTTAGAAGCTTAATAATTTTATTATGCTGTATTTTTTGAGAGTGCAAGGAAAATTTGTCGATTTTACGTTTATCGATCAACTCCTAACATTCCTTCGCTAGGGGGTATGGCACCCTGTGTCGCCGTCGTTGATGAGGCAACAATTTTCATACGTATCGATTGCCCCGGCAGCGCTGAACGTTCTTATAGCCTAAACCTATATTTGGCTTGATTATACACCAGTGGAGCACAGCCGCAGGCTATGTGGAACATTTTCAAAACCAGTGGTCTGCAAGGTTCAATGTGCTGGTAAGTTCTAAGTAAACTCAAGGGTTTCCCCCTGGAAGCCGGACGAATTTTGCTTATTTTTCGTTTGTTTTCCTCCTAATTTATTTTCAGATTTTAGGGGTGGAATTGAAAGAAGTGGAAGGAAGGAGGCGTAGCTGGTTTTCTGGATGAGTTTGCGTCTTTACCCGGGATCAAAAGTTATTTTGTCATTTCCGGGGACATAAATGATAAAGTCCTGGAATATCCGTTTTTTCCAATAATTTTTACATGTGTACTTATTTCGTAACCGTATTCTTCCTGCTTAGTCACGGAGGATTTGGTTCTCGGGTCTCCATCTGAATTTTCGCCTGCTTTTGTACTTGTATAGGCAGCTTTTATACCTATTTTTTATCTGGTAATTCATTCAATACACACAATAACATATTATAATGTTTGAAGGCCATTTTTTGGAAGTTTTTAGAATTTTCCTTCGGCACTAATGGATTTCAGGCAAACTCACCTTAACATTAACATTAAATTTAAACTCATCTCTTCTTGATTTTATCTGATTTTTCACCTGTGCTAAGCTAGTTTTATTCGATCGTGTACTAGGCACAGTATGAGCAATGAAATCAGATCAGCATCCCCTCGCCGTCCTTCTTCTTCCTGTTCTCAGCCTTTTTCGTAGTTACCCCACTCAGCGCAGCCCATGGATCCGTGGCCGATGCTGGGGTGAATCCTCTCGGTAGGGTAATAGTCGCTTCTAAACGATATTCCAGTTTTAAATCTATTTACGAAATGCATAAAACAGTCATACCTCCAATAGTGGCCGCAGCCGTCGCTGGCGAAGCATATCCGGAAGAGGGAGCCGTCGATCCAGTGGTAGGTAGCGTGAAGTACGTGGATGCAGACGTTGGGACAGTTGTCTGCTGGGTTTGCCTTACCGTACCCACGGTCTCCACATTCTGTGGGTAACTCACATAAACCGAGCTAGGCAGCGGCTGTTGGGTGTACATCTGGTAGGGACTCTGTCCCATCTGCTGCGCTCCAAACATACCGTAACCCATTGGGTAACCAGGAACACCAACGTGTTGCACCCCGATGGGTATCGGCTGTTGCACGAATGCTGGATAGGGTTGGTACTGAAGTGATTGGGACGGGGCAGAGATGGAGTTGGAGGAGTAGGGGGCTCCGTAGGCGGCGGGCGCTGGAGCCACTGAAGGGTGTGGCGGAGCGGCGTAGCCTTCTCCATATGCGGGGGCAGCCAGGGCTGAGAGAAGGATCAGAAACATCCTGGAAATGTGCAGGAGAAGTTGAGAAAGGGGAGACCATAGTGATTAGCCGTGATGGTTGAGAGAAAGAAAATATATAAGGAAAATGAAATTCCGTTTGGCTTCTGAAGCTTCAAAATCTGTGGGAATTCTAGCGAGGAAGCCTGGGAAATAAATTTCGAAACTTTAGGACCAAAGGTCGAAAACTGAAATACAAAAAGACTAGATGGAAACCTGAAAATTCAAAAAAAAACTTCAAACATAAGGCTTTTCCTGAGCCTTGGATTCCCTGGATTTTTGTTCCTGGATTTGCAATAAAAAAGAGTTAGAATACCGATCTGCACAGGTCATGAAACGTTATTTATTGCCAATCATATTATGCCAAGGAAGGAGACCAAGGAAAGGTAAAAAGCTGCGGAAAATATTGGGAAAACCAAGAAAATTTCCCAAGCGAGCGAGAACTGACGTCGAGCTTCGTCGCCCGACCCGATTTATACTGCGCCGAAGAACCAGATGAGGCAACACGGCTGCGTGAATTGGATAATCCCCTCAGGTTGCATTGTGAGCCGAATCTTAAAGGATTTTCTGGGGATTTTCACGAATACAACTCGCTTTACCATGCTGTGGAGCCAGTTTTCCTTATGCTACTCGGCTTCACATAGTCAACAGTGGAGCCATGGATCAGTGACGAAAAAATTTCCAGCTTCTTAGCAAAGAGTTTTTCAGAAAAATTTCGGTGAATAAGTGTTTGTATTCTTCGATGAAGAGGAGTTGAGGTTGCTGTGGAGCTCCAAAATGATAAAATTTCTTTATTCATAGTGTTCATGAACACTTTAAAATCAAGCATCAATAAGTGTACTAACAAAATTTTAAAACACATACAAAATTTTAATACAACTTCCAATAAAAGGCGTTTTTGAGTGTGTATACTGAAGTCTCTCAAACATGTTATATGGAACCCTACATATGGCTAAAATGCTTTTACCTTCTTTCAGGAACATAAATATACTTTACAACTTTTATCGGTATTGTTGACATCGACACCCTTGGACTAGTTACGATTGTCCTTGGACTCTCCACTATTGCAGCCCTTGGACTCTCCATAACCGTCGTGTACACCGGCGACGAGTGATACACAGCAGCTGTTGGTTGGTAGTAGGCTGTTGGGTATGCGTACGTGGGGTAACCGTAGTAACCGTAGTACGGGTAGTACGAATAAGGGTAGAAGGGCCAACCTGGCCAGAAGGTCTGCTGTGTCTTTGGGACTGTGCTAGCCTGAAAGAAATGGAATTAACTGAAAAGTAAAAGTTTTGTGTGGATCAGAAGAGGAGAATCTCCCTCATATGAATAACATCTGGTGGGGCTTGGCCCTTTTATGATGGCACAGTTCTTTTTGACTTTAACTTGCAGGAGAAAAAATATGCTTGTACAAGATATTATGGTTGGAAGAATTGCTTACCTAGTGGAAAAGTTAGATTAAAAACTTACTAAAAGCAGCAGGACTGTGATAGAGAAGTAGGACATCGATGTGTGCAACTTTGAAGACCTTACGAAAATAATAAAGATTCCTCTCAACCTATGTACATTCACCCCTGACAACCCGTTTTTGTGACAAATGCCACTTCGACTCAAGCAAACTTTTGAGTTGTAATAGAGGCATTCATCAGAACGTCATTATTTTGTTGTTCATTGATTTGATGCTAAAAACAGAACAGTTAATAAATGTTTTCTCACAGGTCATGCTCCACTGTTAACGTTCATGAGAGTGTAGATTTGAGGGCTATATCTCCCCTTTTGTGGTGGTGATATGAAGATGAATTGGTGTATAGGGCATTAGTTATAAAACTTCATCATAATCTTATTCCAGTAAAAATTGCAAAAGCAGCCCAAACTTGAAACATAATGAAAATGACTTACAACATAATGCTGGTTTTTTATTTTAGCCGATTAATATCAATACCTAGAAGAAAACATTTGGAAAAAGGAAAGTCACATGATTCGACTGCCAACGTTTTAAGCATTTCCTCTGAAAAAGCATGGATGGAGAGTGTTCCAGTATTTCAGCCCAAAGTTGTGCTATTCATGAGTGATAATTGGCTCTCAGCGGAATACTTCAGTACAGAGCCTTTTTGGCACGATGGCAGAATGGTTATTCTTCTAAAATTTCATTTTCTAACATTTATTTACACCTGATATGGTCCATGCAGTCCATATTTACACATATTCTCCCTTTCTTAAATTTTCGCGCATAAATTCTCTTCTTGAAGCGAGAAACAACATTACACAAGAAGTGATGGTTATGTGCTTGCTGCAACAAGATTTATTGCTATCATAAGAAAAGTTTTGCTATGCTGCAGCAACACGTGTTACACGTTGTATCCCATGGGCAAGCGAGGTCTGCTCTGAGCCTGATTGCACAGATTCTTAAGATTTGAATTGGGCTCGCTTCTACTACATGCCTACATACTATCGATAGGAAAAGTAGTCGTGCCTACGGCCGCACATAGCATTAGCTAGATGAACGAGATGACCAATGAAGAGCACAGAAAAGTAAACAGTAGAAGAAATAACCCTTTCGTCCCTACTTTTAGAAGGGACGTGGTAAAAGGTGAATGAAAGCTCTGGATAGGTTTACAGATACAGCCCAAGCGTTTTTTTCTGAGAGCGAATGAATTCTGGATAATTTTCCCAGAAAAGTGAAACCCTTTGAATCTGTAATCATCCTAACACATCTACTACTTCGTCTGATAGACTTGCGTGTCGGTTACTAAAACTGCTGCGGTTTTATTGGTTATCGCGAAGTATACCGGCGATCTCATCCGCAACTGTGGTATGAAAGATCATTCCTTGGACGGTATCACATGGAACACGTTATCGTGCCGTCACATCAACTTTGTGTGGGATTTTTTTCAAAGTTCAACTGTTTTCAAGAGCACAGAGACTTTTCCTCTACCTTTTGCAACATTTCACCATACGACAGGCACTTTACAATAATGGGTAATGTAAGCCATTTGACCGGAGAATCTTTCCAAGGACCAAGACTCGTGGAAGCGGTGTGGTTGTTTCTGTACCTTCACGGAAAATCTGCTCCAGCTATACATGAGGATTGAATACTTGATGTGAGTCAGCCTGAAAAGGCAACGATGATTAGCCGTGGTTGGGCACAAATAGGACCTTTAGAATGTAATGGTGGAGTCTGCGAGACTCTCTTAAAACATCTTCTTCGCCAGTCTTTTCAGTATAATGTGATTTTGGCAACATCTACAGGCTGTCGCTCTATAATTTCTCCTTTATTTATTTATTCAGTCTCTACATCGCAATGGTACGGTTGATATCGTACTGAATTTGCGAAGAGTCCAGCGTTTTCATACCATCTCCACACATACGTTACTTCAACTTCAATTCAACCTCATAATATACGCTTGAGTTTTCTTCTTTTTGTCGTCAAGCCGCCTTTGCAAGCTTTTACCGTTATAGTTCTTTGTAACTTCTGCATTAGATACATCTATCTAGCGTTATCCGCGAATCCTCGTGTCAGGCGGGCCGAAACCAAGTTTCACCTTCTCCACGAAAGCATTGGAACAGCTTTCTGCCTTGCAAGCTAAAGTTCAAAAATAGCAAACATACGGCGGAGTTGTATGTGGTGCGCTGGATAAGTGGGCATATGATCCATGGTGGCCCATACCGGATTGGGTCGGAGTATTCTTTTCATGTTAGAAGCGTCAGTTAGGAGCTGTCGACCGTTCACCGAGACCGCACATCGGAGACTTTCTCCTTTACATTTCTCCTTTACATGACTCTTCATATGTACCATTCTTCCTCAATTATTGGTAAAAAAAGAAGGCTCGACCAGCGATTGGGGTAATGATGACAGCAACTAGGAGGAGATGCTCCGGCTTTCTTTTCTATTTATTACGCTATTCGCAATACATTCCTCTTGCACAGTTTTCGAAGCTTACTAAAGTTGACCAAAAAAATCAATTTTTGGTTAACGGCTTATTTTCGTGCAACTTCTACATTCCATGTGTCTCAGCAACAGGTTCCAGGAAAAAAGTGAAGGATTGAAGGAGTGCTCCCATAGCAGTGTAGTACGAAAGTTCCTTTTTGTACACTACCGGAGACGAGCACTCTTTGCATTTGTGGTGACAGAAAGGTGTCGTATATCAGAAGGGTTTCATGCATGCACGGATGCAAAGCGACAGAAGGATCATGCGACGTTAGAAGTCGGTCTAAGACACCTGTTGAGGTTGTAATGTTAATGTTACTAAATGTAACTCATGTTACTCCGTTGCTCACCCACCTCCTTATGTCACTGACTTCTGATTTTTCTCAACTTGTTAATCCTCACATATGTACCACTGAAACAATACCTTTTGGTGTCTATTTCAACTTCCTGATTGCTCGTCTCTTCTGTGTCTATCGTACCTCACGAGTTCACCTCACAAGATTTGTTTTTACTTTTATTTTTTGGCATAGCTTCTGCTGTACCTCATGCTTATCCTGTCCTATTTGTCAGTTTCATCCTCCCGTGCTCCAATTTTTGCGTTTGCTCTATTTCTGGTCTGATATTATACGTCCCTCAGACGGATCGATACATTTACCTAATGTTTTGTTGAAGGTTATCCCACTAATGATTGCAGAGGATGGGCTAAAACCTTTTGTTCAGTTTTCAGATGAGGTTGTGCACAAAATGAGAGCTAAAATAAGTACCATTTCCCCTTCAAAAATATGCAAAGTACTAGGTGCGTGCAAAAGTTCCGGTGCAGTTGCACTTAATTTTTCAAGATGCCATAGCTTTACTCAAAGGCAGCAAATTTGTTCAAAACAAAAAGCATTGGCATCTGCGTAATGGTGCCAATATGGCACCGAGAAGATTTTTCCAGAAGCTGAAAATTTGACAGGTCTACACCTGTAATAGTGGCACACGTTGTTTTCCAGTAGGTTCTGTTCATTAAAAGTTCTACAGCGGAGGTAAAGCCAGAGAAGGTTGAAATGGGGGTATTCTGTTAGAGGCAGGTATAAGGAGTAATATAGGTTAGGCTAGAATTTCGGAGCACGAATGGCCAATTCTTTATATGGTTGATACTGCAAAGTGCTGGTGTGCGTTATCCCACAACCGGGTCAGACCACATATTTCCGCCTACGTCGGCCCATGCTTAAGAGTTTTCCCGTGATTACTTTAGGGAAAAGAGAATACTATAGGTCGATTATTGTATACTCATCAGAAAAAGAATTCATGGCAGATGAGCCACGTTGATGACCATGAAAGGTCAAAATTTTTTAAAAGAAGGTAGTGATGGTTTGGCTATTTTTAGGTGGGTGGCAGGAGCCCGGACTTTGGCATGACCTTCCTCTATTGTCGCACATGACATTCTCTATCAGCAATAACTATTCTCCCATGAAACGAATTGTTAGGAAATCTGGAGGTCGAATATCTGCAGACTTGCCAATGTGGACGTTGGTGCTCTTCGCTCAACTCACTCAAAATCCATCTACTCATCTTCCCCTTCTTACCGATTTTCTTCAAGTGACGAGACATTGTTGACTGAATTCCACGTAATGTCTTGCGCACTTTGCACAAGAGTTGGTTCAACCTGCTCTTTCCTGGCGCGTTTGCGATGACCAAATCTCTGACCAACTTGTGAAGCATTTTCCAGGCTCTCATCTCCGCTCAGAATTACTAGGAACCTTCGAGCAGCTGGCATTTTAGAGAACATGCTCCCCACAAACGCAATACTGATGCTATGGGTCGCTTCTCTTGTTGATCGTCTAGATTTGATTTCATAAAGCGAAATTCCCCAAAATATTGCACAGCTAAGAAATGGTTTTACACCCAAAACGGAGCAATGCTGTGACGTGGACCCGAGCCAAAAATGATGTAGGTAGCAGATATTTTAGGCTACTAGCACACATAAAAACCGTTGCAGGATATCTCAAATGCCAGGAGCAAAACGAGGTTGAACGGTGAAATACCACCAGCTGCCTCGTAACTTTTGCACACACCTATACTAGTAAAAGTGCCCCAACTCAATAAGATCTTACCTATCTACAGATTTTTTAATGGTGACAAAGAAATACTTCTAATTTTGTGTTTTTCAGGACCACTACGAGAGCTTGTTTGCCCTAGAGGATACTGCACCAATAGCAGAATGTGCACTCGACCTCTTTTTCTTCGTTGGACAGCAGCTAAGAACTGATGACATCAACACTATAATCATCGAGTAAATGTCGCATTTCCCGTAACCACGTACTTTTTCTTAAAACTCATTAGCTTTTTCACTGCCGTTAGTGTACAAATTGCGTGAGCTCCCTAGGCAAAGCCTCCATCTCGTAGGTTACCCCTTTATAATTAGCTATTCATATGGCACATATGTTACTTCAAATGAGGTCTACTAGGTGACAGTTAATCAAACTTCACCAATTAGTGAAGTCACGAGCAGGTGAGTCAGCGATTAAGAATGAAATTGTCTCACTACTGAAAAATATACTAATTTTTATTTCAAAGAAGAGGCAGGTTCCCTGGTATCTTTGATTAACTACCAAATTAGGAAAGGATGTTCGCCTTTTTATTCTCACAAGGGACCGTTTCTTTTAAAATAAATTCTACGAGTTTTCCTTTTGAATTCATCTGCGGCTTTACGAGAAGTTCAATAAATATTTTGTTCATTAGGGTTGTGTCGGGACCTCGTCGTTGCATACGTATTTATGAGTGCGACTTCATTTCTATGGTTTTTTTTTCTCAAAACCGTCCATTTTTTAGTCCTTTTGGTTCAGAAATCGTTGTTACTATTCCAACTTTTTATCTTCGAATTATTTTATTTTGGGTAGTAATTTTCAGGCAAGAGAATTAATTCATTTATTTATTAAAATGTGGGTTTGTTCACAATCTAATATGAATACCAATCCAAAAAGTAATAATTTGCATAAGTTCTCGTTGATTTTATAAGTTCCTTTTCCTTTTCTGTGAGTTTGTCAAATTCTCTCATAAAAACACATCTTTCTCCCCATATACAACCTGAAAGATGAATTGAAATACAATCGCTAATGTAACATTCTTTCATAAATGGCCTACCTATAACGTAAAGTTTTAGTTTCTCGAGAGGAGGACCACATTTTTCAGGTACGTGGAGAAGTCTAGGCACATCTCTTTTGGTGATTTCGTAGGAGTGACTCGACTGAAAGGGTAATTGTTGTGTGCAGATGTTAGAGTGCAGAAATCCATGGAACACCAAAGTTATTGAAAAAGCTAGAAACTACTAATATTGTCTGAAATTATGCAGTAGGAACGTACGAAGTAAAATGCCGTGTAGTTAAAGACATATTCAAAGTAGTTTCCATTCCGGTGGAATTTCTTCTCGACGCTCAACACTCGAACTTCTGCCCCTAAAGTGAACAGAATCTATCAAAAAGCATTTGGTTAAAGTTCTTGCGGCGGCGGCCACATACCTATCTAGGACGCCACCAATTTTTTTCAGTCACACGATGGAAGTTTAAAATCGGAAGGATAAAATCGCATAGCACGTCTCTTCCTTTCTGAGCTATTCTCCTCCGAGAAACTCTTTCCAATGTGATTACTGCATCCACAGCTCAAAATTCAGCACTTTTGAAAAGATGTGCGTTTCCCTTTAACATCATCACTTTCACGCCTGTGCCGGTTTCATTCAAAATATACTTCCTCAATATCTCATCATAACAACCTGCTGTGGCGAAAGAAAAGCTTAGAGGCAGTGTCCCTCCTCGTTGTCCGATATGAACTATTAGCAGGTTAAGATTAAAAACCTCCTCGACACGCTGATTTCAGTGGTGTACATAAAATGATGCAAAACCGTCTCTCACCCCGGTTTCTGGAACGGGGTTCGTAAGGGATCCATAACAGTCCGCCGAGCCAATTTGGTGCGTGAAACCGTTGATCTCATCTATCGGAGACGTCGAGACTTGTTAATCAACGTGGCATAGAGACAGCACTCAAGGACCGCTCCGCCCAGTGGTTCGAGGCATTTGCACTTTGGACTTTCCCAAAAACGGATTTTCATCACTATTGTGACTTATGGCAAACATTTTTGGAACCAGCCTGGCGAAAAGATTTGTTGATATCTTCGATACGAGAAACGAGCTGGAACTATGCTTTCAACAATTGATCTGAACAAAATGCCCACGTTGAAGAATGAAAGGAATTCTCCATAGAGCTACATACATACTATAGGGATAGTTACTCGAGGTTGCGATTGCTCATCCTAGACATACGAACAATTCTGTCGTCCAAAAACCTGGGTGTGCCTATATACAGTACCGGCCAAAATTATATAGCCTTTTGTAGTCTCTTCCATTTCCTTCATAATTTCATTTACAGTAAAGCTTCGAAGCTCATATTTTCATGGATGTTGTAGACATTCATAAGTAATAAAATGGAATGACATCGTACCATTTTATCAGCTAATCTCCTCTAGGCAAAATAATTACCATAAAGGTCAAAATCTGGAATTTTGCGGCATCCACAAAAGATCACAGAATGGATTCTCTAGGCTGTATTTTCGCAACATTTGGACTCCTTGTAAAAGATTCGACTCATATTTAAACGAAATCGTGTGCTTTTAAATCATTGATCAAAGCATACGAAGCAAATTTGAGTTTATTTCAGCAGTAGACCAACGTGAGAATTTCTGCCAAATTAGCTCACTCTTCCTTAGTTACAATGTTTAAGTCGGTCACGATGCATCCAGAAGTCTATAGCATATAAGGGTGCTTTCGTTTCTTTCCATGCTAAGCTTTAATCTACCAAAAGTTATGCGGGAAATTCAAAAGGTTATACAATTTTGGCCGGTACTGTATGACCGCCACTGTGTGTAAAACGTGGAGTTCATTTGGCGCACACCCGCACTCTATGTATAGCTGAGCGTTCCAAATGTAGAAGGCCTTACCGTACTGTACTTCCTTCATGTTTCCACTAGTTATTTCGCCTGTGTTGGGACATGGAGTTTCCCTGCAGCTGAAGAATCGACTAGAGGTCTCGATTACGAGGAATGACAAAAGAAAGATGAGAACTTTCATTCCGGCAATTCCTTAATCCAGTAGACTTCACCTGAAATATCTAGACGGAATCAACGGATCGGGAGAAAATATCTGTCTCTATTTACTTAGCTCAACACAGAAACGGATTGTTACTTGTTGTGGAGTCCTTAGTTTTTGACATGGCTAATTAGTTTCTCATACTAGTCCCCAATTTCGATTCGTACTAGCTACAAACTCTCATTTGAAGAAGAACATGTGAAATGAAAGCATTAAATGACTTCGCTATATAGTTGTGTTATTTGCTCTGTTATGAACCCAGCCTAAATATTCGACTTCATAGGGTATAAACGCAATTACTGGTGGCAACAAAGAAGACAATTTACGATGAATTGTCGTGAACACGGTCTAGCTCGCAGACAGAAATGTCGATGTTATGTGGAAGCGGTGCTTAAAATATAAGTGAAGGATAATTCCGTTCCGAACTCTGTTTACATCAGCCGGTTTCATAGTATTGATAGGTAATCCTAAAATAATTGGATCAATGAAAATTCCCTGTGCTAACTAACGGCGGTGAAGATGTTTTTCACCGATGTACCGGCGTTGCCTTAGTTCCACTCATGGCTCTCTCACTGCGAAACACCAGATATGGATCGGAAAATTTTCAGTTACATTGGGTTAATGTTGAGGATGAAATAAGAATTCCTGTATGATATAGCTCATGTCGCAGAAGTCTCTAAGCCCTTTTCACCTTTGGTGAAAGTGACTAGTAACTCTGCCCTTGTCTCTACTCTATTGATGGGTGACATTCATGAAAAAGACAAAAAAGGAAGATGCACATTCCAAAATACATAGAGGGTTACAACTTTGAGGGCTTACTTACTCACTTGTCATTGCGGCTGCTCACATTTTGTCCCCATATTGGTAAATTTGATAAGTTAACACCATACTAGAACGAACGTCTGCTGTTCAGTAGCCTCGCCGATTCATATGATCTCGTAATCAGTGTGCACTTTATTTACTCATTTGTTTATTTATCCGGAGACTACACAGAGATACTTGTTCATAAATGAGCTTGACTATCTAACATTGTAAATCAGTGTACATGAAATATGAAAAAATATTTATTCTTTCCTCTAATGCATGTAGCAAATCTCAACGACAAGAAAAGCTGGTCCTCCGAGGAAATTTTAATACTATTTTGTTTCTTTGAATACATTACGTACACGTATATTGCGAATGTTATCTTCGTTTCGAATAAGTCCGTGAATAGACCACTTTTTAAGAATTTTAAGGATCCAGTAGTTGCTAGCATCCACGGCAGACACTTTAAATCACGGAGCGGTGGGAGATATGATATGAATGCTATGAAAAAGCAGTAGTAAAAGCAGAGTATGCAGACAAATTAGAGCATTTGAGCGTTTCCAGCAGCGCGAGCTTGCGGCGCGCTTTTATCTTGCAAGCATTAATAGCAAATTTGATCTGATTTTAGCGTTTACGTTTGTATATATATATAGTCGTGATTGAAAAGGTATGAACAGTGGTACGTTGAAAGGGGAACTCTTCGTCATTGAAACTTCAGATTGTGATGAGGATCGAAATACTCCTTATTTCATAACATGGACACAAATTGCTTTACAACACGACTATCGTGTTCCAAGTCCAGATTCATCACTTTCGTCAACACGATGGTTACTCGTATGTATCGCCTCATTTCGACTAGCAGAAGAGTTATTTAAAATCTCAATTTGAGTGAGTAATTTGCTGTTATAGCCGTGTTCCGTAATTCTTCTTCTTACATGAAACAGAGGGATTACCTGAAAACCCAAAAAGTCAGAAAAAAGAATTTGAAATGATTTTGAAACAAAAAGAACCGTTCCGATGGAGGATATTTCTATGATATCCACTACTTACAACTATTCTGACATTGAAATAGGATACGCAACTCTTTTTTTTTTGTTGGTAAATTCAATTCGACCACTTAGATTGATCCTCGCTTTTGAGTAGCAAAGAAAAGTGCTGCAAAGACATCTGGTGGAAAAAAATTGCCAGTTATGTGCCTAATCTGTATCAATTCCTCATTTTTCTCAGAATGTGAAGATAGTTAGTTAAGAGGCAAAATCAAAGGAAGCCAAAGAAATTGATGTTTAGGCTTAGTGAAGCCATGTAAGAGATTTATTTTTATCTATTTGTTTATAATCATATATTTATGCACATATGTTCATTCATTCATTCATTCATTCATTCGTTCATTCATTCATTCGACTCATTCATTCATTCATACTTCCATTCATTCATTCATTCATTCGTTCATTCATTCGTTCGACTCATTCATTCATTCGTTCATTCATTCATTCATTCATTCATTCATTCGTTCATTCGTTCATTCATTCATTCATTCGTTCATTCATTCACTCATTCATTCATTCATTCATTCATTCATTTATTATTTATTTTCTTTTTTTTATGTGAGCAAAGAAAAGAGGAAGTGTGAGGTCACCGTTAGGCCGCCATAAGATTGAGGCACATGATGGCAAGGACTTTAAGGTCAAATGCGCGATACTGACCTATGAAAGTGAGATTTCCGCAAGGAAAGCACTTGAGGCAGCCTGGATTCTGACCAAGAATCCAGGAATGAATAACAAAAATGAATGTCTCTCTTTAACGAGTGATTTGCTTCCTTTAATATCGTTATGTGAGCTATCTGTAGATCGAATAAGATCCGGACGTCGAGCAAGAACCACTCGTCCGTCATAACGATCACGGGTTAGCTGTGCGGACTTCTTCCGCAGAAGGTGGAACAACCGGTGGGTCGGACCTCGATTCTGAGCGCTCTTGTCGTATCTTGCCTTAGACAAGACCGAGAACTGGCGAGGTACGATGAGGCGTTTGACCGTCTAGAATACAGATTGAACAACTGGGGCCACTTTCAGACCTCTGACGACGACGGTTACGTTGAAACGTAAGGTCAATAAAGTTCCACCGTAACAACCTGGTGTGGCAGAAGCAAATCACACAATTGGACCATTCATTCATTCATTCATTCATTCATTCATTCATTCATTCATTCATTCATTCATTCATTCATTCATTCATTCATTCATTCTTCATTCATTCATTCTTGGGCAGTGTCTTTGTAGCCCTTGAATACCTCTAGACCCGTTGAAAGTATTTTTCAGTGAGTGCTGAAGAAATTAGTGTAATTCCGATAAGAAAATGATTTTTTGGGGCTAAAAATCTATTTTTTATAATTGAACAGCTATTTTGGGTTCTCCTAAACTGTTCTATTTGCCAGCAACATGAAGAACGGCGACGAAAACACGCTTGCCCTTTGGCATAACAGCGTGCTTTCGTTTCACTTAGATGTCCACACCCTCCGCAGCTTTGTCCCTACAGCTTGGTCCATCCTTGGCCTCGGGCTGACAGCCGCAGTGATAAACGCTTAAGCAACAAGACAGCGTTTTTACATCATTAGCGCGACAACGGCTAGTCCGTCACTTTTGGTCGATTTCCGCCCTCTGACGCCGCTGAGCTGATTCAGGACGTGGTCGCCGTCATCGTAAAACACATGTTTCCGTCAAAGATCCACGTATTGACAGCCATTTGTCAGGTTGTACCGTGGACAGTTGTCGTGGAAAAATCCGCGAATCCGCACCTGTTCCACGTTGTGGACGACTCGGCCCAGGAGCAACCCACTCTGCATTTTTCTTCTGGATCTTCGCTAGTTTCCTGGAAGGTCTGGGATACTCGGACTAGATGAGCGGGCTCCTACGCTGCTTTTGCTTCCTTCTTTGATGAATATTCTCGAGAACTCATCAAAAGGGAAAGCGCGTGCCGCCTTCTGGCCGCAGGCGACAAGTAACTGCATATGAATAAGTTATTTATGAGTACACTTCGTTCGCTTCACGTCGTTCTGTCTCCGAATTGCTCATCAGTTTGATTCCATAGCCTCCTTTCAAAGGAAGTATGTGGAATAATCAATAATTTAAACGATATGAACGACTATAGGTATAAATGGTACGTACAGCTGCAAGAAATTTATTGTTAACTTTGTTGTGTAGAGCTCGTACCATTCACAGCCTCTCTTCTTCGATGTTCTCTTTTCATAGAACAGTCGAATTTCAAAGTCACTCCAAATCGGCTTATTTTTTACTCTCACGTGCGTTTTTGAAACCCTATTTCAACAAAGAAGTGCATTCCTGTTAGTTGTACGCGTTTCCTGCGCTTCGTGCCAGAAAAAAATGCAGGGATCACGTGTCCAGGAATTAGAAAAAGAAAATCCAATTTTCTTACAAGTATGAAAATGTTCTAAAAAAACGATATTGCTCGACTCCTGCTGGTTATGCACTTCCCCACTTCCCTACGCTTTTCTTTTTATTTATAGTCGGTTGGGCGAAATATACCTCCTTCCTCCCACAGCATCACTATCATCACAATCACTAAATTTTATGATTACTTCAACTCACATGTATGCCCTACTCGCTGCATTTTCGATTTTGCTATCATAGTACACATATTTATTTTTTGTCATTTTTATTTTTATCAAATTTACACATACTTGTACTTTGAATGCTTGTCACTGGCCATTGCATGTACTTGTAGATGTCCAGTAAATAAATAAAAATAAATAATTAAATTTGTATAGCACTGCTGGTGTAGGATTCAAAATAGGAAGGAGCAAAGCGAAACAGACAGTCTGAACTGATCGATGACTCATTTTTTGCTTCCCTTCGCCTTCCTGGTTTTTTCTCCCTTATTTGTTGTCCCAACGCAACGCTGAATTCCCCATATGTTGCACATGTTCTGATTATCAAATCCGAGGCCAGGTTGCATGATTGGGATTATCTATGGCAAACGTGTTGAATTGAGTAAACACATAATCTCAACTACACGTATCTATCCAAATCCGCTCAAATTGACGCTTCACCAGGCGTTCATCTACGTCGTTTTCCACGCTTGACGATGACCCTTTGCAGACCCAACAAATAATTCTCAATTTCGTTTCACTGGGAGCGTACATGTGTCTTTCACGTCACACAACACAGGATATGATGGCTGTTTGGAGTGTTCTAGTCTTTTTGACCAGAATATTCTCACAAAAATTGAATGAGTTGTCCACCGCACCACATACAACTCCCCCGTATGTTTGCTGTTTTTCAACTTTAGCTTCCGTACGAAAGGCAGTAAGCTCTTTCAGTGCTTTCGTGGAAAACGTGAAACTTGGTATCGGCCCACCTGACATGAGGATTCGCGGATGACGCTAAATAGATGTATCTAATGCAGAAGCTACAAGGAACTCCTCAAGGTAAAAGCTTGCAAACGCGGCTTGACGACAAAAAAAAAAGAAGAAAACTCAAGCATATATTATCAAAGTTGAAGTAACGTATGTGTGGAGATGGCGTGAAAACGCTGGAATCTTCGCAAATTCAGTACGATGTCAACCGTACCGTTGCGATGTAGAGATTAAATAAATAAATAAATACATACATAAATAAATTGAATGAGTTCCTCATCTTTCATCATTTTTCTTACTTGTTTCTTTAGAAACCTTTGAATTATGTAGGCTTCTCGTCGACTTTTGCAAGAATAATCCGCTATTATCGTGTTGGCTGACGCTAATGATGAGAAACACAAACTCATCGCCTCTCGGTGTTTTAGCTAATATCAAAGCTTACTTTCTGCCCTTACCAAATGACAAACTCATCTATTCACTTATCTGCCCCCTTATTTCTTAATACTTTTTTGTTTGTACCAGCGACCAAAATCTATCCAGAACTGAAAACCAATGACTGCTCAACTATTGAGCTCTCTCAGTAGTGAATTTGAATCCCTAACATGCAAGACCTTCAAAGGCAAAGAAACGCTCACGCGATAGTTGATCCTTGACTTTCTACGTTGAGCAAACAATGCGACGATGTTTGGGATGCAAATGCTCCAGGAAAAAGGACCGTGGATCGGGATGAGATTTAGAAAATCTTGTACTAAACGGCTATCCAACGAAGCGCTCACAAAAAGTAATAAAATAAGGTTTCAACAGAAAAAAACTGTGTACAAGTTCCTTTAGTAAGTTGCACTCGTATTTCGGGAATTCCCTTGTTTGTTCTGCAGCTGCGGTAATGTAAATAGAGTAAGTATTCCCTCTCTCTCTGTTCATTTTTTGAACCAAACCATGTACATTTATACTTTTGTGCCTCATGGCATCAGGGCCCTGAAAAACACCAGCGATTTGCTGTCGGTTTTTGCAAATTGAAAAAAAATCATTTTTTTAAGGCAGCCACTTATTGCTGCTCTGAACGGAACCGCCAGAAAAAATTCTTTAAAAAGTGACAGTTGCCCGCAACAGCAGGAATCTGAGCCTGCTGCCCTCTGCGCCTTCCAAAGAACAAGAGAGGAAGTAGACCCTTTATATTTCTAGTCTCTTTTAAACAACGTACGTGCACAATATTTCCCTCCAATGCTTCGTTTTCCCAACGATTTTTTTTCTAAATAGGAAAAACTTCTGCAAAACAACGACGTGCACCGTTGCACGGCACCAACATGTCAATTTAATGAATTCCAGAAAAAAATGATTTGTCGTGACAACGTAAAAAGGGCAATTTCGAGAGAGTGCTCGCAACGTTCTCCTCAACTAGAATGGAAATCCATGTACATTCGTGTTCGGGGCTTTCATTTCGTATGCGAATGCTTCATCGTTTTTCCAGCGAATTTGTCCATTATCGAGAGTGGAACTCCCACGGGAGTGTCGTGGATTGTCGCGGTCACGTTAAATAAAGTTGTTGCATTTCGTCAAAACAATTGCATTTGTTGCAATTCATTGCTTTGTTTGCAATGCAATGCATTATGATTGGTGTCATTGCATTTTTTTCAATGCATTGACAACAAATGCAATGCATTGCAACCAATCCATTGCATTTGTTTCGGTTTAATTACCCAAGTTTGAGGTACTCAAACGCATTGCGTCGTATCTGTTGCGGGCAGAAAATGCAAAGAAATGTTTTTTTGTTAATTTTGCATTAAATACAATGCTTCAAATGAAATGTATTAAATGCAATGCATTAAATGCAATGCGTTGACAAAAATTCACCGCATTGACAAAAATTGCAATGTATTGCAACAAATGCATTGCATTGCATTGGTTTAATTACCCAAGTTTGAGGTACTGCCAAGTGTTGCTTCGCATCTATAGTGGTGGAAAAAATGCGCCGCATTATTCAAACAAGTCGGTGCATAAAACTAAATGCATTAATTTCAGAGCGTTGCACTTATTGCAATCTATCGCATTTTTTCAACAGTGCGTTGTACATTTTTCAATGCATTTATTTTTCATAGGTTCTCCCACGCAAGTATAGGATCATCTCAATGGATGCACTGCATTAGGCTGCTATTAGACTCCACGCAAGGTATAGCACAGGGTGTCGCCGTCTCCACTAGCAATACCTATCGATTGGGGGCGAGGCGTAGCCGAAGCCCTGTGCTATACCTCGCGTGGAGTCTAATAGCAGCCTAATGCAGTGCATCCATTGAGATGATCCTATACTTGGGTGGGAGAACCGATGAAAAATAAATGCATTGAAAAATATACAACGCATTGTTGAAAAAATGCAATAGATTGCAATAAGTGCAACGCTCTGAAATTAATGCATTTGGTTTTACGCACCGACTTGTTTGAATAATCCGGCGCATTTTTTCCACCGCTATAGATGCGAAGCAATACTTGGCAGTACCTCAAACTTGGGTAATTAAACCAATGCAGTGCAATGCATTCGTTGCAATGCATTGCAATTTTTGTCAATGCGGTGAATTTTTGTCAACGCATTGCATTTAATGCATTGCATTTAATACATTTCATTTAAAGCATTGTATTTAATGCAAAATTAACAAAAAAAAACATTTCTTTGCATTTTCTCCCCGCAACAGATACGACGCAATGCGTTTGAGTACCTCAAACTTGGGTAATTAAACCAAAACAAATGCAATGGATTGGTTGCAATGCATTGCATTTTTTGTCAATGCATTCAATTTAATGCATTGCATTTTATGCAATGCATTGAAAAAAAATGCAATGACACCAATCATAATGCATTGCATTGCAAACAAAGCAATGAATTGCAACAAATGCAATTGTTTTGACGAAATGCAACAACTTTATTTAACGTGACCGCGACAATCCACGGACAGACGTTGTTTCATTTCCATATTAGGCTATTATTTTAATGCCTTGCTGTTCTAAGGCCTTCTTCAAAGTAAGAAGCTTTCCATTTATTTCATTCCTTCTATCAAATGGTTGGCATTGTTTTGTATGTGAGATTGGGAAGATTTATTCCCTTATTTGTTCTTCTATTCATTTGTTTGATAAAGACCAGAGAAACAACGCCCTATAAAAAATGGCTGCGTGACAAGAGGTACGCTGCTGGTCTGTGATTGGTCGATTCATGTGCGCGTCGCGGCTGTAGCCTTCGAGGGTACGAGCAGTTCTGCGTGGATATGGACAACTTTTCCGAGCTTTAGTGGGACAAATTAGTATTATTGGAACCCACAAATTGTGAAGAGGTATCCACCAATGTCATTTAGAATTTGAAGAAATAACCCGAACGTGAAAGGCGTACGCGTGCGGCGCGGTCGCGTAGCGGCGTACGTCTTGACCGTCACCCATAAAAAAACATGAAGAGCAAAATGGAAGGGACCACAGATTTTAAGAGATTCTCTAGCTGTTTGGATAGGTTAGAACAGGAAGGCGAAAAGACGAGAACGAGGAAGGTGTTACCAATGAAATATGTGGATGCGCAGACAATCAGAGTGCCACGTTGCATGTGACTCAGCTTTTGCTGCGTGCCTCGACTACTGGAGTCTTTTGATGATGAGGGATGATCAAGACTTTATTCCGAAATACAAAAGGAAATATTAAGACTTGGTTCACGTCATCCAGCAAGGCGCTATTTGTTCGTTTTATGCGAAACAGCATATCTGCATAGTCCTTTGTGAAGCTAATATGGCCACTACGCCACGAAGTTTATTCAGTAGAATGGTTCTTCTTTAACCTTTTTGAAATATGGGGAAATCGCTCTCCAAGAGATGTCCTAATTTCGAAAATGAAGTCATTCAAAAACATGACTTTCTAGACGTTACAAGTAGTAGATGGGAGGAAAGGAACAAATACGATCATGATGACTTCACAGAATTCTTCGCTAAAGCGTTTTCAGCAGACCTTTCCGCTTGTCGTTCCACGCTGCTCATCAACGAGGTTCTATTTTGCAAGTTAGTCAATTAAATTTCACTATTTCACGCTGGCTCAGGGTAGTTTCAGGAAATTTTTATTTGGAAAACATTCATAATCCTTTCCCCAATTGGAAACTAGTGACAAGAAACGAAAATTGGAATTAAATATAGAGGATTCTTTCCCTAAATGGATGCTGTTCAATGCCTTTCTTCTGCCATATTCCTCTTTCATGGTGTAGGTCTCATTTACAGTAGTTTTACACAGCGCTCCATCCACTATTTCATCGCATTATGGATATGAAAAGCCTCATTTCACATGATGTAATGTATTGGATTTGGCGGATGAGCACATACGTGATGTAAGTCTACCAAAAAAGCTGTATATGTATATCGAGGCTTTGCGTCTGCACCATCACTGGTGTAAGCAGACTTGTCACGGCAGCCTCCAGTGAATTTTTGCATGAAGTCTTGGGTTAATGTCCAGGCGTTCCAGGCCCGCCGGGGTCCACGACTCGCTCGGCAGTAGTCAAATTTGTTGACCGGGACCGCGCGACACGACGCATGCATTTCACTCGTTAATGAATGACGGAAGATTGAATTTCGGCTGCTATGACACGCCCTCGTCTGATACCCGTTTAGTAGTGTCAGATTTTGTCATAAATATTATACCGTCGCTCGGTTTTGCACAAGATTTGCAGATACTGATAGGCTGCATGTATGGCTACCCAAAAACTTCCAGCATTTACTGTATTAGGATCTTTTTATTGTAAACTTGGCAATGGATCATGAAAACAATCTTTTTTTCTCAGTGCCTCACTTTCTGTCCCTAGAATGAACTATAACTTTACTATGACAGAAGTGAAGTGAAGATCCTCCGTTACTTTCTTTTTAACCGTTTTATTTTTGTTTTTTCATGAGCACATCTTTGCGGTGTATCAAGTAAATAAATAAATAAATAAATAAATAAATAAATAAATAAATAAATAAATAAAAGATATTAACTCGAGCCTCAGCTTTCTTTCATAGAACCTTTACCTAATCTAAAATAACTTGTAAATAAAGATAAATAAATCACCACAGTCTATGTACACATGGATGGGAAACTACCATAATTTATTAAGCTCAGAAAATTCTGGATCCTCACCAATTTTTACACAGGGTGACTGTCTACGGAGATTTTCTTTTTTTTTTTCCTCTTGCTTTTCTCCCTTTCTGGAGTAAGAGAATGGGTTCTTCCTGTACTTGGAGTAGGAGCAATCGAGACAAAATTCTCCCTATTCTTGCTTTCTTTGAGTGAAAATGAAATAATCAAACTGTTTGCAATACCATGAGATTCTTGAAGAAAACCGTGTTTCCTCTGAATAACCTGCTGTACCTAGCTCTCCACAAGACATGTCAGAAATATTTCCTTAAAATTTGGAAAACTATTTTAGTTACCTGTATTCTGCTTAACAGGATAAGTTTTCCCTCATCGAGTAGCTCAGAAATATTTCCAAACATATGAAAAGGTCAATCGAACTTGTCACCAGTGCGACATTGTGTTACCCGGCAACCCATTTCCCTATTTATTATGAATGGGGGGAGTTGAGCTAGCTGTCTCCTTCACTCAGCCGTTTCTTTAGATGTTGATAAAAAGATGTATTAATAATAAATAATTGGAACTGCAAAGCTAAACTGGTTTAGATTGTTTTGCTATGCCACCGGACAAAATCAGGAGATTTTTTATCTTCTCACTTTTCACGATAATAAATAAATCACATTATTCTTTAAGGAAGACCACCAATTTGCTTTAATACAGAGCCTATTAACAGGTTGTCTAAGTAAATCTACAGAAAATCTCTGCGATGCCCTGCTCTTAACGTCTCTAGATAATTTATTCCCTCATAATCTCCTCAGAACACCATCGTCATACCATCTGTCACTACGTTTCCCATGTTGACGAGCCTTCACGACCTCATTGCTGTGACTCTTCCGCATGAATGTTTTTTCAAAAGCTCTAGAGGTCTCAGGAGGTCCTTGTGAAAATGTGACAGATGCTTAGAGATGGTTTACACTTGTTACGCTCAAGGATATCAAAGTACTACTTATAGTTCATCTCTGATATGTTAATATGCCATGTTCTGGAAAATTTATTATTTGTTGGGTATCTTTGACTTCATATTGATGTTTCCTTAAATGGTTAGGTATTCCGGTCAGACATCGTGGCATGCATGTAACACAGAGAAGATTCATTTTTATGAGGAAAACCATGTCGAACAGAGAGGAAATCTGAAAAAAATGTTATTCATCTCCAAAATCTTCAACCGTGCGATTTTGCTCATCCTTTTTTTTTACCGTCTTCGATTTTACCACTACTAACCGGTTCTACTCTCTCAGCTGTCAATCTCTATCGTTTTACGTATAAATGTTCCCCTATAGCCAAGAAAAGAACTTGCTCTGTAACTATTTCAGTACAATTACAAATCTCACATATGAGGAAATTTCTTGTGAACTTTTGAAAATATACCTCCTTGTGGAACAGTGAATGCGGCTTTCCTCAAACTCACATTACTAATGCAAAGGTGGCACTCACCTCTGCTCCTTCAGAAAACTGAGACGTCAATTCATATCGATAATTTTTCTGATGCCCCTCTTTATTTCGATGACATTGTGTTAGCCAGGAAACTACATCGTCTTATGCTCTAGCCGATTATTTCCCTGCATGCTCCATTTAAGAAACAGCTCATCAGCTTGCCCTTGCTTCTACGAGAAAGTACGTTTACCATCCAATGTTTTGTTTATGGTTTTATTCTCGTGAAAAACTGAAAAACACAGAACTTAGGTTACCCACGCTCAAGCAAAAATTCTGGATAATTCGGAGCAGAAAACTTCGCTGACGTTGGGTTTTATCATTGGTCCCTACACCCAATTTTGAGGACTGTTGGGAGTTTCATTGCGAACGAATTTATTCAAATATTTGCTCTATTTTTTATACTATCTGACTTAACCGATTGGGACAAGATGTTTTTCGTCGTAGAGAGAATAAGGACACGAAGACGAATACAGGATCGTAGGATCTGCGCTGCTCAATTAGTTCACTAAAGTATTTGAGCAAACCCTACGGGCCAAAGTCGTGTCCTTACAAGTCTCTGGCTTTCCCGTGTTTATTGGTATTGAAATGTTAGTTTCCCACCTCGAACAAGCCCTCTGGTTGTATGCTGCATAGTGCATCCTATTAATAATTTCTGAAGGCGCAGCGAAAACACGGCGTTGTCCCTGCGTCACTCGGACTTTGCTGCCGACTGATGGTGGTTTGTCAAAACCTTGCCATACGTTACGCCATTTCTTTGACACTGTCGCTATCACCACCGCTTTCTTCATCACCGCTATCTTTATATGAGATCCTATAGTGCCTCCATCATTTTTCTTTCCGGCGAAGCATCCAGTGAATATGTTAATGATGAATATGTGAATGATGAAATACGATTAAATCCAAAGTAAATACGTTGGAGAAACGGCAAGACTGCTCCATAAACGTCTAGACGAACATATGCGAGCACTACGGAATCCTAGCTCCAATCCTAACAGCAGTTTCTCGCATCATCGCACCCTTCACCACACATACGAGGATCCTCCTAAAATAAAGGTCACATAACTACACCGCTCATTGAATGCTCCGCTGGAAAGAGTAATGATGGAGGCACTGACAATCAAACGTCTCTCTCCAGAGATTAACAACAATAATGAACTAGCGGATACATTGCAACTCATAAAATAGGAAGATAGGGGTGGTGATTGCGACAGTGTCACATCTGTCGTTCAAGTGACCCTCATTCTTGTGGGCAGTGCGCAGTTGTCCTGTCGCTTAGTTGCTAGTGTCAGAATCTATTGTCGCATAGCTTGATAGTTGGCCTGACCAGTGTATTCGCATAATATTTGTAGAAGTGATAATAGACTGAATGCATTTGTAAACGTTATAGGCCTGACGAAGGTATTATTGTACCGAAAGCTAGCCAAAAAAGTGAAAACGCAAGAGTACTCAAATCAAAGCCGGACAACAAACATTTGACAAGAGGCTCCTGGACAACACAGTTCTATCACATTTCTTTTGTGGTAATTTCGTTCAAAAAAAGCTAGGAGGGGGTCCTGTGTGTTGTATGCCGTAGTGACTATCTCAAAATGGAGAGAGGGGACGAGTATAGAAATTAAAATAAACTTCAAATTTATTTGATGGAATAATTTTGTGAAGTCTCGAGTCGCTGTAATTTGATATACACATGTGAGTCTCAGCTATTATACGATACCTCTATTGAGCCAGTGATAGCCAGGGTAGAGAAAATTACTTTTTTCTTGGGGGAGAGGAAATTAGCATCTTCTCCTGTTCTTCAGTATTTCTCAGCCTCTTGAGGGGGTTCTTAAAATAACACTCACGCGGAAGTCCTTCAACGACATTCAGCTTTCAAGGGACTGATTCACGAAGGAGTTCCAAAAGGACAGGATTACCTAATGATTCACTGCATGCCCCTGCCCCTGCATATGTAACTCCTAGAATTTTGTCCACCTTCTGTTTGGTGATCATCCCTTATACATATTAACCCATTGACGACCGCGCCTATTTTTGCGTGTCTGGCGCGTGGGACCAACGCCAAATCTAGTTCCAGAAAATTACTAGTATCATCGGACCAAAAAAGGAGAGAATCTAAGCGCTTCTAGATTCCATTAAGGCCGAAGGAAGTTTGTGGAGGGTGTTTTTAGTGTTATAAGGGAGTGTTCAGAAAGTATACACGTTCGTACTGCTCTAAGCTGACGAATAAGGAAGTACAGGATGCAATGAACGTGTTTCTATGTAGGAAACGTGGCTTTTCTTTAGAATATTCCCATCCACTTCACAAAAAATGTTAAGTAATCTCCCTCGACTCCAAAATCTCATCCTTTTCATGATATTTGTCGCAATAAAGGAGAAATCTTTCTTGAACCACAGTTATTTTAGACCTTTTTAGAAAGTATTGTACACATTTTATATGGAAATATCACAAAATAGTTCGAAAATAGGGTCCAGTACTTGATAATAGGGGCGCGGCTCACCGGTGAGCCACGCGGTGGGCAATGGGTTAAGCGGTATGCATAAAACCCCTCTCAGTCAACAGGAAAACAGATAATTCCATCTGAATGCTCTTTGATTGTTTATCTCGCATTTGATGATTTTCGTCGCTTATACATATTATAAACCATTATACACTGAATACATTTATTTGTTCGCCTATTTATTCGAGGATACTTTCTGATAAACAAATTCAAAGATCCGTTGCGAAATTCCTTTACGAAAGAACTAATTATCTTCTCATTTCAACCATTGTTTATTTTTGAACATTTTTTTCTTTCTGGTTCTATAATTCACATTTAATATTTAATATATCACTTGGATTTTTTTGAATGTCATACATCGAATATGTTGCTTTCTCGGAAGCGATAGCCATCTTTGTACGTGCATTCATTCGTTCGTTCATTCATTCATTCATTCATTCATTCATTCATTCATTCAAAGAATTTCCACGAATTCGACTTCGTATATGCAAGGACATTTTCATTTTCTCTATTTTTGTCCCAAATTCCCTTGGAAATCGTTTCATATTCGGGCATTTGCATGAACTAATGAATTTCCACACTCGCACTCCAAGCTGTTTGTTCCAGGAACATCAGTCCGCCAGCAGTACGAGACATCTATCCCATGGCATGGGGTCCAGGCTGCCTCTTGACCATCAAGTTGGCCCGCAAAAGACGTCATTACATTGCAGTCGTCAAACTTTTCATATGAATTGGTTTTGAAAGTACATTTTGAAAAGTGCATTTTCCTCTTTGCTCTATTTCGCGAGCATTTGTAACAAGTCCACGGCTGCGTGGAGTCAGCCGCGGGCTAGAATTTCAAAGCGATGAATTATTTCGGATGTCGGAAGCTCAGATTTATGAGTTCCTCACTAGCACTCACTCCCAGATTGAAATCTCTTTGCGTGCTTTCTATAACTTCTCCCCAAAGAGCAGTCCACAAACACATAACATCGCGTGCCGGCGGGGTTCTCAAAGCCCTGCCATGCCATGTGTACGAAGGTACGACAAATCCATTAAACAAGCAAGGAAGTCTTAAATAGAGCGGCACCACTCGCCACTCAACGATCTCGGGGCCAATTTTCGGCTGTTGTGCCGTGGAGAATGAGTGAGGGTTGTCATTGTGGATTTGAGTGAGTTCATCACGATTGCAAGGTCTTTCCGCGCTGCAATCCTTTGGGACGTTTTTCTCAGCCTTTTTGTAACGCTCTAATGCCCTTTGTTTCAGTGTATTTGTTCCATTGTTACGCCCATCCGTTGCTTTGTTTCCAAAGTCCCTGTGACAGTATTTTTTTTCCAAATTGCATTGTTCACAGGTGCTATTGATCTGTTAATTGTTATAGGAAACCAATTTATTTCACCACACCTCTTTTTTTCGTTCATCTACTCAGTTTGCAATTCCTGCACCTCGTGATATTGTCGGTCTTCTTCTTCACAGGCCCCCAAATTTACGGATTGTCCGGCCCTATTAGGTGTGAGTGAAGGATTCTCGATTAGTTTTCTTAGCTCTTCCTTAAATCCTCTGATTTCCTGGCTATCTCCCTTAATAATCCCGCTTTATGGGATCCGCTACATTTGCTGTGCCAAGAAACACAATTTTTGATCTCTCCTTTCGATATTCTACTTTTTATGTCAAATCTATCCATCCCTTCGGCGCTTATCTTAGCCTATTTCAACAACTTCCTCCTCTTCGGAGGCTTGCAGGGTTCCTCACCTAGAAATTTAGATGTCCACACTAGCTCTGCTACAGGGAAAGCAAATTGGTTCGAGGCAGCGTCCCAGCTCAAGATTTTTTTTTGAGATTTCAACGCTAAAACTCCCTGAAATCCCGCATTGGTTCCGGAGCCAAGGCGGAATTGCAGGGTTTTCGGACCGTGAACGCCTTTCCCAGTCATGCAGGAAAGACAGTTCTATTCTGTTAAGGAGTGCCTGAGGAACCCTTACGAGGAATATGAACTTTCTTAGGAAATGCGCTCTTTGGAGTGAATTATTCGGAAAGCTTATTAGCTCCGCCCCCGGCTCCTCCCAAAGGCTCCTTAAAAATTTGGGCTCGGAAATGGGGTTTTTCACCAGTCTTGCACGGAATAACGAGTACCGTTGTGATCATCAGCTCTAGGAGATTCTTTTAACGTTGAAATCTCGAAAACGATCTTGAGGTGGGACGCTACCTTTAAGTAAATTTTAGCTCGAGAATACGTGCTTAGATTCACCATACAATATCTGCTCTTGGGCTAATAAAACGTTAACCAAAAAAGGTTAACGTGACTGGTTACATTATGAGATGTTAATGTGAGGAAACGGAACATGGGACGTGAAAATGGGTTTGCATCTGGTTTCGCCTTGCTAGGTGCTTATTAATCCTAGCTCGGGTCGTTCCTATAACTTTCGGACCCCAATGAATCATTGAGATTACCCATGGTAAGGGGGTCAAAGTACCCAAATTTACCCTTCACCTGCCACTCATCCACATATGCCTACCTATGTGTGACGTTGGCTGTACTCAGATGCTGTCCACAAATGATTATGGTTTTTAGATCTTACCAATGATATTTCTCAGTCGCGATTCGAGAATTCAGCTAGCAAGCAATTTTGTGCTTGAGAGCTGGGTGCTGATCATGTTATGGCTGAAATAGCTGGATGGTTCGCCACCATCGTATTTATTCATGTGTTTCTTCATGTGTTTACTCATGTGTTTCCATCATTCTCACCCATTGATTTACTTTCCATCTCCCTCTGTCTCTTTCTTCTTTCCACCACATCATTCTGGCACTTTGCAAACCTTGTTTACAAACAGAATATCACATACTCCCTATATATAAACCATATGTGCAATTTTTAAATTTTTCTACTTGTGTTTATTTATTTATTTACTGAATACACCACATACAGGTGCACTTTCAGAAGTCGTGTGACACCATTCAGCAGGAAATAGTTAAATCTAAGACAAAGAGTTGAACAATACCTATTAGCTCGACCATTTTTCTCCTAGTATGTATATGTTTTTTCCTCATATTTTGAACGAAATAGACCAGAACGAATTGTAACCCTGCAATTGAAAGAAGTACTCTTAGCTTTAAAAGTGAAATATGGTTGGAACCTCGTTCGTTTTTCTAACCTATATGCTATCTTCAATATTTTGTCGTTCCACCATGGGACAAACATCCTCAGAAAATATGAAGAAAAGAATTCTTTCAGATGACGGCAGATCTTTAGCTTTGAAAGTTGCAAAGAACACACTTCCACATGTTTATTTACTAGCAGAGTTGCTATCGCTGTAAGTGGCAGCAGCTCACTTCATCCGGAAACAACATGAAACGTGTAAACATCTTAGCATCTTCGCGAACACGTGCGAATATATAAGCTTCTCTAAAAAAACTGTTATGTATTGAGGTTGCCGTATTTTTCCAGGATTGGGTTACCCTTTTGGGTTTCCATTTAAGAACTTGGTTCTTCTTTTTCATTTCGTTTTCTCTAAGTTTTTCAGCAATTTCTCGGTGCGAGGGCAGAGAGTGAGCCCTAGAAATTCTTGGGGAACTCCCGATGGCCCACGGAGCCATGCTAGCTGGATTTTGCATCCGATTTCACTTATATTTGCTCTTCCAGATGCTAACATGCACTTATAACAGCGTTTTCGGATTTCGGAAACGGGCTGTGGACTCACCGCCAAGGACATCCATCATTCTCACATTTCAACGTACACACGGACGGGCAACCACCCGGAGGACATGCCCGGCCGTTGTGGGAGGTCAGGCGGCGGACGAGTGGCTCATTTGTAATACATCTCTTTCAACTCACCCCGCTCATAAATCTTCCTAAGAAGTTGTTTCCTTTGTAGTGGAGTGTACTTTCGCCACTTGAAGCATAGCTCCTAAGGCTGCTGCTGGCTGGTCGCTTGTACGAGTTGTCTGATGGGTCATCGGCCACGCCCACGCACATTTCAACGGGGCTTTCGGCAGTGTTGTCAGGCGTGGCCGTCTGGTGGACGTGGGATGTCCTCGGGGCTGGTGTCTGTTGCTTTCTTGAGAGATCTTCGTTATGGATATGCCAAAGATTTGAGGATTCCTTGTATGGTTTGGTATCCTCTGCTTTTCTGTTGTCTTGTTCTCCTTTTTTTGCTGATTTCACACCAGATTTATTTTCGGGAGGTATTTTCAAGACGCAAACAAGTTTCTCGGAGAGAATATTCTTGAAATTTCGTAATAAAATAACTTAGGGTGTGGACCTACAAGGATTGATGGAAGGGCCTTAGTTCCGTATTTGGAAAGTCCGTGATTGCGGAGTTTTACATCACTTTGACCCCTGGTTCTTGAACAGACAGCAAGAACTGCCCCCACCTTTGACTTTGATAATTTCCACAATTCAGAATCTTTTAGTTCACCGTCTTCCATATTTCTTTCATTATTTCATCCCTCTTTTTTTTATTGTTGTAGACCAGTAAATTCTCACAAAAAAGCTATTTAGGTACATAACTTTGTACTATTTACGTTTTGCAAGAAAGAAGTCACCCTCACCATTCATCCTGATGTGCTCAACTGAATCCTCCCACCCGTACTCTCCTAGATTCCTGATCTCTTCCGCTTATGTAGATGTGCTTGCGTCAGCAGTTTGGCCCTCTATTAATCCATTCGCAATTTATTTCCTCGATCTTGAGTTATTGTATGGGAAAAAGACAAATAACCATTTGTTGTGGAGAATTGTGAGCCATAAAACTGCAGAAGAGAAACAGCATCGCTGACTTGGTTTGACGTTAGAGGGTTGGTCTAATAGGAGCATCAAAGAGCACAACCTTTGCAATAAATTTGAGACCATATGGATTTGCTCGTAAGTGTGGCAATGATGATACAGTGGCGAACTTCTCGTTTCATAAATATGCAATAAACAAAATAAAAAACCCAATAAAGTGAACAAAAGCACCGACTAGATCACATAGGCCGACTCAGCTGGTTTTCAGCTGCAATCACAGCGTTTCTTCTTCTCTTTCTTAGCCAACTCATCCCTTTCTCCTCATTTCTTCAACGCGATCAACCTTTTTGCCCTAATAGGCGTTTCAACCACCTTCGGTACCAGTCTAAGGCTTTCTGGAGCAATTTTTTCCTGAGATAAGATATGGTAGAAAATCAACTTGACACTGCGCCCTATATTATTCTCAGAAAGTGTTACCAACTCCAAACTTAAGCTCAGGTTCTCGAAATTTGGCAGTGCTTCCACCTTACCTGAATGGTACAATGAATAAGAAGCCATTCATGGGAGAATACAGTAGAACTATGGTAGTTTACATAGACCCTTTCAAGGATTTTTTTACCGAATTGTCAAACACAATTTCCACCAGAAACACACTAAGCAGTACCCTGAGAAAGCGAATTTTTATTTAAAAAACACAAATGACAAGAGTAGATCTATATATTTCCGGACGAAAAAGCTTGAATTCTTGAGTCATCTGGTGCAGTTTGCAGATTCCTTTCTTCTTTAGATTTTCAGGTAGGTCCAAGCGTAGGATCATCACTAACTGAGGCAAAATTCGAATGCTGTACGGCATTACTTCTTAGGGAATTGCCATAGGTCCAAAGGTAAAGTTACGCATGGGTCGGAAGTTTTTCCAAGTTGAGCTAGCGCAAGAGTGATAGTGTTACTGGAAGGTTTCCTGACGGTAGTACGACTTTTGACTCATTGACTTCGAGGCTCCTATGGACTGTTGATTTCTAGGGTTCTCCTATTCCAGAGCCAAATTTGTAGTTACAATCAGAACTACACTTTTTCACTCACTTTTGAAGTGTATTTGCTTAGTCATGAAGCTTGTCCCCGATTCCATGACTGATCTAGCTGTACCCAAGCTTTGTGAAGTCAGATGTTCACCTCGGATGGATTGTTTTAATCTGACAAGAAAACTCCTTTAGTTTCTCGTTCATCATGCTTTGTGTCATTTTTTTCTCTAGGAAAATAACATAAATGAGGGCCAGTAATTGATTCATCGAATATTCGAAAAAATTCTAAAAGTCGAGCTGTATGTTCTGTCCCAGGTGGAATGGTGCTCTGTCTCACTTTGCTTTCTTATAGGTCTTCTCAACCCATTTTGTCAATTCATTTTATTTATTCTATGATGGCTTCTCTGCTCATTTCATTTATTCTTTGCTGGCTTCTTTACTTATTTACATACTTATTCATACATGCACTTACGTATTAAAACCAGAACGTCGTTCTAAGTAAAAGTAAAATTTGATGAATTTTCTAGAGAAAGTGATGTTTCCCTGTTTTCATTCCTGTTCATGTTCTCACTGGCCTTAGCAGATCTTCGCGATGTATCTAATAAACTAGTCAGTGGATAAACAAATAAAATAAATGTGGACGTTCCCGTAAAAAATGGAGAGAATAGCGAAAAAGGGAGAAGCAGAGAAATTGACAGAACCGGCTTTCATTATTGTATTATTTCGTTATATAGAGAGTATACTAAAACCAAAGATCATCACATGAAGGGGGATCGCCGTACAGTGAGGATACATTCAGAAATATTATGAACTTATCACATTTGTGTAATCCGAACCCCAGTGAGGCACAAAAATAAACAAAGTGGTGGAAAAATGATAGGATCCTTTGGCAACGTCCACCGGGGGAGGGAAATTTTTTCGACTTCGTTCTGGGGTAAATATTCGCTGCAGTTTCTTTGTCCGTCTTATGTTTTACCAGAGTTCGAGTTGTTTTGCCTACCTAGACTGGATTCCATCTCGTCTATCAAGGCCAAATTTTCCCAGCAAGATTTGCTTTGCCAGAAAGTGTCCACGAATCTTTCTTAATCTACTGAATTTCCGGAAAAGGTGAAAGAGCGAGCTATCAAACTGAAATTGCCAGAGTTGGCTTGAACCAGATTGGTTCCAACGAAAATGGGCAAAATTCGCAAACGGTTCTTGACACAATGGATTCTAAAGGCCAAATTTGACCATCATGGATAGATGGGAGTTTAGCCTTACCACTAGCGTAAGCCTTAAATTGGAAATAATCATGTTCTAGACGGAAGGAGTCTTTTTTCCTTATTTTCACCTCCTCAACTATTTATTTTCTTTATTTTTTGTTAAAGCCTTCAACTAAACGAATATATGTATTTCTGTTTCTCCTCCCCAGTTGTTTATCACTGTGCTGTAACTCAGCATGTTGTCCCAGAATGTCATGGCTTGCCAATCGGCGTGTTGGTCACGCTCGCCTAGTTTGTTTAGGGCGGCGTATCGCTGGCCTAACCGACCGTTTCCACGCTTCAAAGCATCATCTGCGGAAAATATATTAGCACGCGACTGGCCGGGCCGCGCCGTTCGCCGCGGGCCTGCCTCCACTACTGAGACGCGCGCATTTTTCACCTCACTCCCCGCCGAGCTGACACATTCATCTCCTGGAAGTTCGCAACGCATCCAATTGATATGATGGCGTTGTCTGAGCGGCGTTGGCCGCGGTTTTTGTGGAATTCTGAGAAGCTGAAGAAAGGACGTCTGCGCCTTTGTGCTACTGCTGCTGCTGCTGGCGTTGCACATTCTCTTACAACGAATTTCTTCAGGATTTCAGTAGAAAAACTTCCAGTCTTCCTTTGTTCTCAGCACCTGCAGCCTCGAAACTCTCCACTGTTCTTTTCCTCGGAATACTTTGTGGACAATCTAGTGCACTTTGCCTAGGGACACTGCCTTAACAATTCTTCGAAGTGTTTAATTGCACACTAAAAACTGAGAGAGCACAATGTTAATTGTGGCCGTCTGCCTAGAATTCCTCGAAATTACTGGAAAATTGGAGTCGCCGCGAACAAGTGCAGCCAGTAAGTACGAGTTGTCTCAACCACAGTCACTGGTTTCCTCTAATTCTTGTCGAGTGGTGTTGTATACGCTATGGATGTTCTCTTGGATTCCTGCCAAGGAGTTTTGAACCGTTGTGGCTCCTCTATTTAGAATCCTCTATTTAGTTATTTATAAGACACGATAGATTATTTGTTCATTTATTTATCCTCATTTACACCAGAACAAGTTGCCTACAACCCAAAACCGAAAAGCAAGTTGTCGGCACACGTTAACCCCAAAGCAACTTGCAAACAATCTTCTAACTAGCAAATCGATGTCGATACGTTTGACATCATCATGAGATCTAGAAACAAGTCGTTGACAACCGTTTTTTCCGACAACTTCTCGAAAAGTAAACGCCAAAACAAGTTTTTGACAAGTTTATACGAGCGACAACTCGTCGGCAAGGAAGGGTAGACACAAGTTGTCGACATGCTTTTGGACCAACAACTTGTCGACAATAAAAGTGGAGAACAACCCTTTGACAAGGTTTGAGGTGATCAGATTCCAGATGCGATCGGAGACTTGTTGGCCGAATGCTTGTCAACAAGTTGTTTTGGGGTGATGAGGAGGAAAAGAATTTTGGAAATTTTCACTTTTTCTCTGACGCCCTCCCTCATGGAAGTGTAGAGTAATCTAAAAAAAATATGATTGTACAATAATAAGCTGATAATGACAATAATGACATGATAGAATATACATATAGTAAGTTCCCTCTAATTCCTCACGCTAGGGTTTCATTTATACCAGGATGTTTTCTCAAACAGGCGAAATTTTAGTGCTCCCCTCTATTTTATACATTTTTTATTCTTTAGAACACAACATACATGTCACCAAAAGTGAAACCCGTAGACGCCTCCAAAAGAAATTCTTCAGGATTCAAGCTGTTATCACCCAGATAGGACGGGTTTTCAATGGGCGATGTGATCGTTGTGCTCTCTTTACCCATTATGTACTTGTCATCTGGCTGAAAGGACTTTCTCGAACCTACCGTTTCTCTGCAGCAGGAAAACTCGTCCACTGTAGAGATTACAACCTTGAGAGTTTAGTGAACCTATTGGTGAGCAACGTGAGGCGCAGAGTGTTAGTAACTAAGGCACCCATTTTTTGGAGAAGCTACGTACATGCTATGTTATTGCATAAGTATGAAAAATCTAGTAAGGATCTTAGTTCTGAATTTTCCAAAAAGTATGAGTTCTGAATTTTCCAAAAAGTATGACGGCTGTCATCAAGAGCTAGTTCAGGGGCCACCCTGCACGAACCTTCAGTTTAAACTCTTTTTCAGGAGCAAACAGTGTCGCTTTTTGACTACCCCCCTTTGAAGCCAATACTTCAGTGTTTTAAAGCGCCGCAAAAAGGAAGAGGTATTGAGTCTCAAGTTACATCAGCAGGTCCAACTCCTCGGCTAGGGTCGTTATTCAAACAAAAACAATACTTGTCTCATCTTCAATAGCTCCCACGGGTGTACTACTACCCGACTATGTATATGCACTTTCAAAACTAGCATTGGTGGCGATGTCTCGCTTCATTTCCTTTTTATAACGAGCTTTTGAAAATGTAGAACATCTAGCAAGGGCCACTGTCTTTGCGGGAGGGGGGTTTCCAGGAACACTTAGGAAATTTTCCGCACTGCGTAATCCTAACAAACCATTCTGAGGACATGATAATTATTAGATTGTATGCTCTCCAAGTTCAGCAAGGAGCAGTATCACGGCCGATGGAGCAGAGCTGTGATAGAATGGTATCTCCCCATTGAAAAGAACGCCCTCCCCTGGGAAGACCTCAGACCAGATGGAGTGATTCTCTTTCATTCCGATGACATTACTGACGACAGAAAAAAGTGCTTGGTTCACTAGTGTACAAGAGTCCAAGATAGAAATCACTGGAGGACATGCTACGATCCGCAGTAAGGCCACGGTTACGTTTGAAGAACGGATCGACCAAGTAACCAAGTAAATAAGTAACGTCTTCCAAGTAGAAAATTGAAAGATATATCGTAGATGTAGAGTCAACGAATCCTACTCCACCGTGAAAAATGCCCCCAGTGGTGTTCCGCAAGATTGCGTTTTATCTCTGCTCCTCTTCAGTATTTACTCTTACGACATTCCTACCATAATGATAGGACCGGTGTGAAATGTAACGCCGATGATATCAAAATCTACTCTACAGTTTCCAATGATTGTGATGAAAATCGTTTACAGTGTGCAATTAATGAGCTGTATTTTGGTCAAACGCTTGGAATCTACCACTTTCGTGGAAAAGACTAAAGTCATACATTTAGGTGATAATAACGATAAGGCTCATTATAGCATTGATAACCTTGCACACTAATCCGTTACTGAGATACGAGACCTTGGTTTTCAAATAGTTGAAAAACTTGGTTTTGATAACCACTGCAGAACAATTGTCAACAATGCTAACAAAAGATTGTATAATCTTTTCAAGTCGTTGTCTACAAAGAGTAGTAACATATTAATTGCAGCATACACGACCTATGTAAGAGCTATTCTAGAATATGGTACGAGTGTCTTTATCTGCTTCGAAAAATCGAACATTAAAAGGATAGAAAGTGTACAAAACAACTTCTGTAGAAGGCTATATCTAAGAACGAGTAGATTCAACTACGAAAACATCCCCAGTAGTTCTGCCCGTAATGAACATCTAAATCTTAGCTCACTTCTGGAACGGAGAAAAGTCAATGATCTGGTCATGATTCACAAAATACTAACAGGCATCACCAATGTCAACATCACGAGTTTCTTTAAATTCATCACTTCCACTACTAGGGGCGATTTGAATAAAATTTCTTTCCATAAAGCACTTACATCAACAAGGTAACACTTTTCTGTCAATCGTGCAGGGACGCAGTATTTGGATCTCAGCAAAAATCATCGCATCCCTATTAAAGTGAAACAATTCAGAAAATTGGCAAAACGATTTATCAGGTCATCAAATGTAAGTAAGTAAATAAATAAGTAACTTTAGCAAGCCGTATTTTTTTCAATGTTGCTGTCATGGTTTTCTTCACTGAGTAAAGTTCGCTGCGCGTGCTACTCCACCTGCCGATCGGCACTCTTATTGGCGTGGCGGTCAAGACGTATGCCGCGGCGCGACCGCGCCGCACGCGTAGGCCTTTCAAGTCCAGGATGTTTCTTCAAATTCGGCGCACTAAATGACAACGGTGCCCCCTTCTCACAGTTTGTGGGTTCCGAAAACACTCATCTGTCCCACTCAAGCTTAGAAAAGTTGTCCATATCCATGCAGAACTGCTCGTACCCTAGAAGGCTGCAGCCGCGACGCGCACATGAATCGACCAATCACAGACCAGCAGTGTACCTCTTACTGTCTGCGAATTCTCAAACTTCATTGGTGTCACTGTTCTTATTCTCTTTCGATCCTAATGCTTCCTGTTGTAACCTGTTCAAACAGCCGTCCGTGGGCTTCACCACTGGAGCCTCCTCTATTATCAATATATGTAATTATATTAATAATCGTATATTAACACTTCAAATGTGGTACTCATTAAATAATACACAATAGTTCAATGAATACTATAAAGAGCTGCAGAAATGTGATTAGATTGTTTTTTCGTAATGATTTGATCTACAACTCTCCCATGATATGTATTAATGAATATTAATGCGTTGAATATAATAGAAATAAGTATAACATAAACATAGTATGATACATACAATGTGAATGATGCATAGATATACGAGATGTATGCTATTATATTAAGTCTTTTCTTTGAATTTTGATCCACTGCATTTCTATAGGTAAAATAAATAACTAGAATTGTAAATAATAAAATAAAATAAATAAAATAAAAATAAACAGCACCGCCCACTGGTCTAGAGAATAGCACCGCCCACTGGTCTCACCACCCACTGAAGTAGAGATGCATGGGACCACCCACTGATGTCGAGATCGCGACTACAAACCGCGCTTCCGATTAAGTGGAGGTGAAAAATTTCCTGAGCGATTTTTCCTTGGATTTCCAGCCATTCTTCAATAAACAAACCGGTCCTGTTGTTTCTACAGATGATCGTCCTCTTTCTTAACGAGGTCCTTCTCCTCTCTCTCTCTTTTTTCTCTTTCTCTTCCTGCCTCTCGTAATAATAACGATCTCCTTGATTCTCATCATACTTCTCTTCCGCTTGGGTCAGTCACCCAAGACAGAGGAACCCTCCCTTCCGACTAGCTAACCATATACTCGAGTTCTCAATCCAGAGCGGCAGTTATCCGTTCCGGATTTCATTAAAAACGGGTAAATTAGTCAATTTATATAACAAGGTGCAGTCGTAGCCATAGAATACGGAGTACCGTTATTTTCCAGTGCACTCCTCGCAACAGCGGTACTAATCCCCTATTTCCTATAAAAGTGCTTTCCATAAAACATTTTTGTAATTCAATCCGAGACATGTGGCATTAGCAATTTAATCAAAATGGCAAACACTGTATATGTAGATGTTGAATGAGCAAACACTAAGCCGACGGGTTTTTGAAGGATTTAGGGGGAAATCTGATAGTGAAGATTGTCCATTTTATTAATTTTTTGGATGAGGATGCAGCATTTAAGTTTTCCCACTTGGATTGAATAACTCCCTCATAACATCTTTGCCATACCTTGCTTTATTTCCATGATATTCGAAGGATTTTGTGAAAGCTCAGTCTTCTCTTGGCTTCCCTTTACCTCGTTGGGATTCATTTCAGCGGAGCTTTGCTTCTCCAATATTTCACTTTCAAGCCTGAAATATTATTACTCAGCTAATGGCATTCCCTTTTTTTGCACTGTTGTTAATCAAGTTATTACCCACATGGGGATCCAGTCTCGTTACCAGGGCCCGTATCCATGGACGTTTCTAGGAAAGTTCTAAAATTTCCGCCCACATAGGAAGGACAAGTTTCTCCAGCGGAACATGGCGATTTTCACTTACTTTACCTTGTTCTTTCTGACTGAAATGGATCGCTCGGTAGAAATGGTGAATTTTCATCTGGAAAACTCGTCCACCTTGCAAGGATGGGGAGGTCGCAATTTCAGTGGTTTTCTGGGAATTTCATAAATACAGGTACTTTTTCCACTCAGAGAATGTTCCAGGAGCTTACCATACTCTCTAGCTTACCTTTAACTCGCTATTCACTACGAGTTCTCACGAACGTCACCATGCATTGTTCTGCGAATTTTCTGCTCCTCTGCTTCCGCTGGCTTACGACATAACATCTTTCGTTCATAGATCCATCTATCACATGCTACCTATTTACTCATCCAGAATCTTCTATGATATTTTCGGTAATCCTTCTCGCTTACTTCATGCATTCTTTCGCGTGTTTTCACCCCGAAAACACACATCACTCGTAAGACATCACATCGCTCACGTCTCAAGCCAGCTATCCTTCTGGACTCAGCAGAGCAGATCCTGGTGTTCCTTGGTTTTCGCTCTGGAGCGAATGGGCAATAATACCAGGCTGTGATGTCGTGAAAACCACCCTCGATTGCTGCTGCACATGTCCACTCGCATAAAGTCACTTGGCCATGATTTAGCGCCCAAAATCACTTCCTTGCGGGACCAACACGAACGCGAGTAGACGTTTACGATCGTAGTAGCGCTCTAGCGCTTGTTGTCCACTAGGATTTCGCGTCTTTTTGCATTCAGTTCACACACAACACCATCCCCGATGGGGGCGAGTTACTCGCGGACGACGGCCGCGGTCCAATCCCATAGAACTCGGCATTCGACCTCAATTGAATTTCGTCAATTGCAGAGCACTGACTGCTCACTGCTCAGTGCTCACCGACTCGCCGACGGCATTGTTCCAGAAGCTTTCCAGACGCTAGCGAGTTCAGCTTTTTCCAGAAAACCAGGAGTTTGTGGGAAATCTCTCCATATTGGGTGCCCAGCTGAGCACTAGGTTGCAAGGGACTTCTACCCGCTTTGTTTTGTGTGTTTTCTGCGACTACTCCAGCGTCGCCCCTCGCGAGTAAACAATTCCACGCTCTGACAGCTCCGATTTCATATGCATTTCGTGCTTGAATACAGGAACATATGTATGCGGTTCAGAACCGTGGACGGCCATAGGAGCACCTGGGGCGAGTTCCCAGGGCTGTAGGGGAAGAAATGCTGCCCCTATAATATTAGCTCTAGTCCAAAGAAAATATCCTCATCAATTCGTGTATGTTTGAGGTGCAGAGCGTGTTTACAGTTTTTTTCCTCATATTCCCTTGCTTTTTTTCTAAAAAGAATCTTCCTATGAATTCCATATTTTGTGTTTTCTAATCCTAGTGTTTTGTTTTTTCTTCTGACTCTCGCGTACTAGTTCAAGTGCCTATGTTTTTCTTTTGGTGCACCCAGAGTACTTCTAACAAATAAATAAAAAATAAAACCAAATAAATGAATAAAAGATGATTCACTGTTTCTTGCATCTGTCCCAAGAATTACATTTTCAGTTCCCATGAAAGAATATTTCTGAAGAAAATACACACCCTCTGCACCCAAATAACATTACTAAAACGTCATTCCCATAAAGAAACTGAACAGAGGGAAGCAGGGAGAGAGATCATGGAATGAAGGAAGGAAGAGAGAAGAAAACGAAGGAAAGGAAATGGAAAAGTGAGAGGAAGAGCTGCAATTTTTCTTTCGGTTTCTGTTCCAAGAGCGTCATTCACTATGTCCTTACCAAGCCACCCGTGCTATATTTTTATTCCATTGCTAATTTTGCCTCACCTTCTGGACCCGGATGCGTCACTAACAGGATGGGTTATTTCCTATCCATAGATGTGCTTACCTACCTATGGCTTGCTGCTGGTCATAGACAACTTCAAGTAGTGTTCAACATGTTGATAGGTGCTAAGTAAAGTGTAAATTTAGGCAGGTTAACGAGTTTACCATGGGTAATCTCGATTATGCACTGAGAGTGACTTTGGTTTGATTTGTGGAAAACAAACATTTCCACCGCATTTGAAAACTTTCCCGATTTCCTTGTCTTCTTTCTGGAAATCCAATCCATCCATAAATTTTGACGATTTTGACGTGCAGAACTGTTTTTATGCCCAAACTTAGCAGAATTTTTCATTGTGCCACGGTTAATCTGTTGTATACCTATGACCGAAAGTGAAAATGACCTAAAGTTGTGCAGTCGCTCAAAATGTACTACTTTGGCTTTCGAACTAAACGCCTCACTGAGCTTCAAGCCTATTTCCATATGTAGATTCCAATGTTAGCTATGTTGGTTGGAGCTTTTTTCCGAGCAGCAGCCAGAAAACGCCAGTCGGTCGCTTAAATACAAACTAAATTTGCCCAGCATGCCCTTTGCCCATCACGTTTCAGTAAAATTTCCATAGCTGTAGCCTAGTCTGCCATGCTTCCAGAGTTTGGTTGGTCTCCGGTGCTCTCCTAGATCTTTTCTTTGAGAGGGTGCTCTCATCCGAAAAAAGAAGAATAAAATTACTTTTCATGGAACCCCGATCCACAAGAGAATTTTGCCTTTTCCCCGCGCGATATCGTGCTGTAATCCAAAAATGTGCTCCAGCTATAGTCTCTGATGTCTTTTACATGCTTAGAAAGAGTTTATTCACTATAAACAACGAGGTTTTTCGTTCGTTCGCTAGACGGCCGACTTAACAACCGAAGCGACGTGTGTAAGCTGCCTGGTCATCTTCTTATGGTCACCACGTTGACCTTTTCAAGAGCTGGGCTTTTTTATCTCCTTAGCGGGTTATGGATTATTTCGTATGGTAGTCTATCTTATTTTGCGCGTGCATGTCAACTTTTTAGCCCATAAGACTGTGTTTTTCCGGGAATGTCCACGTATCCAGAGGGTGCAAAAGGCACTAGTGACGATTTATGTGGGAAAAATACCTCTGTCTATACTTTTGCACATTTTTCAGCGCTTTTACATTTTTGTACCCTACAGTTGCAACCTGCTTGATGCATGGGAATATGTAGAAGAATCAATTTCTTTCAATTTTTTTACTCTTCTCTTCCTACTCTATTACTCTAACCCATTATTTTTCCTGGGAAACTTCACACAATGTGCTTGTCCCAGCGAGTAATTCCTGCCACCAGCATTACCATGCATGTCAAATTCATTTCCAGAGATTTGAAGGTGGCAATATATCCGCTTATTAGATTAGAACGCGGCACATTTCTTCAATAATTCGATTCCATATCCCAAATAATAGCTGTTTATCCGTTTCCGTGTACCCTTTTTACACTGTTGTTAATCTTATTCCCATCGCATCTAGTCCATTGAGATCTAATTTTATTATTATAACTCGAACAACACCGTTTACAGCTGCACACCATCCTTAAGAGAAACAGAGCAACAACTAAGGCATCCTGGGAATTGCCTTGGAGAAGTGAACAGCAGATTTTTTTTGGAGCATGAATGGAAAGTTTTGGACTTCGCGCCCTTTTTTTGGGACGGAAAATTCTAGGATAGCATTTTTGATTTTTCTACTATTGTTATTTAGACATGGTGGAAAAGCAGCACGAGACACTGAGGTTCCTGAGGTTTCACAAAGATTTTTGAAACTCCTCCCTTCCTTCTAATGTCGTAATTTCTGAAAACAAAAATCATTCTATAAAACAGCTAATGAACTGCAGTGGACTAATTTCTCGTCATTTTTGCTGCTATTTTGCTACTGCGATTTTGTCATGAAATTAGGATCTGCAATGATTTTGTTGAGCTTCCACTGAAGGCAGTTCAAGGATTATTCCTTCTGGAATGGGTATATTCCCTACCTCAGCAAAAGGGAACTCCACAAATATTGATTTTATACTTAAATCTCACGTACTTGCCTACTGATGAAATGCCATATTTGAATATTTTTCCCTTTTCTCCCCTGAGATTTTTGATTCGCTGAGCAAGTAGGAGCCGTAGAATTCCACTGCCTTAATCAGAATATTTGCTGTTCTTGCTTTTTTTTCTGAAGCAAGCTCTGAAGCGGAAACGTGATTCGTTATGCTGGTGGCACGTGGAATTCTGCTTCTGCTTCACATGAAAACTCAATATTTTGCCCTTTCAAAATTGAATTCGGTGCCGAACGGACAGGCCTACATATATGATGCTTTTTTGAAGTTTTTTGACGTGCTTAAGTAAATAAATGAGGTTGTGGAGCAGTTAATGTTTTCATACGTAGTTAACCGTACTTCGCAATGGAAGTGTCAGTAGCACCAAGAAGGATATTCTTTGACGTGCAATCAGGTTCCTCTTGAGAGATTTGGTGGTTTTCTTGAAGTAAGTGAAGGTTTGATGAATTTAAATGGTATACAACAATTTTTTTCGGTCATTTCCTGCAGCACTAAATTGAAAGACCTTCTTTACTAAATGGTGAGCAGCTAATTCCTGAGCAACCTCGACTTCTGAATAATGGTTTATAGCGGAAGATTAAATAACTAATTAATCTCTGGAGGAAAGATGTGCATTTTTGTGAACTGTAAAAGAAACTCTAACCTTTCATTTTCCCATGAAAATCTGCTACATTCTCCTGTCAGTATTATCGTGGTTGCGTTTTACTACACAGTACTATAAGCCCTTAAACCAGAGCAAAGTTGAGCTCCATGTGCTCTTTTATTTTGCACTGCAGCTGAAAAAATATTATTGTCCTCAGGGCTAAAACAAAACATGATCTGATGAAGGCTTAATACTACATATTTCTGCCCTTGGATAGAGACCTATTCAAAATTGACACTTTACCCTGAATAGATTACTGTTCAGATAATTTGTTTGTTTGTTGTTCATTGGTTGTCTATTTGTCAGTTTCTTCTTTATACGACTGTTTCCTCATAAGTTTCCTTACACTTCTACGTAGTTGTATTTACCGCCGCGTTATAAATATGAAATAAACAAAAGGTAGTGCGAAATTATAAAGGAAGGAGATAACCGCAAGCTTGAGCAGTTCTCATCATGGTAACTAGTTGGAGTTGTTATTACTGCTTCTTACCCTTGTAGTGGAAGGGATTAAAAAGATATAAAGACAAGTTTCAGCTGAAACTACAACTACTTAAGTATATTGCATATTATATATTACATACATACATTATATTATATACTACATATCACACATATAAAATCTCTCTTATCTTCTGGATATGTCCCGTTTTCACACGGAAAGTCCGAAAAAATCTGCATTTTTGTTCCTATCTTGAATCTTTTTTTTTTTGAGGGACCTCCGCTAAAATATGAGAATGTTGTACCTCCATACAGATTTTTGATGCTCATAGCATTCTGTCTGGTGCGCCTTTTTTGTATTTTAATGGATAAATCTGTATTCAGTGTCTATAGTGATGTGTTCTGCTGCAACGGTTTCGCTGGAATCTCATCCTAGGCATTCTCTAGAAGAGCATGTTCTCCATTTCAAAGAGAAATAGAACGTGATCCTTTCAAGAATTTCCTGGATGAGAAGCTTGACCTCTAAATGGACAAAAACTTTTACTTCAATCCTTGATTTCCTCTAGCTCACCTCCAACTTGTTGCTTTTCTTCCCACTGTATTTTTCTAATCTGGTACTGCCTAGTATTGTTTGCTTAATTTGGCTGTCTTAGTGTTTGGTGCACATTTGAGCCCAGCAAAGAAATAAATAAGTAAATAAATGAATAAAAAGTCTGGTGATGGGGAATGAACTGGTTAGCATTTTCTGCTTCGGATTGCAACGGGAAATCAGACGATGCCTCGATGTCTGAGAGATGACTTCCTCCACCTCATTTCTCTTCTATCCATTATTACCTACCTGCTCTATAACGTACCTGTTAGTACGTAGAGGCATGACGAGGTGATTTTCTGAATAACCCGTTGATAAACCAATCAACGCGCCACGATATCAGCAACTCTTCGACTCTCTCCGCCACTAATGACATCGCGGCGTTGATTGGCTTTGATATTATTGGACTTGGGCCGCCTCTGGAGAGCCGGACGAAGAGCACAAATTCATTTCTTCCGCTTCCTTGGGATCTCCAGCAAACAAATGGGCGTTTTACCCTAAAATGAGGACTGTTACGTTACTGCTTCTTGGTGGGTGTTCCCCGAGATCAAAGCCCACGGGAAGCTGGCGCTGATCCACGTCATTACTCGTTGCATTGCCTAATCCGAGGTCATTTCTACAGCTGATGCAACTCTCATTACTCGCGCTGGCGTCGCTGGCGAAACGCAAAACGCGAATCCATCGACATCGCGGCGAAAAATCGTCGACATTTGATTTGTGCAGATTGCCGTAGTTGTATGATGATTGACGATTATGCGCAGCAAGTGCAATTTATCCGAAACTCCAACCCAGGCAGCCCCGGAAATCCTCCAGGATATCCACCTCGTCTGCAGCTATCCTCGTTTTCGCAGTTGTTTTCGCATACGCAAATTAAATCGCGTGCGAATGTTCACCGAGATGTTTCTCAGTTTTCAATTTGTCTCCACCATGAGCTCCCATGCGTCTGGTCTGGTCGTTCCTCAATATTTTGCTGCAAGATCTTTTTTTAATTTTAGACTGACATGTGAGGATGAGGTTATTGCTGAGGTATTTGCTGCTCTTTATTCTAACACGGATCGAGGTCCTCTTCGCTGTCAAGTGTTACTCTTGTGCAAATGAGTTTATAGTATGGGTGAGTATCTATTATTTCTAATAACCACTCAGGTAATGCTTTCGAGAAATTGTTAATTTGATTTCTATTTTTATTCATGTGGTATAAATACACCATCTTTGATTTTTCCTTCGAAAATAGTGGATTTTCAAGAAATCTTTGAGGCCTATTCTGAAATCGGACAAGTTCAAAATATCGTAAATCTTCAGAATTACCCGGTCCATAGGCGTTAGCGCCCATTACACTGGGGCCCTACAGAAACACGTCTGCTATGTACTATAATTTGAATAATAGTTGCTTTGAGTGAAGGCTGAGAGGTACATTCTATGTACTGCATAACAGCGCTATGCGAGAACTAGTCCCCGTCTTTTTTCTTGCCCATTGCGCCGAAAACTCACTTGAACTTTTCTTCGAGTTGTTTCGTACCACTTAAGATTTTTCCCCTCCAGATTTTTTTGGTTCTTTCTTTTTTCTTGGAGCCTGGACCGCATTATTGAGGGGGGGGGGGTTAAAAACAGTGGAAGTATGACATCAGGCCACCTCTCTGCAGCACTTCGTTTTTGATGAGGGTACAGTTTCTTCTGTGCCTATCAGCCAAATTAATTTGCGAATAATGATGACTATTCCCTTAAAAAAACACCTATTACTTGTATATGAATAGCAAATTTTACAGTGAAGTTACCCGGGGCAAAAGCCTTGTGACCAATGTGGTAAGTGGTAAAAGTTGAATGTAGTAAGGTAGCACGCGGTGCCACCAATCGGAGAGAAAACGATCGATCAAAAGATAAAAGGAAACGTGACCGCTCGAGGCGGCGATAGCTACGAAGAACTGAGATGCGCTGGTAGCCCTGCGCGGCCATTGAGCGGTCATGATGATCTACCGATCATCACCGTCCTTGGACCGTGTCAGGTACGGTACCCAATCGCTTACCAGGAAGCAATCGCATTCGCGACAGTTTCTGTGAATTCTAGAAGAAAGGCACTGTTCACAACACGCTTGCAGTAATCCAACATAAATGCCTTACTGTATAAAATGGATATCAATTCGGGTATAGTACCTTTAAAAAACCCTGCTGTACAGAGTTCGAGCTGATTAGTTCCACCACTAGGTGACGTAGCCTGAACTTTTATAGCGAATCCTACCCAGAGGTTTTTCGGGAGAAGTCCACAAAATACATATGGTCTGTTTATTCGTCATTCCTAAGCTAATTATCCAAGTGAGCAAACATTAGCGGCAGTAAGCGTTTATATGCTGCTTTTCACCACTCTATTAATCTTCCTCTTATTCAATTACTTCGCACATACGCAAATATTCAGCAATGGCGTCATTTCTTCTTGAAAAGGAACTATGCGCTGGCGTCCAGCGATCAGGAATGTGTCCATCGGTGGGCCAATATTTTCCATTTTTCTTTTCTTTTCCTCTTTTATAGCTCTGTACATATCTCAGCTTGCTTTTTCTGCAGATAATGAAGTCTAAGTTCTGTTAAAAAGTAGTGAAGGGAAGACTTTGAATTTTCCAGTGATTATAAGCCAGAATCCATGCAGAACTGCCATTCAACCTGCTTCATTTTCTCTTTAAATGGTACAAATAGAGAAACAGGGCTGACAAAGACTCTGGGTAAGTTGCTTTTATCCACATCCTTTTCTTGCAATAAACTCAGAAGATTCCAACTTTGTGTTTATTCTTTAAGATACGTTTCAAGAGGAAAAACACCTATCCATTTCGTTCCCCAGGGTCCCATCTGCAAATCGCGCTCATGAATTTATCCCTAATTAATTTTTTTTATTTTTACTTTTACAGCTTGAAAAAAGCCAACTAAATATTTGAAATATAGCGGAAACAGTACAATTCACTCCTGTTATCTCTCTGAAAAGCCCTAAAAATAACCATCCAAAAAATTAATTGAAGATTTGGGTCGAAGAAGTGTAATGTAACCGGCGAAGACTCCCAAATACTATCGCATTATTCCGTGGCGAAAGAATTTTACGAATACGAGTGCCTTCAGACAGGGCGATCGTAAATTTCACGCGTAAGTGGCTTTTTTACCCATGGACGCCACTTTTAAAGGCTTCCTCGGCTAGAATTATGGACATCGTATTCCACACGTCTGGTGAGGGCGTAGACATCCTCGCTGACGTTCCATCTCGATTGGTAAGCACTACGGGGACCTTACTGGACGATACGAGATCTGTGCTAGAAATTCAAAATATTAGTATCTTGTGTAATTAGCTGCACACTATAGTCCTTGGTTCTTACCATTTTTGGACTAATTGTTTCTTTTGTTTTTTACCCTTTATTCTGGTTGTTCTACATCTTCTAAAATTTGAAATTCGACAAATTTTAGGCCTTTAATTCAGTGTAGATCACATCGAATACGGGCAAAGAGGCTATATTCATTACTGAGGTTACGAAAAGTAAACGTTTTCACACAATACAAACTCGCAACTACGTAGTTAATACGGACTGAATAGATTTACCCTGGGTAAGCTCAATGATGCATGCAGAGCCCAGAAATGGTTGTGGATTTCTCTTCAAATTGTGAGTATTTGCTTGGACACCCTAAATTAATGAACAAAAATGTTGTATTATTCAAGGATTAGGTCACGAGAGTCGACTCTAAGATAATCAAAAGTCCTTTCATAGTGACGCCTTGGCTTTCAATGGGGGTAATTTCATAAATGTAACAAAATTGGTCTCTGATAGCCCAAGTTTTAAACAGAGCTGGAGATTGAGGTCGCCTAGGAGATGACTGTTGGGATTACATTGGGAAGGATCAGGAGAATTGGCTGAATGGAGCCGTCCAACTCTTGTCGGACGAGTTATCCGCAAGTATTAGTACAATTGAACTCTTTTAACTGATAGATTATCGTCGTTTGAGCCGTCGCTGTATTCTCCTTCACGTCTAGGGATGCAGAAGAGTCTGACGGGTTGTCTCGCCTCTGGTGATTAATCTAAAACCAATCTGCTGGAGGATAGTTACCCATTGTTCTGGAGAATTAGGGCATGCCTGGTCAAAACTACCCTTTGTCTCCTCCTGGAATAGGAAAATTCAAAAAGTGATTTTTTTCTCGGAAAAATTAATATAATAAGAAAAGTGTCCCGAAAAACCACTGAGGGCGGACCGCCCACTTTGAGCTTTAAAACTTCACTTCTAGTTAGTCCAGTATTTAAAAAAAAACAATTGGGAATATGATTAATTCTAGGCGTGGGCCGTGGATGCTCGAGCCATTTCCTTACCGATGACCAGCACATGCATCTGGGCCTCGGCACGCATACCAAGCCATCGGAAGTCGGCACTTACTTACCAGCTGACTTCGACAAGGTATCTGTTCCCATTACTTAACGGGAACCCATTAATTCCTCGGATTTCAGCTGGAAATCTACGAGCACTGGTGCTTCTGCGCTACAGATTACTGTAACACCCAAGTGTGCTACAGTCGACCGTTCGGGTCCAGTGAATTTCCCGGATCATACATAGGAAAACGATTACAGTACTCGTCGTATAGCTCGGATTGGCGATTTCGCAACAGTTGTGATCAATCAATGCCTTCATCGTTGTTACTACTACTATTGCTCTCTACCGTACTCGTTTAGGAGTTGATCTCTACCGTATTCTCTCGTTTGTATGGGTTACCGCTGTAATTTCGTTTGCAATTACTTTTGACGTCCCAGTACCTCGTCGTTTGTTTGTACAGCATCGGGTGGTTTGCCAATAAATGTGCGAAAGCTTCCAGAATGTTGCTGGATGAAAGCCTACACCAAGGTAAACGTTGTTTTGTATACTCAAGTAACTGAGCGAACACTTATGAAGGGCGGGGGGGGGACTTGTCGGCTAAAACTACCATCTCTTGGATAAGGTGGTTAAGGATAAACCTCGAGAGGATAAAGGGGGCTTGCGCTTGCCAAAATTTTTTACGATAATTTTCGCTAAAACTCTGTGAGGAGGATATATTATCCACTTTTTACATTAACGTCTTCTATATAGTTGTGGATATTCCTACAGTAAGGCAAGAGTTTGTTGTTAAGTGAAGTAAACGAAGAGCATTGAGCCCTGAGGTAAGCGAAAAGCAAGAAGCATCAAATAAAATCTGCTAAGAAGTGAATAAGCTGCCGTAGAAGAACCCTATCAAACTTGAGTAACTGGACCTCCAAGCAATCCGACACATGGTCCACTGGGTCCTGAAGCCATTCTGCACTGCACTTTACTAAGGAATGCATGTAACGCTTTATCTAACACCCTCTGACAGGGCCTACATAATGAAAGGAGTTTCGAAAAGTGTCCGCGACTTTAAACAGAAACCATTGGGCTGCTAAGAGCATGGAGACGTCAACAGTACGCCTATTTAGTTGCGTCGCTGCCTCAACGTAATGTTCGTATACCTCTGTAGCTGCACAAAATTGAAAGGGTACAAAGTAGCTTTACTACTCATCAGGAAAAGAATTTTCTCTTGTTCAAGTATCCTCCATGCAACAATGAGGAATCGTTACCTTAGTAATCCCTCTCTTGAATCTGGATGAAAGCTCTTCGATGTATGCATGATCTATAAAATATTGCACGCATGTGACTTTGAAGAAGCCAAACTATTCTATTCTTCAGTGGCATCTATAACTAAGGATAGCGAATTTTAAATCTTATATATACGATCATTAAGCTCTATGAGGGCCAAGAGTTTCACAGTGCGAACAGGAATGCACCTCGATAAACTTTTATGCTACTTTCAAAAGATTTGCCATCCCTAGGATAACCACTTTCTAACAAAGTAATAGTGCAGTTCAGTTTTAACTCGCTATGATTGCAGGTAGATTTTTTCATTGCTGTATTGGACTCTCAAGTCATTGGTAACAATAAACTACCTTCTTAATGTGTGCTTCTCGTTTCTGGGGAAGAAGTGGATCTGGCTAAAGACTCTGTGTAAGTTGTCAGTAAGAGTAGTGAGGAGTTGTTAACCGGGAACTCATGCATCATCGGGTAAAGGAGAGTGTCACAATGGGCATCTTTCGCTACGTGCGCGACTCTGCCCTGTGGCGGGGTCCCGCCGCGCGTTCCTGGCGCACTGTAGTTCCCACGCTCAGTCGCGTGCGAACAGCGCTGCGCGACTGATTTTCGAAATCATTCGTCGTCGTGCTGTCATGCTGGGCGGTCGGGTTCCTCGGTGTTGTCGCGTCGCTTCTTGCACCCGTATCGTTCGTGAAGATACTATTTAGCAAGTTCTCCTCCAGCTTACCGTGCCCGTGAGCAACACCATCCTACTATGCTCTGCTACTGAGCTAGCCCAATACAATTCTTGTGGTATACCATTATTGATTGCCATGCGTTGATGTCGTGTGTTTCTTTGCCATATACTACCATTCGCATCTTGTTCTGTCATGTATATTATGTTGCTGTTCATCTCCCTCCCTGTTCATAACCACCATGTGGGCGGAGCCGGGGTTGCGGGCGCAGCGTAGGGACCTTGTGAGGGAGACGGCAGGAGGGGAAGCGGGAACTCAGGTTTTCGGCCGTGTACGTCTGTGGAGATACTCCGCCATTAGGTAGGTAGGAAGCGCATTCTCCACGGACGCGGCCAGTCGTGCTCGGGGTCTTACCTGAGCCACTGAACCGCCGACGGACCCTGGGGCACGACAGCATCCTACATAACAGTGGGATTCTTATGCTGCCAGTGTAAACCCGGAAACACTGGCTTTTGGGTTTCCTTGCCGAAAACTTCTCATGGCAGAGAACTTTGTATTCTTGGATTGGAGTGAGGACATCCGCAATACCCGAGGGAGTTTCTTTTCACCATATCAATCTATTTACAGCTTCACAATGAACCACAAAATGCGATTTGGTTTGGTTTGGTTACTTCATGTGGTGATAAAACTGTTATCTCTATTCCAGCTGAGCCCCACTATCGTGAAGTTTGAGCACAGATGTATAATGAAAATAAACTTTATAACATCTGCAGCGTATATTCCTCATAAATGGGCGAAACATAAGTGAAACGGTGTTGAAATGTAGCTGACTGGCGAGCAAATTCAAACAAAATGAAAAGACAACAAATGCACATTCGTGAAAATCACAATCGCAACGCGGGATATACGTATCGGTTGATATGAGGCTGTCAGCAAGACAGCAATTCCACTCTGGATGATGATATGAAGGAATGACTAGACGAAGGTTAAAACTGCAACGGTTTGGTTACCACAGCTAGCTTTTGGTAACCTCTGCACAGTTTTCCGCATTTTTCTACTAAGAAAATCCAATGAACTGTGGATACCAAAGGCCAACCGATCCAGGGAAACATATGACCACATAGAAACAATGAGAAGTTCATTCACAATGATTGCTGAGCAAGTATCGACCATTAGAAACACTACTATGATTTGTTCGAAGACGCATTCGATGCAGATGCCTGAGACTCGTGCAGTGGGAAAATCAACAGCCTAACATAAGTGATATGAATGCGCAATGCGAGAATGGGTGAGATTTGTGTGAGAGTTAGAAGAGAGCAACAAAGTTCAGGTCCACGGGATCCAAGCCGCCGTTCACACCCGTCTACGGTCAGGAGCCCTATGTGCTGCTCGAGTCGTCGTGTCGTCGTCTTCAATTTGTATTGCTGGTACTCCGGAAGGACTGTCATCGCTATTCCACTCGACGTTCTTCAATTCGTCCAGTGGTGGGACGGGCCTGCAACTAGGACTGTATTATTCAAATGGTTATAAATTTGACAAAACAAGAAATGATATACGCTTGACTTTCTCATTTAATCGGAGGAAGAGCACTTCGAAAGGATGAAAAGATATAAATGTAGATGATTTCACAAGAGATTGTATGAATACATGTTCACCAGCAAGTTTTTGTTCGTCTTTTGATTTGTGTCCTGTGGTCTACAAGGTGGGCAAAGAAAAAACGGTAACAACACCTATGTTCTCTCCAAGAAGACGTGTTCTCCCGCGAGGTTGAACCAAGGCGGAATGCTCTTCTGCAACTTTTTATAGCAACAGTGCTCTCGCCCACATGTTGCCTTTGCTCCAGGACTTGACCAGGGTTAAATTCTGGTTTTCATATCACTTTCATCGAGGAGCCACCCAGTTGCCTCGACCTGAGTGGGGTGAATATGTAAGTCCTTGGTCATATCCAAGGCTGGGCTTGTCCATGGATAACAATCAAATATCACCACGTACTTTGCGCATAATCCTAGAAAGGTATGTAAGTATTTCTTACGTCAGAGAAATCTGCTTGCCAGAAGCTATGCTGAAGAAATCACTCCTACGAATAGCACACAAATTGCAGCATCCACATATTTACAACACTTATAAGCAGCTTAGCCTTCAACCATGCACGTCAGAAAAGTGGTTTCCAAGAAGGTGTTATAACAAAGCAGATTAGATGATGTTGCAATGACGGTCGCAATCTGTCTGAGATGATATAGAGTGTGTATCATCGTGTTTTCTCCATGTCTGCGACAGCCTAGCGATCCTATTTTAACAAATCCGTAGGACCTGTGATGTCAGATCTCCTCATAAAGCTGCGTAATCTTTCATAACCCGGTATAAAGGATGAATGATGTTGATGACGCTTCCAAGAGCTCGTACAAATGGCCGATTATTTTTGGTAACTAATGGTAGTGAAAAAAGTGGTCTGTTCAAGTCTGCTGCAGGACTTCGAATCCAACGCTTGTACACTAGTGATGTACCCGATGAAAACGAGAAGCAAAAAAACGAGAAAAAAATGGTGAAACAATCAAATATCCGGGTTTCCTTCCCCTCTCCCCCCATCTGGCTATATGACTGAATTCTTTCTTTCTTCCCTGGAGGACCGTTCGACTTCTCTATCATTTTTATACCTTTTTCATACCTTCTCATTTTGTGAAGCCAATCGGATATTTCTTATCTACTGGTACTTGCTTCTTCTCGTTTCCTATTCTTCGAATGCTTGTTTACATATTTAATTCAGTCATCTCAACAAGACTTTCCTTGAACACCATGTCAGCATCATCTTTCATTGATTGCAGCCGATCATGTGCCTACCTTTGTTCTTCATCAGAACTCATTTCCGGTTTTCTAATGTACCGTGGGTGAGGAGCATTGTTGGGATAACGGTAGTGATATATGCGTGCCAGTGGCGGACGCAGAAAGTGGGCGTGAGGGTCGGCGTGGGAAAAAAGTGGGGTCTCCGCCGTTTTGGGGACCCAGACGGGAAATAAAATTAATAAAAACATTAATTATAATAATAAATAATTAATAAAAATTATATCAAAAATAATATTGAAAATAAACAATTAAAAACGAACTAATTCAAGATAAGATTTGATGGTGAGATTTGCCCAGTAGAACAAGCCGGGATTTAGCCTTAGATATTTAAAATGTAAGAAAGTCTGCGGAATTGAAGAGGTAACTTTGAAATTATCTATCTTGAGGAATCATACTGATGAGCAGAACAAAGGAAAAACTCACCGCCAATTGTCCTGATTCCACGAGACGCTGCGAGCGACGAAGTTGCCAGTGTCGAGGTGACTGCCGCCTGATTCGTTCAGAACCATAAGTGAACCAATTGGCATTGTAGATGGCGTATGACCTAACCCACTAGTGTTTTCACCCATATCATTGTTTACCGCTACTATAGGAATGGGTGAAAAATCCAAAAAATTTCTGAAGAATAGTCCAAACACACCTCCATGACTATGGCTCATCTGCAGCAGTAATCGTTCCAGGTTTTGTAGGCGAGAGCTGATTTGATCCACGACACCGAGGCGATCGTGTATCACTTCGAATTTCGACCGCATTTCGGACCGAAGGTTGTTCAGCGAGCTCCAATCCTGGAAAGAACGAAGTTTTTACAGATCTGTGCATTGAAGAGGATTAATCCTTGTGGATCGTAAGCTTCTTTAGACAGTTGTGAGGCGCTACCTGGCTATTACTGGCCAAAAACCCTGAAGAAAACATTCACAAGGATGTTTGTGACGGTAAACACGGAAGTTGTACCGTAATTCCATTTTCATAGGGTCACGATAGATCTTCTACAGATACGACATCTCACAGAACCTTTCCAAAACTATGCATAAGGAGTTTTTTGATGTGCTGATTAGGACCATCAATGTTATTTAGGATCCCACTGCTTTGCCTCCTGCGGAGAAACTGAGTGTTTACTCCAGTTACAGTAATCCTACAGTAACCCTGCGGTCGGGTGTTACAGCACAGAACTGTGGTATGCACATTGTCCTCGTTAAACCCTTGAAATAACTTCTGTGTTCAAGTGCAACGTTTGAGAAAATTTCGTGAGATCCAGCACATGCCGTACACAACAGTAACCTGATAAAAATGATGTTAAGGTACGAAGCGATTTTCGTGATAAGCTGATGAAATTAACCATATCCCATCCCCCTAGGCGACGGTTAGGGTTGAAGTCTTGTTTTTCTGGTTCTTTTTTTTGGGTGGGGTAATGTTGGTCTGAACTCCAGGAAATTCTCCCATCTTGTATGTAGTGGAAATATCCCAAAAACGCCGTAGGTAGTAGAATGTTAGTAGTCCCTAATACGTTCTCCTCAACCATTTTTTACCATTTTTAAACCTTAAATATTGAGCAGAAAGGCTCCATCCCCTCCTATGCGCCTTTCTCATATGCAATAACTTACCTTCTCCTTCGGTTTGTCCCCGTTCCCTCCTCCAACCCAGCTCGTTCGCGAAAGTGCATCCTCGTCAACAGTCTGTCGTTTCTGGAAAGAAAATCACATCCACGTCCAATGGGAGCTAGTCAACAAGAATGTGCTCAGCTACTGACAACCAGCGGAGGCCTCTTGTTTTTTTGCCCGTTGCGCGGCGACCGTGCCGGGTAGCTGGACGACAGTAAATTGGACGTCTCGTCGACCATCGAGTGCAACGATGAGATGCGATTAATCCCATGCTCCGTGTGATGTTTCTTCATGCCCTGAAGCATTGACTATTAGGAACCATTGAGGTTGTAATTGGGGAAATAGAGCCAAATATGGTAAAAAACCAACTTTCTCGATGTCTGCGAACATCGGACTGGGGAATATCCTCGGTCCGTGTCGTTCCCTCATACGAAAGAGCAGCTTCCGTACTGGATGGTCAGGTGGCAGCGTGAGTTTCTCATTCTTCCGTCGAGCGTCCAGTTCTTTCTCACGCTTTACGTCAACAACCTTAATGAGTAGTGGTGAGATGAGTGTAAGTCGTTTTCTAAGCCTGTAGGCGTTCCTGGTGCCCTCTAGAGCTGCAGGTCCAGTACGGGCGAAGTTTGGCTTTCAAGATTTACTCCGGCAAAATGTATTTACTAGAGCTAGCTAAACTGAATGCTTAACTAAACTTGACTAAGGTAATAAAATTGATGCACTTAACTAGAGTAATGATATATTCAGTTTTATTTATTTATTTGTTGTACTTATAATCTCTTACTTATCTACTAAGACTTCTCAGACCTGCTAAGGTTTGGAAATGTTTTTGTTCGAGAAAACGACATTTAGAGAAGTTTTTTTTGACCAGAAGAATAAAAAGGCCTTAATGTTTTGGATGTATTACCACAAGGCCTCCTCGCACTCTCAATTACCCTGGACTATGCCTAAAGGAATAACTACGTCTCGGTAATAATAAATCGTCCTGGCGGGTCACATGGCATAAGACAGGGTAAAGCGTTGAACCAACGAGCTCTGAGATTAGTCAGTTTCATGAATTCGTATGGACATGCCCATGGCCAATCCCAGAGCTAGGATGTACCGCTCTTTCCAGGTATTACACTCCACCCCTGTAGAAGACACTTAGTAGCTTCAAACTTCGTGAACATTTAACGATAAAAAACACTGATATTGTTTCATTTGGAATGCTCGGGTGAGAAAAAAAACTAGGAAAATTCAACCTATAAACCCATTTCTGTTATTATTAGGTGTCAGAAGTGTGCACACTGAGAAAATTTTCAAACATTATGTCTTTTTTTTTTGCTTTAGGTGAGCGGTGAGGTGAGGTTAGCGGCCCAAAAATATACTGTAGTAGAGAAAGAGTAAGTGTCAGACTGGAGGAACACTAAATATTACGGTTGGGCTATCTTACCTTTCGGAATTTGAGGCGATGAGTCAGATTGTAAGTGAGGACCAAATTCCTGGCAAATGAGTTGGCGAACGCTTTGTAGAAATTCAACACCTGAAAATGCAACTGAACTATATTAGGTCCTTCTGTATACCTGTCATATTTATTCTTCATCTAATTTCTTTGTGAAAACGGCTACCCTATAACAATCATTCTATGAATTGTAACCGATCTTTTTAGTCATCGTTACCAATTCGATACTCCCCCTCTCCTTATGTAGTGGTCCCCCTTACCAACCGATGAGCATCTTCGGTAACACTCGTTCATGGTCTTCTCCATTATGGAGAATAAAAGCAAAACAGACAACCTTTCCAATTCTGGTCAGTTCCATTCCTGTTGAAATCTACAGTGAAAACTCTATTTTATTTCCATCAACATTGATGTACTTACAAAATTCCTCCACGAAAACTAAGTTTGCACGGTTACGTCCAGCGGAGACTGTCGCGCGCAGATTAATTTTAATTATAATAAAAAATGCAGTTTCGAGAGCATAATATTTCGTGCATTTCTCTAAATCTGGAATTTCCAGGATACGTAGAGCACAACGGTGGACCCGATGGCTAACATATGTAGTGTCCGGGACAGTCGTGGAAAAACCAGAAGCTGAATTCATGTCGAGAACATCTAGGCGGTTCCCACAAACGGTTCACACTTCCCCAGAAGAGCGGAAATATTCATTATTAATCCTAAAAATGCCAACACACCAGCAAGTTCAAGCTGGGGAATTCCACCAGCCACCTTGAGAAAATTTCTCGGCAAACTGTATCGCTATCTGCTCGGGGAATTCAAGACATCTGTGATGGGAATCTAAAACGCTCCTGGGTAAACCCCAGATGGTGCGCTTACCCAATGAAAAATTCCACTTTTTTCGCAAATTTTACCCAAAAATTCCTCTAAATTCACATACATACACACATATGTACATACACACATACACTCACATACATAAATACACACATTTTATCCGAAAATCCACAAAAATCCGCAGAAAATCCAAATTTTTCCGATTTTTTAGCAATTTTGAGTATTTTTGGACAAAATTACGCACGATCGTAATATACGCAGAATTTTTTTCCTGATTTTAATCCGACACGTTTGGTTAAGTTTCAAGTTTTCCGGACAAAACCCTACATATTCCACAACCAACAACCTATCATGTCGTACAGCCCATCGTACAAAATGGGCCCATTTTTTGCCTGGAATACTTGTTATTATTAAAAGAAAAAGGAAGCAACATCTCTAGTGGAAGCACTCATAATTCCCATGATTTCATTTGCAAGGAGGTTACCACCTTCCTGGGGATACACGTTGATCCCTCTTGAGAAGAAACTTGCGCGGAATATTCCGTCGCCTAGTTTCAGCCATATATTCCTCCCGCCTCCTGTACAAGATTTGAAAATTTAAAAAAAGCAAGCAAATTTAAAAAAAAGGGCAAGAACTTATTCGACAGTCTAGTACATAGTACTTGTATCCTTTGCCTTAGAAAAGTTTACAAAAGCCTTGTCGAAAAAAAATTCAATGCCAATACTCTGAGCAATGAACTCATATTCGGCTAAAATTACCCTTAGTCATTGGTCCTCCAAATTATTTATACTACCAAATAAGGCAACCAACCTCCATCAACTTATCCTTCTTTATCATATGCAGATCAGTGTAGGTGAGCGCTCGGACGTTCGCAGCTGATTGACCCGTTGAACCATTGTTTTTCCAGAACTCGTCTCCGAACACGTCTCCTTTGCCTGAATTTCGGGAAAAATATCCGTTTCTAATGCAACTACTCACTAAGAAACGGTTGAAAAGTTCGGTTGGGGCTGTGGAAAAAAGAGGCGTGGCTTGTGTGAAATTTAGCAGGTAAAATCCACTATGGAAATGGATTTTTGGAAACTATTTTGTGAATTTTCGATGAAACCTTCAAAATTCAATGAAGAGCGAAGAATTGGAAGTATGTTTGAACCTTCATAAGATAAAAATGTGAAAATTTTCCATGCATTATTAGGTGGGGAGGACACCCCCTCCTCGATGTGGAAGCCGCAAGATGAAGGTAGAACAACCAGAATACAATGCAACTTCGACAAGAAATTCAGAAAAAACGAACCTAAAATAGCCACGACCTCCTCATCCTGAATCACTTCCAACGAACCACTGACAACAAACCATAGCGCATCCACAGATTCACCCGTGTGGTACAGCAGATCTCCAGGAGCAGCGTGGTTTGACTAAAATTATAGTTTGACATTTCCTTTTCCTCCTATCCGAATTTATATCACCTCCAGAAACATCGCCAGAGATCGCAAACATCCATCGGAAGCAAGTCGAAAGCATGAATGTTCGTTGAACACTTTCCGATTGAGGTGGACGCATATGTCGGCTTTCATATCCTTGGGACAATAGCCAAGCACCTGAAGACAAGCGCATAAGATATGATATGATGGGCTATATCAAAAATCTTTCATCGATTTTCTACCTTCTGCGTGTCGATACCCTTAGTCATTGCCCACGTGGACACCACGTAATCCATCACCCGTTCTGCGAGTTCTTTCGGAACCTCCTGCAGTTTGATGAACTCCCGCACGTTGCTGATCATGTCGTGGTACCTAAAAGAAAATGCTGTGCACATAGCAACTGAAAGATGACCTGAACGCTCACCTAACGGTTGCGGATGTCATTTGCTGGATGATCGTCGTCATATGACCAAAGATGGCCGCGTATAGTAATGCAGAAATGATCATCATGCAGACCCCAAAAACCTGCAAAATGAGTTTCCATGGATTGCTGATTTTTTTCCCGCTGGATGAAACTTCAACTTCTGAGGAGAACGAAGTAGTACGTATGCTCATGGGGTTTCCTAATCCACCAACGTTTTTCCGACAGATTTCCACTGAACTGGCTTGAGCTCATAACCCCCGCTTGAATACATGACCACATTCTTATCCAGCTCTCCTTTCATAAACCTTCTTTTGAAACAACAAAAGCAAAACCCGCCAATACTATCCCCACCAGATTTCTTCTAAAAGGGGAACATGTGAATTCAAAGACTTGCGCAAGTCACTCATAATCATTTTATTTCAAGTCTTTTTCAACACACCACATCATTTCTAATGTAGTGTGCATGTACATGTATTCCCATGCGAATCTGTCTACGATTCTGTCGCAACGTGCGCGACTCTGCCCTGTGGTCGGGTCCCGCCACGCGCATTACGGCATTACGGCAGTTTTCCTGCAGTTGTCGCGTGCGAACGGTCCGGCGTGACTTTCGCAATAAGCCTTCGCTGTGCTGTGCCGGGCGAGCTACGGTCTTGCTCGTGTTCTCGCGTCTTGTTGTATACCGTTGTCCTTCTTTGTAATACTTCTTCCAGAAGCAGCAGTTCTTCCTTCTACTGATGATGCCGTAATCCACAAGTATACCTTCATCATCTACTATGCCTGAACTAGCCTTTACATATTGTTGTACCACTATTGGTTTGCCAGCGTATTCACTAGTGTCGTGTGATTTCATACTTTATACAACTATCTGTCGGTTCAAGTGATGTTACGTACATTCTATGTGGTGTCCTTACCATACTCGCCGATATTCATTTATGAGCAGGGCTGGGACTGAGGGCGCAGCGTGAGGACCTTATTAGGTAGATGTGAGGAAGGGGAACGTGTTCCTAGGTTCTAGCCGAGTATGTCTGTGGGGTAGGCAGCCGTCAGGTGGGAAGGAAGCGAATTCTCCACGGACGTGGCCGGTCGCGCTTGGGGTCTAACCTGAGTCACTGGAACGCCGAATGACCCTGCTGCATCGCAATTTCCATTGCGATAGGGCACTGCAAAACAATAGCGACGTTGATAACAGAGGAAAACCGAAGCCTGGATCCCACAATAACCTCTGGAATTATGGAGAAAAAAGCTCGGTTTTCCGTTTTGCGCAATAATTCCTTATACAGAAAAAGAACGAAGGAAATATGCTTTCCTCTGCTTGGAACAATATGGTGAATCGACCACATCGATTGGTAATCAAATCCGTCCAGACGTGCTCAGCTCTTTCCTGTTGACCGAGAAAAACGTGAAGTCACAAGAAAGATGATGTAGATGGAAAGGATGTTAGATATGTGTACATATTAGTGGAATTTTGAGGATGCAAGGAAGTCGTGCGGTTGGACTTTTGCAAAGAGAAATTAGAAAATAAAGAAAGAATGGAATCTGTTACGGCTCAGAAAGTAAAAACAATCTGAGAACAATCAGAAACTATAAAAAGACGGAGTACCTTAATGTACTATGAAGCTATAACATATCCGGTCATAGAGTGTCAATTATTAGAGTACTGTTCGAAGCAGTATATTTTGATAGAAAAATATTGTCAAGGCATAGAAATGGAATGAAAGACAAAGCTTCAAGCGGACAATCTTTGCCCCTGAGGGAGAAAAAAACTTCTACAGCTAGCCTTGCAAGCTTTTTGCTTGCTTGCCTGCCTTGCAAACTGAGGAAGTAATTACTATGGGGCGAAGAAAAAATGAGCACAAACGGAACACGCAACATTGCAGGCAAAGAACGTCGTTAAGACTTCAGAGCATCTATGCATAATCGATTCTGAAGAACGCTCACCTTCTCATTGTCCGTTGTACTGGCTATGTTACCGAATCCAACAGTTGACATGCAGCTCATGGTGAAGTAGAGCGCTTAAATGACGGCGCGTGAAAAATAGAACAAAAAATTTGGAATTTCTCAATAAAAATAAAGTACAAAAAAGGTTAACTTACATGAGATGTACGAACTCGTCCTCGATGGTCCGCCCACTAACCGCGTCCTATTGGATAAGTTTATGTTATAAGGAGACTTGAGATCATTCGCAAGTCGGAACAGCCATCCATCCGGCAATAATGGGTTGTCCATCTGCAAACCAAACTACGATTGATTTCTGTTCCTCTAGCCCATCTATGATTGGCCAGAACTCCGCGATGGGCGGAGCCAACAAGTAAGAGTGCTGTTGCGGTACCTTGATCCGGACTTCATACTCTCCTATGCTGAACCATATGCATGCCAGCCAGTGAGCAACCAGAACATAGGCACAAAGTAAGAGCAGCAGTGTAGCAGCTCCGTACTCCAGGTAGTTGTCGAGTTTCCTGGCAACTCTGCCCAATCGCAGCAATCGTACCACCTTCAGCGCTGAGAAAAGGCTACCAATCCTCTGGAATAGAAGATTAAATTTCTTTTTCTAGACCCAAACCTGAAAAAGAAAACCAGAAACAGACCTCGTCATCTCTTTTGAACATATAGAATATATCATAAGGCAAACAGGATAAGAGATCAATGAGGAACCACGATTTGAAGTAGTTTTGTCGAATTATCGAGGGGTCTATGACAACCTGTAAAGAAAGTTTTTAAGGGTTCGAAGGGTGTCACAAGGGAAGTGATATAAGTACCTCGCCACCCGGACCGACAAAAGTCGTGTGGAAATTTAACAAAATATCGGCAAAAAATATGACGTCGACAATCGAGTCCATAAGCGCTACGGAGTCGATGCCGCCACCCGGATATTCCCTGAATTGCAAACTTGAGATGGTGCATGAGACATAGTATTGACGGACATTCATGCTAATCTCTGTAAAATTGGCTGTGTTAAACATGGACTAACAAAGGTTCAACATCAAGTATTCTTTAGTGAACACTGGTGTTTGCTCTGAGGGTGACAGCTACATGTGTCATCTGACTTCTCGCGCGGGAGCAGAAGCGTTTAAGCTGGAACCTAGTTAAAGGCAGCAGGAGCTGAAATTCTCGTCTCTGAGCTGAGCTGCGGGTGGTGAAGTACCGACTCAGCAGATCATAAATGTGAAACGAACACAGACAAAGATGGCTTACCTGCAGAGAAAATGGAACATTCGTCGCGAACACGCCTGGCCGTGTTCGCGCGCGTAAGAGTTTTCCCCGGCGCGAAAGCCATTGCGGCGCGTGGTTTTGGCCGATTTCCGCCATGAAACCCTGTGAATTGAATGCATTTCGTTTTCCCTTTTCGCCAAACCACGCACCACAATGGCTTTTGCGCCGGGGAAAACTCGTCCGCGCGCGAACACGGCCAGGCGTGTTCGCGACGAATGTTCCATTTTCTCTGCAGGTAAGCCATCATTGTCTGTGATCGTTTCACATTTACGATGTGCTGAGTCTGTCCTTCATCACCCACAGCTCAACTCGGAGTCGAGGATTTTAGCTCCTGCTGCCTTTAAGTGCACACAGTAACGAAGGATGGCATTTCATGCAGATTGAAGCTTCACCCATTATCCCCACTATTAGGGAATGACGCGACAAGCGCAACAAAAAAGCAACGGAACGTAACCAAAGCAAAGCACGATGAATAACTGTGATCTTTACCTGAACGGTTGCATGAAAAATGGTTTAAGGCTAAAACAATAAGCACTCAATACGAGCGATGCGGTTCGGTTCATTATAAACCATGCAAGGCATGGTGTGGTACCTTGAGGCACCACCCGATAATGGAAATTCAAATAAATGATTGGAGGAATGTTTGCATAATGGGTAAATAAGATAAAGGTGAGCATATTGCCAAAAATAGTAATAGTAAGTAATAATAAAAAATAAAAAATAATGCCTCTGTTTGATGCGAGTGGTGCCTGCCCGGGCGAGCCCTTTCACGAACCCATGAACACGGTAGTCTCCATGCTTCGCACGGTGTACCTTGCAAAGCCGCTCAAACGACCACGAGTCTTCGCATATACAGTCCTGCCAGCAGGCGTTCGTATTCATGCTCTCCTGCATCCGGCAACTACTACGAACCACGAAAGCCGCCGATCCTCACCCAAACCTCGAGGACATGAATCTCGCTCGCAGATATTGTAACCAATGGAGTTTTACGACACTTAAGACCTTTCGATTCGCATGGCATAAAACTTTCATAAAATCGGTTGAATATATCGTTTCTCTACAATACGCCCTTGTATGGTCCAATAGAGCATTATTGCATGTTATTTTGTTTTATCTTGCTTCGAGCATTGTGCACCATAATAAATATGTCTTCTGAGATGGTTAAGAGGTAGTACCTTGGTAGGAGGAACGGTAAAGAGGAAATCGGGAAGCTAACAGTAAGTATGGTAGTTACTAATTTGCTCATATAGGTTAAGAGGTTATGTAAGTATTAGAAAAGGCAAAGCGCTCGCTCAGAACAGCTGCGCTTGTAATCTAACTGTAACCATCGAAGCGTCCACGGAGCGTGGGTAACAATAACGAAGGTCGTTCCCAGCATGATCCTGTCCTGTGACCGGCTCTCATTCCGTGTTGCTCGTCGTTGTCGTCTATCATGCTACCAGTACATAAGCTACAGCTCCTTCGCATATCATGCTCCGCTCGCAAAACTTTCTATTTCCTGAGTTCACTTCATACCATCTTCATTACATCATCATTGATTGCTGTCGCATATTGGTGTCGCGTGAATCTGTTGCCTAATAAACCAAACCAACGTTAGTGTTGTGTCGTGTATAACTTATGCTGCATCATCAGGAACACATCAACGTTCACTTCGTAGGCGAGTACTGAGTCTGGAACTCAGTGCGAGGAGCTTGTTGAGGAAGTTGGAAAGGCGAGGGCGGGACTGTAGCGCGCATCTAGGTAAATAAGTAGGTAGACGCGACCAGTCGTGCTCGGGGTCTATCTTGAGCCAACTAACCTGATCGTCAGAGGAACCCGTGGCACAATGTGAGCTCCAAAGGCGGTATCTTTGTATTATGGATCTGCAATTTCTTCGAAGAGCGAGTCGTTATGGCCCTGTGCAAACTTGTTCTCAACTACAGCCTTGATGTCTGCAGGAGCCCTGCCATTCCTGGCTTCTCCAATCCCAAGCAAATGAAGAGAACCTAGAGGTGCAGCTCATATTAGCTGAGACGGCGATGTACGCAAGGCGTTGATATTTTCTTCGATAAAAAAATGCTTCTAGGAAATGGAGCTTTTGTGTGCTTTTGTGGTGAACGTGAGGTCACTACAAGCCGTACATCGCGAAGACATCATCTGGCGTTAGCAGCGTGTTGCATTGTTGCATTGTGTATGCTGTTGTATGTACTGTGTTGGCAACGTTTACCGTTGATGAGATCTCAGGTTTTAAGAGGTTTTTGACCTGTTTGTGAACATTAGGAGAAATATAGATATACAACCATATTTTTCACATTGTATGTATATAGTATTGAATGAAAGAACAAATAAAGTTTTCTTTGACTTTGATGACAACCTTCTTCTCCTCTGTACCACACTATGCCTTCAGACTTTTAAGAAACCGAAGCGAAGCTGGGCAGACTTGTAGATGAGCGTCACCCAAAACTCACTCGTTCAAAACAGCTTGGCGTACCTGTTTTTGAAGGCAATATTGAATGGAACCATGAACGCAGTGTAGAACGTCAAAGCCAATATGGACCAGTCCCATATGGTCTTGAACGTCGAATAGTGCAAAATGATGTGGGGCGACGTTTTCGGTGTTTCTTGCCGGTACTGCGGCAACATGTCGCCGCCGAGGTTCATCACCTTAACAGTCATCGTTCGACTGTCTAACTTCACCAGGCTTTCATTAGAATTGAACAAAGGTTCGATAAATTTCCACAACTTCAAGAAGTCACGAAAATTCTGATGTTTAGAGGAAGAAGGTGGTTGTCTAGAGGCATACAGGCCCTAAATGGAGGTGTGCATAGGGTGATATTGTTGAAGGAAAATTTCGTGAAGACGGCTTATGTGTAGGAAATGAGAAGTTGTGCTATATGTGAAGGAGCTTTTTCAAAGAGTTAGAAGCAAAAAAAGAGCCTTCGCCTAGTCACGCGTAAGCTCGAGAAAGAAACGCGTCACTGTGAAGAAGTCACGAAAGCCTAGATTTTTCGAATGCATAGAGGTGAGATGGACAGTTCGAGCACGAGCAACTCTAAACTCACTATGCGGCCGTTGGCCTCGTAACACTAAAAAGATAGAATCTGAATGATTTCGAGTGACAAAACGTATGCCAGGGAATTGATGGAAACGCTTGAACTGGCCCATTTATATAGCAAAGGTCGCTACAAAGTCTGAAATTCACACACTTCAACACCAAGCTGCTGCTGGCTATTTCTGCTGCAGCAGAGTGTTGACGCCTAAAATGTGCACTGTGAACAGGAGCAATGAACACGTGCTACAGAATCTTCACACAGAATCTAACAATTGAAGGGATTGAATTGATATGTGGAGAAATAGGGGAAGACAGGGGGGCAAGTCACGTGGAAGGCGCCTACCTGCGTGAAGTTTGACGAGGCTGACGTGGTGGTCTTGTGCAAGTCCTTCGTTTCGATCTGGTTAAACTGCTGCTTTGACTTGGCGATTCGAGCGATTTGCAAGATCCGTGACAACCCTGAACGGGAATTGAATTCTCATTAATATGATGCCCCTGACGACTTGGGCCTCTTATCTCTGCCGGATAAGAGGTGTATAAAAATTTCCAGCCGTTCTCGATTTATCGATGTGAAAAATCCTTCCAGACCTCCCATCCTTACCTTGTGCTCAACAAAAACGTCACTGATGGAAGAAAAAAATGTCACCAAGTAATGGAAGTCACCTTCATGGATACCGAAAAGCTTAGGTTTGCCCCCCCCCTTCAAGTCGCATCGAATGAATAAATATAGAAAAAAATCACAGGTTACATAGGAATGGCAGTAAAGCAACGGCAGTGGAGGCGTTTATACTTTTTTTCTAGAAATTCGTGGATTCCGAATATGAAAAATTCCAACAATTTTCGTGCTTTTAGATTCTTTACGTATGCACATACATATGTACTTCTGGACATGTGATCTTCACTATTCAGAAATGTGTAGAGCAAGTGTTAAAATGTCTGAGTAGGAAACAACAGATCCAGAAAGCTGGAATGTGGCTTAACGTTATGATATGTTATGTTGTGGTGTAAACAAACGTCATCATCATGTGATAAAGCCACGGACTACTAATAAGAATTTTAGAAAAATTAAATTGAAGCTCAATGCTTTGGATGAAGTGCTTCTCCTCGGATGATATATGTATTTTCTTGGAAACTTTGGATTAGCCGAGACAGCCGAAGAACAACAGCTTAAGCAACATGAGTATCCTGAAGGGTCTTTGTGAATTCCTGCTCTCCAGGGGCCAAAATTCTACCAAATACACCCGATGTTTTCTAAAAAAAGAGGAAAATTCACAGGAAACTCATGATCAATGATCAAGATGGCAACGGCTGATGACGTAATGAACGGATCACACGACCAATATTACTCCCCTATTTTGCCTGAGGCATCATCAAACCGTAGGATTCGATATTTTTAGTGATTTTTGAAATGAGCTCTGGACTCAGCGTAGTCGAGTAGCCCGGAAAATGGCAAAGTCTCGAGGATGAATTTTTCCGTGGTTGCTGCCTTCAACGTGAAAGTGGTGGGTATCCTCACCATACCCATAAGAAACTGAGCCATTTTCACATGAAGGTAAGAATCCATACCCTTGTTGTTCTCGTCGTCAAGCGGTTGCTTGAGCGGAGTGATGTCCTTGAACTGGCAGAGGTACAACACCACATTGTCCTTGTCATTCTTGATGGGAGCCAAATGCACTAATAGCCAGATGGGCGTTTCTAAAAAGTAAAATCGATTATGTAGAGTTTATCACTAGGCCGAAAAGCGGTTCTGTATCTCCAGGCCGAAAAGCAGCTCTGTTGTGAGAGTTTGCAGAATTTCAAAATGAGCTGTTTCGAATTTGTGAGTAATAAGCGCGTACTATTCTTTTTACACAATCCAATCTCCGCTTGATCGGTTCGACCGTTATCCAACGCCTCCTGGATACGGATGAAATTTGTCTGGTCGCCATGATCACCGTGGAGAAATGCCAGTCTGGAATGAGTTTTTTTTTTATTTCGCAAAAAAGGAGTTCACCGGAATCCATCATTTATTACATTTTTTTTTTCAAGTTTAGGCCCTATTAGCACTTGTTACATATGTTACAAGACGAGGACAACGCCTGGCAAAAAAATCCGCCTTCCTAAAAATCACGAGCGGTATGTAGAGGCGCAAAACTCCAGTTTATTGTGAGCTTTTTCCCAGCTCAAACTCGCTGTGACAACACGTGCATTTTAAGTTTGTGGGGCTGATAACAGCCAAAAAATAGTGGTTGTGCAAACTCGTACATGGTACAGTGAGGCAGTGTGGACGAGTTTTAGCGAATCATAGGGGTTAATGACTAGCAATGTCGGTTACGAAGTGGCGGACAGGCTGGACACGGACGAAACAAATTTTCAACGCACATGCATCCAAAGCTACAAATTATCATATAATACATCGTGGTTGTGTGTGTCACACGGTATATATGTACTGTCCTCTTCCTAGCTGTAGGCTTCAGAGTGTGGAGCATCGGTAGAAGTGACCCACACTTCAAAGCTTATGGCGACCGAGCTCTGTGATTGGCCACTTCGTCCGATTGGCCTATCGCAGAGCTCAGCCACATCACGCTTCTCTAGCACAACGGTCCAACCTTATATGTTCATAAGTTATGGAATAATACGCAGTTCCAAATTATTTTTAGAAGAAGATGGTGCTCATGTGGACATCATCGTCATCGAAAGGATAAACGGATTTTGTTCAAACAGTTTCAATGTGGTAAAACAAACAAATAACTATTCTCAAATTTCAACATTTGATGGAGTTCTATTTTCATTTCGGAGGGGAAAGGGACCCTATAAAAGTCGGAATGGCGGAAGTAATCTGGAAATTTCATATGAAGTAGTATTCAGCTGAAGCTTACACGGTTTAGATATGTAACGAAACCTTTTTGAGAGAAGAACCCAACATCGCAAAAAAATCAACGTTCTAAGTCTCTGAATCCGCTGCCATTTGATTCCTTAAAAGCGCAATTACGTTACCCAATCAGTTTAAGTGGCGGAATTGACCATAAAACTAACATTGCTTTGGGAAGCTGTAGTGGAATGGCATGCGAGGAAAGCAAAGCATACAATACTGCTCCTAATCTTTGCAAAAAGGACGCGCGGGACGCATTAAATTGTCGCAAAGCGTCCCCCTTCCGTAATTTCCTTGAAAATAAGAATACCCAAATTTTTCCGAATGGATGGATTCTCTTTATTGCAACGAATAATGGATTTTTCGATATTGTTCTCTATACTGGCCCTGCGAATTTGAGCAAACCTACTCATACCTGACCTACTCATACTCTACCTAATTCAGAATGATGAGAACACTCCATTTTCTAATGGTATTTTCTGCTGTGTAAAGAGCTCGATGTTTCAAACGTCATATATTTTCAGATTTGTCATGAAATGGACATATTGGCTTTCTAAGAAAAATTGGAATTGGTTCACTTTTAAGGATGTTATGGACGAGCGACGCTTTGCGACGGTTTAACGCGTTGCGCGCGTCCTTTTTGCAATAATTATGTAGGAACGGTACTGTACTATACAGAAGTTTCTATAGTAGTTTAAAAAAGTAGAATAATAAACCCACGAGCACGGCTTTTGCATGATCTCCGCTCGCGAATAGCCGACAAGTTTCGAGAAGCCGTCATTGCAGTAGACAATCGGATAGTCGACCACTTGTGCGTTAGCAAGGATGAAGGAGGTGTCTGGAACGAAGAAAAGTTTATTTGGGGGGAAAGCTACTGCCTCACCTCGGAAAAAATTCTGTTGGATCATCTCGACTATCAGCGGATTTTCCCGGGGAAACTTCTCGAAGGGTCTGGCTATCTTGACGAAATCTCTATGTACTGATCTCTAGAAAATGGTAGGGTCTTTCCGGAAAACATCTAGGATCTGTGGAGTAATTCCGAGGGTTGCCTAGTAGGATATAGAAATTTTTACAAGATCTCGAAAATGTATGGTAAGGAATGTAGTGTGTCTGGACATTTTCACTCAGCTGTACCATAATTTTGTACCAGGTCAGATCCCTTTTCATTGATTTTTCACTTTTTATTAACTTATCGCTGACTGTACTGCTCATATCTAATTCCAGCTGATACTTCCAGCAAATGTCCCAGCCCCAAATTGGGAAGCAACCCTCAGCTTGAGTTTTTATTAGCACAAATATGCATCTGCGTGACTAAGGCACATTTTCAAGTGAGTAATCCCACATCTTCCCTCATCATAGAGAGACACGGAAGCCCATGAATATTCCGGCAGCTCGCGGAAGTCTTAAAGTGATGGATTCGTTGAAATGACGTGAAAACAGGGTTACGTCTCTGAGCCAAAGAGAACGTGGACTCATTTTGCACACAAATTCTAATTTTCTTTTAAGAAGTGAGTGGTTTGAATAGCATATGAATGGCGTAATAAGGAGAATTTGCGCACGTGTTGTGTTATGAATATGCTACGAGGAGAAATTGTGGATCTAGAGATTTCTGTACACTCAATACCTTCGTTTTGTAGACGTAACTTTTCACCTGAACAGAAGTGTGCTCTTTAAAAAGCAAATCTTGCAGAATTCCTCTTTTTTTGATGTCGCTCGTGAATATCTTTATGCGTTAATCTTACAAATAAATTGCTACCTTATCACAATCGAACAAACACTTATAGTAATAAAACCATATACGCAGGTAGTAACTAATTCTTTCGACTTCGAGGCCAATTGGCAGTTGTTTACCTACATTTCAATAACTCATTTTCAACACAATTTAACTCGTCAAGCAAATGATAATCTCACCCCTACGATCCTATACAGAGAATGGTACTACGACAATATGACCAAACTAGGAGGAGTTTATGCTTTTGATCAGGCGATAAGCCTTAGCACCTCCTTTACCTCGCAGAATTCCCAAAATAATTTAACGAAAGGGAAAGTTATCATAGATGGATGACACTATATCAGATAAAAACAGCGAGTTGCATGTGATGTGAGCTAAACGAATATGAAAACTTTCAGTTTCCTACAGAGGGCTTCAACTAAGACTGGTCGTGCTCTTTTTTACCGATTCCGTCTAGAGGTTGTTACTGAGTCAATAGCTCGATATGCCGTACCCAATTTCTCAACACTTTTACTATTGAACTTTGAATTTTCAAAAAAAAACCAAATTCAAAAGAAAAAGATCCTAACACCTCATATAGTTTCAAGAAAGAAGAGATTTTAGTGAAAAAAAACCTTGCACAAGCACAGCGGACATTGAAAATTTATGCAAAAAATTGAGCAAATTAAAGAACGAGCTGAGAAAATTCCCAGGTATTGGTATCATACGCCTACAAACTCGCCCCAGCAGTAGATTTTTTCAGAGATTCTCCCCGTCCAAAAAGGATATTATAAAAGGCCTTAGGTCAATCACCTTATTTTTTAATGGAATTCCGAAAAAAAAGACTAATTAACTACCATAAATGCACCCGAAGTGAACCAGAGAAAAATTTTGCTCCTGGGCCTGACCTTTCTGTAGGTTGTTGGTGCTTGAAGGAGAATTTATTCATGAAGCGGATACAAAGCGAGGTGTTTCATGTCAACGTCAATGTACTCGTCAAGTGGCAACTATGAACTTTTCAAGACCATTTATCTTTCAGTGCATGGAAAAAATGATCTCTTAAAGTATGGACCAATTGTAGCAAACTAAAGGAGTGTCAACATGATGATCCTCATTTGGAAATAGGAATAGAACTCATCTCCAAATCTTGAGCAGATTTAAACAAACGCTTTAATACCCAGGTCTGATTGGGTTTACCCATGATAGAGATGGTGACACACCAAATTTACCCACTTTTAACATAAGCTTCGACGAGTTTATGCTGGATAAGCTCGATAATACATCTAGGTTCTCGTCACTTCTCTCATTTTTGAATTTAGGGTAACGGATTAATGGGTTATGAATTTTTTTTCGAAAGAATACGCAGTATTCATTGGTCCGAATGAAAATCGAATAATTTTGTCACTCCAATTACCAATTCAGGAACCAATGTGATCATCCAGGTGTTCGAGATTGAGAAAGCTCTGAAGCCTTTCTTCTCTTCCTTACAGTACTGTATTGGCCACCAATGTTGAAACATTCAAATTTTCCATTTATTAGAAGTATTCGATATTCGAAAGCAAAAATATTCGATTTCAAATAAATGAAAAAATCAAATGCGTCACCACTAGAGACCAATTCAGCGCTGTATGAGGGAGAAGAAGAGCTTTAGGGTTTTCTTATACTCGACTATCTGGACATTTAAATTGTTTCCTGAACTGGCTATTGAAATAACAGAATTATTCGATTTTTATTCGGTCCAATGTGTAATAGGCAGCATCAACAGACTCAAAAGAGTAGAATAAATATGCAAGAAGAGCAGTTTCTTCTTCAAGTTTGGCGCTAATGTTAGTTTCCTTGGATGCCTTCAAGGAAGTTACCCATCGAATATACTGATTTGGCATGGACATGAGGAGGGTAAAAAAAATAGTTTTGATTTGCCGGAGTTTTTGGGATCAAAATTTAGACGAAAGTAGCTTCTACTGGCAAGTTTGAATATCTTTCATCGGAAAATAAGGAATCATGAAAATAATCCATTTTCTCACATGAAAATTCATCAAAAATGTTAGTAGAAAGAGCAAAAAATAATTGAAAAATAGCAAACCAACCAGCATTATTACATCGGCGAATGACGTTCTCTAGGAAGGTGTTCTGTGGGGCGACGAGACCGCGTTTAGCGACGGGCATTCTCTCATCACATAGAACGTGTGCGACTAAACTGCTCACAAATAAATGAAGAAATACGGCAACGACACAACCAACGACGAACTGTGAGCGGCAAAGTATAACATCGTAATATTTATGAAACGTAGGGAATTTTTCATTGGCACCAGCTGGTCGAGCTGACATTGCATATGGCTGTGTAGCACAGATGTCTGTGCCCGACAACTGAGCGCCATGAATATTGAAGTCGACATGGAGAACTCATGCTCAGAGCGAGACGAACAAAGCAACATAATATGATTGGGACTAGGGATTATTAGTAAAAGAAGCCAGGATGAATGGCAATTCAGTGGGAGAGGTCGGGTGACCTTTGGTGGCTCGTACTGATCATTGGTCGACTATCCTCTTTTCGCTAGATTTCTGCGGGTTTTACTCAGTAAAACGTGTGTTTAGCCAATAAATAAGCTCGTTGCTACAATCAATAAGTTAGTTAGCTTATTCTACGTGAATATTTTATTGAAAAAAAAATAAAAAAAGAGTTTTGCGGCCACCCATGAAGATCAGCTACTCTGTCAAACACGAGCATTCTTGCGGGATCGGTTGCTCCAAGCAGCAGATTTTTGCCCATAAATAAAATCAGGGTCCAATTAATTAACCTGGTTATAGAAAGGTAGATATACGAGACCGGCATTGTTCTCAACGCGGAAATTTTGTCCATAATTGTCAGCTTCTAGATAGCTACTACCATATTAGACTCTTGAGTTACTTGCTAAGTAAGAGTTAACCTTGCCATATTACCCGGGTTTGAGACCTAGGTTAAAAGTGTTACCCAGGTTAGAAGTGTTAACGCACGCACTAACGATGGGTGAATCTGTTGAACATTAGCACGTTTACCCTGGGTAATTTCAATTGTGCATGCGGCTCCTGGAGATTTCATTGCGAAAGGGGTCTGGATGCATCATTGAGATTATCTATGGTAAATTTCTTCACCCTTCACCTCGCACCCATCAACAAGCTTACCCATACGTGACATTCTCTATACCCAGAGCTATCCATGGGTGATTAGAGCCCCGGGTATGAGATTACTCATGCTTCGAATGATGCATCCCGAACTAGCTAAAACTGGCTTGACAGAACAATTCAAAAGAGTCAGGGTCAGAATTTCTGGAACAAAGGACATCAAAATTATTTTAGGACAAATCTCAGGAAAACCTCCCGGGAAGGAATGAAACCACCCTGTGACCGAAGGATTTTTTTTTGCTCTGCTCAAAGGTCACGAGGAAGGATGATAGAGGGAGTACACCACTTCAGAGATGGTATAAGAATTCAATTTTCCAGGACGCTGCTAGAATTTAAAGGCTGAATTGATTCCTTTTTCCTGGAATTTTTTAATGCCATGACGCTAATGTCGCCATTTAAGACGAGGCTATTATTTTCGGAATTAACTTCACTGGCTAAAACTTCAAGCGAAATTAATTCTACTTGGAAAGTCCACTAAACAGCTCTTTTTTTTTGGTCACGTCTCTGCCACTTTGCTACGAAAGCGCCACACCGGCATCAAAGCCTGGCAAAGCAAACGCGATAACATTAAGACACTGATTTTTGTAGAATTGATGCTTTTATTGAAATTCGTGGAAAAAAATGCATAGAAAACCCATGCGCACTGAAATAGTGAAATGTACGCTGGATGGAAAAACTTTACGTGCCGTTACTTTTTATACTTCCGTACGAAGGGCAATTTACATATTCATAAGCGCTCACGCAAAGGCTTTTTTTTGGAACTCGTTATTTTTCCATGGAAGGACTTCTTGATATAAATAGGATCGAATAACGCATGAAATTCATTTGAAATATAATATTCAATGTCGAACAAGTCAAAAATAAGTCAAAAAATATTTGAAAAAAAGCGTACAGTGATGGAGGAAATATAAGAAGAGCTACAGGATGTCTCCTTTCCCGAATATTCGACTCTTCGAATCGTCTCTGTAATTGTTAATCAGACAAACAAACTGATCTATTTTTATTTGGACATAAATAGAGGTTCTGACACACCCTGAAACTTGCTAAATCTCTTCTAGGCTCGGATAGGCCACTGAAAGGATGGGTAATCTCATACCCATAGGTAATCACACCAATGAGTACATAACAGCTGGGTATAGACAATGTTGAGTAAAGTAATGTTCCAGTTGAGTAAGTTGGTTGGTTGTAGATGGGTGCTGAGTGAAGGGGTACATCTGTGCATTTGCTACGGACAACTATCATACAGGGATGCATCCGGCCTCTGGGATTTGATTACCCAATTAAAAAAAATCCAGATCATGATCCATTTTAGATCTTATGAATTAGGCCTTTAATTGGCGAAAAAAGTAGTAAAAGTAAAAATAAAAAGTAAGGATAGGAGCAGAGATGAATAGTGGTGCAAAAAATGCGACTGCTAAGTAGAGCCCAACCCTCGTTGTTATTCTGAAGTATTACTGAGATTTCAATGCATGTATAATATCAAGGAAGAAACGAACAATGAAATGAAGGAAGAAAGGAAGAAAGAAAAGGAGATCTAAGCTAACTCCGGAGTCAAGAAAAAATGAGAGATAGGATGAAAACTTTGCAATGAGGAAAGCAGTAGAAAAACATGAGATAGTTCTCTTAGAAGCAGGGTTCAAAAAGAAACTGACTTTGTTACTATTGGGGCTTAACCTCAACTGATCAAATAGTAACTCGCTCCTGTATTGATACAAGCGCATGTTTCCGAACTGCTTTCATCCCCTACTCTCTGAAATCCACATGAGAAATCATATCTAAAGAGAGAAGGATCAAAAGAGTAACGAGACCAATTAATAGAGCGAGAAAAGCATGACTAATGCCGTCTGAACCCATTTAAAACAAAATATGTGGCTCTACTCCAGTAAGTGGCAGTCACAAGACCGTAAAAGTACTTGTTATTCATTACGCGGAACTATTCTTAGACTTAATCCTTTTAGGGTCTTCATCATCTCGCTAATCACTCCATTCAGCCACTGGACTTCTCTTTCCTTTCTTCTTCAGACGGAATTTAACTAATGGGCCATATTCCAATGATCTATTCCGCTTTGCTTCGGGAATATTCCTACTCTCTCGCGATGCTCCAGGACAGGCTAAAACTGATGGGGTTCCGGAAATAGTTGGCGATGGAGTGGAATCAACAGCTTAGAGGGTTGCACTCATAAAAATTTCACATACAATCCTAATCATACAAATCTGGACGCAAAAAATAAAAGAATATTTTATTATTTCGAGGTAATTTTTACAGTGGTTGGCGTTCTGCTGAGTCCACCCCCCCCCCCACCCTATTTCACGCTTGTCCACGAACTGGTGCTAGAATTCACGGAAATTTTCCTACTTTTGAGCTGAGGAAGATAGGTTGAATACAACCGAAACAGACGGGATGATGTCAGCAGATTAACGCGGATAAAAACATCTACAAAAATCGAGATGGAATGTAAAAATCGACAAAAAATATTGGGAAAAAAACAGAGTACGCACATCTAAGAAGGACAAAATGTGTTATATATTTCTGCTCTTGCAGCGTTTGGTAAGTCAGGTAAAGATCAGCAAAAAATCGATAAAACGTTAGAGGAATTGAAACTGAAGAGCAGGAAATGGCAAAACCTGGAAAAAAAGCGTACGATGAGAATTCAGAAAAAGCGTACCATAAGAAAAATCCCATGAAACAGCATGTCGATTAAGAAAACTGCCGAAACCTTCCAGATTTTTCGAGAGGAAAGAATCCACGACGGAAAAAAATGCTTTCATCACCGCCGAGTAAAGCGAGATCCAGAACCCCCCCCCCCCCTGAGCCAAGCATGGTTGGCTGCGAGAATCAACGTCAGACGCTCAGGCACCCCATCTATAACTCCGCCGGGCGTCTCGTATTCTCTCACGCACTCTGGTGAAATCCAGAAATTCCCCATCGTTAGGTACACAGTCTACACTCTCCTCTGCAATTTCCGCATAGATATTTACGACTATAACTGAATTACAACTACTTTTCATCCCAGCATCGGAATAGCAAGCGCAAATCCCTTCCATAAATTACAAGCGAGATTCAGAAAATCACAGAACAAGCAGAGTAGAGGTGGCGGAAAACAAACACATACGCACCTGGAACGCTTTAAGTGCAAAGGAAAGATTTGTGCTGATTGAGGAACTGCACATGAGTGTCCTTTGAGGGAAAATGAGCTGAGAGAAAAAAGAAAAACGCAGGAAAAACACATAAACGAAGCTAGTAATGCTCCGGCGAAGGGTGAGCAAAAGCGAGCACGCAAAACGGCTACAGGGATAGACCAATATATGTATGTATGTCAAAATCTCAGAGTCATTCTAGGAGGAGTGGAAAAACGTTAGGGGGAAACTTCAAATTAATATACATAGAGTAAAATAGGAGTAATAATACTAACCAGTTATTTCAAACTTGATCCCATTTTAAAGGACAAACGATGGAAGAAGTGAAAAGAATTGATGAAAAGTGGTAACCTCAAGGCCTGGAGACCAAAGAGTGAGCTCTGGAATGGGCTGAAGCAACCGAATAATGGTTAACGGATAACGAATATTCTGGATTACACCAATCCCACATTACATTCCGAAACGAAAAGTGATGGCCGTAGTTTGCGACATCGGTTTTAAATGTGTAGTAAGTGAATGAATGAATGAATGAATGAATGAATAAACAAATAAATAAATAAATGAGTCGAATGAGTGAATGGAATGAATGAATGAACGAATGAATGAGCGAATGAATTCCCAGACGGAAAATAAAATTAATAAAAATACTAGTTATGGTAATAAATGATGAACAAGAATTATTTTAAAAATAATAATAGTAATTAACTATCAAAAATAAACTAATGGAAGGATTTTATATGTACTGTAAAGCAGGTTCAAAAATTTGGCGACCCATTCCCGGGGGGGGGGGGGTGGTACTGGTGGAAACAAAAAGGCACAGACGAATTATTTGAGTAGTTTAAGTACGGATTAAAACAACAATATGAGGTATAACTACTAAAAAAATGAATATGCAAGTGACGGATGATAAACCAAATATAAACACGTACAAATCGAGCATATGTAGTATCAGGCCACCCTCATGAACATTCACTGACATTTCTAAAGATTCCGGGATGAGCTCCGCCTGCCGAAAAAACATTAACAGACGCTTGGTCGCTTTTCAAGATATTTTCAAAACGAAGGTATAGCAAATCAAGCGCGCTTTCTCCCGAAAAGAGAACACTAATATAGCCAGTTTTAACAAATACCGTCAGAGAAAATCAGTAGTTAGGGTTTTCAAGGACTGGATTACTTAGGTCGGCAAAAGAGCTACCTCTATCCCTTGTATATTCATTAAATTATGGTGAAAATCAAAGAGGACGGAGTCACCGCCCTCTACATGTGAAAGTTTCCAGGAAAGTCCATCAAAACATTTCTCAACATCTGTGACGTAGCGAGTTAAGGAAAGCATCTCAAGGGCTCTCCGAAAAAACACACATGGAGGAGACAATATTGGAAAATCGAAGAGAGAAAATGGGAGACATCTAATCCCAGGGAAGTTGGGAAACAGCCAGCAGGTGGCTTGCAATAATTGACGGAAAGGAAACCCAGTTTTCCTGGATTTTCGTGACCTGCAGAGGTCCATCCGTGCCCCAACTCGTCCGTGGGCCTTCTGCTGGATCCGCTTACCAAATACTACGAACACTACGCCATTCTCATCACTCCTGTGGAGATAGCGATGGTGTCCATAGAATATTCAGGAGAAGAGATCCATTCTACGACTACAAACTCCCCGCAGCTGTCAAGAATACACTTAACTCCTGGTGTGAGGGCGATAACGTGAAGAACTGCCAGGAATCTCGGGAGATTGGTTGTTGCATTCAGATCGAAAGCTTAAATTAATTCAAGATCGTTCTGGAGATTTGCCAGAAATCTATAGGAAAATTCTTTCTGGAAGAAAATGTCCAATCAATAATTCTCGACTGAGAACTCTTTTTACATGGACAACATATAGCAGAGTTTTATTTACGATTCATTCTGCAAATTCTTCAAGATTGCACAAAAAATAAAGGCATTAGAAGCTACTGGAGATGACAAATAGAACAGCTACGTATATCCTATAGGTGACCATGGTATCGGCCCCTATAGGGAAAATGCCCACTCCGTGAAAGTCAGGGACTTCCAGCGGTGGAATTAATGAATCTTCCTGGCGAGAATATAGTGCCGTGGACATCCAAAATGCTCAATTCCCATGGGGAAATAGCCTTAATTTGGAAGAAAAAAATTGTCAGAGCAAAAAGAATGAAGAGAATTTAGAGCGAGTAAGCACGGTATGGTGAGAAAATCCCTTCAAGAATAATGGTAAGACTGTAGAAGGATGTAAAATGAAGCGATAATGACGTAAATGAACTGTACTAATGGAAATAGGCAATTTCTAGAGCAAGAAAAATTCAAAATTTGGAGAATTCACCACTATTCCAGAAAGTTTCATGAATCCAGTTATGGAAATTCGTCGCCTGTAGCACGAGTGGAAATATTTTATCCAACGGTAACTATAGAATGTTTTCCGATGTTGTGTCTTAAGTGCGATGCAAATTTTATAAAGTTCCAGTAAGCAAAAAGACAAATAGGTAAATAAACAAATAAATAGGTAAGTAAACACAAGAAAAATCAGATCGATTCCTTCGTGAAATGTGAAGAAAGTCGTGGAAAACCCCGAAGGAGCTCATTGGCGCATTGTTTCTCGAGTAAGAAGGAGGATAAGCTCTCTTCATATGCCTCACCTTCAGCTTATTCTTCCTTCATAGTCTTAGATACTCCTGGGTAAAGATTTGCGAAACTTTAACCTTGCAAAAAGAGGATGGGTAAGGTGATCGGTTGTCCTGTAGACCACGCAATATTAGGAGACTCAGAACGTAAAAATTGGTCTGCTCACCAGGTTTTTGTGCCAGCAGTCGTTGATTCGACCCCTCGCTCCGGGAACTTAGAACTACGTCCTCCGGGGATCGGTAAACTGGTACCAGAGTAGTCCGCTAGGATGGTGCGAGTGCTATATCATACAGCTTTCCGCAGAAGGAGATCAGCGCCATTTCACCCTTTATGTTGGATGACTTTTTCGAATAAAAGTACGTACACCCCAGGATTCACCCCACGCTATCTGAAACTCCATCCAATCTAGCCTTTTCAAGAATTTTTCTTCTAGAATGCTGCGAACTGCAGAGTTAGACATTAATGTGAAAGCCTTCCCCTCATAATGAATAATTCAACAGAGCCTGAGCAAATTCATGCCGAATGGAAAGAAAAGCGCTGTTTTGTCGTGCGACGCTTCGTGGAACATAGTCGGTGCTGAATTTCAGTAAATGCACGCAGTCATGTGACGCAGCCATCGTGCAGCAGAAAAAAACCCAAATGAAATACATTTGAAATCAATGTTATAGAATATCCTGGGAAGGAGAGACATCCAGAAAAAAAGGGCGAAGGCCCAAATTTCGTGAAAGCACTGCGTCGATAGCCTCCAATGGGAAGAAACGCTGCTAAACGGGGATGCACGTTAATCCGGAAGGGAAAATGCACAGCTCCGCCCACATTATGCCAGGGATCGTAGGCGCATCGCTGTGGAAGAGTACTTTCCGGAAATTAGATTTTTTTGCATGAGAGTTCCTTCCATATCATATTCAGATTCGTGCTATCGATTTGGAGAAGTATTCCACACTGCATAGTCCATACTTAAATAGGACATCGGTGGGTAGCATCACCTTCGTAACAGCTGGCAATCAATTACGATTTCACCAATAGGCGTCAAGTAAAGTAATGGTTCCGCAGCTGCACAATATGGGTAAAATGGCTGTTTTCCTAGAGTTTCACCACTTTTTGAATTTCAGAACTTCAGTTTTTGAGTTTTGCACACATAATACATATCTAACATAATACATAATATCCAGGAAATTCTCTGAACCTGAAGCTTGATTGTGGAGCGAAGCGATAAAAAGGGGGCGTGGCCAAGGTCTGCGATTGGTCAGTCCATCGGATTGAAACCTTTATATGTAATAGTTCTTCGAATAGATCTACAGCGCTCAGCAACTTTAGAGAAATTACCTCCAAACAAGCCTCAATTATTCTAGCTGCAGCCTAGAATAAAGAGAATCGGGATAGAGAATGGATATGTTCTCGGTGAAAAAGGGGCGGCGCCGCTGTTTTACGACTGGTGTGCTTACACACCCGTGCTTCCCCCTCAACGTCAACTCTTCAACTGTTTTCTTGCATTTACACATATAAATATGTGCAGCTAGATTTGTAGGGGAAAAGAAAACACGATAATAGTAAACGGTGAGAAACGGGGTCGAAGAAAGCCAATCACACGGCAGCGGCACCACCCATTCCCCCTCATCATTGACATAAACTGACCTTCAGAGCCATTCTGCGATACTCCGAAGGTGTTGTTAAAAAAGTACTCGCCTATATGCACCTTACCTACAGAAAAAAGCACTGAAATGGTCGTAATGGATCGTAACGGAAAAAAGGGCGGAGTCTCTCTTGGACCACTGGCTCATACGAACACCTATCCCCCCCCCTCTTTCCCCGTAGCCCGTCCGGCACTCATGCTCAGTTATATGTATTCTCTAGTAATGAAAAGAGAGGAGATCCGGAGAACTTCATTTCATGTATGGTGTTGCAATGATGGGAGGTGAGCGCTTCGTGCATTGCCTTAGGAGGAAATGAGGGGCGGTGCCGCAGTGGCACGATTGGCTCATTTGAAACCGTTTCCTACCTCTAGGTACCAACTCTCCTCCTCTTCAGATTTTGACTTGTCAAAACTTGAAGAGGAGGCGAGTATACAAGTGAAATGCGAAGACGCAGAGACGGCAAACGTGATGACACTGAAAGGCGGAAAGGTTTGCCTTGATGCACCAATCGCACAACAGCAGCACCGCCCCTTTTCCTCCACAACGCACCACGGATATTTCAGATTACTCAGTTCAACAGATGACGTCAATGTGTCTCAGCACTGTGATTATCACGCAAACGTTGCGTGCTCACTCAATATTTCTCTCATTTTAATGACAGCATGGGTGGAGCATGGTCTACATGCAATTAAAACAGAAACTTGATAGGAATGCCAACGAACACTCCTGGTTAACGAACGATGCTAGAGAGAACAAGCAATAAATTAGCCCCGGGCCCATTTATTCCAGATTCTGGCTCTCCGCCATGGGGCTCATGCTCAATGTGAACAGAAATGGAAAATTCCCGAAAAAAAGGTGGCATAATTCAAGATTCAGAAATTTCTGGTGGAAGTCAGAAACTAAAATTAAATTAGTAGAGAAGACCTTGTCTAGAAAGATGTCACGTGCTGAAACAAATCCGAAAATGGGAATAACTTTTCTAGAAAATGGGAATAGAAAATATTTGATTTCCATGAAATGGGTTTTTTCTGGAATCTTAAGCTAAGCAAGCCGTAGAGCCGAAATGAGAAAATTTCACAACCTTTTTATTGTTTCTTATTTTTGAGAATCTCAGAACGTATGTAGTTTGTATCATATGGAAAGATATGCAGTTGGAGAGAGGACAAAGAGAAAAAGAGCCCGAGAAAGTGTGCATGATTTGTAGAGGATGAAGAGAAATACAAGCAGTATGCACAAACACTCAGTGCTATTGTCACTTCGGAAAAGTCTCCACCAACGAGTTAATTATTTAGGATTATTTAGCTTTTCTGTTCAGTAAACAAACAAGTAAACATTCCTATAAGCAAATAAATACACAAACGGGTAAAATACACTTCAAAGCAGCACGTGCTGATAGAATTAGGTAGGCTGTCTGGAAATAAAGACATGTCTAATGATTTCCACCTTACCTTATTTCGCTTTACTTTTTCCTTACGGTTTTTGGGAAGATCATGGATTACACTAGCAAACTAGCAGACATAAGTAGGTTAATAAATTCGTGGCAAGCGGACAAAGCAAAGGGTTAAAGTTGGAAAAATACGAAAAAGAAACAAAACTGAAAAAAAACGGGGGAAACGCGAAATGAATGAAATAGATGTGCCATGTATAGCTTTACTTCTTCAGCGTAGTACACCTGGCCGCGACCTAAAGCCCCAGAGCTATTCGCAGGAAACAATCTCTGGCTTCCTAAACAGTACGCTTATTTTTCAAACAGTGATTATAAGCTTGTTGCAATAGAATATCGTTGGAGCCGTATCGATGCAAGGAAGAACGGGTCCTTGTGGTATAAGTATTTCTACGCAGAAGAGGTGCGGGGGGGGGGGGGGGTGGTGTTTTGCCGAACGAGATTGTGATCCGGGACCGTATGCATCACTAATATCACCTGGGATAAATGTGTTAACACCTCATAAATTCACCCGTCGTGAACACTGCCGTCAACACGTTTAACGTTTAACTTGGGTAATCTTTCAGTGGAGAATCCAGGGCTAAGGTGGGGCTTAGCAGGGGGGAGAGTGTTCTTATAGAGAAAAGGAACAAGGAGTTTAAATGCTAAAAGAAGGGGGCGGAGGAGGGTTCGAATGCTCAATACGTCTGACAGGGCTGCGCAATAAAATTGTTTATTCATTCACAAAATCCACTAAATCATGCAATATCGGACCATGGATCCAGCGAAATTCCATTTCCCGAGAGGATCTTATTCTTTTAACCTAATTACCCATATGGTTAGGGAACGAAACGGACAATTAGGTAACCATTCTTACAATTTTTCTCTCACTTTTTCAATTTTAAGCTAAAATTACTAATTTTATTAGACCATTATGATTCAGTTGTTCTCACAGCACACATTGTCAACTGCAGTGTCGTATGGAAATTCGCGCAGCTAATTTCCCACATTCAGATGCTCGGATGTCTTCAGTTTTCTCAGGATTGAGGAAGTGCAAAGACGTAAAGAAGATCCGTCGAGGAGTTTTTTGTAAGGAAGATCTCTGACGCTCTATTTCAAATGCATTGCTCGATGGCCAGTCAAACGACAAATGGTTTTATGTACATATTATATGAAATTGCTGGCTATAAAGTAAAACGAGGACGACTAACTTGGCACGGTTGAATACTTCTAGGAAAAAGTGCTGCGCTGGTACGGTTAGTTGGGGGGGGGGGTACTGGAGCGGGGAAAAATTTCCTTCCTTCATTTTTTCCTTCTATTTTGTTCTTAAATTTTACGACTTCGAAAAGGCATGCTATTCTAGTGTCTGGAGCTGCGATGAAATACCACTTTCAATAAAAATTTCCAGAATTTTCCGAATCATTGAAGGTATCCGTAATTCCCCTAATTCATACAAAATATGTACACTTTTTACCGGATTGACGAACGCCCTAAATTTTTATAGAGTTATTGTATAATAATATATTATAGTAATAAAGAGTGGGAATATTGCAGGGTTCTCAAAGAAAATGTACTTCAAGTGTACATGAATGTGAAACAAATTCAATTTCTGGATTAGATGGTGCCTGCTATTCATAGAATAACCCTAGAAGGATTCAAATCTGGACAATCAGAGGGTGGAGACAGAGCAGAAATTGGGAAAACCGCGCCCATAACCCAGCCACCCAACTTGATGAAGAGGCACTTTTCAGCGGAGAATGCGCACAGAATGGATCTTCAGGCATCTTTGCCCGGCTGAAAAACGTCCACTTAAAAGATGGGGGAGGAAAGAGCCTAATACATCTGCAGCTAGTGCAGTTGTGCTGTGAAATGGCTTGAAGAAATTGCTATGGAGTTCCGAGGAAAATTTCGTGGAAAAAGCTCCCAGAAAGGGAGCAGATCCACGGAGGACTCGTGACGATGTCAGCTGTGCGATGGAAACCACTAATGGGCCGCGGTCTAATTAGCTAGAAACACGGAATGATGCGGGCCTGGAAGGGAGGGGTGGCTCCAGGAGGTCCGCGTCTCAAGGTACCAAATTGCCCGTGTTTCATTACCTCCCCCCTCCTGCTCCGCCCCAGATTCTTCCAAAATTCTGCCACTTCACAAACGCATCGTGCCGCCTGCACGTGGGAATAACTAAATTTAGCGTCTTAGAAGGCGTTGCAAAGACGCGCTGACGTCTTCAGAAGACGTCAGGAGAAATTCCCAGAATTCCCGTTACATTTACAGCATCTATGACCAATGATATCTCTAAAGCCGTGTAGAATTCCTAGACAAGACACCCTGGGAAATAAATGTCTGCAGATCCGAACAAACAACTCTGGTAGACGCCATGGATTTGAGCACTCTATTGATTTTTGCACAGTGCAAAAAATACCCAGATGCTCTTCAGCCGGCGCCGGGAAGAGTTTGGACGTTAAAGTGGCACCGCTGCTGGCCACAAGCCTATCATTTCGTGGATTGCTGGCAGCGCGGAAATGCACCAGAAAGGCCTCAGCCCTGCATTGGCATGAGAATTGGGGAAAAAGTTGGAAAATAAATTGCTATGAGCTCAGAAAGTAGAGCAATCCAGAAAATTAGCCTGAATAATAAGGGCCAAAAAAGAGGTCTCGGGCGCGTCTTGGCAAGGAATCGAAACTTCCAACACTCACAGGAAAAAAAAAAACAGGAAAAAGGCGGAAAAAGGCAGGTAACAGTGAAAATTTTCGCAATGTTGCAATGTTGGAAAACTCGTTAGAGGGAAATTCGGATTGCTAGACAGACAATTCAGAAAAATTTCTGTTGAAAACATCAGAAAAAAGGAAAGCCGTTGTTCCTAATTTCTTGAAAAAGTGAATTCTCTATAAGTCATGCATCCAGAAAACAGTGAACTTATGGGAATATTCAAAAGAATAAAGCAGCGAAACAGTGACAAAAGAAAAGTGCACAGATAGAGAAATAATCCTAGAAAACCCGGATATCTATCTATTCACTCCTGCGATCTCGGGCTCTTCTACATCTCTGTCCTAGGCGTCTTCTCCACGCATAGTTTGAGTCGGAAGTTTGAAATAGCAAATAAACGAAATATTAAAATTTTGAACGCTAAGCGCTACTTTTGTTGTGGGGCTTGGCGTTCAAAACCTTAATATTTTGTTTATCCTTCAATTCTTCACCTTATAGAAGGATGGTCTATTAATTTTTTTTCACTTATTTATTTATTCAATACAACAGCCATTCCTGGTGCTCCAAAAAAGAAAGAAACTGGAAAAAAGAAAAAAAGAAAGAAACTTTTCCATGCACGCTGGTGCCGTAAATCTTTACGTTATAGGGCATAACCCTGACATCTACACTGTTCATAAATTTGTACATGCATTTAGTTGTTGAATTGCCAAATTGATGCAGCATTTGGAATTCTTTAAAGGACGTATGATTCACATATGGCGATGACTACGTAGATCACACTGCTCTTCACCATATTATTTACGAATCAGCGTCGATAAGATGGATAGTAAATAAAGATGCCATGAAATGAGATGAAATGATTGCATGAACACATGTGTATGTATGGCACTGAGCAACATTTGCGTGCACGCGAAAGGTGCAACCATTTTGGGCGGAGCAAAGGCAGAGGTATGTACGAATATGCAAAGAGAATAACCTAATAGCTAATAAACATGCTTCAGTAAAATCTCGAAATCGATTTTGAGCTGAGACACTGCCTTAACGTTGGTTTCTACTAGCAAAATGTGATGAGCACGGCTTTTGACGTCGGTTTTAAAGGGGATTATAGATATGGTAAGGTTTGAGTGCATAGAATACCTATCGATTTATTCGAAATTCGAAAATTCGATTTTGAATATAGTTCGAGTGCCTGGAAAAGAGGGAGCAGTACAATCCTTTGGAAATATAAGAAAGCATTTAGTTTTCTTTTTTTTTTTCAAGCAATATATTTCTGCGGATCTAGTCCTGAATGAATAATTAAATTATTTGATTATTCGATTTTTATTCGTTCTTTATTATAGTAGCTAATTATAGTCGAATGAATGAATGAATGAATGAATGAATGGGATGAATGAATAGATGAATGGGATGAATGAATGAATGAATGAATGAATGAATGAATGAATGAATGAATGAATGAATGAATGAATGAATGAATGAATGAATGAATGAATGAATGAATGAATGAAGGAATGAACGAACGAACGAATGAATGAATGAATGAACTAAATGGTTAATCAATTAAGCAATCTCATAGACCTCAAAATCGGTCCACAGGCGAGAAACCGCATTAGGAACCTCGGCTACCCGCCCAGTGCTCGAGAAAACCGAATTATGAGAAAATTCCCAGTGGAATTGAGTCCAAAAGATCAAAAAATCCAATTATCTGGTCATAGCAAGCGAAATGAACACAATTGGATAGCAAAGGCAAATGGGGACAATTCCACATCAGTTCACTTCAACAAAATGTTCAAGAGAGTGCATGAAAGACTTACATGAAAAAGAAACTAAGAAGCCTCTCTAATTCTTGCTTTTTGAGAACTGGCAAGAACAAAAAAACATGGGAGGCTTCGAAAATCTAGGAGAGAACTGGGAAGAATTGGGAAAAGCCCAGGTAGATATAGCCCAATCCAACAGGTAGGAAAGTTTGAGAGGCATCAGAGAACAGGAGAAAGCAAGCAAATAGGTTGTTCTTAGAGACGCAGAATGACTACAGTCATTTACACCAAGGATGAAGAAGCAATCGGGCGTTGCCGAGTATAAGCGACAACTACATATATCGATGTTCCCAAACCCGGCTTCCACAAGATTACAGCATTCATGGTAGTGTTTACGGAGTAATTATAGAAGTGCACATTAGAGCGAATTACTGTAGCGTTAAATAGAGAAATCGATGGCAGTCTCCGCAAGAAGTATTAATTATGCCTCGTTTTCACTGTTTCTCTCATGGACTCGCATGTGCATAGAGAATTTGCATGCAGAAAATTGTGTTTCTTTCGAGTTTCCAGAAAAAGGCTGGCCAATGCAGAATGAGTGTTGCTTCCTTGTTGGTTTTATTTGGGAAGCAATCCAGAAAACATCCAGAACACGACTATTTCGGTTCTTTCATTGGCGAGTAATCTTCGTCATGAATCTTCTTGTAAGAGGGTTTGCTTGTGAAAATTCTTCTGCTTCCAGGAGTAATCCAAAAATCGCCACTAGTATAATTTGCCAAGAAATCATCAAGGAATACAGAAATACATGCATATTTTCCTTCGTTTCGCCTTCTAATGTGTTTTTTTACTAGAGTGAGTAAAAAAACATGATAAGAACGAGAAAAGGGTAAGCGAGAAGACGTCATAGCATGCAAGGTAAAAACTCCACGGAAAAAAGGAGTGGCTCCAAGGGAAAATGAAGGACTTTCGTGGCGTAGCCACAGCAACTGCTTTTGTTTGCCCATATTTTCAACCAGGTAACTTCGTCATTAGATTTACCTGTTTAATCCTGATAATTATACCAAATTTCTAGTTGGGTTTACCCGTTTCCAGATGGTCATGCCCATTTTTCACCAGAAATTTTCTTCTTTGACTGCTTCCCCCACCAGGGAAAGGACTTCACCGCTTCCTCATCTAGAAAGCCTCTGCGACGTATAATGCACGGGTTTACTTAAATGCGGTGTATTGTTCTCGCTTTGAGCCGTAGCTGTACACACTTTCCTTTAAGTTGTTACCTGATATAAGTGAAGATCTAGAGGTCTTACCATGGTTTAGTACAGCAAAGCGTCTCCAAAAGCTAAGTAGGTAATAGCTGATAAATAATGTAGCAGGGAAGGCAATGTAGGAAGATGCTCACAACAGGAAAAGCTTTGTAAAGATTCCGAGGCAGCTGAAGACTTAATTGCTTGAAACCTGTCCAAGAGGCGCACAAACGGCTAGCCCGAACACCCCTACGGATGCGGCTCAGGAGCCAGAAAGAAACTTGCAATGGCCGTCGTCGCTAGGCGATAAGCGCTGAACACCATCGAAGTGCATGTGAGTAATGGGGAGCCACACATGTGGACGAGAAGAATTATCAAGTGCTAGATTGGACGAGTTCTCTAGGCATAGAATAGTCTCAGGTCCAATGTGATGAACAGAGGAGTAATAATTGTACCGACGGCTTCCGCTAAACCCCAGGAAAATATATGAGAAAGAAAAAAAGGAAATGAGAAAATAATTTAATTTGCAAAGGAAAAAATTACACAGATTAGCTGGAATTTACCAGAAATGTAAGCAAGATCCGACGATCACTTTGAAAGTGCATGAATAACAGGAAATTACTCGAACACCTGTGCAAATGCGTAACCTATACGGATATTTTACTGGAATTGACTCGGTTTGGATAAATTACTATACGGGGAATATCATACAGTCTATTTATAATTATGCTATTTATTTGTGTTCACACATGTACATATGTATGTCTAGTGATGATAAAAACAATGCTGGCCGAGAAAAAACATTGCTAGAGAGCTGTTTTCCTCTTTTCCGTGAATTCCCACTTACCCCACTCAGTGACCTTGGGCGCGAAATAACCTGTGTCCGGAGAGTAAGGCTTTCTAACCCAGTAGAGTGGTGTGCTACGGTTAGGTTGTATACCCGTGGAGTATAGCTCGCGATTTAGTGTAATTTGTCTGATCATAGCATGTAAATATTCATTTATTCCTAAAAAGGAAGGCTTTGTGGATTTTGGCGGATTTGATGGAATGTTGCAAATTTACGACCGAATAAAAATTGGATAATTTTAATTGATAGTTCAGGAATCACATCGAAAAATTCGAATATTCGACGGAAATGAATTCCAAGGGATTTCCTGCTATTTTTGCTGCTTGGATAAATTGCTCTCGATCACATCTAAATTTCCCAGTTGTTCAAAACCAAATGTTCAAATTTCCACACACCCTGCAAAGTATTCGTTCTTAAAGATGTAGAAACGTTCACTTGCCATTTTTGTAGTGTATTAGATACAAATAAGCGCAAAACCAGGGTAAAATATAGAATTCACTCAAATGAATAGCGAGAACAATAGAAATGTCAGGTGCTTGAGCACAGAAAATGAGTTGAAGTTACACGCGATGGTGGGAAGTGCAAAAGCGGCTGTCGATTAAGCTCTGTGGGAAACTCGCCGGCAGTAATTACAAAGTATGTTTGATGGCGAAAAACAAAACGAATCCAGAAAATCCAGCGACGATCCGCGGCAGAGCAACTGCAGCTGAGCAGCGCACCGCCGTCACCGCCGAGTTACCCCTAAATGGCGCTGTTCGCACTTAAGCGGTAGCGTCACGGGGATGCAATAAAGATGTAAAAAAGTGCTGCACGTGATGAAAACTTCTGGATGGGCACTTCATCAACGGCAGGCGATTTCTGACGGCTCTAGAGAAGCAGAGTGAAGCAGCCGTGGCAGCTACACGCGGCGGCTGCAGCCGAAGATAACTCGGACGAAGCGACTTCCGTCGCCCGGATGTTTCGTCACACAGGAAACCTGCGTGCCAGGACATCATATTTGACTTTGAGTATTAATTATGGATATAAACAGAGCATAAGCGGACATTTAAAAGTTCGGAATGTGATGTAGTCCACCTACTCATCTAAAAGTAGTGGTATGTGCAGAACAAAGGAAATTCAGGATATAAATAGGAAACAAGTTACATCCAAAAAAAAAGAGCTGGGAGAAATTCACGAATTTGGTCCGCAAACAGGAATTGACCTTCTCGTCTTTTGCCTTTTGGGTTATAGAGTCTTTTTCCACGTTCAAAATTTTGTTGGAGGGGAAAATTAACGAAAATATGCAACTTACAAAGAAACCGTACCTCAATATTCCCACATTTTCCATGTGCTACGCGCTTTTTCTACTCAAGGTTAGCGTCCCCGAACAATTTGGTCAATAATTTTTCACAAAAATGAAGCAATATATCAAAAAGATTCAATTTTTCCTTCCTCAAAAGGATTGCTTCCTGTCGCACGACTCTGCCCTGTGGTCCCGCCGCGCGCACCCGGCACACGGCAGTTCCCACGCCGTTGTCGCGTGCGGAGTGTCCGGAGCGAATGACTTTCGAAATTGATCGCTCCCTCGCGATCACGCCAGTCGGTTCTGCTGGTGCTCTCCTGTCGTTGTTTGTTGTGCCTAATCGTGTTTGTTGATCATCTTCCTACCATCCGGAGTTGCAGGTCCTCCATCGGGTGACCATAACCATGAGCTGTAGTGCATACCACCTACAATTGGGAATATCTAATATACGACACAATAACGGTACAGCGCGATTACCATCGCGCTGTACCGTTATTGTGTCGTATATTGATGCTGTGTGATTTCAATACGATATAAACACCATCGATTGCGCCTGTGTTATTGTGTACACATTTATTGCATCACCATTTATTTTACCAACAAGCATACCATGGTGAGGGGTCATGGTTGGGGGCTCAGTATAGGGACCTTGTAAGGGAGAAAGGAAGAGTGAGAGCTGAACATGGGATAAGTCCGGGTACGTCTGTGATTGTAGGCCACCATTAGACTTCTGGAAGCGCATCCTCCACTGACGCGGCCAGTTGTGCTCGGGGTTCATCCTGAGACACTGAGCCGCTGAGGAAGATGGGGCACGATAGTTCCCCAATAGCTTGTGAAACAGTGAGCTCCGGGAGTAAGCAATGCCAGAAAAAAATCAAGGTAGGACTGCAGCTTTGGGATTTTTTACTGAAAAAATTAGATCATATGGAAATATGGGTGGAGCTTGCGCGTAGGGGGTTGAGTTAACGCGATAGGATTGGAGCCAACTTGGGAGGGTGCAGGTCATATTTGTCACACCATCTTCCCACGTATCCAGGTACCAACATTTCTCCTAGACATTGTGGATTTACCTCAAAGTTGGATAATTGAACCTAAATCAAACTCAATCGCCCCTCGGATCAAATATCCAGTTTTCTCCAGACCAGGATGTCACCTAGGGAATTAACTGTCGAATTATTTGTCACGTTCATCAAGACAAATAACTCGACAGTTTGTCATGGTCATTGTATTCATATACAGTGAATAATCCAGAATTTTTGACTCACGAGATACACATCGATTGTCGAATTATTTGTCACGTTCATCATCAGAATATTCGATCGAGAGAAGTAAGAACATTCAAACAATTGGAAAAGAGACACTTCATAGTCTTTGGGAGAAAGGTAAAAATGGATGTGGACCCCTCCATCTTGCAAATGTTTGAGTTGTCGAATCTTAGATTCGAGCTATGGCATTCATTCGAATTTCTATTTTAATACGTTATTTGGTCCCAAGTATAATATCTTTCGCCGGATGCGTGTTACCATCCGTCTTAATATAGCTCACTAACGCTAGAGGGCATCGGCTCATGAGTGCAATTCATCATCTCGATTACGCGACGTAACGTTGAAAAATAAGCGAGAGCTTGAGATTCGTAGGATAACACCGCTAAGCCACAAATCTGTAGACGGTGCAAAGAAAGGGCTACAGGATTTCATGCGCTGCATTCGTACATCCAGACTACCTCACTGGCCCATAATCGCTGGCGTTTGATTGATATCAAAGCAAAACACCGGAGTGAAACGAATGTCGCTGGGCCAACACATAATATCTATGATTAATGGAGTTCCGGAGAGCGCTTGTGGGTTGGCTCGACTGCAAATGCTGCAAAACACGCAATTATTCGGCTGTGGAACATGAGCTGAACCAAGAACATGGGTTTCAAGTGGAAAGAAAGAGAAATGGCCTGGAAATCGGTACAATACCTATACCATATGATGATATCAATGAAATTTTGTCAACTAAAGATTAATTGAACATGGAAGTGTAAATCAACACAATTTATTCAGAATATTAATTAAAAGAGAAATGAACTTGACTTTGCAATATTGTAATTTTTCCAACATCAGAATTCTCCATCAAGGGGAGGAACCTTCCTTGAATAAAATTGAGGAGAATTGCCCAGGGTACATAGAAACCAAGAAAATAAGAAAAACACGGAGTAAATGAACACACATCACTAGCTCCAGCTTTCAAAGCTCCTAGCTACACAACCCCTTCTGAGCTTGGAAAAAATTCCCACATATTGCTTGGATGGTATTTTTGCTTGTTATCCTAGTAATCCAAAAGTAGTGGAGAAAATTCAGGCGTATGTGCGAGTGAACTAGTGAGCGAGTCAATAAATAAATAAATAACTAGATAAATAAATAAATGGGACAAGTACATAAATAAACAAGCAAATAAATGAGGAAATGGAGATGATTTTGAGTGGTGAAAATTTAAATCTAATGTTAGGCGAACACTCATTTCCCTATAGGATGAGCGGTGTGGATTTCCACAGTGCTCACCCTTTTCTACAGTGTTGTCTCCATTAGTAAGACTCATAGACGTTCTAAAGATGACTATACGTAAATATTGCCCGTGAAAAGCAGTATATGGACAACAGAGTCGAGTTGGGAGAATCGGTGTGGCTTTTTTACAAGACAATATGTTGGACATGAGTAGAAGTTAACAACAGAGCAGTCATCATAAAACCTTATCGGTGAAAGCCATTAATGAATAGATGTAATAACGTTTTCAGACATATCTTGCCCATGATGGTTATGAAGAATCATCTGTCTACAATGATCAAAGGGGAAAGAACAAAACGCTGTACTAAAAAGATATCTTATGATGTACCGATAAAGATGTTGACCGCGTCCAGCCCAACCAGGCGAGGCCATGCTTCCAAAAGCTAAAGTGGCCACTAGTCAGAGATAACTTCATTATCCCACAGCGCAAGTTTCCATTGACGGAGAATTAGTGTGATATGGATATAACACTAAGAAAACTTCGAAACAGACTCCATTGAAATGCGAACGCCGACGACATAACACGCACACATAGCAATTTGTTAGTCGATGGGAAACAGTGAATATTGCATGAGTATCAGGTGAAAGGGGGCGGGGACCGCAATGGTGGCAGCAGATCGGAAAGTGCCAATGGAAAAGAAGTTCTTCGTGTATGCTCAAGAAATAGACTTGATTTAAAGTTATTGAGAGCATGAGCAGCATTGGGTTTCCACAGGGAAACCCTAATAACTCCAAGCACTAAAAAACCTTGAAATTACAGAAGTATTTCCCAAAGAAGCCAAAACATCAGTGCGGGAATCACCGAGCAGGAAGTCAAAAATAGGATGTGCTGAAGCTTTAGGTAGCTTCTGCAAGCACTAATGTCAATATCATGGTCCATGCATAATAAAAAGGTGTATAAAGCATTGCATCGAGCTTGTCTGAGTTCAATGATTGGCCGACGGGATAGATTGGCCAATCTCAGAGCTTGACCCTGCCCACTTCGCGGTGTAGCGCTTCATCCACCTATAGAAGGTCCTCCTTGCTATGTTTCACTATTATTTGTTCAGGTTTCTGTCATTTCAGGAATCTTCTGAATCTCAATCGCATTGCTTCTTGTTCCTTGTAGTCAAATGATCTTCTTATCCATGGGCTATTGCTTGCCATGCAGACTTTTTTAAACTTGTCTATTTTTATGCCTCTACCATGCGTTATGCGGTTTAATTACGTAAGCTTGAGGAACCTACCCACCGGCCGCCGTCCATCAGGAACAAGGAAGAGGAAGAAAGCAAAGGAAAGAAAGGTTTTTTTTGACATTTTTGTTCAATATGGTCTTCCTTCACTACTGATGAGCTCCCATCAAGGCCATATTCCTTATTTTGTTTGCGCATAGTGTTAGGGACCGAAATGGAAACAGGATGATTGATTTTTTTCTGTTTATTATAGTGTATACTCATTCACTCTTATACGCTCAGTAGTGTCACGAAAAGTGAAAAAGGAAACAACAAAAGAATTCTATAGGCAAATAACCCATTGCTGACGGTAATAACAGTATCCTCCTTTGGCGAAATTTAGCCTTTCTTCCGTCGCTTTCCTTATTTTCATTCCATTTCCTAGAATCCCCTTCCATTCATTTTCCCCCTCAACATTCCCATTAAAGTAGCCGATACTAGAATGCTATCCTTTCATCCCACCCAAACAGAAATGACTGAGACGTCATTTCTGTTTGCAGAAACTGAAAGGGGAGGTGGGCGATGCTATGGGAATACAACACTGGACCAGGCTCAATTAAGGCCAGTTTTTTAGGATTGGCTTGCACGAAAATGACAACGAGAAGGACAGTGACGTCGAATCAATCTTTAAGAAATAAGAACACGTTATTTAATGAGAACAACATGGACAAGAGAACTTCAAAAGCGTAGGAGACTAACGTAATAGCCGGAAAGGTGAACGACACTGAACCCCCGCAGTTCCTGGTATCATGGGTGTTACGCTATGCGTGTCTGGGCTGATGGTGGGTAACACTATTAACGAGAATACACTATCCCTTACTGGAATTAATTAGGAGTTCTCATTAAGTATGTAGGACACGCATAAAAATTCAAAGGTAGTATAAAACAACCTGTGGAACGGAATGTATGAAAAAAAGAGAACATAGGTGATGAGAAACTTTCTTCTGTAAATTTTTTAACCATATTCCTACAATTTTGCATTATGTATTCCAGTGACTCCTCATGACTATATATCACTTAATTCTAGGTTAATAAATGAATGAAAATTCCAGCCACATCCTTGGTCCTCACTCTCTTCGTGTGGGATCCAATCAGTTGCGGCTCGAGCTCTCAGCTATCTTGCACAATCACAACCGAAGGTAGACAGATCTGCTCAATCTCGCCGGTTCCTTTACCCATTCTTCGCACGAGAAACCAGGAACACATCAATTGTGCCTAAGCGACAAAGAACAAATAATTGTAATTTTAACTGTAAATGAACGAATGAATGTGTTTTCTTCATTCACAAGTTATGGTGTTTAGAAGAACCTGGGTAAGAAAGAAATCCTGGCTAATACCACCAAAAAGCGGTGGGTGGTGTCTTCAAGAATTTCTCAATCAGGAATTGTGTGGGAAATTCTAAAAAGACCCAAGAAAACCCTCCAGAGAATTTTTAGGCTGATGCACAGTAGCATCTCCTGTAATGCGCACGTGTCAATATTATTTTTTTTAATTTAAAACTTCTATTACTAAATTACTACTTCTACCATTGCCATCTGTTTTCAGTGTGTTGTCCCTGTTTATGGCACACGAATGTACTGAATAAACAAGTAAATAAATGAATAAACAGCCGGATAACCACGTTCAAAGTGTGGATGCCTTGCCCCGCTTTTCTTTAGTGTCTTTTTTTCTCGCACTAAACGCTTCTTGTGGACGATAGCGATTGAGTTCTTTGTTGCGATATTATTATATTTATCGCATTTATTATATTAATCCAAATTAAACTTACTCGTATTTTTGTGACTTTGTACATAGTAATCACTGTCATTGTCAATTCTGTTGTTGGCAAATTTCTACATATGTACATATGTTATTCAAATGAATAACCATTTCTTGGTTTGTTGATGGGCTCTCCTAACAATTCTCCAATGATTTCGCCAGGAATTTCTTAAAATTTCCCGGATAACTCTATAATTAGGAGACGCACAGAGACGAAACCAGCGCCGCTGCTTGGTAAATGTTACCCAGGTTTCCTTCTTACTCAGGTTTATGTAATTGATACAAAAAAGTTACTTATATACGTGTAATCCCGGCATTTTTCTACAGATGTCAGGAAGATTGTGTAACAATTGACGTAGCTCTCGTCTGAATAACGTGATATTTGGAAAGTGTATGTAATCTACTGTTTCAATGAGAATTCGTCGTCATCATATTACGTAGATTTTTCTGTAGGAATTAGTAAATTAGATAAATTGAAGGCATTTTCCCAACACTAATGCGTGTCTTTTATTTGGACACAGCAGAGTTGCAGACACGTAATTCATTAGACGCTGAAAAAACAAACTTCACGGGAATTCTTTATGGGTTCTTCTAGAGCTTTTGATTGCACAGAGGATTCCTTGCTTATTTCCTCTTTGAGCAATAGCATACGTGACTGAATGGGATAGACGCGAAAAAGTAAGGGAGCCACCTGTTCTTGTCACATTTTCGGCTACATATTGGTAAATGTACTGATCCTTGAATTTAGTTTCGAAAGCTAAAACAGGTCTTGTATTCAAAGGAAGAATAGAGCGAAGGCGTGAGTACAGTAATGGAACGTAATGGACATGAAAGAAAATAAAATCAAATATTTCATTGGTTTGCATCCTCTGCAGTTCTTCGAAAGAAAACGATAGCAGCCACTAGAATTTTGAGGTCTCCATGAAGCGAAGGAGTGTAAAGCTAATAAAGAAAGAATAATTAGGATGAGCATAATTTCCATTTTGTCTGCACCGAATTTCTAAAATAAAAGAAAATGTCAATCAAGACATCTTGGCAGTCATCATCTTGTCAATCAAGACATATTTCGCAAATGGCCACTTTTTAAGCCTATCCGGGAAGAATTTTCACGGCAGACAGGAGGAGAGACATAATCTATCGTACGACGTTCGCTGGTTTGTCTTTCTGCACTTTCTGCAGACATTTTAAATATTAATTGATTTTTGATTTTAATTAATCAGTTTTTTCCCTTGAATGCTAGACGTTTTTAACAAGGCTGAGTCTGTGTAGACCATTTTTTTTATCATGAATTCGTCTGAAAAATCGAAGCACACAAAGGGGAGTACCATTGTGGAAATTTCTTGCGCCATACAAACTGAATAATTTTTGAGGGTGAGGTTTAATTACACAAGTTTGAGAGTATTTCTATTTCTTCTATTCCTAGCCTGTATTCCTAGTCCCCCACCCGCCAGACGAAGAGGATAAGGATGCAGTCGAGTTGGTGAGTTTTTTTTATTCATATTTTAGGTTGAATCTTAGGACTTTCCCTCCCTTACTGATGAGTGCTGGGGGAAGTCCAACGCTTTTAGCTCAGCTTCCGTATAAGGGTAAAGTACGAAACGGAAGTTGAGCCACTTTTCCTATTGTTTTTTTATTTTCTAGTAATTTATAATTTGTTTATTGATTTGAAACGTTCCTCTAAGAACTTGTAAGCTTTGCAGGCAAAACTTTTATAATTGGTGTGTTTTAAAAATTGTTTCAAGGGTAACTAATCCCGAACGAAACCCCATGCAGGACCTAGTTTCAAGTTAAAAATACATACATACATCAAGCCTTTTTCTGTTAAGCAGAGAGAAAAGCACGACATAACATGGAATGTTAGCGGAGGAATAATTGAGCAAACGTTGCACAAGAACTTATGGGAATCCTCGTATTAAGAAGTGAATGAGGTTGCTCACTTCCTCGAAATAAAAAACTGAAAAAAAATATACGACAGTAACGTGCCCTTTTAGTGTTAAATGCCTTTGTAGAAAAGAGTTTTCATACTCACTTTTCTGCAAATCTGCCTGCAAATATTTGTAGCATAAGAGACGCCTTGTAAAGGTTCACCACTCAAATTAACAAAAAAAAATCAGAAGGTTAATTACTATCGATATTAAATCTGCTCGAAAAGCGAGCCTTTCTTTTGAATTGTTTTTTATATGTCTACGGAAATATCCATAAAAGTAGCGCTATTATACCCATGTATCCCTTAGAGGATTGCTTCCTAGAACTTAGCTAAAACTCATTTGTGCATCTAATTTGAGCGAACAAAGTTAGATAATTAGGTTTTTTGCTGCCATTACCACCAGCGAACTCTGAGGTAGGCTGTAAAGTACGAAGCAATGAAGCAATAGCCAATTTGAGAGAGGTATCCGAGAAAAGAAATAGTATGTGCCTGGAAAAGAAAATATCCAGAGAATTTTCTTAAGGACCAACGGCCAATCGGTCGCCAGATGGCAGCAGACAACCCGCTTACGTCACGACAGTTTATAAAACGGGATTACACACATGGTTCCAATAACAATCGAATAGCCCGCGACTTAACGCCGCCCCAACGGCATCGACAGATGTTTCTGGATAGCGGCGCCCTTCTGGATGCACTTTTCGGCGAAGCGAATCCGCAGCCAGTGATAAGGTGTGGAGCAGGTGCAGGGATCAGTGGCTCTTCTCGGGCGGCCTGAGAATACTAACGACAAACCGCACGCAACCGTATTGATCTCTTCTTAGGATTTGAGAGTGGAGCGACGGCAGCGTGTGCGTGTATGTGTGTATGTGGAGACGACGTTGCGAGGTTACTGCCTCATCAACGGTGATCTCGGCCGGTGACGATGTATTACGTATAATCAAGCTCGGCGCGCGGGCCAGCCGGCTGGCGGCCCGCGGCGGCGGCTGGCGGCGGCGACAGCGACGCGCGGCGATTAAAACAAAGGTACACGCGGCTTGAGGTATTGATGAAGAGTGAAATGAGCAGGGATTATAATCTCATTGCATTGCCTCTCCGTAGGTTTTTAAAAATCGCTACCGTATTTGGTCAACTTCCCATGACTGGACGTGGGATGATCTGGTAAGGTCATGATGATATGGTTTATGGTAAAATCAAATATGTCAATAGAGCGCTAATAATTATATTTGTCCTCCGCACTACCTAAGTCAGAAAAAGGGCGACAGACACTTTTTATTGAGTTAATAACCCGCTCATTTTCTTCGTTCAGATTGCTTTTTTGCAGGGAAACCCTTTTACTGCACGTCACTCCCGAACTCTGCGATTGGCCGATTTGTCCGACTAGCCAATCGCAGAGTTCATCCGCACAGCCGTTTTCACGTACAATGCCGAATATTCTATTGTTCGTCCTACTACTACACTCTGGTAGGGTAACATACCTCACTTAGAACATCATGAAAATATAAAGTTAATTCCTTGTTTTCTAGGAAGCTCAAGGGATTTCCTGCAATCAACTCTGTTTTGATTTTATCTCTGACATCTCTCGGAAGGGGCACCTTAGGGGCTTCTTTAGCAGTGGAATAAATAAAAAACACACAAACAAACAAGCAAAGTCATGTGGAATGCTCTTTATCTATCACAATTCTGTCTACAACAGGACTGCTGACTCAATGATTGCGTCTGTGACTCTGTCTGCAATCACAACTGCAGCACCGTGCCGATCTGGCCTGATCCACTGATCCGATCAGAGGAAGGACTCCGCATCATGCGTTTTGAAGGAGATTTCACTAAGTAACAGTAGGGAGTCGTCAAACCGAGAGAAGTGTAAAAATTGGGTCGTACAGGCTGATCAGCGGGCCGATACCACGCCACAGGAGTACTTGCAGACAAAATCGTAGACACACTCTCTACACTACCTGACTCTAAATATTATCACATAGAAAAATCGAGTATTGCCCAGGGAATTCCCTCAGGACATCTTTTTCTTGTGGAAAGTAAGCACCCAAATTTTGCTGGATGTTTCCCGCCTGAGTGGTTACTAAGCAAAAACCATATTGTAAGAAAATCTTGTGCAAACGCAGTGGTGGCAAATTTTGACTGTGTTGTAATGACCGGAAGTATGTATTTCTGCAGTTACGAAGAACTAGTTGAGTGCGTACGAAAAACAAGGTCCAGTCGAGTTGGGAAATTCATCTGGGTATAGAAGCAATCAGCTGGAAGCCGTTTTTTTTTTGAGGCTTCAACTTAATAGCCTCGACCATACCTAAACTTTCGCCACTCAAAACAGCTCGGTATGGACCTTACGAAAAATGGGACTGATAGTGGGAAACATGCTTATCGACTGCCAAGTCACGATCGCTTCTCATCGAAGAAACATGAGGTATCCATAGCGTATAAATTACGTTAGCTTTTTAGCTGTCGAAATTTTCTGAAAATATAGTGAAGAAGTATCGAAAAGTTCCCAGCCTCGACCTGTTCCATCCTTTTTTTCTCAAAACTTCAGGTGCAGTCGTGTCAAAATGGGAGGCCCTTAGAGCAGGGACAGAGCAAGAACAAGCTGATACTGACACTAGCCATGCAGCACTGTTACGGTAAGGTACTGACAGCCACAAGCCATTGCATGGGTGGTGCTAATAGGTCGGGTACCTCTTGACCGTTTCCCGCAGTCGTGTAGCCTGAAGTCTTCAAAGCCACTGCGCCAAATTTCATACTCTCAAGCTTACTCGTCCAAAAATATCTGTATCTAGTTTTTGTTATAGCTTGGGTGAGGCCAATCGCTACAGTTACACCATCCAAAGGCTTATCTTTTCCTCGACTGGTGTAGCATGCCTAACCTGTAAGGTCTCTTGAGTAAACAAACAAAAAATTTTCCGAAAGCTCCCTTTTACGACCACGAGCTCCCTTGCAAGCGGATGATGGTGAATGTTTCAAAGCCGAAAGCTAACAGAATCCTAGAAATTCCGTGCAATCCGATAAAAAGCAAAAAACCGTTCAACGCAATAAATTTATCAGTCTCTCTGACGCATCGTAATCGAATTTTGCGGTGACTGCAGTCGACGCTTTCGAAGAAAACGAAAGCATGAAGAAATTCAACAGAACTTTGAGCTTTTACAGGGCAACACGGGAATTTTAGCCAAATTTAGAGCGTATTCAAGGACATTCCAGAACTCTGGATGAACGGCAAGGGAGCGCCTCCTTTCACAGCTTAACAGCGGTTGCAGCCGCGATTACGGGAACTTATCACTCTTCTATTAAGCTGCTCATATCTTGGATTAGTGGAATTAGCGCAGAATAGTGTTGTGCGCGCATCGACTGCTGGATTGGAATGAAGTTGAGCAGAAGCAGAGGGATGAAGCGCCGGCGACTGAGGACGAGCGTTCGAAGATGCCCCGCGCTACATTTTGGAAATGGAGAGGGCCAGATGGGCTGGATGGAGGTGGAAGGCAAATTGGTTGGTTTGCCTGGACGAGGAGGCTTGCGGTCTCGATTGTTTTGTTCTCCTTTCAAATTCACTTTTCGGCTTTCGAACATGCGGTTCGGCCGTCGGCAGACATCCTCTTCGGAATTGCCGAGTTCAAGTGAGGGACTCAAGTCAGCCTTGGTGAATAACAGCCTGCAGAAACTCCATAGAAACTTCTAGATTTTCTGAAATGAACACCTTTCGAAGACGCGGGTTTGCTAGAGAATCCAGGTTCTCAAAGAATCAACAACTATTCTCAACTCAGGAACATTTCCGGCCAGGCAATAACCAAAAATATGGACGAGTTTTCTAAGAAAAAATTATTTCATTTCACCCGAAAATATCTATACAGCAAGGGTAGAAAATGAATGCTAACGGTAAGAAGGTACCGACGTTTTTGCGGGAAACTCGTCCACTCTGGATCACTGGCAAGGTCACGAACTTCCCGGGAAAGGTCACGTGTCCTACCTCTGGACGGAATAGAAGAGTATAATTAGCTTCTCAGCTGGAAAGTGCCGTAGTTCTGTAGAAAAGAATACTATTGAGCTGATTTGAAACTTATAACAATGCGTAAAGGTTGTTAGGCATTGTGAGCGAAAATGAGGCGGCGCCACTGCTCTGCGACTGGTTCATTCAAGCATCAACTACGCACTTTAGTGTAAAGTCAGCTGTTCATGTGCAGATTTATGTAGAATTTCCGCGACAATACCGGACCAGCTAACATCAAAAAGGGTTAAATATAAATATAAGTATTAATATTAATATGAAAGTGGGCGGGGTAAGTGAATGGACCAATCGTGTAGTGCTGACACTACCCCATTTTCAGCTATGACCTACCACGTACGAGTATTGGCGAAAGCTGATAGAAAACCGGCCACCCTGGCTGGCTTTTTGAACCAGCAGCGCGGTGGGACCTGCACGATGGATGCAGAGAGAGCATGCTCCAAGTGAGAGGGTCGAGTAGGTCCCACGGCGATTCTGCAGCCGCGACGATATGAGACCGCAGGCGCAATCCGTCTTTTTGGCAAGAACTATACTTATGAACGTGAATAAGAGTACAGGTACGTGAGAAATAACTGAGCAATTCAACCTGAGATAATTCAAAGTAAATACGTGAATAAGCAAATAAATATACAAATAAATAAATAAATAGGTGTTCTTCAAAGCAGATTTGAAAAGTACATCGTATTTTTCTATGTAGATTTCGATCCTCGCCCTGTGTACATTTCAAATCCTCGAACTCGAACTTTCGACGTGATTAAAGGACTACAAAGCAATTCAGTTGAAAGGCTGAGAGCACAGCGAATGTCCTTCGTCATCCCCACGTCTCGTCCACATTTCTCTGTTCAGGCTTCTTAGGAAAGTCAACAGCATCGACGCTCAAACCTTATTAAAGAAGGTGCATATTCACGCGTACCAGGTGTGTACAACAGCACACGCGCAAGAAAAAAAAAGAATATGAAAATGAATAACAAAATGAGAAGGAATACTGGTTCTGGAAGGAATTCGCCGCGGGAATATCGTAATTCAAGTTGTTTTTGCCTATTTTTTCGAAGTTTTTAGAGAAGTATGAAGGGCTAAAACCAATAGTTAACAAATAATTATTCTAAGGTATACAAATGACCGAATAGCTCTTTGGGTATAACACTGAAATTGGGAATATGCGAGGGAAAATGGTGGAGACATCGGAGTTGCTTAAGGCTCCCAATAAGGACTTTGCTTATCATGAGAATAGATGTTGGCCAGTCACCATCTACTGGATTTTACCTACCATTGAGCCATCTCCCACATGTGGGTGCACCTCCTTGTGCCAGATGTCTCAACGCGCATCCTAAATTCTCCTCAAAAAAGGCTAAAAACATGTTTTTTGACGCGTTTGCAAGAAGTTATGAATACCACCAGAATCCACGGCTCAGAAACAATTGCCCCAAATATTTGTTATAAATCAATGCAGAAGAATAAAAATCCAGAATAGAGTAAATTCTTTGTCAGAGAAAATTAAAATGTAGGAATTGTAAAACTGAGAAGTAGCCTGGACTAAACATACTAAAGTTCCATAGTTACCATTTCTCTATAGTATTGCAGTCCTTCTTATAATCTTACGGAAAACGTCTTAACAAAGAGCTGTGGGGTCTCCTAAGCTACAATTAGGCGACGAATACTGTAGTTAGGAGTTAAAAAACGTAGGAGGAAACTGCTGCAGAACATAAGTTATTGCAGAGCAAAATCCTTTATCTTACCCTTCGGGGCCCTTCGGGATGAATCGGGAAAGGAAAGGCAACCGGAAAAAGGTATGAGTTTTTAGAGAATCCAAGGAAATTTTTGACCATTAGAAGAATGGGTATTAAAGAGGTATAGCAGGATTGTTTCTGGAATAAGAAATCTCACAAGGTCCCAAAGAGAACGTGTCGTACTATTTGGCTTCAATGTGCACCTTGAGATATCGTTCCCCGCCGAAGTAAACTCTGCTATTCAGCAACGCTTAAAATAGGAGAAATCGAACGGCAAAAACTCTTCCGAAGAAAATACTCGAGCAGAACAACAAGCGTTGCTCATAAGAAGAAGATAATGACCGAATCCCTGGGGAAAAAGCGACTCAAGGCCTCTAAATTGCTGACAAGGGACAGACGCCGGCTGCAATTTTGCATAGCAGACGAATCAGACTGCTGAAAAAAACTACTCGAGTGCAATTGGGAACCCTTTCGCCCGTAAAACACGTGAAAATCAGAAAAAAATCAGCTGAAGGTCAACAGCAACCGCGACGGGGAAAATGCCGGAGGCCGACGAGGTCGCCGCGCGTCTCCGAATCGTCCGTCGTACGTTAACGAACGACGAGGGCGTTAGACATCGAGAGGAAACGAGGGATTTCCCTGTGGTTGCCATGTGACGGGGCCGCTTATGGAGCCCCGCGGTCTCACACGAATGTACCGCGAACGTCGTCGCCACAGCCGCCCCGGCGGCGGCGTACTGACTCGCCCCGGTTAGCAACCAAGACCCCGTCGAGATAGTGAGCACAGCACGTCTGGTGGAGAGTGCGTAGAGCCGCAGAGCGACGGTGATTGCCGTTAACTGGGTCGTCAGTGCTGGGATTAAGCACTTTGTTCATGGATAATTTCATGGATATCGGTTGCGGCAGATTTACGCAGGGGTGAAGGTAACAGGTGCAAAAGTGTCATGTGATGAACATAAGAAAAGTACAATCCTTACCTATGCATCATCCTTATTTGTTTGTTTACCCGAACGCCTCCGGGAATCCAGGAGAATAAACAACAACAAACATCGGACAAGGATTAACACAGGAATTGCGCGTCCACAATCCTAGCGTCCAAATTTACTGGATATTGTTTTTCTTAATTGTAGATTAACCCCTTCATTATCCATGCATTTGTTTACTTATTTACATTTTTCGCCCAAAAGAGCACCCCAATAATCCAGAGTGTTCTTACCAGTACAACTTTTCCATGGGCTAAACTAGAAATTTAAATGGACGTTTAATTCCAAATAAGACTCGTAAGTCGGTATTACTGAAGCTTTCACCTTTCCTCCAATGCTATAGGGCTATTTTTTTTTCGAATAACCGAATTTTCTACTTTTCCGAAACTGAATATTCATTCGAAATCCAATTGTATAACGTCGGTAGGTCACCTCGTTGAAGGTGCTCTAGCTACTGTTAGGTGCAGTACATTTGCGCATGGGGTACTGTGGCGGTCAATATTGCGCCGTTTGTTTGGTACAGGCTTTGAAACGAAGCAGCCCTTTTGAGATGCTCTTATCTAGAAGTTTTTACACGTTTTGACATGCTCTGTAAATGATAACGAGTTAAATTAGACAAAGCAATGGCGTTAGACCCCTGGTGGGTGTCAGAATGTGTCAGAACCTGTTGCAGAGTATAGCGGAACCGCGACACAGCTGTGTTGCCTTGCAGTTGCGAGGGGGCGTCAACGGAGGAACTAAAAATAAATCTGATCACCTTGTTTATAGATTCACGAGAGGATTTGGGGGATGGGAAGGAGGTGAAGGTACTGAGAGTCTGAGATGACACTACGAAGATGAAAAAATAGTTTCACTAAAAACTCTAACACCACTAAATAAAGAATCAATGTTTATTTGTATTAGAGCTAATTGCAGTGCCGATTAGGTCTTTTAGAAGTAGAAAATATCAAGGGTAGCTAACGTTCTCGCACACATCTTCAACACCAGGTGAATCCTGTCTCTTTTCATACTTTCAGTCTCTGCATTCTGGAAGTCCTTTACCTAAAATCACATAAAAACTCCCTCACTGCATTTTTAGGTAGGGAAGAAACCAGAAAATTGCAGGGTGCTCTTCAAAGGAACAAGGAGAAACATTTTTCCTTCCGTTCCTGCCTACTGAATCCCCAAAGAAGAGACAAAACGAAAGTGAACGAATAATGATTGTTGGCGAAAGCATAGATGGTTGCTGGGGGCAAAACTGCTGGACACAGTGCATGGTTAAATCAACATGCAAAGTTTCAGAAAGTATTCTAGAGTCTTTGGCAGGCTTTATGCACTCCTTCCAAATGAAGATGTCTGAAAACAGGAAAACCTTAGATCACAACAGAGCTCCCTCAAGACATCGTGGGCATTAAATCTACCCTTCGGAGAAGAAAAAAGAAATTTTACAAAAGTGTGGGAGAACGCATAAAATCACAGGTCTTACAGTGATCCGTGAACTTGCCACTCGAAAAAAAAACGTTGTTAAATAGCAATGGTTTAACAAAAATGTGCAGGAGGAGACTTAGAGCAGAAAATTACTTTAGATTTCGTATGAGGGTAGTGCACCGAAACGAAAACTAAAATATATTCAAAACAATTTTCAGAATGTTCAAAGCACTTTAAAATTTAACTTTGTCAACGTCTGTACTTCTGTACTTAGGAAGTCGGAATGGGCTGAGTTTTGGGGGTTCTGGGGGGGGGGGGTTACTGGACAGAATTGTTGGGAGCTTCATGCATTTTTTAAGTATCCTGCGAACCAATGAGGAGCTTCCGCTTCCATTTTCATTGGAAGTGATTCTCATTCTCTAAGCCTTCGTATCATTGAACAAGCCAATTTTTCCAATGTCTGCGATGTGAAAACATAGCGTGCTGAAACAGCATTGCTTTAAAAATGTGCATTGACGTCACCATAGTATTTATTGCTGGGGCCATCTGAAAATCTATCTGTCAAGGGCCAGCCATCCGAAAATTCTCCCCTTTACATGCAAACATTGAAGGTGTTACACTGGAGATAACAACAAACAAACAATATGTACGTATATGGCAGTCCCGAAGAAGTACATAGCAGCAAGTCGCGATAAATCGAAAACGGAAAAAAAACTAAACCGAAGCTTGTTTGACGCAACCAGTTTTCAATTTTGGGCCACCACATAGTTACGAGTCCTCAGTGGGAGAATCGTCATAATTTTATTTTTGTGACCACGTTCAATCCACAGTATTGAGAACTCCACTAAATCGCTATAGATTTCAGTATTGTCGAACAAAAAAAGAAAAAATGAATTTAAAAGGTAAACGAGTAAGTTCAACTCGTAATTTAAAGGCGAAAAATATGACAAATTCGCCAAAATATTGTAATGAAAAGAAGGCAGTTGTGCTCTGCTCAGTTCAGACGCAGCAAATTTAGAGTATGGTGGAAAGGGCGAAGAGAGAATAGACACCGAGGAGTTGGGGATGATCAAACCATGTACGTGGGCGGCGAAAGTTCCTCCTGCTAAAAAAAACTTCTAGAAGCTTCTGCTCTCCTTTACCCACTACCATTCATTAAAAATAGGAGTATTTTAGATGGAGGAAGAAATGAAAGAATGATGAAAGTAGATTTCACTGAGACTGACAGTATATGTACTCTTCAGAGAATGTAGCACTGATATCACAGTTGTCTAAATGGATTCATTTTTGATACGCATTGTTTGTGGGTTTCTGTTACTGGTAACTGACCATAAAACAGAGGCCGCCGCGCGAAGCTGAGGCTAGATCCTATACTCCTTTGGAAGTGACAATAGTAGCTTGTGAGGCTTCCAGAACGGCGAAGGCGAGAGAAAATTTGGCGTCAGAAACAGAGTTTTTGAGGCCCACACGCGCTTTCGTTGTCATTTTCCACAACCAAAGGAGCCGTAAGAGCCGGAGACCGAAGCGTTCCCTGTAACTCATTCGTTGACCGGGAATTCCAGAAAAGGGGAGAATGAGCATGAAGGGAAGAGCATGGGATAATTTCGTTGAGATCGTTTTTGAAATGGGAACCAATTTAATGCAGAGTTTGGGCGGTTTTTGGTTGTGTACTGTAATTACTCTGATGTTTCATAATCATAACCGTCGCAATATTTGTTCACTTAGAATCACTTTTCCCTAACATGAAAGCATAAAATTTGCCCAATTCACCAGCAAAATAGCTTAGAAGAACTTTTCTCGCTGTTTTTTTTTCGGAAAACGGGTTACATGCCCATTTGTCTCATTGGCTTCGTTGACGGAGAAATATCTATTGCTTTTTTTCCCACAAAAACAAAAAAAGATTGATCGAATCAGCTTGTACATATATAGATTTATGCATGTCAGATACTTCAGGGATACCCATCACTCCTAAAAAGTAGCTGGTAATGGAACGAGTAGGACCACAAACATGGAATTTAGCAGATTTTCTGGATAACGAAAGAATAAGACAGGAGGTCTACACAGATCCTCCTCTTCCATCAAAACATGAGAAAAGGGAAGCGCTATTGGAACCAGCGCAGCCATAGCCCTAGCATCCAGGATTATAGGACACAAATCATGAAGAGGCTCCGGGAAGCGGTAATTGATGGACTATGGAAACGAGAGACAGCCCAAACTAACTGAATTGAGCCGTTCCGCCCTCGTCGAAATGAAGCGCATTTAATCCTGAAGAAAGCATAGCGTCCTTCGAATTCCTCGATTTTGCAGAAACTGCAGATGAGAGCATCATTTGAGATCGATACATATCTAATATATTGGAAAGAAAGTAGGTGGGTAGAATGTGGCCATAGCTCGAGTCTAAAACCAATTCAGGGCAGGACCCATTCTTCTTTCAGGGTGCACCGGAAGCCAGCCAGCCAGTCAGCAGCTCAAGTGCCGGGACTAAAACTGGCTGTTGCCGTAGCCGTAACGGAGACACGAAAACTTGAACAAATGGTAGTGGTGGCCATTTGACTGAGCGAACAATAAAAACGCGCTAGTAAATAGCTGCAGGCAGCTAGCTAGCTGGCTGCCAGCCCGCGTCTGGGGCATGGAAAGCCCGCGCGTTCGAGATTGCTGTTTTCCCGGCCGCGGACAGATTGTCTCATTTGTGCCCGGCTGAACGGTGTGCTAGTAAATGGCGTCTTATTAAGTGGTCACGGACGTCGTTGTTTTTGGTTCGGCGCTTCACGCGATGAGACGACGACAAAAAAACCGCCGCATCAGCCAACGTGACGACACTGTTTCCCCGTTGAGGAATCCTGGAAAACTGAGTTTATTGTCCATAAAAACAAGGACCAGTGCGGATGTTTTCGAGTGATGGGAGGGTCCTTAGTCTGTTGGACTCTCTCGCAAGGTAGTGCTCTCTCGCTGCGACTGCATGCAAATCCTTTGGGATTAACCTGGAATGCTTTACGGCAACAACTAATTTGGCTGCACTTTCGAAGAGACTGCTGCCCATCCAGGATTTCCACTGGAAGAATGGGGGGCCTTAAAGGAGATTCTAGAGTTGTGATGTGCTTTTGACCAACGTTTTGGACACATCACATTGATGATATCCAAAAAAATCATAATAATAAAAGAGAAATATAGTATAGTAAGTCCCATCCAGTCGAGCACTCAAAATAGTTTTCGAGACCGTTGGCGTAGTATAAAATCTTCAGTTCTAGATTTAAAGAGAAATATGTAAGGCTACGTAGGGCAAACGGTGCCGATTGCGCTCACCACAAAAGCAAATCTTCTTGAAGTCCGAAACTAATTTTATTTCTCAATTCCTTCTCCCAGTCTTGACTCCTGCGACCCTCGTGAGCGGTCGGGTCTTTCGCCGATGCTCATCCTACCACACCGAAGAGAAGAAACCCGGTCCAACACGCGGGCTGGCTGGCGTGGACCGTATCCCATGAAGAAGAACTGATCGGCTGCGATTGTGTACGATGTGGCTAAACAACTTCACTTGATTTGCTGGGGTAAGGATCGAAAATGTGGCTTGGAAGATGGACAAATCTGTTCAATACATAGTGCCGGTTCATTAATATTCTTCGCCGAAAAAATAGGAACACACTACTCGTGTCTGTGCGATAAAGAATGAATAATTGTAATTGTAGTTGTAATTCCTCCTTTCTTCGCTATCGCTACTTCGTGTACAAATAAGGTGACTCCCTAATGATAACTAAGTGATAAAACACCTGAATAATCCAACAACTAATTGTGTATGTGCACGTTTTCATTTTAGCTTATTTTATGGTACACGTTTAGAATACGACCGGACGTTCCGAGCAGGTGAACAAGCTACCGATTCTACCTTCCAGTCTGCTTCGAACTCTACGGAAAGCCTTGGAGAAAGAGTGCATGATTGAACTGGAAGTTCTAGGGTCTTCCTTATTTGAAACTCTCTACCTCTATTTGATGTCCATTGTTTTCAAGGTTAGGGAAAACCCGCGGATGAGACCATATCCATGAAAAGGGTACGACTCAATTATGTGTCTCTGCGCTGAAATGCTCTTCGTTTTAGAACGTACAATATGGGGTTTTTTGACAGAATCGATGAATTTTCTCGGTCCTCAAAGAAATGGTCATACATACCAGTACCTATCAGCAGTGAAGGCGTAACTATGGAAAGCTTCAAGAAATCAGATGTTCTCTTGAGGCGCTCTAAAACCTTAAAGGCTGCTAAATACAAAAATTAAATGTACACATAGTTTTGTTAATTATTGATAAATTTCTTGATGACTCATTTACATGAAAAGAAATGGAAAAAAGAACTTGTGCAAGCTACTAGTTGGCTAACTTGTTAAACCAAAGAAAAGGATATTAAGAGACATGTAGAAATTACCAGGTAGCTGTACCTGGCAACCAATGGTTGAAAAACATAATAGAGCTTATAGATCCCATCCTCAACGTCCAAGGAAGGAAAATCTTATCAAAAATCTACTCCATAACCGCTCCTGCATAGCTAATAAAAAATTTGCTGCTAAGTGGGATGCTGGGGAATCCGAGGAGCTGTTCCGTCCGTGAAAAATATAAAACGGCTCCAGGAATTTGATCTTCAACTAGAATTACCAATTAGCAGTACCGCATAGATGCAAGTTTACCAACAATTTGTACAAGAAGTATAGTGGGAATGCTGATGAATCAGAGCGGAAAACTATCTTTACTAGGTGCAAATTTTCCTTCATTCCTTTACTCTACAGAAAATGCTCCGATTGCACGATTCCGGAAAAAGTGATATGTGTTGATAAGGAAGTCGTTGGACCAATATAATCCTACTACGAAGTCGACAAAGCCATTGAAACCCTATTACAATGAAATGACAACAAACTAACAGCTCTAAAAGAAATAACAGCCAATGCAGTAAACGACAATGTCCTTATGAATGTGGGTGCCCTTTAGGTTGAACCACAATCATGTGCTGAGCTACGACCACTGGCATAAGCTCAATTATGTATGTGGGCGAAAGAGCACATGGGCTAGTTGATGACTGCTGCCTTGCTGTTCTTGAAAATCGGTTTTATTTCTTTTGTTGCATTGGTTGAGTGTCGGACACGTGTAGGTTTTCAAAGTGGAGAGAAAAGGGGCAGTACCTCCCGCTCCCTGATTGCCTGTTGGTTATTTTTTTCTAGCCCCTACAATGGCATAATTGTTCATTTGTGTAATAGTACTGAGGAGTCGTAAGACTAATTGCCTTGTCAGTTCCCAAGTCCGGTCGTCTTTGAACCTCGGCATGGTGTATCAGTATAAAATATAGTCATTCCACGGTGAACTTAGAGAGGTGCGACTTCTATTCCCGCTAGTTTTGTGATTTCGTAGTATGGCCTGGTTCTTGATTGCTTGACCAAGGCGGCGTTTGTGGGGCTACATTAATAGATCAGTTTGACCCTTTCAGGCCCCGACGAAGGCGAAGCCGCCGAAACGTTGGCCAATAAATAGGTTCACTAACAACCTCGTGTTCGGCTACAAAACTATATTTTATACTAATTGCCTTGTGTCTAGTTCACTTTTGTTCATTGACAGTAGAGGGAGAGCCGCACATGTGATCTCTAAAGCGCACTTGATCTACAGATGGTCCCGTCGCGAAAGTTGATCGAAAAGTCAGGCAACCCAAAAGGGCGCGACTTTCGAACCGTTAACTTTTCGACTTCCGAAACCTCCTGGAGCGGCCACATCCCGCTAGTCTCATGTTTTCTTTTGTGTTCTAATTGTTTCGCTCAAACGCACTTAGTAGGTAGTAGACATCGTCCTCCATGCTTTTCTTGGTTGCGTATCACCTCGTTTTCTTTTTAATGATTTGTTCTTGATAATAAAATTTGAAGAAGATTGTCGGATTTTGCCGTTTGACAACGGTATTACCGGTTTTTACCTAACACAAACATATAATTCTTATCATCATCCTAGGGGTAACAATCACAACCAGAATCAGAAGACGAGATTTGTTGAATATCATTGTTTGAAAAATGCGTTAATGCCAAGAGCTAGCCAATAAGAATACCTCACAAAAAATTCTCGAAAAACGCAAAAAAGGAGTCAAAGAAGAGTGGAGTTATTGTATTCTTGATGGAGAGCTGAGCACTGTGGATTCCATGAGAAAATGAGTAGACGGGCACTGCGACTGCTGAGCGCGAAATATTGTATGTCACCGGTGATCATTTTACGACCCGTATCCAGGTAGCGCGCAGAGGTGCACTCGGTTTACTTGTCACAGCAAATCCAGGCAAATCTTAGCTATCGGAAGATTGCGTCAGCTCAGCAGCAACATCGCAGCAATGGAAAAGGCGGAAAAAACTGCAGTGCAGGGGAGAGGCTGTACAGAAGAGCAACTGGTCTTCATTTGCTGCATCAAAAAGAGCTCACCCATTTCTCTTAGAGAAACAATTTCCAATACAAACGACGAAGAAGACAAACATAGCGAGTGCACTTTATCTTAATGAAGTGATTTTGATGAAATCTGTTACTCCGATGAGGACAAAGTCATGTTTTTACCATCTCCGATGTCTGATGCGTGACGTCCTCGAAATTCCGCTAACAAGTGCGTTAGATTCCCAGGGATTCTATGTTAGATCCCTATGTAAAACAAGTTTTTGTAACTTTCGTAATAGACTTAAGTGGTTTCAGCTATGATTTACCGGAGGTTTTGTTTCTTTCGAAGTCTAGAGATCGAACAAGAACATGCACTTTCACCCGTAATGTAAGCAAAGCGGTGGCTGATAATGTAGCAACACTCCGATTCGAGAGATGAATCAGAGTTTCGGAAACAGTTCAGCAAGGTATATGCTAGCAAATGGAGCGTTTCTAGTCCGTGAATGTTTACTCGTTTCCGAGAACGTAATTTTCTGGACTTTTTCCTTTCTGAAGTCCAAGGATGGAATTCGTTAGTAAGTAGGTGATTCTTCAAATTCATTTACATTTACATTTACACAGATAGTTTCAAGAACCTTAAAGCATTGGCGACATATCACCTAATAGAGATACTAGATTTAACAGTGGCAGGACTGAGTGGAGAAGGAATCGAAATGTTTTAGCTTTATCTCGGAAATAGATTCTTCTAACTTTCGTTTACGAAATCGGTCAACGAATACAGAAGAAGCAACAAGAAATTTCAAAGAAGAATGGTATCGGTATAGTGCCATTACGATATCGAAGTATCGAACCTAATAACCGCTGAAAACAGAAGAATAAGCACGTAAAAAAGGCAGAAAACTAATATTTGGCTATAGAGCACGGCAAGGCTAATGCGGAGTGCTGGATTAGCGGAAGGAACGGAAGGATGATCCGAGTGTGATCTACTTAGGAGATCACAGCGATGTCGTCAAATGCGAAGAGAAAACTGGGATTGGAAAGCTGTGGATTTCTCTTAATCACGAGAATAAGTTCATGCAAAGGACAGTGAGGAGCTAATGAGGCAAAGTAGGTAACCGTTCAGAGGTTTTTGAAACTAACAGCATGATTAGCTTCAGTAAGATTAGCAGTAAGTGCTGGATATAAATGGCTGAGGAACTGAGCCGGAAGTGCTTTTTCGCTGACAAGGTTTTCCTTTCATGACTGCGTCACGAGGTGGGGTTGAGGAGTGGAAACAACAGCGAGACAAGTAGAAAATTCCTAGAGCTCAAAACGACTTTTTTTGAGTTGAAGAAGAAAACAGATGGGTTAGTAGCATAGCTGTGGAAAGCTCACTCTGCTTTCGTTGCATACATACATTCAGTAAGTTTTATAAAATTTTTGGGGAACAAATTTTCTTATTTTATCACTGTACTGTTCACCCAGACTATTTAATACTGGTAATAACGGTTTTTATTAGTGATAAAATGATCCGGCGCTTGGAACGTCTCCGAGAATAACACCCAAAGACATACCCCCTCCACGGCTACCATTGGAATGCCTGGAGAAAGTTTCTCGGATTTCGTCAGCCTCGCGATATCTTGTCAGGTATGCATGACGCTGCCGTTTTTTACAAACGATGTGTCCACACAAGGGAATGCATGACGTCGAAATGTTCTCCCACACCTAAGGAAACATTTTGAAAAGGTTTTTTGCAACGGAAACTACCGGAAAATCGAGGTAGGTATGTCGTCATTTTGGAGAAAATCCTGAGAAACAGGTGAGACTTGGATCTGACAGAGAAACAAAAGCCTAAAAATATTAGTTCTAGTGTTAAAGAATGATTATTAATATTGAAAAATAACAATAAAAATAAACAATGGTGTGTATGTACTAAAAATAGGTGAACAGGAAGTTTTCAATTATTTTTAGGGAGAAATGGATAGGAGAAATGGATAGTCACTGCTAGTGAACAACTCCAGACCCCGTGCTTGACAGACACGGCGGCAGCTTGTCTGGTAGCTCTTTGAAAGAAGGCTATATTTAAATGGAAATGCCTCACACAATCATTGTCATGAAAAATGCTGCAGGTGCTCTTGTGCCAGTTACAGACCCATTTTAATTGATGCCTACAGGTAGCAGGTAGCACGCGAATTACTGGTGCGTGCAGATATGAGCGATAAATCCAGGATGTTCCTTATGAACCCGCTTTCGAACGAATTTTCCCTGCAAGCTAGAGCTAAATCGGTTTGCATGAACTACCTTTTTATTTTGGAATTGAGGATCGCCCAAAATCCGAAAATTCTACTAGGAAACTGTTCCTGCCGTTTAATCACCCGCTCCCCCTCGCTCTCCTGAGGAGCATTTACGTACACCAGCGATATTGCCCAATCAGATCTGACGCTCGTTCATACAATGACCAGTAATCGGCTCTTCAAAATGTTTCGCGTAAACTGTGCGCTCTGGAGATGCCAAAAGTTCATTGTTTGCCACTCAAGCTGGGCAATTTGAGGGCCCTTCTCAAAATATATCTTCGAGGTTTTTTTTCTGCCACGCGGATTGTTATAACGACATTTCTGACCTGCTTTCTGACAACTCACCATTTCCAGAGGCCTGAAGGGTAATCAATTTTTCCGGATCTAGATACGATCTTGAAATCGACAGAAAACTTGAAAATGTGAATTATCTAAGAATGGCGAGGTTTCATGACAGGAGGTAACCAAATTTGTAAGAAGTTCTGGCATAAACTAAGAGTCACACTCCTGATTTTCCTTTTACATTCTGTGAACTTTCTTCCGGAGTTTACGCGCAAACCGTAGTCGTACAGACTACAGAGGCATACAAGTACGTTGGTATGAACTGAATAAAATCATGATAAGGGGAGGTTTCGCAAGATGCAAAGGTTTTCGAAAAAAGATGAAATTTTACCCAAAACTGAAGTATCAGGCTTGTGTGGAGACAGATTTAAAAAAACGCAGAAAAAGTAACCGTAATAACTGCCTTCGGAAGTTCTCCATGAATACAAAAAAAGGAAACTTGGAAGTATTCCTCTGACAAAACGAGGACAATGTGCGGATAACCAATGCTAAAGTGCAGACAGCGGCTCAAGTTACACCGTGCGCAACCCACGGGGCATGCAATTCGCTTGCAAAAGAGAGCGTGCAACCACTTCGGAATGCATGTCCGGAGAGAGATGAGTTTTTTTTTCTTTATGAGCAACTGAGGGCACATTTACGAGAGCTCTCAGTATTGGGGTCGTTGATCACGCTCCTCGAAATCTATGGATCTGCTGTGGATTTTTTGCTGGACAAAATGCGCAGAGCTTCATTTTAATTTAGAAATTATGGCTAGGTTCATTTAAATCACTTTGTGTCTTCTGCGTTTTATAGTGTGCCTCGTGGGCTCTGGGATTCCAAGAAACTCAAGAATATTTGTGACACAACCTGTCGCGAAAAGACCGCTCCTATCTACAGAGAGGCTGGGGCACCCGTGATCGTGCCTTGGGCGGCTGTGATCTGAATTTGACCACATCCGCCCTATCGGCTATCGAAAGTTTCGGCCACCGCGCAGCCTCGGTTTCGCCACCAGAGCCTCCGTCGACGCTGGCTGTTCTTTAATCATTCTTTTTTTTATTACGTTGTTCTTATTTTTGTACCGCACTTATTACATTGTTTTCCTTTATTGCATTTATTCATTGCCTCTATTACATCGAAATCATCTTTGTAGTTCGTGACTTATATGGTAATTGATTAATCTTTTTACTCATTCATCGCATGTATTGCCCTCAATGTTACGATCAGGCTTAATAAACTCTCACTGAGTTTGTGTTAACCCAGTTCGATTAATGGCTCCTCCGACTGACGTTTTATCGTCGATTAGTTTAACACTTTCATCATGCATGGGGTACTTGTGGCATTGGGTGGTCGAATTCATCGGGCCACTGACTTGCCGATTCGCGACACAATTTTTCCCGTAAATAAAATCTCACGATACTCCCTGTTGTAAACAAAATCCAATCAACAATAATACAGTCTATGGTAGATACGTGCGTTTCTACGTGCGACTATATGATCGAGCATGCGACCAGGCGCATCTCTTACGCAGCACAGACGCGTCCGTTTCACCCGCGCAATGTTCTCATTTATGGTGTACTACCCGCATTGAATGGTCTCCATGAACAAATAACCGCAAATGTATCCGTATACGTGACGCACAACTGACGCATTCATCTAGTGTAAATTAAGCTATCATGGCTGTAGCGTGGCCATACTTCTGTAAAGGACTTGTACTAAGGCCTGTCACCCTAAGTGCAGGTGCAGGAGAGTGCGTAAAGACGTGCTTAAGATCAGAAGTGGTTCCTCTGTTCTTTGTTTTATTTTCAGCGACAGTGATGAAAGAACTTAAGTACGTGAAAAGAGTGCAGATAATATAAGATTTGCATGTAGCCCGCCCCGTTCTCATTGTACTCTCATCCTGTGAAAGATGAACGATATGAAATCAAGGGTGTGGTCAGATGTTACTGGGATTGTTGGACATGTATTCCATTGATTCGATCTTTTCTATGCTGGGATGTTCATGTTTCCTTTTGAAAATTTGCCCTCATCCTGGATTTAGATATTTATTTTTGGGCCACTTGGTTACCCGTACGTTTGCCATAACTTTTTCCTAGCTGAGAGGGTTTCCGACACTGGTTCCTGATTCCCCACGAGCTTCCCCATTAGCACTGCACTAATGAAATCTTAATCATGATTTTCTTCTGTCGAAGACGTCTTCCAACTTCTTTCTGCCTTCGCTAGCAAACAGCATCCAGAACAAAGGTGTTTATTCACACATTTACCTGGCAATTGTTTAAACTCTTAATTGTTTAAAGTTATGGATTTGGAAGATTTTTCGTTTGGATACATGAAATAGCAGGAGTTCTCACTCTTCACCAGAAAACGCGAGCAGCTTCTGAAAAAAAGCTGTGAATTATTCGCTAGGAAGCCAGAAAGCTAGAATTTTAATAATAAACTATAAAAATTCACAATATATTGTTAGGCACGTAAGTATCTATGTGTTGCTATCAAAATCCCTCACTACATTTCCCCTATTGAATATTTTCTCCCTTTTCAATCCCTATTGAAATCATCGAATATGTAAAAGAAAGATACCCACTTTTGAAGGACCCTCGTGGATAAAAGATATACAAGAGCTGATTTCCTCTATAGGGGCCACGTAATCCTCAAAACGAAGTTTGTCGAAGAATACCATGCCGGCCTAAAAATTCATCACTGGAAATTCAGAAAACCATCGCCAGAAAACATGAACTTCAAGTGCAAAATCCAGGATGGAATTTTCTTGGCACCTGATTTTTAATTTTAGTAGTTCAAGGGCAGCTTTCAAAGATTGTTAACCAAATTTCTTGGACTATTTCAAGCTTTTTAAACCGATTCCATCGAAACCATAGTGCACTTCCATAATTTCTAATATGGATATCCTTTGCAAAATTTGAGAACTGTATCTACTAGCCTGCCATTGCGTCTTTAACTCAGATAAAGCCCAATGGTTGAGTTTTTCCACTGATAACCTATTTTCTCAAAGTTTTATTTATTTATTTATTTATTATACACAGTGCCAAGGCACAATGCTTCCCTTCAACACGAAGGTAATAAACGAGAGGTTTTGAAAGTTCCACAGAGAAAAAATTCAAAGAGATATTCATGACGCAGACTGAGCAAGGCCTTCATTCGTTTCGGACAACAGTTGCTCCCACGAACAGAGCGGTTCAACATTACCCGTATACCTCTTAAACCTTAGCACTTGAGCTTATCTTCAAATGGTGCATTAGGTGAGGCTAGATCGTAGGTAGGTACCGCATCTGTTGGATCCTTGCAACACCAGTAGCTTTCTAGGCCAGAGCTAAGCTGCGGAAAGGGTAAAGAAATTATTCGTGCTCCAATTTTCAAAAACCCCTCTCTCGAAACAGACACAAAGAATCAATGCACGTATACATGAGTATAAAATAGTTGATCTTCTTGCTGCCATGCAAAATATCGTTCTTCATTTTGGACAGATGAGCTCGTAGTTCTTAATATTTTTCTGCAACAAATGTTTTAGTTTATTATCGGCCAGAATTTTCTTAACAGAATATCTGACGCGGAAAAAATTGGGAGGAAATGATCTTGCGATTCTGCTGATTCTGATAAAATATGAATGAAAATGCTTTTCATTTTTGACAGCAGGCACAAAAAAGTTGAAATTTGCTGTTCTTCCTCTACAAGGCCGAATGACAAAAAAGGTAGAGAATCGGAGCCGAGTTGACTGGTTCCATATTTTCCACAGGTAATGCAGATCTATAGCTCCCCTCCTTATAACAAGACTGTTCAATCTCAAATTACGTAGACGATCTGTATACGATGGTAACGTAAAAGAATTTTGACACGCAAGCGACCTTAGGCACACTATTCGCGAAAACGTGCGTTGCACACTTTCAATCAGTGCTATTTCCTTGGCCTTATGAGGGCTCCAGATTACAGAATTGTGTTCTAATATGGGACGCACATATAATTTGAACAGCCTACAAAGGAGGTTAGGGAAGTTGTTTTTGAAGACTTTCAGTAAACGAAACATGACAGTTCTTGCTTTGATAACCACTTTTTCGATGTGCTTCGCATAAGAAAGTTTGTTGTCATACGTTATTCCCAAGTCTTTGATACAATTGCATTCGTCAATTTCAGTACCTGGTTGTAACAAATAGGTCTTTCTAGGGTTTTTGCTTCCAAGGTACATTACTTTTGTTTTTTCAAGTGATATAGTCAGCTGCCAAGAACGCATATAGGACATGAGTTTACTAATGTTTGCTTGCAATTTTTTCGTCACAACTTCTGCCTCACCTTCATCGTAGCAAGCATATATTTTAATATCATCTGCAAACATGAGCAATTTTATATCAGTGTCAGAATTTAGAGCAGCCGGTAGATCAGAGAGGTATATGTTGAATAAAAGCGGGCCCAGTACACTACCCTGTGGAACTCCACTTTTAACGTTTCTTTCATTTGAGAAGGAATCATGAACCTTGACGGAAAATGTTCTTCCCACTAGAAATGACTCGAGCCATTTTAATATGTTCCCAGAAATGCCGAGGTGCTCAAGCTTGTAGAGGAGCTTTCGGTGGGAAACAGTGTCAAAGGCCTTGGAAATATCAAAATAGATAATATCGATACATTTTTGCTGTGACAACTGCATAGTCCAGTCGTGTGTACTCTGCAAGAGTATATCAGTTGTAGATGAGTTTTTAGAGAAACCGTATTGGTGTACTGGTATAATACCATGGATATCTAGGAATTCGTCGATTTTCTCTTTAACACAACGTTCCATGATTTTGGCTGCAGTGCTGGTAATCGAAATTGGACGAAAATCCCGCGGAGATGCTGCAGAGGAATGTTTATTAACAGGTGTCACAATGGATTTTTTCCACAGAGTAGGTACTGAACCAAGGTGAAGGCAGCAGTTGAAAATATGCGCAAGTGGAACACACAATTCACGACAGCATCTGAGGAATACGGTTTGTGGAATGCCATCGAATGTTACTGAATATGATACTTTCAGCTTACTTAAGTGTTTCAATACAGAGTGGGGCATAATGATAAAGTCATTAAGAGGTGGAAATCCTTTGGGAACGTTCGAACAATCAGGTACGATACCATTATCCATGTCTAGTACTGATGAGAAGTAGTTTGCCAGAATTTCGCTCTTTTGCAAGTTATTAGTCGTACGTCTCCCAAATTCGTCGAGGAAACTAGGAACTTGCGGTGGTTTATCTCGTATACGACGATTAACAAAATTATAAAGTTCTCTAGTTTTCATCTTCTCGAGTTTTCTTTTCTCTTGATTCCTTAGGAACTTGTCAATGAGACGAGATAGTTTAATGCATATGCGAGAATATTTTTCCTCTACACCCTGTTTGTGAAGGCGATAGAAGAGAAAGTTCCTGTATTCAAATAGTTTCTTAATATGGATTGGGTAATACGAAGACGGCTCGTGATTGGCCTTTAGAGGCACACATTTATTAAGAATGTGATGTAACACATTACAGAACCGTGAATACAGGTCGTCAATATCCACGTAACCGTTAAAAAGATATTCCCAATTGATAGTGGAAAGTTCTTCTTTCATTAGGGAGAAATTGGTGTTCGCGAAATCCGGGTGTAGGATATTAAAGTTGCTAATAATACCCGAGGCATGGATGGAGAAAGAAACCATGGAATGATCTGAATTAGCAAGGGGGTTCGTCACATGTACTTCGGAAATCAGTTGCTCATTGTCTGATAAGACAAGATCAAGAGTCCGTGAACCACATGTAGGTGTGTTAACAAATTGTTTGAGATTATGGCTTTTAAACAGGGAGATGTATTTAGAGGACCTTGCATCGTGCGGTTTTATGTCGACTCCAGACCAGTTAATGTCTAGGTTAAAGTCACCAAGGAGGATAACATCAAAGTGACAGTCTGACAAAATTACATCGAGATGGTCCATCAATTCTGCACAGTCATTGTGTTTAATGTTTGGTGGACGGTACAGGTTAATTATTCGAAATTTTTGGCTAGCACATGTAATATCTACAGAGAGGCATGAAACTCCTCCTTTATTGAAATGTGTTTGCAGACGACTTCCTTTATCAAAATCTTCGCAATTTCTGAGGGATGTATTCGCTGTAAAATGATCTCTGCTAATGCTCAAGGAAGTGCCAAATGTCAATGTTTCAATTTTATTTATTTTATTGCGTTGTTTCACCTGTTTTATACCTACTACGGTCTTCCCTATATACTTTCCTATTTTTACCGTCTTACCGTCTTGTTACAGTTTCATTGGTTGTTTGTTATATTTCATTAATTTTATGTTGCTGCATTTGAGCATTAATCTACGGAACGCATCCATGAAGAGTAGAAATCTACCCCTCTCGGATCCGCCGGCTCCACCCACAACGTTGCAGGCCCACGGATGTAAAGGTCTTTATCCAGAGCTGCTCGCGGCGCCACCAATGTAATCTGAGTCCAGCACCTGAAAAGAACTATCGGGTACATGCATATAGTAGGCGGAATCATACTTCTTCTTAATTGGCAGTTCATGTGTGTGTGTGGGTGTGCACGAGAACCAGCCATCAAAAACGGAAAATACCTACACCATTGTGTTCAGCGCATCGAGTTATGTACGAAAACGTGGTAAATTTTGATTTTTACCTTGATTTAAGGGTGTTTCGGGCCACTTTTGTCATGTTCAGACATGTTAATGGCCGACTGTTGTTTTCATCACAATCGGAATGAATGAGATAGGCCTATGATTACAGGACCATATAAAAGGAAGGAGAAGGGTAGTATGCCTTTACAACGAGGACGATGAACCAGATGGGTGAGGAGTGACAAGGATGGGGATTGCAGCATAGAGTATGTTAGAGGTGGGCTAGCGGTTTGATCGGCGTCCAAAATAGGGGGAACGCCTGGAGACGGGTCCAAAGGCGTGATAAGTGTGCGCCGGCGTCCGAAAGTGGGGAAACACCTGGAGTCGGGTCCAACGGCGTGATAAGGGTGCGCCAGCGTCTAAAAGTGGGGAAACGCGTGGAGTTGGGTTCAACGGCGTGATAAGGGTGCGCCGGCGTCCGAAAGTGGGGAAACGCCTGGAGTCGGGTCCAACGGTGTGATAAGGGTGCGCCGGCGTCCGAAAGTGGGGAAACGCGTAGAGTTGGGTCCAACGGTGTGATAAGGGTGCGCCGGCGTCCGAAAGTGGGGAAACGCCTGGAGTCGGGTCCAACGGTGTGATAAGGGTGCGCCGGCGTCCGAAAGTGGGGAAACGCCTGGAGTCGGGTCCAACGGCGTGATAAGGGTGCGCCGGCGTCTAAAAGTGGGGAAACGCGTAGAGTTGGGTCCAACGGCGTGATAAAGGTGCGCCGACGTCTAAAAGTGGGGAAACGCGTGGAGTTGGGTCCAACGGCGTGATAAGGGTGCGCCGGCGTCCAAAAGTGGGGAAACGCCTGGAGTCGGGTCCAACGGTGTGATAAGGGTGTGCCGGCGTCCGAAAGTGGGGAAACGCCTGGAGTCGGGTCCAACGGCGTGATAAGGGTGCGCCGGCGTCTAAAAGTGGGGAAACGCGTAGAGTTGGGTCCAACGGCGTGATAAAGGTGCGCCGACGTCTAAAAGTGGGAAAACGCGTGGAGTCGGGTCCAACGGTGTGATAAAGGTGCGCCGGCGTCCAAAACGGGAGGAACCTTTGGAGGCAGGTTCTAGCGGTGAGATAAGGGTGCACCGGTGTTCAAGTCCAATCCCAATTTGCACTTACTCGGTCAATTTTTACTCTTTACTTCCACCGAAATGCGGCACCACAAATTGTTGGAAAGGAGCTGTCCATAGTGGGTCAATGGTTCCATGAACCGCGGTAAAGAATGCTTCTTTGTGGATAGTGTCTGTTCATCCACCTGCACTAATCTTATCTGAGGACAATGAAAATATGCGAGCGAAGCGAGCACGAAAAGAAGCCTGAGAGTCCGGCGTTAGCCGGACGATCAGGCTGGTATGCCTTTATAACGAGGACGATGAACCAGACGGGTGAGGAGTGACAAGGATGGGGATTGCAGCATGCGGAGTATGTTAGAGGTGGGCTAGCGGTTTGATCGGCGTCCAAATTAGGGGGAACGCCTGGAGACGGGTCCAAAGGCGTGATAAGGGTGCGCCGGCGTCCGAAAGTGGAGAAACGCCTGGAGTCGGGTCCAACGGTGTGATAAGGGTGCGCCGGCGTCCAAAAGTGGGGGAACGCCTGGAGACGGGTCCAAAGGCGTGATAAGGGTGCGCCGGCGTCCGAAAGTGGAGAAACGCCTGGAGTCGGGTCCAACGGTGTGATAAGGGTGCGCCGGCGTCCAAAAGTGGGGGATCACCTGGAGTCGGGTCCAACGGTGTGATAAGGGTGCGCCGGCATCCAAAAGTGGGGAAACGCCTGGAGTCGGGTCCAACGGTGTGATAAGGGTGCGCCGGCGTCCAAAAGTGGGGAAACACCTGGAGTCGGGTCCAACGGTGTGATAAGGGTGCGCCGGCGTCCAAAAGTGGGGAAACACCTGGAGTCGGGTCCAACGGTGTGATAAGGGTGCGCCGGCGTCCAAAAGTGGGGGATCACCTGGAGTCGGGTCCAACGGTGTGATAAGGGTGCGCCGGCGTCCAAAGTGGGGAAACACCTGGAGTCGGGTCCAACGGTGTGATAAGGGTGCGCCGGCATCCAAAAGTGGGGAAACGCCTGGAGTCGGGTCCAACGGTGTGATAAGGGTGCGCCGGCGTCCAAAAGTGGGGGATCACCTGGAGTCGGGTCCAACGGTGTGATAAGGGTGCGCCGGCGTCCGAAAGTGGGGAAACACCTGGAGTCGGGTCCAACGGTGTGATAAGGGTGCGCCGGCGTCCAAAAGTGGGGAAACGCCTGGAGTCGGGTCCAGCGGTTGCGCCGGCGTCCGAAAGTGGGGAAACACCTGGAGTCGGGTCCAACGGTGTGATAAGGGTGCGCCGGCGTACAAAAGTGGGGAAACGCCTGGGATCGGGTCCAAACGCGTGATAAGGGTGCGCCGGCGTCCAAAAGTGGGGAAACGGCTGGAGTCGGGTCCAACGGTGCGATAAGGGTGCGCCGGCATCCAAAAGCGGGGAAACGCCTGGAGTCGGGTCCAACGGTGCGATAAGGGTGCGCCGGCGTCCAAAAATGGGGAAACGCCTGGGATCGGGTCCAAAGGCGTGATAAGGGTGCGCCGACGTCCAAAAGTGGGGAAACGCCTGGAGTCGGGTCCAGCGGTTGCGCCGGCGTCCGAAAGTGGGGAAACACCTGGAGTCGGGTCCAACGGTGTGATAAGGGTGCGCCGGCGTCCAAAAGTGGGGAAACGCCTGGGATCGGGTTCAAAGGCGTGATAAGGGTGCGCCGGCGTCCAAAAGTGGGGAAACGGCTGGAGTCGGGTCCAACGGTGCGATAAGGGTGCGCCGGCATCCAAAAGCGGGGAAACGCCTGGAGTCGGGTCCAACGGTGTGATAAGGGCGCGTCGGCGTCTAAAAGTGGGGAAACGCGTGGAGTTGGGTCCAACGGTGTGATAAGGGTGCGCCGGCGTCTAAAAGTGGGAAAACGCGTGGAGTTGGGTCCAACGGCGTGATAAGGGTGCGCCGGCGTCTAAAAGTGGGAAAACGCGTGGAGTCGGGTCCAACGGCGCGACAAGTGTGCGCCGGCGTCCAAAACGGGAGGAACCGTTGGAGGCAGGTTCCAACGGTGAGATAAGGGTGCGCCGTTCCCAGTTTGCACTTACTCGGTCAATTTTTACTATATACTTCCACCGAAATGCGGCACCACAAATTGTTGGAAAGAAGCTGTCCATAGTGGGTTAATGGTTCCATGAACCGCGGTAAAGAATGCTTCTCTCTGGATAGTGTCTGTTCATCCACCTGCACTAATCTTATCTGAGGACAATGAAAATATGCGAGCGAAGCGAGCACGAAAAGAAGCCTGAGAGTCCGGCGTTAGCCGGACGATCAGGCTGGTAGGTTATATATGGGACACGCGTGGATGTACTTATCCCAGATAAGAGTCCGAATAGGTAAATGCTCTGCTCCCATCTTGTGACAGCTCACCCAACGATCCCTATCCGACCCTCGGGAACTTTCAATTTCTCGGCTTTTGTTAGGGATTTTCCACGTCGTGGGAAAGTGCTCCAGAAGCTGTCAGCGACGATGTCTTGCTGTCTGAATACAAATTAATCAGAAATGCACACAAAATTATTGGTAATAGGATAACAAAAGAGTACTTGCGGATATGCCGAAGCTCTGTGATCAGCCTATCAGCCTGGATCTCATTATTAATAATAGTATAAATCATGGGCTCTGCTTTCAGTAGTTCTCCTATCACTTCTTCTTTGATTTCAACCATTTCACAGTAAGTAGTCGTCTCGTATCTGCAACAATTGGAGAATTATCCGCTCTACTCTGAATCAGTGACCAAGTTACCATGGGCATATGCTTCTGCTATGCACAAGCGTAATATCACTGTAGATATTCGATTAGTTATACAGCGCCGGTCAATCACTTTTGCATCACAAAATAACGATCACCTGGTCTGCCGCGCGCACCACCTACGCGACGCGGCAAACCCGCTGGGCATTGTGATTGGCAAAGAGACAAAAAACGGTGTGAAATATACGCAAAGGACTAGTACCGGATGCTACCGGTGCCAATTATTTGCGTCCGTTTCTTATCGCTTTCTTGTGTTTTTGTCTTCTATCCAAAATGCTTGGGTAGATCAACAGCGGTGACGCCCGGATCGCGCGTATGGTGGGTGCGGCAGACCAGATGGGCGGTATTTTGTGATGCAGAAACGATTGAGCATCATTGTATCTTAACAAGAAGCATATTATAAAATTGCCCTGTACTGTTTTTCGTGACAGTATGGTAGCAGCGGCAGTACAGCATTGCGGCCGCTCAATATAAAAGCAGTACAGTACTGCATATGATAACGGTACGCCATCGCGACAGTACAAGACATGCAGGTATAACAAAACAAAGACGATTTAGTACGAAAGAAGTACAGTACAGCAACAGTCTACTTCACAGCTTAGCAGTACTATCCGACAGCAGTATAGCGCTGCAGCAGCACTATATGCATTCAACACAATATGACAGCAGCATTACTGAGGCACGCTACTAAAACAGTACCGCATACTATGATGAAAGTAGTGATGACGTTAGTACTGTATATCGCTAGTACTGAAGCAAGCTAGTAAATCATAACAACAGCACGATATGGTTGCGCTGTTGCGGCAGTACTACATGGAGTACAGTATGGCAGAGGTACAGAATTGTTGTAGTACTGCATGAAGGTAGCACAATGTGACTGTGGTGCAATGCAACGGTACAGCATAAAGTCAAAAGTGGGAGTCAATATGCGCAGCAGTACTGCACAAATCTGTACCGCCCACTATGATGGATCTAGTGATGACGTCAGTACTGCATATCGCTAGCACAGTAAAGGTATTTGAGCAGTACACTATCGTGGCAGTATAGTACGGAGGCAGTACAACGGCAGTATAGCATGCTATTACAGTGAAGCGATACCATAGAGAGGCAGCACCCTACTGTAACAGTACAAGTGTGGTGTTACTATAGCAGTGTCAGTACTGAGCCAGTACAGTGTGGCGACAGCACGGTACGTAAGCAAGTCCTGTCCTCGCAGCAAAAGAACTTCTGCTAATATGAAATTGCAAAGGTGGTATAACGTGAAAGTCGGAGGCAACAGTACAGTAGTCCAGTAGTACAGTATGGTTAAAGTACAATGTGTATGTACCACAGTGTTGCAGCGGTACAGTATAGTGGCAGGATGATGTGTTAGAGTGCTGCCCCGTACAGCAGCAGTACAACAAAGCATAAGCAAAATGTGGCTGCAATACAACTAATCTGCAGTACATACGTCTTTGTGCGTATATGTACATCTCCCGGTCGTTATTTGTCCGAAGTTCACGTAATTTTCATACACAAAACTCATAATTGACAGCCTACTGCGGAAAATAAAGAAAAAATGTAGGCTATTCGAATTCCGTACCTTCTTCTTGGCCACATGAGCGGCAACTGTTTGCCTTTCCATCTGTATCTCAGAATATTCCTCTCGCCGATAAACTCTCCTTCACGAACGTGACGTTCATGATGGCGATTCACTTGGTAAGGAACCCATTCGGTAATTCTAAAAGGCATTCTGCATATAATGTACTAGGAAATACATCACATTGGTTCTTTGCTTCTGGCAATGTACTTTTTCTTACGTTCTTAATTACGTTCTTAATATTTTGACTGCATGATGCATTAGCATTGGGCGAGCAGGCATCACTGAGGTTTACCACAATAAATGCGACAACGTACGGAAATTCAACTCTTACCTAACACCCATCGTTTGCCTATACTTGATGTGGAGTGACGTTTCTTAATCCAGCTGCTGCTAATGGGAAATCGTACTAGTATCGTAAGTGTGAGACTACTCATGTCTTTAATGACGCTTGCAGGCTCTAGAGATCTTCGTGGCTCATTTCTTCTCTGTTTATGCTTAGGAATTGCAAGGCGCTGCTAGCAGTCGCTTCTGGAAGGCCCGCCCGCCAAGCCATAGCGTCTCTCAAGCGCTTATCAAAAAATGGCCAGAACTTAAGAAACAAAAAAACCCCGAGCGGAGCTACCTCACCGACCCCAGTGCAGAGCGATCTGTTTCTCGCTCATAGACTAAATCACACACAAAAATAATCACGGTGTTCCAGACAAAAACCCGGAACATCTAGCATTGCGTTCTCTTTGTTTGGGCTGCTCCAGAAACGTTCTTCACTAACAATTTATTGGAGCTATTCTAAGCGATGTACATAATTCACTACGGAGGGAGAGGAAATGCAACTGGTGTTCTCGCGCCTCAAAGGGGATTTTTCTTGTGAATACACTTGCTCAGCAAACTTGATCAGAATACTTGTCAATAGGATGGACAATGTTGCTAGCTGCAGCTGACCCGTGGCATAGGTCCGGTCCACCTTCTCGACGACGCGACCTTTTTATCCTCTTCCCGGTGATGGATAGGCGGATGTAAGCATAAATCATGAATCGAATACGTCGCATTTCATGACACTATTATTTATTTATTTATTTATTTATTTATTCAATATGGTCGTCGGCGCGTCACAACCTCAAGAAACGTAATCTACGAGACAGAGCTGTAGAGATTGAAAATATAAAATAGAAAAGAAACGAGAAAAAAACTTCAGCTAAGAAGACACAAATCAGAAATTGGATTGTGAGGGTGAAAAATTAGGTTGATGAACAAATGTTAACAGGCAGGCCATAAATTTGGTAACAGGACGCGTAATGCTTTCAAAGGAGCATGTTTTGCAAGTCACCGTCACTGGACCTTTTACCAGGACAGTGCTCAGGAACTCAGGCTTTATCTGGTTCAGAACTGAGGAAACAATAACTTTTAGGACCTGTTGGTTTTGTCGAGCGACCACTCAATGCACAGAGCTCAATCAAATGTGTTAATAGGTTTTTGCGGTATCCGAGGAATGGGCCCGCTCAAAACCGCTTGCGATTTGGGAATATCCAAAAAGGAGCTTGAAAATAGGAGATGAATTTTTGCTCAATCACTTGCGCCCCGAGGGCTGTGACTTCATTTGGTGTCTCACGGTCTAATTCTTAACAGATGGAGGATATTTACAGATGTTTTATTGTACCATGTTCATTAAGAGTTAATGAACATGAACATACAATAGCGTCTCAAATTGCTTTGAAAATCTTTTTCTGATTGCCCTTTTCTTTGTTACCGTATTTTTGGCCCACCCTATAATTTCTGCCTTGTTAGCTCAAAATGGAAAAATACTAGGGAAGCGGTGGTAGTCTAGCTTTTTCCGTGGACGGCATATATGACGCTGCCAACTAATTTGTCCGCGTAAAAATGCAAGTTGGGAATGAATGGCTACAATCCGGACCGTTCGGGGTATGGCACAGTGAAAATGAAGTAGTGGCATAACTGGAAGCGTTCGGATTCTGCCATTCATTCTCTACTTTGCATTTTTGCGAGGACAAATTAGTTGGCAGCGTCATATATTCTGATGTACAGTAAGGGAATTCGTGGGGCTCGATCCAGGTTATTGGTTGAGGACCCACACCAGCCACCAAACTCTTCTTCATTGTTCCTCTTGTTTATGGCACACGCTCGAGTGTATTGGATAAGTAAATAAATCGTTATATATGCAAATAAGCAAACGTACAATAATATTCCTCACACCGAATGCTTGGTATTAATTCGTGATCTCTAGCATTTTGCCTGCCGATGTTCACGCAGCCAGGGGTGACTGATACAACTGGCCTGTATAGGACCGCGTGTTATCTTGTTCTACGGATCCATTGTGTTCGCTATGGCGCACCCTTGTGTTGTTTTGAATAGACAAATACCCAAATAAATGAGAACTAGGAGCAAAGCGAAGTTCTAGCACCTACTTGCAAAATCCTTTCTTCACAAACCACATCGTTCTTCCATGAGTGTAAATTCGCCTCCCGCAGTCGAACTTACGTACATGAAAAAGGCAGAAGCAGATTAAACATGTGTCGATTATTTGTACTCCTTGTTAAGTATACTAATAGACTTACTGTGGAAGCACACAAGGCCTTATTTAATAGCTCGATCACTTTATTTCTGCTACTCTCTCGAAGAGGTCCAATCCATCTCACACAATCCAACCAATCCCTTTAGAAATCGTACCCCTTGCAAAATCATATTCTCGTCATTTTGAATTAAAAGGCAACACGAACAGGTATGCCAGCTGTGGGGTCCACAAAATCCCATCGGCGCTCTCCCTCAAATCCGCCACCACCTCTTCCCACTTTTCAGTGGAATCATCTGGCATGAATCCTTCCCTATAATAGTAATAACATAGCCTCTCACATTCGTAGCACAGACAGTTCTTGTCGAAAAGATAGACGGATTGCGCGTGCGGTTTCATATCGTCGCGGTCGCAGAATCGCGGTGGGACCTACTGGACCCTCTAACTTGAAGCATGCACTCTCCGCATCCATCGTTAAGGTCCCGGCGCGTTTGTGCAGTGACAGAATCCGTCTATCTTTTCGACAAGGACTATAAGTAGATTGCGAAATTTCTACTTTTTAAGAGCATGCAGAATTTCTTCCAGCTGGTGGCTCATCATTCTTATCGCTTGCCTAGTCTTCATTACGTGAACTACATCAATTTCAGCAGCATTCTCTTTTAACTCCAATCGCATCAGGCCTTCGATCACCTGAAATTAGAGGTGAATGAGGCAAATATTTAGACAGAGAGATGATAAAATTTCGTATTGACCTTGTCGAACAAATTCATTTCTTTGCGAGCAGTTTTATAAGCAGCATCACTAAACAGCTCCGGAGAAATTTTAGATTCCGTCATCAAGTGATGTAAGTAGTGGTACACAGCCAATCGAATCCTTGCTCGTAGGAGCTGAAAACTGTGTCATCCAGGACATGGAGCAAGGAAATTGAATATGAGAGTATGAAGATTGATCAATGGTAGTTTTTTATACTGCACGTGGAGTACAACACATCTCATTACTACCGTCGACGACGTTCATCACAAGATTTGACACGCATCACCAGGGATGATTAAAAATGACTGTGAAGCATCATCGCTGACATTCGCATCGTAACGCCTCCAGGGGTATAGCACCGTGAACATTATCCATCAAAATAATAGTAGCGCTTTGGATCGCCATTCCCATTCGATATATAGTATATTGCAACCTATGTCCCTCATTAGATTATTTATATTGCAGTAGATTTTTTGCTTTTTCGCGACGCGACGGCGTCGCGGCGACGGCCACGATAAGCGCGACGCGATGGGTAGCGAAGCCGTCGCATCGCTCCGTCGCGCCATGCTGAACGTCGCAAATCCACGTACCCACGCAAAATTATATGCACACCCCGATTTAGCGGGGATCATGGGTTTCCACGGACTGTTTTGGACCTCACTTTACCATTTGTGTTCTTGAGTGTTCAAAAAAAGTTCTCAGCTTTATTTTTTCCTCGTTTAGGAGTTCTAGTAGTACTGCCAGGGATTTCTTTGGTGGTATACATTGAGAGTTTCGTTTCACTAAGTCACGTTCTAGCCCCGCGCTTTTGATCTTTTCCAAGCTTTCACTGGTTAGACCTGTTATCTTGTGACTTCTGTGGGGTGGGGGTCTTACACCGATTTCACCACAGAAGCACACCGGAATGTGAAAAATCATAAGTGTTAGAGCACAGGACTACCTTATATTCACCTATGAATCAATATCGCGCTGATCGAATGCTGTTCTGAAGCATCTGTACAACAATGTCTACGTGAAAGGGAAACGATCCCGATAACTCAAATTCACAAGAAAATCTCTAGATCCATATATGGATGTAACGTGTATACCTACAATGTGTTCTTCAACAGCTCGGCTGACAAGTTGTAAGTAGTGACCTCTCGTAAACAGCAGGCAAAATTAGGAACATAAAAAGCTCACAAAATCACTGCGTAAAACGCATACGACGCGCATACGTCTCGTTCACGTTCACATCTCCAACTGAATTCGTCTTATTCCATGGGTTTTGAGCCAAACCACTCGAAAAACTATGGAACAGTGGCCAACTCCAGTGCGCAACATCAGCGAAACCATCGCGTCGCGTCTGCTAGCAGGCGCGACGCGAATTCGTCCCATCACGTCGTTTTTCAAGAAAAAAGTATAAACAGGGCGCGACGTCGCCCCGCGACGTCGCGTCGCGATGGGAAACGCCAACTACCACATCGCGACCATTGTTTGCGCATGCATCCCCTTGGGACCCATCGCATTTGAACAGTTTGATGGGACGCGACCGTCGCGTCGCCCCGAAGTATAAACACTCCTATTCGCAAAGCATTCTTGCAATGAACTGGCAATGCGGCGTGTGCACCTAGAGTGAGACTCGTGCGCGACCGATATGAAGAGCGACGAAATCGCGCCTGCTAACAGAACAATATAGGCAGCGGACTGGACTGCGATGATAACCAGTAATTGCCGCTAAGGGACATTAAATGCTTCCATACGGGACCAGTCGCTTCTGAACAGCCTGCATCTGTGCAGCGGTCACGCCGCGATCAAGGGTAAACACTGTCGTGGTTGCAACGCCGCAAGCGTCTCACCTACGATTTGTCGTGAGCGTCGCCGCGACATAGTTGCGATCTCCGATATCCTACCATTGGCGGGAATTCCCCCAAGTCAACCGACCAGTCATCGCTTGGAGCATCCCCAGCCTTCGTCTGCCGTCGCCACCAACCAATCTTCTCCAGCCTCGTCAAGTGCCAGCCGTGTTCAAGTTATCCCCTTATCTCTTCTTCGGCTCTATTCACCATCCTTCAGGTGTTTTGTGCTGAGATCGAGATAAAGTAGACACGCAACCTGTACTGTGATTACTACTGGAAGATATGATTCAACCCTTCCATTTATCACAGGTTGTCATCGTTCCTCATATTTGATTTCCACGCCGGAGGCCGCCGTTTCCTTGAGCTGCCATCACTGTAGGCTGCGCCAGGAATGCTTCTCGGCCTACACTTCATCACACAGTCGCAGCTTGACTCACATGGTATAAATTGGTTTTAACGCGATTGTGAACTAACTAGAAGAACACACATGAGCCGCCATCAAAGTTGAAACTTATACTTTATAGGATCTATCTCATGAAAAGTTGTCTATGACGGCGCTCCGCTCAATACGCCAATGAGGCGCACGTGATCAATTTGTACTTGTAAGAAAATTCCAGTATGTGTAGTACTCCGGAGTAAAGGGTTAGGAAAATTGCAAAAAAAAAATCCAAAAAATGTACCATCATCTCTATGCAGTGCTCTCTGATCACAACGACAAGAAGAGGTGCCATTCTCGTTAGCTGATATGAAGTAGCCAGGAGTATCATCACAAACGCTGAGAAACGTAGGCACTGGCAATGTACTAAAACCATTGAACCTTTTAACGAAGGTTTTAACTTGATTAAAAATTATAGACATAATTGAAGGGAAAATTTTTTCCTGCAGAAATGTGAATTTTTCCAGTCTCAAGAAGTCTGCGACTTCGTTGGAGCATGACGGGAAAACAGCAGACATAAGATAAAGATTTTTAGAAATTCACCACTGTGATACCATCTCCCTTTAATGCAATATCCCTCATTCAGAATAATTATGCTCAATACGAAAGCTGTGGTGTTCGTAGCGCATAATAGGATATTCGGCACAAAATCCTTCGAAGTTAGACGATCCATAAGTGATCTGTGCACGTGCTTGTTCACGCCTGCCTAAAGATAGAGAAAACTCCTGTCCATCGTCGAGGTTACAGAAGGAATTCTTTTGTAAATTTTGAACCTCATGCGTTTTACGCCACAGCGCGTCATCCTTGTGGAAAACATAAATGGTTTGTACCACATTCATAATCCATGCCACTGAACAGAATATGTAAACCACTGCTCTGGTGATATCGTTTACCTGTAAGTAAGCAGGCATAGGCATGAAGGGTCAGTATCATGAGCCTCTGCTGTTGGACCCCGACTTCCTGTGGCCCGGAGCGACACCCTCCTAAGAAACGAGATCCCACCGAACCACATGAAGCTCCCCCGCTAGCATTGCTGGGGCTTATATAAATAAGTAGGGAACTGAGTAATTCTGTGAGGTTTCCATATCCATGGCCCTTTCCCATGAGTGCTTTCCCACTGCACCAAAAATTCAGAAGAACCTTTTTAAGGGTTTTCAAGGGGTTTCTATCAAATAAGGAGACTCCAAGGGGAAAATAATTTCTCAGACTCCAAGCCACCAGCAGAATAACACAGTCCACAAGAAGTTCACTAGTTTGATACAGGAAGGGAATTGACCCACGTCATCGTAGCTCACGTGAGCAAGAAGTACACTGTAAAAACACATGAGACCTGTTTGAAAAATCCACCACCTGAAGAAAGTTAAAAGATGGAACAAATTTCTCAAATCATTGAGAGAAGAATTATCGCCGACCTTTCGAAAGGTCGCCTCGTTACGTATGTGACAACCGTAGATTTTTGATTTCCAAGCAAGGGATGGTCTCCAATCTCAGCGAATTTGTTCAGCCAAGTGTCATGACAAATCCAGCGCTGAATTGCTCACATTTCCTGTCGGAAACTACATCGAAAACTTAGGAAGATTGTTATATTCCGGTCCACACCGCATTTTAGCATGAGAACTCAGGGTCATTTTGGGGCAATTTCAACTTTCGGAACTTTTATTAGAACAAAAGAGAAAATAAAATCGACAAATGCAGCGGGATCCGTTTTACCACATGATCCTGCGGCTATGGAATATCTGGATAAAAATCTGCTTCACAACATGTTAATTATTTTTTAGCTACTGTTTCAGGTGGAATTCGGGAACACAAGGTGCCAAAAATATCCCTTTTGTTCCCACAAGTGGAGCTGCAGTGGGCTTCGATGGCGGTGGCTCATCCGTGGCCACGAGAAAGACACCGCAAAACCTCGCCGCGAGCGCCGGAGCCGTTGTCTCTTGATATTTCTGACCTCATCGGGAAGAAAAGCGCCTAGAAATAGTTTTCTGGCGGCGGACGACATCGATACTGGCGCGGTGAGTGCATAATGGCATATACAGTTTATATAAATAATTAAAAAAGGAAAATCCGACTGCACAGCCTAGCTGAACAAATCTGAGAAAACACTTACGAACAGAAATTCTGACATTTTGTACATGATTTTGTCAAAGAAGTTGAGCTCGATGATACCCAAATGATGTTCGATGTCATCGGCAGTAATTTTTCCTTCATCGATTCCATGCTCCAGTATAGCTATTATTACGTGTGCTGTGCTTCCAGAAAGCACTCCACGGGCCCACGCGTCGTGCACCTGAGTAAGGAGGATTGGATACCTTAATTATCTTGAATAAATCTGAGCTCTCGTTGTTTTCAATCTTTCTGCTCCACATCTAGGAGTTCAACTAACCCGCGCAAGTAGAATTCCGTAGAATCCAACCCTAGCTTCGGCTATTTCTCCATGGTCCTTGTCTTCACCCTTGTGATTCTCTTCATCGGAAGTGTCGTCATGACTCGACTCTTCTTGTTGTTGAATCTAAATACTTCTACTTCTATGGAGACGCATTCAATTAAATTTGATAGATGAGCAAATACCATTTCGTTCTCCATTTCGGTGCTGTGCTTTTCCAAGCATTCCCTCACTTGACTTTTGACTACATGCCAATTTGTCCCATTGAGGTAAGCACTGCGGTCGTGCTCCATAACGTGCAGCGCTTCTCTGATCTGAATGTTGTTTACTTATGGATGTGTACTGAGTGGAACGTAAACAATTCTGCTATCACCTTGACATCTAAGAAACGACATAGACGGACACAGATATCTTTGACGTATTTAGAGCGCTTTGTGGTTCCTTCCTTCGTTGCCAGACTCGAGAAGGTCATACCCTAACGAAGGTTCTAATCATGAAGTTACTTTGCTCTTTGCTATTACTAGTTGGGCACAATCAATAGCGGCGGTCATTTCAACCCGAATCCGGTTTTTTTGCAGTCATTTCCCACGCTTCAACATGTGTGCGGGAGGTATTTTGTTCTGTAAGGGGCAATTTGTACTAGCTGCATGCGTCAGTCGCGCTTCAGTCGCACGCATCCATTTGAAAGCGATTTTCCAAGGAGACCTCTCAACACGGCATGCACATCCTCAATGAACAGAACACGCGGCCGCCGCGAGGCCGTGGACACGTGCATCTGAGCTGCGAATGCAATGCGACTGCAATGCGACTGTGCCCTACTCTTCTTCATATGGACGCACGCGCGTCAGTCGCACGCATCCAGTATAAATTGCCCTTATGCCGGAACCGACCAATTCACGGAGAAGTCTCACCCCTAAATAACTAACGAGAGGTCAAGCGAGCGTATCCGTGGGTAATTCTGATCTGTAAGGCCCATGGCATACTTCACAGAAACGCCGTCGCGGTGAAGAAAATGAATGGAAATGATGAGAACAAAATTTTACGAGTCCTCATATCTTATCACACAGTTTGCATGGAATACTGTGCTGACATAGGAACCACTGTGAGTAAACTTGTGGCGGTGAACGGACACAAGTTTACTCACAACACAGGTGAATGTGTAGTATGCCCTAGGCCTGAGACGACGCAAGTAGAGCAGATCTGAAGTCCTGCTTGGTTCGAACTTTAGTGCAATAAAACTAGGCAGTGACACTTGAAGCACGGGAAATAAAAAGAAAAAATTGGGTTGTTTTCATTCAGTCCAGCTTTTTCGTTCAGGCTGCGATTGCCAGACCATTTTTTCCAACAAAAAAAAACTAAATTAACCTGAAAAACGAGACAGATGAAGGTAGCAGAGCATGTGAGCAGAAGAATCTTCTTTGTCAAGGTCCCACCAATCTGAAAGGCGTGCTTATGGAAGATTTTCATTCTGGCACTCCACTTATGACCAAAGTATCTTTAGGACTATGAGGAGCTTAGCAGAGAACATTTTCAATTATTCTAGACCACCAACTTTGTGACGAAGTTCCATGGCCAGGATTAGTCCCAGGGCTCCGCGTAACCCAGCATAAGCCAGGATGATGAAATCTCTCCTGGGAGGAAGCGGATGTGTGGAGAGCAGGCCGTAGTACTTCAAAATGCTGTCTTATATCAGTGTTTATGGGATATCAAAAGGTGAAGAACCTTATAAAATAAAAATACTGATGCTATTCGGGCAAAGAGAGGTATGGGCGCCAACAACATCCCTTCCACTAAAGTTTTGAGATCCTCTACATCGATTTCCAGGTAGCCAGACTCTTGCAACTACAAATTCAAATTACTGCATATATTCAGCACAGATAAAACATTCGGCTACACCTGTCTAATAGTGCTACGAGTAAACATCTCGCTTCCGACGCAAAATCCAGCAAAAATGAAGATCACATTGTTGGCCCAGTATCCCATAGCAGCCCATAGCTCCAGAGCCATCTCTGACGTTTCCGGAGCAAACATCTCTCTAGGTGAGTATACTTGAATGCTATTTACGATAACCTTCCTCAATCTTTCCCGGAGTATACCTGTAAGAGCTCAGCATGATCCCAAAGGTAACCAGACCAAGCGCGGGAGAGCCGGAGCACTTCTCACATAACATAAACATTCCATACACTGACACCAAAATAAATGCCTAAGAGGAACTCTTATTCGCCCTTGTATAAATATGCACTAAAGATCATGAAAAACCTGTCGTTTCTTATTTTCTTGTAGTTTGGAGATAATCCATGCTACAATCCTAGCACCAATAGCACCAAAAAGCGGTGACGCAACCACATTCATGAACAAAGAAAAGAACTGCTGCGGTATGTCAATTTTGTCCGATATGTCCATTTCCACCTTTGAAAACATTAGATATTAACGTAAATACTTGTGCTTTGTTCCACTCGCAATTTTTCTTTCCTATTGCCGTTAAAGTGCTCTAAATCTTTCGAAAGCGCTTCCCTCCATCATCTCGAGGTTTTTCGCAAATTTTGATTTACCTGATTTTTGGGCTCAGGTAGTAAAATGCCACGTAGGGAGAAACACCATTTGCTCTTTGACTGCAACATGCACCTAGCTTCCGATGCTGTATGAAGGCTTAAAGGTGAAACCCATGAAAATTTTTGCGTCTAGTGTTTCACCTCACGAATCGAGATCGAAGGCCTCACCTCAGCAGAAGACATGCGAGCCGCTGCGCCAAGATACGCTTTATGTCTCAGAGGAACGTGAAAAACCCAATTAGTTACAGGACTCTTAGGCCGAGAATTTCGAAATTCTCGGCCAGTAGTCGAGAGGCTTCATTCCGCAGCGGCAATACTTCTTTTGTCAATAATAGCTAATGCTGAGAAGTTCATTCAAATATGCAATGTTGACCTCTCAGCTCCGCTTTTGCTAGCTCCCTACAAGGAAGCTCTTTCACTATGATATCAAATTGGGCCTTCAAAATAGCGTTTTTGACCGTTTTTTTTTTCAGATTTCAAGCACATCGTTGGAATCAGCGCGTTTAGTAGGACCGGATTCTGTTGATATCCCGATGTCTACCATGAGGGCAAACACGGCCTTCAAGCTCGCTAGAATATAAACGCAAAAGATCATTATTATGGCTTCGGTATACTTGCATGTAAAATGTTGTGCCAGCAGTTTTGCTGACACCACGTCCCCGCTCGATTTCTCTCCTTTGTATCTGGAACGGGTGCCCTCCTTCTCTCTCCACATTCTCATGCCAGCCATTTTCATACCAAGCCGAAAGAATTGAAAAATTTGCACTTGGTGTGATTCTTGACAACCCATATGAATCAACGGTAGAGTGAGAGTCAAGGTTGTGCAGACGACATTTGATTTGAAGTGATCAGCTTGCACCTGCTATACCGGCTCCAAAACGTGCACAATCTCGAGAGCACAAATTACCGTTTGTGTTGTCTTCAAGATCAACGTGGGTGAACTGTTAGAACGTGTTGGGCCTAACGGGCCACAGTAACAAAACTATTTTCGAATACATGCAACCTACTACATACTTCGAGAATATCAACCAGAACGCGATACGTAGTTAGAGCAAGCCCATCATTAAGAAGAGATTCTCCTTCGATGAGAATTCTTAGTCGATGAGGTGCACCATACTGTTCCAGGATTGCAACAACAGCAACGGGATCGGTGGCCACAATAATTGCCACAAAAAGGAAGACCTGCAAAAAAGATGAAAACTGTGGAAAATTTTGTCATGCCACCTTATCCTCAAAATGGTGCAGAAAATAAAACAGTACAGAAAAACAATGTACCGATGAAAATTTGCACTTTTGCGTCTGGACTAGCACTGGAAGCATGAAAGCTGTGGCCACGAATAGAGTAATGAAGTACACGACCACTGTTAAGCAGACAATGAGGCGAAGTTTAGCAAAGAACATGTGTGAGTTGATTTTGAACGACGATTCAAACAGTAGTGGGGGAAGCATCACCTAAATATCGGACCCGATAGCACATTAAGAAGTCATGGAAACGTTGTTAAGCAACAGACCATCATTAGGGTTTGTGGATCCATTGAAGTCCACGAGTACCTGTCACCAAGGTCAACAGCCACATCCGCTGGCAGAAATTTGCTCAATGTGATGCTGCAAAGAAGACATTCCTGACTGTTTACTTGGAATGCGCAATGCTATCAATATTCGTCCATAATGTTGACGCTTTATGGATATGTTTGGCTGCTCACAGAAGTTGCTGCTCACCTAAAGAAGGGACGATCTGACAGCAATTACAGGAGAGGTTCTGCGGAACCTAACAGGTTTTTCTGAATGAGTAATCTGACCAAGATGGCCAAAATGACCGAGGCACTAATGCCTCCTGTTGTTGTGTTCCTGCCACGTCCCCGCCACGTTTCTGCGATCCCGCCACGTTCCCGGCACGTTCCTGAGACCTTCAGTTGTGACCCCCCCCCCCACTCCATTTTCCCCGTTCATTTTCTTGCATAGAACACTCCAAGTGTGTGACGCTGTGGACCCATAGTGATACATCGAACTATAAAGTACTCTGATGGGGTCTCGCCCGGCCGACATGCGGTGATGGGCCGGAGATCAGGCGGCGCTGGTCGGCACCTATTAGTAGAGTGGGCCGGCCACACTGGGTCCGAGTACATGAGATCTGACCATCGCCTCCTCCGCGCAATCAATTTCTCATCAAAATTTGTATTAGGTCTATAGCATACTTCACAGCAAGGCTATCGGCGCGATGGTTCGTCCCCAACAGTTTTCAAAGTATTGCTCTTCTCTCTCGCTGTTCAAGGCATACCGAGTGATTAGATGCGAGAAAATGTGATATTTTTCTCTCATCATTTTCATCTTACCTTGCACACATCGCTATCAGGAACTGCAGAACACTGTCAGGAATTCCAAGAAAACTTATGCGCTTGTTAACTTCATCCAATATCAATCCAACCATCAGCGCAAGCACAGGAAAGACGAAAGCATCGAACTCCGATGACGGCATCTATAAATTGAATCTGGAGTAGAGGCGACGATCCTTGTCTTCAGCCCGTTCTGCTGACCTGTGCATGTGCTTGGAAGAAAATGAACTCTACCTAACCTCTTTGTTGCCGGTAGTGTTATCTTTACTCTTCATGTTATACAAGTTTGTCACTATTAGTAAATTCACTTTGGTTGTGGAGACTTTTCAGTGCAGTCAGGAGCCCTTCAATCGAGCATGCATGCAATCAAGGCTTTGCAGTTGAGGTCGGATTGTCTCAACCCATTAAGTTCATCCTAAATATCAGCTGGGACATGCCTCAACTTGATTTCCTATTTGCGCTGTTGGCAGAATCGATATATATAACAAATCGATATCTTCATGCTTAGAGTATCCCCAGACTTCGCCAGTTCAAAATGAATAAAAATGAACTAGCGATATAAGAGATGAGGACAGTTGAAATGATACGTATTGATAGCCACGTTGCATCGCCATGGATCGCTGCCAAACGCCTTTACTCTCGAAGATGTGCCCAAAATGAACTGGCGATGTGAGTGATAGCGGCAGTGGAAAAGATGCCTTTCGATCGCCACGCCCCATTTGCTATCATCCCTCTTGCGTCTGGGGCCTCCTCATTCACTTTATCCATGTGGCAATCGCCGGCGGTCGTGGTGATTGCTGGCGAAGTCTGGGGATACTCTTAATGGTTCCCATACTCGTATCTCAGCTTATCCGAAAGTCATACTTGTCCTCACTGATGCTTACGCAAAAGTGGAAAAAATCGATGAAATCGATAGATTTGTTTATTTACATATTATTTACACAGCGAGGGGTGCCATTGTTGAGAAACTGTAAACTAGGTAAAACTACCGAGCTCAAAAACAACAAAATCAAATTAAAGCCTCCAAAAAAAAACTCAACTTAACTAGATAGATTGATATTCTCAAGCACAGTGGTTATCATATTCGTGTTTAGCCAACTGAAAAACCCAAACCAGATGCTACTCCGACCGAGGCAAGAACATCGAAAAACCAACAGAATCGGTAGATCAATAAACAGGTGTATATGTTCAAAACATATTAGTACAAATACATCATCTTGATCACCTTGACTCCCGTTGATCTTCGGGTATGCCGAGCGGGCGCCAGCAATCCTTCCATTTGTCCCTCTCGCGAGCCAGAGTTGTCCAGTGGATTCTGTCCGTTCGAGGGACACGGAGAGCATCGTATCTATCCTTGAAGGACTTCGTGAAGAAGTCTGACCATCGGGTCGGTGGTCTTTCTGTCGTGCGTTTAACGTCCCGTAGAGTCCAGTCGCTGACGGCTCTTGTCCAACGGTTGTCGTTAAAACGCATCACGTGTTCGGCCCACCCAATCTTACTCAACTTGGCGTAAGCGGCAGCGTCCCTGATCTTCGATTGCTTACGAAGGGTGGAGCTCCGTATTCCAGCCCTCACTTGCGTGAGGCGGGTTAGATGGCCTTCTCCACTACCCGTCTTGATGAAGAAATTGTTCCGTCTGGGCGCCGGAGGGCGGCCATCTTGGTCTTGCGATTGGCGAAGTCTCGGCGGGCGCAGCGAATGCTTTTCGCTGCTAGGGGTAATCTCAGACGCAGATCACGATTATCAACATCATTTTGCATGAACATCATTGGAATTTGCTAAATGGTTTACAGAAGCCCACAGTTCCACATCGATGACCTCAAATCATGCTGATAAAGGAAGGATACCACGGCAGTTTGACATAGCTTCCGTTCCTTCCGTGGCTAATGTTAAACTGTCTTGCGCAGCTCTCGACGCTGATTTCAAATCAGTTTTTACCTTCCCCGAATCTTGTCTTCATCAGGAGTTACGCTCGTTTTTTCGCACGGGCATACCACAGGGCAGTGCACGTGTAGGGCGCACAGTTAGATCACAGAGTGGACCTAAGGTAGTTATGGGGTCTAGCAATATCTTCCCAATTTTCGTATATAGGGGTAATCTCAGACGCAGATCACGATTATCAACATCATTTTGCATGAACATCAACGTCATCTGCCAGTCTGCCATTTCCCTGCCGAACTCGTCAAATTTTCTCGGCTTTCTGTGGTAATTCTGAGCTTCTGCAAACCGTTCAGCAGATTTCAAGTATAGCATGTAATCATGTTGGATAGGCATTCTAACCACAGAGGTCTCGTCAGGGATGGCAGCTTAAGATCGTGCACTTCCCTTGTTGGCATTGCAAGTACTTTCTCTTATTTTCTGCATTCTTAGCGAACTTTTTCATGGTAATTACATCCGTACAGAATATTCTTCTGCAGTATGCTTCCATTTTTTTGCACTTTTTCGTTTTAACCCTTTTATCTGATAAGCCGTTCCATCTGTTAAACAAGGACACACAGTGTGTAAGCCTTACATCGCATTCAAGCACGGAGATTTGCAGCAAACATAACAGCCCTCAAATCGCAGCATTATACATTTTATGTCTCATTCTTCCAGCGTAGAGCCCTCATATATACCAAAATGGTTTTTCCTGAAGCTGATTATTTCAAGAAGCGATGACAATGCTTAGCCTTCCGCTTCGCAAGATTTATCTTCTACGTTGCTTTTGTTCTTTCTATTAAGCAGTCCATACCTTAGCTGCGAACCGTCTAATTTCAGAGATTTTAGATGAGAATTACGCTGTTCATACTTTGCTTCTTTATCTACTGCTGTTGCGTCGAGGCCAAAAGGAAACTACGAGTTCGGAAAATACCAGTTCCTCCAAGGTGCAAAGAACCCCTAATGATGGCCAAAATAGCCTGCAAAATAAAAAAAACATTGTAAGTATCATTTTTTTTATGAGAGGATGTTGTACGATCCATTACCAGTTGCAAAAGTGATAGCTTGTTCCTGAAAAGTTTATCACATGCTCCAGCTATACATACTCCCACGGCGATTGCGAAGCAGTCAAGTGCTGTCACTGCCTTGGTGGGAATTTCTTCGGAACCATGGAAGAGTGCTACAAGATTTGCGAAGGGCGCTGACCGCCTCACAGTGCTCTGTGTATTGTTCGTACATGGCCAGCCAATGGACGATCAATTGAATAAATTTCTTCGCAGGAAATGTTTGTTATTAGTTCACTCTAATAGTGTAATATGCCATACTTGGTAAATGAATGCTCTGCAACGCTGAATTATTTAGCACTTCCATAACACGATGGCATGGAAGTATTTCAGATTTCAATATTTTGCGGCACAAAACTTTTAGTAACTATGAAAAAATGTAACAATCACGTGACTGATAGAATTTACAGAAGAGGAACAATTTAACTGCCTAGATGGAATAACGTAATTATCTGCTTGCTAGTTGTGGGTAAGGAACAATGTAACTGGCCATGTGAATTAGTGAACTTTGAAAAGTGTGGAAACACACCCTCACACACATCTTATGTTTTAAATCAACACATGCATAAATGTTTCTCTTCAGAAGCGTTGATGAGAAACACACGTCATCACTCTCTCAAATCCAGATTTCTTATAGAATAGGACCAGTTCAGTCTTTTGAAAATGCACATGTACATTTGCAGGAACACATGAACCCAGGAAAAATGCTTTTAGATCAAGTGTCATGAAGGCACAACTTTAATTTCACAACCATATCCAATGCAAAAGAGCAACGGTTCACAAGCGAGCAGATGAAAATAAAGACATATCTCCTGGGAAAAACAGTTGTCATAGATTGGTCACATACAGGGTGGTCCAAAATTACGGAGACAAGGGCGCGATGTGCTTTCTTCGACTTATCTCGAGTTTTGGCATTTTGCATCCAATCTTTTGCTGTTCATCTGTTCATTTGTACAGTTTCTTCCAAAACATTACCTAATACTATGATTTTTAGGAACACCTAGGTCAGTCAAGCTCAGTTTTAAAAACCAATTACATTTTTTGTGTAAGCTTGGCGCGCATGTTGTGCTAATGTGTGAAATTTTACAAGAGGCACACTAAGCAGTACATCGAAAAGTACAAGGTGTGGGAAACAGAAAAACGTTAAAGTCATCGTAAATGGCCACCTACCTTGGCTATGAGATCCAGAATATTCTGCGGATACGCCCAAATCTGACGCGGGCTGAGGGTGCTTTTCAATTCTAATCACCATCATTAAATGTATTATGAGGGAAATAGTTCCCAGAACTTTGAGAATGGAAGTTGATGAGCCTAATAAGTTTCAGTCCCTCCCTAAACAGTGGAAAAAAGAACCATAAACAGCCCTAAAGTACGTTTCTGCTCTGTTTTTGCACAGGAAGTTATGTCCGCCTCCTTATAAGTCTTATTTTCAGTACTCATTTGAGCAGATTTCTCGTTATGATATTCATTCGAGGACAAAAACTGATTTCACTCTCATAAAAACTGTTTAATCCTTGGAGCAAACGCTTTTAGAAAGGGCAGATTATCTAGGAAGACTTCCGTTGAAGTTTAGTTGAAATGATACGTATTGATAGCCACGTTGCATTGCCATGGATAGCTGCCAAACGCCTTTACTCTCGAAGATATGCCCAAAATGAACTGGCGATGTGAGTGATAGCGACAGTGGAAAAGATGCCTTTCGATTGCCACGCCCCATTTGCTATCATCCCTCTTGCGTCTGGGGCCTCCTCATTCACTTTATCCATGTGGCAATCGCCGGCGGTCGTGGTGATTGCTGGCGAAGTCTGGGGATACTCTTAATGGTTCCCATACTCGTATCTCAGCTTATCCGAAAGTCATACTTGTCCTCACTGATGCTTACGCAAAAGTGGAAAAAATCGATGAAATCGATAGATTTGTTTATTTACATATTATTTACACAGCGAGGTGTGCCATTGTTGAGAAACTGTAAACTAGGTAAAACTACCGAGCTCAAAAACAACAAAATCAAATTAAAGCCTCGAAAAAAAAACTCAACTTAAAGGCAGCACTCACGCTGAAAAAAGTTTTCTCGCATTTGTGCTTGTTTCAAAGGTGCCATCAATTGGAGCGTAACTGAAAAAGGAATCACTCCGAATCTTGCAGTTACTCGAGTAATAAAACTCGTACGCATGTACAAATGCGCCTGCCATGCTCAACCCCGCCCCATTCTCTTTGATCGTGTGCGGTTGTGTTTCTCAGCTGATACGGGATCGATCAGTATTTTCGGATAGCGGTGATCCTTTCCGCACCTCGGCGGCCGCAGCCATCTCAGGTGATAGATCTCGTACAAATGGGCATGTATTGGCAAAGTACAACTCAGTATTTCTCACAAACGTTGCCTTTCTTGATGGTCTTTCCTCCATTATGGGGACTAGAGTAGCCTCCAGAGTAGAGTTTCATGAAAAAATCGGCAACGCTTTTCATCATGAGTGCTGTCTTTAACTAGATAGATTGATATTCTCAAGCACAGTGGTTATCATATTCGTGTTTAGCCAACTGAAAAACCCAAACCAGATGCTACTCCGACCGAGGCAAGAACATCGAAAAACCAACAGAATCGGTAGATCAATAAACAGGTGTATATGTTCAAAACATATTAGTACAAATACATCATCTTGATCACCTTGACTCCCGTTGATCTTCGGGTATGCCGAGCGGGCGCCATCAATCCTTCCATTTGTCCCTCTCACGAGCCAGAGTTGTCCAGTGGATTCTGTCCGTTCGAGAGACAAGAAAAGCATCGCATATATTCTTGAAGTACTTCGTGAAGAAGTCTGACCATCGGGTCGGTGGTCTTCCTGTCGTGCGCTTAACGTCCCGTGGAGTCCAGCTGCTGACGGCTCTTGTCCAGCGGTTGTCGTTAAAACGCATCCCGTGTCCGGCCCACCTAATCTTACTCAACTTGGCGTAAACGGCAGCGTCCCTCGTCTTCGATTGTTGACGAAGGGTGGAACTCCGTATTCCAGCCCTCAGTTGCGTGAGGCGGATTATTCCTAGCATCACCCTCTCGATCGAGCGTTCGACGACGCTGACCGCATCCTCATCCTGCTTGCGTAACGCCCAGGTTTCCGAGGCGTAGGTCAAAGCAGGGAGAACGGTTGTGTTGAAGAGATAGGCACGGAGCCTGGTGTTCTTCGTCTTCTTCACTACGTCCTCGATGCTCTTGTAAGCTCCCCAAGCCGCTCGTTTCCTCCTGCCCAGCTCTGGAGCGAGGTCGTTCATCATGTTGACTTCCCGATCTATGTATACGTAGCTGGAGCATTCGGATATGGTCGTTCCGTTGAGCGAGAATGGGACATCCGGGACCCATCCGTTCTTCATGAACATCGTCTTCGTCAGATTGAGTTGAAGACCAATCTTTCCACACCCTTCCTCGAAGTAGGCTAGCATCTGTTCCGCTTCGCTGATGGTTGGTGTTATAAGAACGATGTCGTCAGCGAAGCGAAGATGGCTAAGTCGCCGGCCATCTACTTGCACTCCCATGCTATCCCATTCCAGTTTCCGCGTGACGTCTTCGAGAGTGGCGCTGAATAGTTTTGGCGACACGGTATCGCCTTGCCGTACCCCTCTCTTGACGTCGATGGTGATGTCGTCGTAGAATGTAGAAATCCTGGTCGTGAAGTTGCTGTAGAGCTCACGGAATACCTTGATGTATTGCGTAGGTATGCCCTGGTTGTCAGGGCTTCCAACACCGCTTCTGTCTCAACAGAGTCGATGGCTTTCTTCAAATCGATGAACGTGAGACAGAGGGGCATCTTATACTCTGGCGATACTTCGATGAGTCTAGTGACAGTGTGTATGTGGTCGATCGTACTGGGTCCCCCTTCTTGTACAGCAACACGGTCCTGCTGGTCTTCCATTGGTTAGGTACCTTGCATTCCGACAGGTACCGCGTGAAAAGCCTAGCCAAGGTGGTGGAGAGAACTGGCGGTAGGTTTTTCAGATGTTCCGGTCGAATCCTGTCGGGGCCCGGTGCTGTACGATTCTTCACCGATAGTTGATGGCATGTCGGACTTCGGAAGGGAGAACCGATGGGACAACATACCCATCCTCCCTGAGATGACATTGAAGGAGGTGGACGTGGCTATTGAAGAGATCCGAGTAGAAGTCGTAGATGACCTTCTCCATCACCCGTCTTGATGAAGAAATTGTTCCGTTTGGGCGCCGGAGGGCGGTCATCTTGGTCTTGCGATAGGCGAAGTCTCGGCGGGCACTACGGATGCTTTTCCCTGCCTCTGCGGCTTTGGCCAACACTGCTGCTCGTCTGTCCTTGAGGTCTTCTTTTATCGCTTCTCTGCACCGTTTTGCGAGCTCGGAATTTAGCTGGTAGTTGCCTGCGGCTCTCGCGGCTCCACGCTGGCGTACAAGCTCGAGGGTCTCGCAAGACAGTTGTCCCTTGGTGACTCTTGAACCCTCGGTGCTTCTTCTGCTGTCGAGGAGATGCTGAACAAGCCGATCGTACTCTTCGTCAAGGTTGTCGACAACCGCATCTTCCCAAAAGCCGGCTAACGAAGTGAAAAGATCCCAATTGATGACGGGTTTGGGACTCCTCCTCTTAAACTTCGCGGCCTTCTCTTCTTTGCGTGAGAAGAAGAATCTTGCACGAAGCAGGCGATGGTCTGATCCGGTGTAGAACTTCGGTACAACACCGACGTCGGTCAGGCAGAACCTTCGATTGACGATGATGTGGTCAATTTCATTATGGTACTCTCCACCGGGTGAGTCCCACGTCCAGTGTAGGGAGGTCGTCTTCTAAAACTGTGAGCTACCATGGATGGTCTTCGTCGTCATGATGAACTCAGACAGCCTCTCTCGCTCTTCTTTCCACTGCAGGCCGTGGGTACCGGTGTGAAGTTCCTCAGGCGTTCCCCTAGGACCAATCTTGGCGTTGAAGTCGCCAACGATGATCTTGTAGAATGTGTGGTCTTCCCTGTAGAACTTCTCCAAGTCCATATAGAAGACCTCAATCTCCTCTTCGTCGTAGCTGGATGTTGGAGCGTAGGCGACGAAGATTGTCAAGGCCGGTATTGATCCACATCTTCTCAACCGCAAACGTCCGATTCGTGTTGTTAGCTGTTCGAATGAATCGATGTTCATGACCAAGTTCGCGTTGACGAGGACACCGACTCCACCAACTCCTCTACTGTCGCAGGTTCCAAGGAACAGTTCTTCTCCAGTGTCGCGGTGGCGTTCAGCGGCCGGTGTCTCCTCGTCTCGGTCAGTCCGATGACGTCGTACCTGATCTTCCTGGCCTGCATCATCAAATCCTCGATGGAAGCCTCCGATGCAAGCGTGCGTGCGTTGAAGGTACAGACCGTCATCATAGTCCTTCTGGTTTTAGGCAGCCTACATAACCCCTCGGATCTCGTCTTCACTGGCGCTGCCATACCAGTGACTCTTCCGAGATCAGGGGAACACTCTCTATTATTGTTGTGTCGAGCTTGAAGAAAATTTTAAGCCCACAGGAGATAGCTTGCTGGGCTCTATTCCCCTGTGGGAGGCTGGAGTGTGATTTCACCGGGAAGTTAGCCGGGCTTCCCGGGAGTGGACGATGGAGCTTATTTGTTGGAGGCAACTCCGAACCGCCTCCCTTGTACCTCCCAGTCACTTGAATGCAGGGCTTTTGGTCGGATAGATGTGCAGGATACAATCTGCAGAGATGCAAGCACACCCATGCACGCATGCATGAACATGCCCACCCGCTGACAGAAGGTATAGATCGTTCCGACACTGCAGAGACAGGGAGTCCATCCCCTGAATCCACCCGCGTCTCAGGGCAGGCACAAGGTCGCGTTTGGTCCGCGATTAGTCCCCTATCCGCCACCTGGGGATGCGCCACGTAGCCTCGCGACTAACCAGCTGGGATCCCTCGTATGAGGGAGATCCGTGGCCAAATACATACAGTCCTCAAAAAAACGTATTCCGCGACTGCAAACACGCGATGGGACCCCAAAATAGATGCAGGCAGAGCACGCTTCTCGGAGAGAGACAGGTAGGTCCCGCGGCGATTCTGCAGCCGCGACGCTATGAAATCACAAGCGTAATCCATCTATCTAGATAAGGACTGTACTTGTCGTATTAGTCAGCACATGGATAACCACAAGTAGTGAAAGATCAATAGAATCCAATAGATGAGCCAGTCGAGAATTTTGAGTGAGAAGTGGCCTATAACCTACATTCGCCTAAGACGTGTCTAAACGCAAAAAATTCGTCAGGATTGGTCAATCCTTTGCTATTTATATTAGGTCATACCATAAGTTTCCGCTGTTTTGAAATTTTTGGAGAAAACTTTTCATAGAAAACCATATAACAGTAGGCACCAATAGAAGAATGGACCCCAACAGTCGCTGGTTTTTTGCCGTTTTTACAGCAGGAGCTCGACTCCCCTGCTACGAAGATCCGTGGACTGCGAGGCAGAGAACGGAGTCGGGCACTGCTAGAGGTCACTGACTTTGGCAAATCGGTTCTCGCTCAGTAGACGTTCTTGTGATCTGATAACCGGCGCCTGGTTAGAGCTAGCTTTAGACAATATAACGGGCAATTAAAAATTTCTCTGAGAGTTCGAGCAACAAAATTAGGGCGCCCTCCACGGTATTGCAGAATGGTGTGATTTCTACTGAGCTCTTAGAACTTGTCCCAAAATTCCACCGATCAGTGTCCATAAATGGTTGATGATTGTAGTCACAGTGGAGAAAATCTCATTTCAGTACGCTTCAACTCCAGAGAGAATAACGGCATAATCAAAATTTTGGGTTATGGCCTCGAGATTACCCACCCAAAAGGGTAATTTACACTAGCTGCGTGCGTCAGTCGCGCATCAGTCGCACGCATCCATTTGCAAGGGATTTTTCATGAAGACCGGTCAGCACGGCATGTACATCCTCAATGAAAAGAACGCGCGGCCGTCGCGAGGCCGTAAACGCGTGCGTCTGAGCTGCGACTGCGATGCGACTCCTATGCGACTGAGCCCTATTCTTCATCATATAGACGCACGCGCGTCAGTCGCACGCATGCAGTATAAATTGCCCTAAATTTGATTAGTCTCACGTAACTTTCTTGTAAAATTATTCTTCGTGCAAGTGCAGTCACCGATTTTGCATTCCTTAAGGGTTAACTTCGAAATTCATTACATTTTCAAATCGGGACGAAAAAAATATGTTTCACTACCATTTTCTAGACTTGCGCGAAATCTTGTCGCTATTCATTTATTAGAAGCCTGTAAAAATGCTTATGCCTGAACAGTGGAAACTTATGTTACAACCTAATATTTGGAACATACAAACATACATGCATATGTACGTACAAACTTTCACTTCTGATATTCTATATTTTAGGTATTTTATACAGACAGTAAGCAATCCGTGCAAAGTGCGTCTGTATGTATTAAAAAATTCTGTGCTTGAGTTCGTCTTCGTTATTCTGAAAACGTTTCCTAAATCCTAAGATTTTGTTTGCACGTGAGGTCCTTTTTTGTCCATTTGCTACCCTTGCGCTCCAAATTTTGGAGCACAATAAAATAGTTGTTATTCTGGAGATGTAATTGTCACTACTGTGCTAAGGTTTTTTGATTCCATATCCGCCGAAATGTGCTCATTGATGCAATACAACCACTTTTAATTCCCCAAAAAAAGTGCGTAAGTCCCGCGCAGGTTCCATTGGATGCGTTTTTAATGAGGGCACACAAACCCAGAGTAGTTTTGGTAACGATTCTCGTGTACATGGATAAATAATACGGATTTTGACGTGAGTAACGAACACAGGTTCCACCCCAAAGCTATTCATGGCCATATCGCTGAGACCCTTTTCAACCAAAACACCACTCCGATCGGAGATATATTTCTCAAAACCGGTTGTTGTTCTGCTCGTATTGTTCCTAGTCTATACTGTTTTCAATCCTTCGGAAAGTGGTTGGTTATTTTCATTTTGTGTACGATTTTTACCGTACATATTTGTTTGTGTTTACTAGCTAGTTTTTTTTTCTATTCTATTTTGAAAGGTCTTTAATACAATATTTCCCCATTCTGCTTGCAAGTACCATCGATTTTGTGTACGACAAAAATGCAGTGTGGAAAATTAGTATTCAAGATTTTACAGGTTGTCTAAGATCAATGACGAGTTGTTTTCTTTTTGCTCGAGAATGCAGTTGATAATTTGGGATAGGTGTAAAGGTGTTTCGTGTGAAGCAGAACATTTTGCGCACTTCACTGTGAGGAACAACAATAAATTGAGATTAAGCTGATCGTTACTTTTATTCGTAATGGCTGCAAATAACTACTTCACAGATCAGAATGTAAGATGGCAGAAGAAGAGATGTCCAACTGTCAAACAAACCAAGCTTCTTTCGAACAACCAGCGCGACGCAAATGTGAGTTTTTTTAGGAGTATGAATTTCTGTGTGCACATCAAATGAAATTTTCCTCTAATCGTATTATTTTGTGCACGATCTGTTTTCACGCTGTCACAATCGCTATTCACACCTTTTGTTTCTTGAGTTGATAAAATTTCCTCATTTTTTTAACCCACATTCCTGCGCTGCTGGTGAGTATTGATCAGCTGCTGCATCCTGGGCCCACATGCATCATGGATAATATCACAGTTTTGGGTATGATTTCCAAGTAGGTAAGGGCAAATTTGTGTTGCACAAAGTTTCACCCAGCATGGGTGCCTCTACTCATATATCAGTGCAGACAGACGCTCTACGTGCAATCGCGGGCACAAAAATAAGCCGATCAACGTCAGGTTATTCTTACCCACTGTTTTATCTATTCGCGCATGCGTGAATGTTTTTGTCTGCCAATTAGTGGCTAATTTTGGGAGCGTCGACACGTTTGCCTTTGGTAGCCCCAATGATATATGTCGGCTCTGGTGTCGCAGAAAAGCGAGAGATAGTCATTAACGACAGTGTGCTCAACCTGTTCACACGCGTGGCATGACGCTTGGGACGGTGGGCATAACCGGTGGGTACAAACGTATGCTTAAGAGACCTCCGTGTTCCACGTGGTGGTGCATGCAAGAAGAATAAGGTCGCTAATGTATTAACCTATAAAACTTCCTTATTTAAATCGTTGGTACAATCGTTGTTCTAGTATACATTTCTGAACCCATTCTTTATCGTAATGCAGGTGCCGTATTATCCACCGATCATTCCTAAATAACTGATCTTCTCACGTGGACCTGAAACAGCTCATATAGAGTGCGGTCGAGCTCTCCGACATGATAAGGTCTAGATTCTGATGAGGGTCTCAATTGTCCAATATTATTTGTGTGTTAAGAGCTATGTAAAGTTGTTGGCATTGAGTCGACAAAAATTCATCGCTGCCAAACAGAATATGTCTTGTGAAGCAATTAAGGGTAGAATTCTTCCGCCTAAACAACTCCCACCATTACAATTTGGTGTCGCCTTCGCTCGAGTTGTGTACAAGGTTGGTTGACATTTTCAAAAGTAGATCACCTGGTATTTTGCAATTCAATTGTTTTAGGATTACGAATTCCTAGAAGACGAGCTCAGATCCAGCTACCATCCTCAAAATTATTTCTGCTACTCTATTGACAAGAAAGCTGACCGATTTTTTACCGCTGGTATAAGAACTCTTGCAAAATGCCTGCCGAATGTGATTGTTACATCAGGTTATTCAATTAGTGAGCATTTTATTTCAAATAATCTACCTTCAAATATGCAGATTGAAATAAAAAGACAGTATCAAACATTCGTGAGAATAACTACGAAGGTAGTCTCGTCCAATAGTGTCCGAAACTTCTAAAAGCAGCAACCACTTGCAGCGCGTTCGAACGCACAAACGAAGTACATTTATTTTTTGGAATTCCTTCACATTTTCGCGTTTTCACCGTTGACTACTGCGTCGTGCAAGGAACGAAATTGACCATATCTCAAGCATAGCCATTTCCGTATAGGTACTGCCCTTTTGAAACCCACTGTATTTTATTCAATTTCAGTGCAATTCATTATCAGCCGCAGCGGTCGCTCCATGAATCGTGCTTTCGATGAGTGTTTGAAATTGTTGATAAAAAGACAAGGATGGCAGTATGTGCTACTGATGCAGGTGGGTTCCCTGCATATCAATCAGATCATCCTACGTCTACCCTGGAGGAATAAGCTTCTGATGTGATTCTCTTCCAGACTATTCTATCTATAGTAAAACTCCACCTCAATTTATCAAACTATTCATAAGGAGTTCGCATGAACGGATGTGTAGCTTGAGGAAGCTGACTTATACCACCTCTACTAACGAGTACACCAGCAGAATTGAATCACAATACATTCGCACGATGCCATTGCTACGATGAGGCGTTGGGGTACTACTCACTCCCTCATGCGAGAAAATAAATCGGACTTTTGTATACGGGAGAAAGTTTTGTGAGAAATATACCCTCCGATGGATGTTCTAATGGCATCAATTCAACGAAGTTTCATCTGAGGGTAGTGCATGGCTTTCTGACGATTCGTCATCAGAACGCTTATTTTTTTAACCTTGATGCCACAAATCTCGTCCCAGACTTGCACCATTTCTAGATTACCACATAATCTGCGGGACTTATCGCAAATTGGAGGTGATCCCTGAAGGATTCGTTCATAGAGTGCACTAGAAGTCCCTTCACAGGCACATTCGTTCTCTGAAACATGAGAAAGAGGAAGTTCAAAATACTAGTGGTCATGAACCGTTATTCTAAATATTCCTCCTATGGTAGCGTAAATAGCTAGAAAAAGCGGAGGTGAGAGGTTTTCTCAGGCATTAAGGAGTCCAATCCAACAAAAACCTTCTCCGGAGTTCTGAAAGATAGCCCAGATTGCTGCAGGAATCTGAGAGGACCTGAGATTCTGAAATTCGAATAGAAACACTCCAAAGTTGCCACCTTTCAAGTATGGAGTAGTGGTGACTTACCTTGACAACGATCGCTGTAATGGTCCTGGTGTTCTAGTTGTTTAGTACTGTATATCTCGTCGTCTGTCTACAGCTGTCGGTTCGCCTCTCTCCTGTAAATTCGTATTACTTTAGAGCGTATTGCAGGCTGATATATTAAAGTAGCAAGAGAGTCTTGAGCCGATTCTTTTGAAAGTTCCAAACTATTGATCGGTACCCATGATCTATTATTATGTGATGGTTGTAAACCACTCTCGAAACTTCTCTATAAAATGTATAGGTATATAGCCGGCCTCCCTTTCTTAACGTTGATCAGGATGTCAATTCCACAAGACCACCCTCGAGCTATGATTAGTTTTTCCTTCTCTGCTTGAACCGGAAGCATTTTTTGGAATACCTAATCAAAGATTAGAGTTGGGTCCACCATGATTCTAAAATGCATTGTGCCATGTGGCTCCCTCGACGAGAAGTCCCGCCAATTCGCACCCCCACCCAAAAAAATGTTTCCTTTGCTACCTCTGAATTCGCGAGGAATGTTGTATTACGAGCAGCTCCCTCAAGCACACACATCACCGGAAACATTTCCGCCAGTCACCTCCAGAAAGTTGAAGGCGATCTTCGAATAAAAAAAACGGCCGGGATTCTCTACACTACTCTACGATGACTGCTAGGCTTCATATATCTATCGAGACCCGTGAAAAACTGGAGAGGATCGACTGAGACATGGTTCGTCACCCACTCTATTCTTCTGACATTGCCTTTTCCAACTACCGCTTATTTCACCCCTTTAAGGCTTCCCTTCCTGAAAAGAAATTCATCAAGTTGAAGATGTTGAAAGGGTGGTCAACGTTCCTTTTGAATCTCACTCCATCCATTTCTGGAAAAAGAGGACCGCTGACCTGCCCATTAGGTGGGACACTGCACTGACTAACTCTGGTGATTATATTGTCGAGTAATAAACTACGGGTGTGTATCATCGTGAGGGAAAACGGGGCGTGGTACAGTCCTGTGAATGGTTCGTTCAAATCCTCCCCCCGCCCCAAACGGTTGCCTCGTTCTCTTCGCGGGCGATTTCACTATACATGACTATGCAAAATTTGAATGGACAGGGGACGAGTTGATCGTGGAGGGCGGGAAAGCTCCGCCTCGTTTTCCCTCACGATGATACACACCCATAAACTACTAGAAGTAAGATAAGTACCTAAATTCTACTGTGTGCTCAATAATAAAATAAAAGCATCAAACGGCTCAAGACTTTCTTAACACCCTAACATTAAGACCTGAAAAAGGTGCTGAGCGCCAAAAGCCAGGTGAATAACGTATTAACAGCGAAGCCTTCATTTCTAGCTGAGCAAGGCATAATATCAAATGAGGCATTACGACAGCATCATGCTGAAACATTCACACAACGCTTATTCACACAAACTACAACTCTGCCGCGGCTTAGCACCAGTGACGATGTTGCGAGCACTACGTATGAGTACATTATGAGAGAAATAAACCTAATTAGCGCAAATTGTTCTGTCTTCAGAACCATGACATCATGATAAAACCAGTCTATGAAACTGTAACAATCCTTAACGCTCTTGGCGGAGCTAATGATGTGCATGTGCGACCTTGTGAGAGGCGCCGTTTGAACCACTCAAGCAAGTGGGATGCACGCTCTCTGAAGCTTTATCGCAATGGTGAGTATCGTACGGATGTTACATAATTAATTTCTAGGGATAGAGTCGTAGAGCAGAGTTTTCTACTCTCGAAGGTCACTCTCAAGCTAAATCCTAGAATCCGATGCGACGGCGAAACAACTTCAAGCCAATCTGACGTTCGCAAGAGGTGCCGTACATGCCTCGTTGCCTCGTCCTGCCATTGACTGGCTTGTGAACACCGTCGATCTCACAAGGCTTATGAATCAGCTCAACACCAATGTGAGCCATTATGAAAGTTGTCAACCCCTCTGTTGGTTCATTATAAAGCCAGTACATTCTGTCACACCCTGCTACTTCAAACAGGTCTCGATCTCTTATGTGAATGGCTGAAATCACGCTGGGAAGTTTATCAGATAGAATGAGTGAATGAAACATGAATATGAGAATCTACTTGCGTGTTTATATTCTTCTCGAATTATATGTCACTTTTCCTATGTACCGCTCACTTTCTTTTTTTATGAACTATGTCGTGGTAAAAAAAAACATGTAAGCATCACTAACCTCAACAGTAATCTCGAATGACTTAGAAGAAGCGCCAGTAGGGCACTTGGGAATAACAAAGAAGATAAGAGATGGGGGAAACTGACGCAGAAATGTCCCAAGGCTTGCTGACCAACTCATTAACAAAATAAGTTCGTCTTCATAGCATTATTCCTCTGTAAATGCTTCAACGTTTGAAGCCCTTTTGCAAAATTTGTGTAACTTTGAGGAGATGGGAGTAGATGAGGTTCTTATACCATCACTACAAGTTAGCGATGTGTTCGACATGCCTGGACGATTTACAGGAGAGTGCTTAAAAAGAGGAAAGATGAAGGGCTTTGTAACAAGGTCTATATTTTTTCTTAAACACCTTGTTACAAAATGTGAGCATGCCAAATGTTCTAGACTCACAATCTGGGGACCGAGTAAAGCACATTGTCGCTCTGGATACTTCCGACACTCCGTATGTGTGTTTGGTATCGAAGACTTTGCTTGGGTGAGCAGCAATCCAAAGCTCATGGCCAATAAGGTATGTAAATCTCAGCTTGCCTATAGGGTTCTATCAAAAACGTCAATGCAATCCTCTATGATGGAAAAATAGGCAGAAAATGATGATCATCCTCAGCGATTGTCCTCTCATTGGCAGAATAAAGGCCCAAATGTGATACTTGTATGTGCCTGCCTAGGACAATTTATATTACCTGTGCTACAAATGGAAAAACCCTGCCTTGATTTGAAAATGAAATCATGAGATGATGATCGATATCAATAGAACGATAAAACAGCCTTTCCGCCTGCTGGAATACGCGAATTAGTTTCTTTTTCCGTTGCATCCCTTGTAATCGACGAATGTGCGTCAATGAACAGAGATGCTATGTACGTGAAAGTGAATCAAAAGAACATCATGAAACTCCTCGGCGAAGGCGAAATTATTGTAGACCGAATTTTGACAAAAATTAGTTGCAACAGTTATCAAACAGATACGTAAGTGCCATACAATGTTAATGAGAAACGGCCGCAGTTCACAAAAGCAACAAAAACTACAAAAGATATCACCAAAACCATCTGCAGTGCGGAAGGCAACGTTGAGAATTTCACAACGACTGCAGCAAAACAGCTTATTCCACTGCCCTTCAAGCAATGAAAAGAAGCAGGGGGTGGTAGTAATTTGGCCGAAACCTTGAGGCGACCGTGAGGTAAACATCGAAGGTCCCCAGAATCTATAGTAAAACAACTGGAACTTCGAGATAACCGCCGACCGGTCACTTTAGCTACATTTATAGCACGTCGGAGTCCGATCCGGTCGGATAATGAAAGATACGTATAGATCTTCGCTATCCGACGATCGATACATATCATTCGTTATGCAACCGGATCAGACTCCGACGTACTATAAAAGTAACTTTTGAGGTCTCACTCTGGTCTCGACCTCACGGTAACAGAGCTGAGACCATGATATATTGTCTAATCACACATACATATTTGTGCAAATAGTATCATGAGGCAAGACACGCAAACCAGTCACGAGAAAGTACTCGGGAGCACTTTTTTATTATGACCTGCAGGTCTTGAGCTCTAAAGGGAACGTTCTAAGTTGAGTGGTTTCTCTTGTGTTTAGAGGGCTTCTTAGCTATTTTTCACTCAGACACTACGGATACTCTCTCTTACAGAGGTAGACAGTTGGTTATTCTAAGGATGGAAGGGATTCAGAGATCTTTTGGACCTACTAAGGTGGTGAGGAAGTGTTGAGATTTTTTAGAAAGTTTCACGACTCTAGATCCAAACTCTGCACACGTATCGTCCAAGGACTGACGAAGGTTTCAGGCTACTTTCCGCGGCGAATTATCGACTGGTGTATCAAGTATATCGGTTTTACTGGTTTTTTGCTATATTTGTGCAGAGATCGGTGAAAGCATGCCTACCACGGTTTCTTATGACACGGAACCCGAATATAACAGTCATTTTGCACGAAATTTCGATTCATTGACTTTTCTATTTTCGCTCGGGGATGGGCTCGGACATGTCCACTACGATTTTCGAATGCACGGAATACGAATTGATGATCGTTTTGCACGACATAAAGTCGATTTGTCGACTTTATTGATATTTTGCTTTTCTTGCCAGTGCGGCGGTGAATACATGTCAACTGGGGTTGCTGAACACGAATATGACAGCCATTTTGCGCGAAGTATTGATTAATCGGTTTAATTTATTTTCTGATATTTTTGCCCAGAGGTCGGCGAACACGTACCTATAGGGGTTTCTCATTACACTGAACACGAATATGACAACGATGTTCCACAACAATATCGACTTATTGCCTTTATGGATTTGCTTTTGCTTACAAGGAAAGGATACTTGGTCAGTGTGGCCATTCATAGCAAGGTATACATATATTGCATTATGTAGCCTGAGACGCTGATTTCTAATCCGTTTTCAAAATTTACCGAACCCCTCTCTGCCATGAGTTATGCCCATTTTTTGGTATTCATGCGGAAGCGCTGAGATTAGTTTCTAATGAGGGCTCGTAGCGCAACGGATATTCTTTTATTCTCAAAACAGGCAATAACAGACTCCATTTCTGCTGAAGAATGATACAGATAGATGAGAGGATAAGAGTTCGCCGCAAAGAAAACAACAATTGAAGGAAATCTCTTCACAACCACTATGTTCACAGTCTAGTCCACAATGAAGAAAAACACGACTCCAATCACAGGTTTAGTTAATTGTAACTGAAAACTACGGGAAACATCTATATAAATTTCTTTTTCTAGAAATTTCAGAACTCTATCATTCGACTGAATTTTTAATTCCAGCCAAATATTGTTCCTCTCCAGATTTCGTTCGATGCTAAGGAAACAACAATTGTGACTAAAATTTTTTCGTTCGCTACTCTGTCTGTCAGGAACTCCTAAGTTCTAACTATTTTGGTGCTTTTCATCATCATTCTATGCGTACAAACTATTGAAATTTAATCTTTGTTAACATGACCACACCAACACTCAAGTGCTTTAACCGCTCCCAAAAATCGATTTAGTGGGAATTTTTCCAAATGCTTGCAAAACCTTCACATCATCTAATTTTGAGCCGAAAACACGACAACCTAGAAACGGCTTTTCAAGAGGAAACAAGAATGAATATTGCAAAACGTAGGAGGTAGCAGGATTCGAACCTGTGACAAGAATGAGCTACTTACCTCTTCACCAAGGACCGACATGGTGGTGCTGCACTAAACGTTCTGGATGACGCACTCAACGAGAAACTCTCATGTTTCTATTAATTTTTAATATTTTTCGCCAAGATGCGAGCCAATAAGTACTTGCCTAACGAAGGAGAGGCTTATATTTGCCTTATCTACCCATTCAGGTACACAAAGCTCAGAATTTCTACATGTATACCAAAAACCAACTGGGCTTAAAGGCAAGGTCCGGGCAAAATTCCATCTCCCGGATTTCCACTGGATTTGTAGCCCACGGCGACGTCTTGGACGAAAACTTTAGAAAAATCCCTGAAGAAGTCCCATAGCAAACGCTTTCCACTGACCAATTTCGGTACGGCGTTTGCGGGTTTGCAGCATCCGTGCTTTCAAATGACGCTATACGGCGCGCCCTACATGTTGTCTGTTATGGCGTCGTAGAAAAAAATTCATATAGCAAGGATCGTGATTTGTTTGAAGGGCTGGGGATGCTTCCAAGAAGTGTTCGTTGAGCTCCATGTATCCGAGCGTCCATCGCTGTTCAGTATGCACGCGCGCAGTATTTGTCGGCGGAGCGCGTTTTTCCACCGTACCGTAATCCTCAGACGTTTTGTCCTATGTCTAGTGATAGAGCTTATACCGAGGTGTCAAACTTGAGATACGTGATACACATATGGTTTGGACTCCAGAGAGCAAAAAACCTGGACGGGCAAGAGTATGACCGCACCTTCCTTTAAGTAATCGCAGAGAGTGGTTTGGTCATTTTTGAAAACGGATTCGAAATCAGCGTCGCAAGCTGCATAATGCAATGTACACCTTGCTATGAATGGCCACACTGACCAAGTATCCTTTCCTTGTTAGTTCATGAGAAGATCATACCTGTTCAAGTTGAAAAGAGTATACCACCGCTGCCTCGTCCTCTACATAGTGGATGCTCCAACATCCAATGCCAATGGTGATAGGTTTTTGATATATTTGATAGGTTTCGTATAGCTCAAAACAACTCAATAACGACAAGGTACAACTAGCTGAGTGCGATGTGGGCTCTCAGTGGTTCGAATCCCTTCAAAACAAAATGGTTTGTTCAATTAAATTTAACCACTTCGCGGCTTCAGCTCGGTCACCTTGAGGTCAGATCATGGTCTCAGCGTAAAACTGAGAGGTGACTTCGAGTTTCACATCACGGTTACCTCACGGTCTCGGCCGGCCAATTTACCACCATCCAAGGTGTTTTCTCGTCGAAATCAAACGTCATCTCGCAGGAATACTGGTTACCGAGCTGAACGCAGGTCATTTCCGCTGTTGTTATTGTATAAGAATTGTCAGGATTACGTTGAAGTTCCTAGAAAATTGAGAACTTGAGAGACGAAAGTTTCCATATGTGATCCCTTTAAATAGATGTCGACGAAGACGAAAATGCGAGAAGGATATGGGCTGTAGATGTTGTTTCCAGATGATGCCTGAGTTTGATTATGGTATCGTGGATTGTGTGCATGAGCTTCTATTCAATCGCACTCATCTCGGCCAAAATGATCATCCACTGAATTTGACGTTCTATGAAAATCAACCCTATGTGAGTCAGTAACTCGCTTGACTTTCGGTGAGGCTACGGCCAGAAATTATTGACAACTAGGTTGTTTCTAGGTACGGTACCACAAGAACCGTCTGAATCCTAGTCCTGAGTATCGACTGGACTGTAGCTATGGATTCTCGCATGAGTCAATCCTCAAATACCAGGATCCTTCGCAACAAAATTTCTCTAAACATTATGACTGATTCCTCTGCCCTACCATTATTTGCAGAAAGAGCAGCAAGTTCATGGGAGTTTTCGTTTTTTAAAAAAGAAGGATATACATAAGGAATAGTTAGGAAATGATAATGTGGCAATGGACTTGGCCAAGTTTTCTTGATGGTGCTCTACTTCGAATCATTATTCGGCTTTGATTGTTCTGTACCCACTTTCCTGGCTCTTTCCAGAGCCTGCGTTTTCACAGGAAATTTTCAGTGGCTTTATTAAATACAACGAATAAATCCAATTCGAAGCATTTTCATTGGCAGCTTATTAGGGGATCAGTCAAATTACTGGCAATTAGAAACAACTTTTCTCATATTGAGCAAGAAAAATATATAACAAGCGCGAAACGTTATGTACATCACGTTTGTGGAGAGAAACCGTCGAATCATCGTTCGGAAAGACATGAGGAGACGGTGGGATCATCGGAAGCGTGGGAGAAATCAGTATGCTGGACCACCGTACGAAGAGTACGCACCGGGTACACCAACCTGTAAGGGAATTATTTATTTTTCACTATCTGTCAGATCAACGTAAACGGAAAGAAATGCCTGACCTGAGAGCCTGCATATCCACTGTATTCCATTGCTTGTCGCTGTTCTTTACGCTGCTTATTTTTCGACCTTTGGTAGCAGACAATCATCAGCACAGTGCCAACAACGAACACCAACAGCACGAATGCTAACAGCACGTATACTCCCGCCATCCTGAAATAAGAAAATATTTGCGGAATAGTGAACCTATGAGAAAAACAAGCCTACCAGTGCTGGTCTTTAGGACAACACCCGTGTTCACAGCATCCTTGGTCGCGTTCGCATCTGAAATCAGCCCTCACTTCAGAACTGTTGGCTCGAAGTCGCAACTGGTCTCAAATCTTTGATTAGTTATTGATCCATTGCTGATCTACACAGAAGGCTCAGGAAGCCCACTTCTTGGGACACATAAAGCTCACAGTAGTAATTCGAATCTGGAATCGTCTAACACGCAGTAATTAATGCCTTTTTTGGTGGAAACACTTTTTCTTGGTAACTACTCTAACGCTATTGCTATACTCTTCGAAATTTACAGCGATTCCTGTCGCTACGACCACAGCAATATTCGTTTTGATGCATATCGATTTTTGGCGGTGGGTTGCAGGCGTTGTCGCCGATGTCGTCAGCAATCAATCGATAGTATAAAAAACTGTGTTGCTGCACCGACAGCTTCGCGAGCCCCATGGCAGCGGCGTCACTTTTTCTCCTTCAACTCTCTCTCGAAAATTTTCCACATCTGCAATTTATACACTTGTGTGACTAGGACATATGATTAAAACCTCCTTGCACCTAAAGGAAGTATAAACACCCGCGCTATCGACATGATTTCTTCTGCGATGTTCTTTTTGGATGAAGTTTTATGGAAAAAAAACTTTTTTCGAAAAGTAAACCATATCCTTAGCACTATTCAACAACAGAAACAAAAGTCATTCAAGTATCAAACGTACACCAGCGTCACAGTGTTGTTGTTGACTCGTTTCGCTTGGTAAACACATCGTATGAAACTAGAAAAGCCGCCTGAAAAAGGTGCGCGTCAGTTGAGTGGAGATGCGTGAGTAGTGCCCAAAAGTCACCACGCATTCACAGTAACGAGTACTGTAGACGAGAACGACATCTCGCGTATTTTTTGTGGTAGCAATAGAGGAAAAACGTGAATGTGTACCTTCCAATTCCTGTCGTATAAATGTGCCGATCGTGCCATGTTGGTACACCTGAAAAGAAACCTAGAAGTTCAGTTTTTTACTGTAGACAAAAACAGTTAGTCAACTGGATTTCTCTGTTTTTGGACGAGTGAAAAAAGAGAAAAAGACCTGTTGATGATGTTGTTCCCGCTGAAGTTCCAGAGAAATTTAAAGCGATACTGCTCAAATTCTTACGCACCCTTTTCAAACTGTCTACATACCGAACACTAGAACCACAAAGTGTGCTTTCATCAAAAGAACAAAACTGGACCACTAATAGGATCACCTCGAAGCAGTACTTTTCCAAGAGCTGTGCCAATAGTTTGATCAAACAAATTCATCACGCACTGATCAATAAAAGCTACGACACGAGCGCGGTAGGACATAATAGCATCATAAATTATCCTGGATTCATTAGTGATTTGTATTTCTTAAATTACACGACAACGTATCAACACGTAGTAAAAAAAAATTGGCTCATTTAGGAGTTCAAATGTCAATTGCAGATGTAATGTGAGAACAAGTACAGAGCCTATCGATATTTATCATTCCAAATCACTATCAATTTTTAGCTAATTCGCTCTCTTCCTTGACAACATATATTCTGCCATGGACAGATTTTATATTCTACGACATAGTTACTCGTAAACCGCCAGGTCATGCTTATGATAGCACTTGTATAGATACCCCTGGTCGTTATTACTTTGAAGTAGTATCTGTTGTACAGGTATGAGCATCTAGGGCAACTCCGTGTACAGATCTAGACCCTTCTTATTCTTTGTCATTGCCAGTTGCGGCAGCCTTAGCCAGGGTACCTTTCAAGATGTGAACTGAGGCGGATTATAACTATAACTATAATTATTACCTAATGATTTTTTAGATGTTTAAAATTCCGTTGTGATAAGAAAAACATAAATGAGTACATGCAACCGTTCCATTTTTCAATATGATGTGAGGAAAATGATAAAAGAACGAAAACTCACCTCATCCGGACCAGCTCCAGCTACTGATCCAGCCGACTGCATTTGCTGCACAGATGACATGTCGACTGGGGAGTTTTGTCTAGAAGAAGTATATATTACGCATCAATCACTAGGAAAATCTCTAGTAGAGATCGTCATTAGGATAATAGAACAAAAAAGGAGAAAAACAGCAATCAGGTCGCAGTATTAAGACCAAGACGCAGCCGGATTTGACAGCTTTCCCAGGAATTTTCAAGGAAATCAACCCTTACAGGAACGGTGACTTCCACCACAGCAACTACCAACATGAGTTGATTTATGGAACCAATCTCGAGCCATGTTATCGGGCCGGCCAATCTCCTATAGTGAAATACACCTGCCTTCTTTAGACAAGTATACCTTGGAACTGATCCCATATCCTGGTGGGTGATTCCGATTACTACGGGTAAATTCAATGATGAATGAAATGATCAACACGACCTCAGGACTAGATGAACATGTACCTGTAAATTTCCAGCCAGACGCAGCAGTTGGAGTATTGGAAAGCGGCTTTGAATCACCGGATGCTGCGCACTGAGCAGGTTGTTTGATCCCAGCCGCGTTACCCCACGTTCCATGTGAATCAGAAGTCAACTAGAGGTCGATTGGCGGGCGGGACAAGTAACAGCTAGCGCTCGAATACAGGCAGGACCTTTGACGTTAGCGTCAACATTGTCTAACGCACAACTCATTCGCCGGTCGATCGTCTCCCAAACACCTGCCTTCCGCTGGTTCGCCTATACCTCTCTTAGTGGCTTCACCCTTCCGATAACTCTCCGAAAACTCTCGTGATCCTCTCTGCTACCCTCATTCCTCCCAAGGTTTTCTAGAGAATTCTGTCGAAAACATGGCATAAGGAACTCCAAAACCTAGTGAAACTATTTCCTTGTTCTAGAGTGGGTTTCTATCTTCCTGTTCCCCGCCCTCTTCTTTTCATTCCATTCCCCGTTCCCCGCGTTGTCGAGGAATATTTGCTGTCGAAACAAAGCCAGCAGCGCGTCTTTAGTTGTAAAAACGTTTTTTCGCTGATAGAAAGTGTCCTTGTGTGATTTGTTGAGGAAACGAAATCCCCGACACGACACTGTTGTTCAACATTTGTCACCGGATTCCAGAGCAGCACAAAGATCCGGATCACATTCTCCCGTTCCTAGATAATTTTTAGAACACAAAAAAACACCCCAGAAAAGATAATAGTGCCTCAGTTTAGTCTCAAAGCTATTTTACTTCTTATATACATATATTAGGAATAACATTTATGCAGGGCAATTTATTACGAAAGTTCTTCTGTAATTACAAGGACATTGTAATTACTATACAGCTTCTCATTGACAAAATCGGCCTAATTAGGATCTATAATACTATTTACTACTAGGGCATTACTCTAAAATCCTCCTTGTAGCCTCGTATAGGTGATTAATGCATTTATTCTTTAATGCTTAACGCTTCTTCCCATAATTAGACCTTAGGTGTTAAGTAGAGCTCTTCTAACGATAGTACAGCGGCTGTTCTAGGATAAACTCCCAAGAAGAGATGCGTGCGCCGCGGGTATCGCTATTTCTCGTTAGTTTCAGCTTAAATTCCCTCTGAATTTCGAACCTATCGCCATGGACCAAACAAAAAACTATCGCGATCTGCCATCGTTTCTTAGAATAAATCCTGCTACGCTCGAAAACGCACAATCATATCGTTACACCCTAACTGATCCATCCAATTTCACCTCAGTTTCACCATCATCCAAAAGATATCGACATTTACTACACATACGTAGGAGCGCTAGTCTTTTTTTCCGTAAATGAACTTTCCAACAAATAAACAAGAGCGTCAAAGCAAACTTAGCGCACGCTCATATAGTCAGAAGGTGACAGGGACTTATTTCAGCTAAAGCTCCTCAACGGAGAGCTTTTCACAAAGTTTTAACGTGAGAGTACGTGAATAGAGTCAACAAGTACTTAGAATACTCAGAGGTCCTGAATTTTTGGATTATCGTGGGCGGCTTGCGGACGCTGGTACAATACCTTCGCTAAATTCTTTTTAAAAAAAAGTACACTCGGCCCGCGAACTTGCGGTCTTTTCGTTCCATCCCCTGTAAATTTGGTAAAATGCAGTCTATTGGAAGAACGGATATGTCAGGGTTACGGCACATGTCCGTTTGATCTAAATACAAGCAATGTGCTATAAATTTGATTTTCAAGTGCGAAATATGAGCTTTTTTAGGGATTCCGTCGCGAACAGCGCGCGACACCGAGTGCGGCAAGCAAAGCGATGCGCGACAAAATTGTGGCAAAGCGAGAACACTTAAAATTTCGTGCTGGAGCTAAAAAATGTTAGCCCATCCCATATGGAACTAAGGTTGGATGGATTACGGTTCTTTTCATCGGTTTTATTTAGCAGTCATTGCGTTTTAACAACATTATAGAGACGGAAAGAAAAGAGCGCAACTCCGCGCGCCGAGTATACTTTTTTTAAATTTACCGAGGGTATTGTTGTTCTTCGTTCATCAGTGCGCAGGCATTAATGAATATTTTCCCGGTGATTGTGACCTTCCCACAGATGCAGGATGAACACGTTTGCGAGAGAAATAGTGCAGTTGGTATAATTTACTCTTCTCAACCCCCATTTTCTATCCTTGCTGTGCCAGAATTCCCCAATAAAATGCCTTAATTTTTGCTTGGGAAATTCTCCCATCGAGGGTTTCGCGGATGGATTGGCGAGTTCTTGGTCTTCTAGCCGTTTCCCATGCGAAGCATTTCCTCCATTCCGGGATTCATAATTATTCAGAAATCCACAGACTTCCCCCCCCCCCCGACACCTCCTCTCTCGCCCCCTCGGACCCCTAGCAAAACATGCCTTTCACGGGAACATTCTCATGTTCCCAGCGCGCGATTCATCTGTGTGTTTGCAGGAGAATGTGCACAGTTGGCGGCGCTGGTGCTGGAGTCACTGTTTGCCGGAGCGTTCAGTGAGTCACGCACTGCGCCCCCTCAGCAGCGGCCCGCAAGAGAACCCTGCAGGCCCGCACACAGATTCGCAGCAACGTCACTACTAATTAGCTGGGGAAAGTAAAAATCGAAGAAGGAAATGAAACTGCTGCGACGTCTCACGGATAGTATGTTGGATTGACGCGTGTGTTTGAGGGCAGAGTGTCCCATCGGCTCATCTTCCCTGAAAATGAGGAGTTTTAGTGGTAAAAGTGGGTTTTAAATGGAATTGCTTTGTGAAAAAAGAGATTTCTGTAATCGTACAAAAAACGCAAAGTCCATAGATGATTAGAGGAATGATGTGGTGCTGGTTGCCAGTGCGTGTGTGTGCATTTCCCTTGTGTCAACAGGCTGGAGAACCTTGCGGAACTGAGCCCTGCGGAATCCTTCCAACGATTTTTCTAATACACCTATTGTTAGAGGGAGAAAAGCACAGCAGAAGTAAAAATGCATGTTTGCTTGCAATTTCTCGGGGAGAGTCCAAGTCGTTCCCTTTCGAAAGTGAGAGTGTAATTATCATTTAGTATATATTATAATCCTTTGTAATATAAGTCACACCCAAAGGAATAATACAGAAGCAGTCAAGGGTACAGAATTTTACATTATTTCACTGCTTTTTGCACATCTTTATACATTTATTTTATTGTTAAAATTGTTTTCCTACATATGTATTATTGTATTATACCATTTTGTCGACCTAAATTGTTTTCTAGCATTCTTATATACATTGGATGTCAATGGCGGTGATCCGTCCACGGCCTTGAAAAGGACGCCACGCAACCGCGCCGCGTGCGCCTAGATTGATGTCGTCTGCCACTGAGATGCTATTTCTGTGCACTTTTCTTCTCGATTTGGTCGGAAATACTTGAAATTGGGCAGAAAAGCTGCGAGAAATAGCGAGACTGCAGCAGAGGACATCAGTTCCTGGGCGTGCGGCGCGGTTGCGCGGCGTCCTACTCGAGGCAGCGGAAGTGCCACTGCCGGTGACGTCCACAGTACACCCGTGTAGGAATGTGTTTTATTTGGGAAGCGTCGGTTTACTCACACCAAAAAAACTATAGAACGGTTTTTCCTAAAATGGCTGGATAAAAACATTTCTTGACGACAGAAAACGTCATTGTGAATGCTCCGCAAATACAGACATGAACACGTATTACTCGAAAAGATTACTGTGATATGGATTGCACAATTATACAAGTAGAGCTGTGACCTCAATTCTCAATTCAGAACCTACGGGGAGAGAGTAGGAGCTAGCACACGGATCACCCTAAAAATCTAAAACTATGATCAGAAGTCATTGCATAATCACTAGATTTTGGTACAGACAATCCTGCCTTAGTACAAAAAACGCTGCACCAACGATGTGTCAGCTTACACTGTGAAAGATGAGCTGCAATACTCAAAATTTCTGGCACAATGCTTCATTATATTCTCTTCATGTGAGCTCTCATAAAGAAGATCCAACAGCTCACTCATGAGTAGAGTATTGGTTTTGTGATGATTGCATAGGTGTGCTGTATGAGGCATCGCTGGTTATATAGCGGGGGTTTATGTGGCACTTGGCACTGAATACATAGCTTTTTAATGGGCTAACGACAGTGAGGGATTGTTTCGGAAATGTCATATTGTAGTGGAGTGTTCGACGTAGCACAGCTTAGCTCAAAAGCAGAAGCAGGTGGAAGTCTATCCTTAGGGTACTTTAAAACGGTGTTTTGATGAGATTGTAAGATGCAAATCCCACAATTAAGACATACGTGCTCATGCAAAACAGGGTTTTTTAATCAATAGTTCTATACCAGCAATAGCCAATCTATGCAAAACTTATGCACACCCGAGGATATGCATGGGTTTTGCATGGCCTTGCATGGTTTTTGCATGGATATGCGTGGATTTTTCATACGTTCTGTATCGAATTTGCATCAGATTTTTGGAGAGCATGGGTTTTGCATGTGTATGTATGGGTTTTGCAGGGGTTTGCATAGGTTTTGTATGGATTTGACCATTGGTGGTACAGAACTATTGAATATGATTGCATGTCTTAATCGTGGGATTTGCATCTTTCAGTCCCATGCAAAACACGGTTTCTAAGTTTCCTGAGTCCAAATCACTCTCCCGAAATAAATTCGAAACATTTGAAAAGGGCTAAGAACTTATCGAAGGAACCCAACCCTAGTCTTAAAAAGCAGAATATTTGTAAGAGGTGAGGAGGATGATGGAAAGAGCGTTAATTAATTAATGCCCAATACCAGCACTGCTTATCCAGAAAATCTTGCCCATTAGACACGGTCTAAATTCAAGGTGGGAGGGCTAGGAATTGTCGAGCTACTCTGTTGAGTTACAGTTGAGCCTTGATGACGATGAACTTGTCCTACTGTTGAAGAATTTCCTCCACCCCCTAGAAAAGCACCGTCAAATTCTATCGATGCTTGTCGTTGTCAAAATCCCTCTATTGCCCGTCACGGGTTGTTCCCCGCTCCCGCCTCCACCAGTAGTGTCTGCGTTTGCGAATTGACCTTCGAAGAATGCTCAACAATCTTCACTTTCTCTGATAACTGTGCAGGACGAAAGCAGACCAAACGGCGTAATGCTTCCGGTAGAAACCCTAGCAGAAACGGTTGCTGGTTGCTGCCATCCTCCCCTCCATTGCTGCTCAATCTATCGACCCTTTAGCAGCAATTGCTGAGGGACGGCGGCAATCAAGGGGAGGATGGCAGCAACTGACAACCGTTGCTGCTAGGGTTTCTACCCGAACCATTACGCCGTTCGGGCTGCACACTTATCAGAGTTAGGCATAACTGTGCCAGCAAAATTTGTGCCCTCCATAATAACCTTTAGATATTTTACACTCTCAAAATGGCAACTACAACTACAAAGAATTGAATGAGCGCTTCAGAATTTTGATACAAAAATACGATCGTGTTCTTTTAGCATTCCCCCCCCCCTCCTCATTATGTAACCCTATTGGTTCCATCGATTTCTGAAGAGAAAATCTAGTTGAATGAATCATACTATTCAGTGACGTTAATGCACTGTGCACTCTGGGCCAGTATGTCACCCGAAGCGTATCTTTATCCTAACAATGACTACTACAATGTTGATGTATCGTTATTGCACCTCAGAAAACGAGGTCGCGCTGCGGCACCCACGTGGCACGGCAGACCAGCTTAGCTGGTTGTTAGGCGTTATCGTGATTGCAGCATTTATAGACAACAATGAAAGCTATGAAAGGATGACCATACACAAAGAAATTAGCCAGAAGTATAACCTTAGCGGCGATCCCGGCAACACCCGACAACAACAACGTATCGTTGATTCGTCGCGTCGCGTGCGTAACGCGGCGTAGCAACATTTTCTGCGGTGCAAAGGCGATTGGTCACTACTGTTGTGATAACTCTTGTGATATTTTCCAAAATTGGATAAGTAATTGAATATGATCTTCGGGCGACATGCTGATAAAGAGAAAACGCTGTCGACAGTGGGTTGAAGAATGCCAAAAAATTAAATGTACCGCTCAAAAGATGAGAATACGTAGGTAACGAGGATGAACAAGATACAACAGCAATAAAATTTTGAGCTAAGCATTGCCAAGTTGAGCAAGCATAACATGGTTCTAGGTCTGGTGCTTTTTTAATTACTGGTAATAGATCATCAAGGGGAGGGGGGCACACCACACTCGGATAAGAATAGTTGTTCAAGGCTTTCATGTAGACACCTTAGCAAAACTTATGTGAGGGCAGGGGGGGAGGAGGGGGGAGGGGTGCAGGCCTAAGAATGGCAACATGGAACTAGAAGGACGGCTTAGAGCAGAGAGGATTTTGTGCTTTGCCAGGAGCTCATGATTTTCGAGATGTAAGAAGCTTTCATTGGCTGGCTTGCAGGTTTTCTTAAGAATGAGGTTGCGACGGTTCTTCTGGCTCGTTCGTCTCAGGCCGAATCCATACAGCATGGTCATAAATGGGTTGTGCAAGGTGAGACCAAGGCTTAGTGGTCATCTCAAAATCAGTGATTGCTTTTGAGCTTTGTTTTTGAGCTTTACATTCTAGGCAGCACACTTTACTCAGCCATGTCTTAAGGTACTTCTTGAAGTAAAAAAAAACTATCATGACCATCTTTTTTAGTGCATTATTAGTTATGGAAAAGCATCAGGATCACTGGTGTCATCTAAGAGCTGAAGGAAAATGACTACTGCATTCTGATTCGTACGAATTTCAGGAGCGAATTGACGTTATAGATATGTACGTATTATAACGAAAGCCTCTTGATACTTCCCTAAATATCGAAAAGAAATTCTTTTTCTCTCAGCCTTCAAGTGCTATCCAGCCATCCAGCCGGGAAGCGTGGAAATCCCTAGAAGTTTATTTTATTAAACATTTAAAAAGAAGGAAAGAAAGTAAGAAAGGCGTCAAGGATCAGGATCACTCCTTTGAGATACCAACCCTTAGAGATATCAACCCGTGCCCGTTTTTGGGTAGGTATTCACCATCTCGGTTTTGGGTTGGCATTCACCAACTCGAGTTATTCACCATTTTCAGCCTAAGCTTTCAGCGAGCAGACGGAGATTCGAGTTCTTTTCTACTAGAGTAAACAAACATCGCTTCGAACCCTAGAAAACAAGGAAGAGGAAGTGCTTATTTGGCTAGTTATGCCTGTCCTGGAAATACTGGTAGGTATACCGTGATGATGTTGAATTATCTCAAGCTACGCTATATTAGGCAATATTTATAGGTCTTGTTGTTCTTTTTCCAGAAATAAGGGCGTCGCGTGGATAAACTATGCTAAGCCCTACGCTAAATTATGGCAATTGTAAGCTATAGGTTAAACTATGTTGAACAATATGCGAGCCAACTAATGGCAAGTATGTTTTGGGAGCTCTTCATCTCATCATTACTTTTCCTTCAAAATTTGATTTTGAAAAATTCCAGATCTTATTTTAAGGTGGAAGAAATGCAACACTGGAACCGGAGCATAAAAATTGAAGAGTACCTCCATCATACAATTTAACAGCCCAGGAAAAGCCTATGGAATTCCAAGCAACTTAACAAAAATGCTCACAAACAACAAAACCCGTTCCTGTAGTAGAGAAAAAAAACTACAGGAACCACTTGAACAAAAGATCGATTAACGACTTCAGCGGGAATTGACGTGAGCTGCGCGTTGTACGCGCGTAGCCCTCTGGTAAAGGATGAAGAGGTGCCCCGTTGTCGAATTCCGGTTCAACCGGTCCCACCTAGTCGCGCCGTTTTTCGGGGGAACACTCGTTCCGTGTGGCATAATCTGCGCAGCACGACGAGGCTTTTCTCCCTCCAAGAGCTTACCACCACCAGCGAGCGACACTGGCGCCGGGGTGCGTGCGTGAGCGGGGGCACGGGAGGTGGTTGGGTGTTCTCTGACAATACTTTTACTCTTTCTTGGATTCAAGTGGAAGAAAGGCGACCGTAGCAGATGATAGGAGCCGGGGTTAGCAGAAATTTGCTGGAGAGTATTGCAAAAATAATCAGATCAGCCTCAAATTGCGAGATTTTGTCGAAGTTGCGCTATCATTGCACTTTTACTGATTTTTTTTTTCAGGGAATCTTTATTTTTCCATGTGTTATTTTTTCTAAAACCCTAGTCTGCATGTAAGTACTTTCACATTTATTGTTCCTCTCCGAACTGGTCCCCATGTATTTCTAGACATGTTATTTTTCTCCTACAATAGGTCCCCATGTTCGCACGCTTACTCCTTTCCCCAAATAAAAGATTGAGAATAAAATGGTCGAGGTCGAACAGTTCCATTTTAGCAAAACACAACATAAAATATCATAAAATATGATTTATGTGAAATTGCGTGCAGCAAAGAACCATGTAGTAATAAACTCACGAATCTGGTTGTCCTTACGGAGTGCGCAATATTAGTGCGGACAATAAATTAACCTGAAAATCATTGCTTTAAGTTGTTTGCGATGAGAAGAAGGAGACGAAACACGTGCACATAAGATGAGGCGCAATAACATAGAAACTTATTAATGAACTTTCCCGAGAAAGCAGGGATCTAGCTGCCCATCTAAAGTGGACGAGTTGTCCGGATGAAAATGAGTGTATTCTGTTCGGAGATTCGTCTTAGTCAACCATGACAAATTATGGTGAAGATAGTGAGTTTCACCACATTCTGCTCAGGAAACTCGTCCATTCTAGGACATCAGGTAACTGACAACCTCCGTGCGAAGGTTTGTAAGTCCCACCACTGTTCAACGTCCTTTCTCAGAAAGAATGAGGGAGAAAGGAGGAAGATTCAGAGGACGGAATGGAGCGTTTCTATCTCAAACGACACCCGTTTCGCTTTTTTTTTCAGATTAACTGTGAGAGAAACGTTGTGAATACACCCTTGAAATTCCTTGACGAGGATCATCTTGGCCACTTATAGACTCATCCTTACGTGACAACATACAATAGCTTTTTAACGTCTTATCGTTGACTGCAAGAATATTTTGCATAGAAGATGACAGCATGACTCATGAAGGAGAAAAACACAGTTCCAACGGAAAAATCCAATCCTTCTGTGAAAACGCAGAAGCAACAATGAGAGAAAATCCATGAGTTATAAGTGTTACCAGCCAATCGATAACTCAGCTTGAGCTGTCCTTGGCTTTGAAAAAAAAGAAAAAAATGAAAATTTCCAAACGGAAAAATTAGAGTTCTATTGGAAATCAATATTGATCATGTTTACCGTTTCCGGCCAATTTTTTGAAGACTATCCGCATAGCTCGTACATAGAACAAAAATCCGCCAATATCGCGGTAAATTTCCTGCGGTAACTCGCTTGAATTGTGCAATTTCAAACTATCGCAGATATTTCTTGGATTTCAGGTGCGACCTAAGTGAACTCGTTAGCCTCAGTGTGCACTCCGGGAAAATATCAATTATTCCCGCCTCCTCCGGACACTCTACCAGAATTTGGATGTAAATAGTAGAGGTGTATAAGAGGGATGAGCACATACATAGCAAGAAGCTGCATCACCCGATAATGGTCAATGGGTAAAAGTGATGGGGTGGGGTAGCGGTCTACGGATAACGGCGAAGGGTTGCAGTTGATACAGGACACCAACTCGTACTAAACGTAATCGCGAAGAGTGGGTATGAGGCGGTTACTATAGGGAATTATTACAATTTTTTCATTTTTTTCCATGACTAACGTTCACTATTTCTCCGACGACGCTGAAAAGATTCATCATGATAAAGGAGAAATAAATATAAATCTCACAATTTTGAGATAGAAGCATTAATTCTGCCCAGTCTTCGTGAAGCTTGTTATTCTTCATCGTAAAGCACGAAATCAAAACGAGCCCCACCGCAATTTACAATTCTCAATTCCGGAAAAATACCGCACTGTCCTGCTGCCACATCAACGAAGCAGTTTTCTTTTGTTTCCTTGCAGGATTTCATGCTCTATTCTGAGGTTTCTATGGTTATTCCTGTTCTGGTTTGAGAGACATTTCCTATGTTTTTTACCTATGTTCCAGTTTTAGTAGTTGCAATTTTATACTTATGGCTGTAGCGCACCGTGAGTGCAATAAAAGTTAAAGTTAAAGTTAATTCCTTGTGAGAGAGTTTGATTTCTAGCGAGACCTGGGCCGGTAGTAATCCACCCCGCAAGTTGCCAACTCGCGGTGGCACCAGGGTGCGACATCAGTGGCAGCCGGAACGGTGCGGAGGCACCTCAATCAATAAAAACTCCTGAATTTTGCAGCTTTACCTCACACAGGTTCTATCCCTGTGACCTTGTTTTACTCCCAAGTACAGTGTTCAGATGTCCTTGTTTCAAACAGCCGTGCGCAAATATTCGGAAACTCCAGCTGCCTACGAGATCGCGACCTCCTTGGGCGCCACCAAAGCTGCCACCTTAAGGTGGCAACGTAGGTGGCAGCAGGCGAGTGCGACGAGAGAGTGTGTAAGGAGAGAGGTTTCCCCGTCGGCAGATCGGACATGCCCTAGGGCATGTCCGAGGTCGTACCTCGTCGGGAACTTCAACCGTGGTCGCAACCAAAGTTTCAACCGTAGTTCTTGCCTGCACGGACTTGCTCTTCAGTTTCCTGATTTCTGAAACCTAATTAGATGAAACTACATGTGCATCTAGTTCCAAAGAAGTATGTAAATAGTTAAACATCTAGCAGACACTATAATGTAATATGTAATATGTAATGAGTCTTTTCTTGGGTTATCTGGTTGATTTTGTTTCTCTTTAACCCTTAAACAGCATTACCCTGTAATCTTTCCAAAGGTGTAATCTCATAGAATGAATCTAGCCATGTCCCTCAAAGTGCTCCATCACGCGCCCTCGTTTTGTCCGATCAGCTGATTTGATAATCGGCCGCCGCATTTTGCCCCAGCTGGGTTTATAGCGCTGCTTTTCCCAGTTTTTTCTCAGTATTCTGGGAAATATTCCGATTATGAGCTCTTGTTTCTTTTATTTCTCATACATTGTTACTGGTTTATTTGTTTTCCTCCATTTTTGTGCCTTTAAATGAAAGCTTCTTTGGGAGTGATGGGAGGTCGGGCATCGATCCACTCAGCTGGTCGCAACGCTGCCTGTAGGTCACACGGTGGAGCACTTTGCAGAGATCGAGGGGATTCACCCCACTATATTGTATTGTTAAGAGACACCTACGATAATGCTGCCAAGGGTTAGCGAGAACAAAGTCAACCTGATGGCACAAAGAGACCTCAAACTAGATAGGAAATCGGAGCAAAATTAATGATATGGAGAAATGAACATGCTTGAGTACAATAGCAGTTGATTTCAGCACCTCTACCAATACCGTACACACTGTTGTGAGATGAGATACCAAAAACCAATCAAAATCTGATCTGGTTGGTGTTTGTGTTGAGATTCAATCGCACGTCATATCGTGTTGACATGGCCAAGTGGTTCAGTCGCTTGCTCATGATCGCGCTATAGTGGGGTTCGATATTGTGAGCGCCGCTAAGTTTTGCAGCCATAACGGATTGCCGCATCTCACACCAACTTCGCATCCAAAGTTGCCACCTTGTAGGCAGTGTTGCCGTCATGGTGGCAACATTGCTACCAACTTGCGGGGTGGATTACTACCGGCCCTGGTGTGATGAAACGATTTGCGCAAAGAGTGCAAGGATCACACTTCGATACTCGGATTCAATGCGAAGTGATGGAAAAAAGATTTCTGTCGAGGAATACCAAAAGCAGCACTTCACACTCTGGTGTCAATACTGGTAAGAAGAAGCAGTTTCAGGGTTAGTTTTTACCATTGTAAAAAGACTTTCTAAGGGTTATCCTCTCGTTTCTCGTCAGTAGTATAAGCTATAGCAGGCAATGATGATGGCCTCATAGCTACGTACATATAAATTTTAACAGCTTTGAGGTCACCAACACACCAGCAAATCCAGAGAACCTGAAAAGACTACTTGATATAAAATATGCATGCAAATTGAAAATACTGGCTTTTGCCTTATCCGGACTGTGGTTAATACCCGGACAACGATCCGGATAAAGAATAGGCCAGCACGCATAGCGGCTAAACGGATAAACGTTAGTTTAGTTTAGGTTTTTCCTCTGTTCCGGTTATCCACTCGTTCATTTGGGAATCACCAGAGGGAACGGAGCATGCAGTAGCACAGAGGACGTAACTAATTTCAATCACTGAGGATTTAGTGAAATATTAATATTAATAGTTCATTACAAAAGCAGCAGTTGATACAATTCAAAAGGATCAGTGGTAATTAAATCATGCATTGCCTGCCATTTTGCTATTGTCTTCAATTTTTCGATTGCCTTAGGTACTCTAGGAAAAGTTTCATGCCATACACGTATGAGTATAATTTTGTACGTATTTCTCACGAATGTTTGGATTTCTCTGTTGTGTCCAAAACTAAAAAAGCGGGATGTTTCCGAGTAAATCATATTGTTAGAATATTGGTAGAATTTGACAAAGTACATAGCGTGTGACACCAGTCGGAAGTGTGGAACTGAAGAACGAAGTAGGAGCTAATAAGAAATGACAATCAACAAATCTTCCGAATTAGTAAAAAACACGGAAAACCGACTACATGGAAGGAGAATAGAAACGCTAAAGCTAAAAAATTGACAAAAATCTTGTCCAGCAAACCCTAATAAAAAATATCAGGCTCTACCAGGACGAACTGAAAAAGTGGCTCTCTTATTTTCCTATAATTTATCCTCTAGATAGTATGGAAAGAGCGAATGAGCTAGGATTATTTTAAAAATTATGCAGGCTTCGACAAAAGTAATGTACGATGGAATACGTTTAGCTCACCCAATTCATGGAGATTTAGTGAATACGTCAGATCCTAAGTTCGTCCTTATTCAAAGACCCCAGTAGTGTGAATTCCCGTTACCAGTTTGCTCCTTTCACAAATATTTCTGAGCTGACTCCCCTTGTTTCGAAAAATTTCGAGGAAAGAATTATCCGGTGGTGGTCGGGGTCATGCAGATGCAGAACTAAAACTAGATGACCGTATTTTTTCGGCTATCTAGAGCCTAAGGTCCTAATCGTCCTAAGCAGAGGGCCGTTTCCGGTTGGACTGGTTTGGAATCCGCCGTAAAAAGCTAAAAGCTCCAACCGATGGTATTAGTAGCAATACACGACAAATTCAGTAGTGCACCTGCATTGCGAGCAGCTTTACCGGCTGATCAAACATGGCCGGCCGGCTGGACGCTTCCAGCGATTCAAGCGGCTTTCAGGTACAAAACACTGCTTGATCCTTTCGCACCCGTTCGACTACTTCACGCAACGAATCGCTCGAAAATAGAAAGTAAAGCAAAAACACGCGAACGAGGGTTTCTTTCTGACCATGGGAATCGATGTAGAGAGGAAGAGCCAAGTATCCTGTTAATGGAATAATAAAAAGAGGATAAGACTTTTGGCGGCTCCGAACGAAGCCTCGATTGCTAGATAGCCCTGAAGAACTTTTTAGATGTGCAAAATGCTCTTAGTTCCTGTGTCAAAATTAGCTGCAAACCGTCAGAATCATTGGAATTGAACGTTCTAGAAAGCTGTCTCCTAATTTGAACATCAACATGAGCTCTCCTTCTAACAAAATGGGTCAGATATGGGATCCATCTACTCCTCAGCTCGTCCTGTACTTAAATAAGTAATTGCGAAGAAGTTTCGCTATACACAGTGCCTTGTCGACATCAAAAAGGCATATTTGAGGGACGGGTGTGAAAAAAAACTGATTTTTTTACCATTTTAGAGATGGGAGGATTATTCAGCGATCCCTCCCCTGAAACAGAACTGACTTCTTCACACTACAGTACTCGATCACTCGTGAGCCTTCACTAAAAATCACGTTCCCAACGACTAAGACTTTCATAAGACAGTCATTTTTTGTTAACAGAGCCGGTTCGAAGTATTTAATAAAGAGCAAGAGATATCCCACTTCCATTAAACGGTCATCACTTAAGAAACAAGTAGAAGGATTCCTCAGACAAGAGTAATTAGGGGTCTCTTTTTCTCTAAAATTAAAAAATTGTATGGAATAATCTGGGACTTATTTGTTTGTGCATAGTGTACTGTACTGTGTTTGTATTTGGATTGTTTTCACATGGGTGTATGTAATGAAATAAATAGATAAATAAATTTGTTCCTGCTTACGATGAGGAATTTGTCGAAAGATATCGTTGAGGCAAGCGTAAATACTTAGAAAAGTATTTGCTCTGCCAAGAATTGTTTGTTTTCAAAGTCCGCAGTGAGTATGAGTAGCGGTTTTTTTCTACGAGTTGCATCCATAAAAATATGCTAATTTCGTGGAAGGAACTATTAAACTTTGCAAACTCTGATATTCATGCTGCTTTATGAAAAAGCTAATGTGAATTTTATATGGTATCCAGAACCTTATGAAAAGGTCCAAGTTGACAAAATATGCAGTAAAACGACAGTCCTTTCATGGTAAGTATTAACCATTACATTAGTATGATCATTTTTTCAATGTGATATTTAGGATTTTTTAACCGAAAACTTTTAATAATTTTGGCCAAGGTTATCCACTTGTTCCGAACGTTGAAAGTTTCAAAGCAAGAGTGCTTTGATTGAAGCATTTTCACGAAGCCGTTGCAGCTTGGACAAATATGCATGGATTCCACACTCGTTGTGAAACTGTGTAGTACCGTTACGCATTACATTAGATTAACCTGATAGTTTTTGCACAGTGTATATACTCTTATATGTTACTTTTATACGCTTACGATAGCATTACTAATATGTGTGTTACGGGAGATAAGCAGAGATACCAGGAAGTACTTACGAGCAGCGCCGTCACGCTGGCCTAGAGCTAATCATTGGCTGTTACACATCTCATAATCCGTGATGAAGTGGTATATCCGGATTTGCATGGCTACTAAAGAATTTAGCGGATTTAACACAGATATTGGGGCAGAATATTCTGTTCTAATGCATAGTCCTGCGAACATATCAGATCAGTGCAAAAAATGCATAATAATGTTAAGAAATTTTGCCAAAGCATTGGAAATGTCGAAAATTTCTGTGAAGCTTTCCTGAGCTCTGGCTGGAGCGCAAAAAAAAAACATCGGTCTTTCTGCGTTTTTGGCGATTTTCCGGCATAATGGCATGAACGCATTGGGGAAAGATCCCAATGAAGTTTGAGCCCGAATGGGATCGCGGATCAGATACATGATTGAGATTGCCCATGGTAAGCGTGTCGAAATAGCCAAATTTATTTTAGACATGGCATTCATTAACATCCTCGCTCATACATACGTGATGCTGTCTACATCCAGTTGCTACCCAAACGGAATCCTACCCAATAATATGAGTTTACCCATCTTTCCAGTGATGCATCCGGGCTCAGCAGGCTGAAGAAAGCGTACAAGAAAGAACCTTGATTTAAGGCAGCTCGCATAATACCTGGGTGAAGGCCTTATACAAATTTTGCTTTATTGTTGAAACTATACTGAACAAAAAAATGTTTTTTTTTTCTAAAGAATGTCTAAAAATGGAAGAATTCACCTGGGAAATCCTAACCTTATTGCTTCACCATAGGAAAAATTCCCGAAACATAAATGGAACATATGTATAAAGCGAGTAGATACAGTTCGTTGGAGAAATGAGAACCTAACAAGGCACATTACAGGAGAAACTGAGCCGGTTCCCACTGAGTAACCTGGGCTGCACTCCAGAACTAGTTGGTTTATACTTCAGGTCGAGCATTACCCAAACTTTCTGCGTTTTCCAAACGGAGAAATCAGTCAACATTGGAGGCGAAAGAAATCCGGAAATGTTCAAATTTTTGGAGCGGGAAGTGCTGAGCACCTAGAAACACTTACAGACGAACTTTATTACAACGAGTAATACATATCACGGGATAAACATCATCAAAACACTAGGAACACAACAGAAGGAAGTAGTGTAGATCACACTGTGCCTGGAGAACAGTTGTACAGAGAACTGGACAGAGGAGCAGAGACAGAAATCCACTTCAACACAACGCAGAGAAGCGGCTCAAGATTTCCGGTGTAGAGGATTTGGAAAAAGTACTCGCCGGAGCAGCAGCCGCTGGAAAAAACGACTCGGATGAAAGTGAGGAGAGTAGGAAAGAGACGCAGCGCTATGCGGTGGTGATACAGCAGTGCGACGGCGATACGTCAGCGAATACGGAATAAATCGGACACTCGGACACTATGGACGCCGGCGGCCGGACAAATGCAAACAAACCGTTGAAAATCACTCAATACACCGATGAATAGTGGTAGTTATCCTGGATTATTCGTGAAAAAATCAGTGGAGAACATGCAGGAGAGCCTAGAACGCTAAGGACATCACTAGGAATCGGACAACCCAGTCGAAAAACAATCAGATAATTTTCCTGTGACAGCAGAAATATTCTGGATATTACAACAGCAAAGATCTCAAAATATATTATAGAAATGACCAGCAAACAACCATAAATGGATAAATTTTTCCAGAATTGGTAAGACAGAGCACACAGCAATAGGAATTCGTGAGAGAATGTGAGGCGTTGTGTGTGTGTGTTTGTGTTCACTTGGGCTCGAAATTGCCGGTAAACAATGACGCTCTAATTTGGGGCCACTCGAGCAGCAGCGCGACCCCGCGGGGCCTCGCCGAGCCCCCGAAACCATCCCAGATAGCGTTTCGCATCCCTTCTTCATTAGAAATTCAACGCTAGCTCGGAAATGTTTCTCATAAATGACACAACAAACGAGTAAAACAATGTGGACGAGTTTTCCTGTCCGTTGATCACACGATTTCCGCGTCTTTCGGGGTACTGCCTATCACAGTGTCTATAGGTTCTGCCGGTGCTTCACAGTCCTCGTCATCTTGAGGGAATAGCGAATTGTAGTCTTCCATCAATGGATCGCCTTCGGTGTCTGAAAATAGTGTCTATTGATATGCTGAGAAGGATAAATTCCCTCATGCAGGTTTCTATACGGGGGTCGATCGATATATTGACCCTAGATCTTCAGGGGGCAGCATGGCGCGGGAAAATTTGTTTGTTATTATTTAACGTTTATTAAACGTATTATTATTTAACGTTATTTTAACGTTTATTTATTTATTGACTAGTACATCACAACTGATATGTTTGATACCGGTAACAGTTCAGAAGACAAAAAACATGAACTTCATGGTTTCGGGATAAATACCGGATAGTTTTGGCCTAAGCCTGCATCGTTTTAGAGTGCTGCCACCAAAAAAAAATCGGATATTTACATCCAAAACTTTCAAATATTCCGAAAATAAGAGAAATACGTGGAATACCGCAGTAGAAACAATTAATTCTGATGTGTTTTCCTTTTCCACCGAAACATTTTGCCAGAGATATTTCCCATTTTCCTAGACCTACGAATCTTCGCCAAACACGCCCATTTTCCATACTTCTAGGAGGAATTTCTTTTTTTCCTTTCTTTTTCTTTCTTTTTTTTATTCATTTTTTTAATTACATTTCTGAGAGCGCATCCAATAACACGTGCTCCCATACTCATGTAAGCAGTGAGAATTCCTGATTGAACTAGTATCATCGACGAAATCGAAGTGCTCCATTTTTCGTTCTTCTTTTTTCTTTTTTTCCCTGCAAAATTTGTACCTCTTCAACGGACCCTATTGACCTGTCTGGCATCGATTTCATTCGTAAATATCCAATATACCCAGCGCTATGAAGGCCTAAACTATTTGGAATGCCATTTGTTCAGAAAATTGCCCACTACCGCACGAGGCCCATCGTTCACTATACATAGTTTCCTTTTTAACCATGGACCAACTATACAACTCAGTGAGAAATGGGAAAAGTAGAAATTAATTTGTGTTTTTCTAGCGCGAGGCCGGCACCGCCGGTGTAAAAACATCGCAGTTCACTACGTTGTCCTTCCAGTACTATGAGCCATATAGTGTTCATTCATAGAATTAATAGTGTTGCTACCCTTCTACGAACATGAGAGTAAAAGTACTAGGAAAAACAACGCATTATCATACAATTTAATTCGATGAAAAGCTACCATTAGTGTAATAAATATTAATAAGTTCTCACTTCTGAAGAAATTCACCATTCCTAAAAAGGAAGAGTGCTTGGCGATTGAATAAGCTTGTTTATGTTGTATCTTTCAGGGAAAGAATACATAGAAATTCGTTTTTAACCCATTGACGACCGCGCCCATTTTTGCGTGTCTGGCGCGTGGGACCAACGCCCCTTTCAAGAGTGCGGCGCCCGCGGAGTTCCACACAGTTACGATAAGATAATTAGGACTAAAACAGATCATTTTGCAGAAATAATTTGAAATCTAGTTCCAGAAGTACTTACTAGTATCAACAGACCAGAAAAAGGAGAGATCTAAACGCTTCTGGATTCCATTAAGGCCGAAGGAAGTTTGTAGAAGGTATTTTTAGTGTTATAGGGGAGTGTTCAGAAAGTATACACGTTCGTACGGCTCTAACCTGGCGAATAAGGAAGTGCATCATGTGATGAACGTGTTTCTATGTAGGAAACATGGCTTTTGTCCAGATTATTTCCATCCAGTACACAAGAAATGTAAAGCAAACTCCCTCGATTTCAAAATCTCATCTTTTCATGATATTTGTCGCAATAAAAGAGAACACTTTCTTGAACCACAGTTGTCCTAGACCTTTTTAGGGAGTAATGTATATATTTTATATGGAAATACTATAACATAGTTCAAAAATAGGGTCCAGTACTTGATAATAGGGGCGCGGCTCACCGGTGAGCTACGTGGTCGCCAATGGGTTGAAACAATTTTTCGTGGAAACCCAGTACATTGTGCCTTTCATATTCTGACAAAATTTTCAAAGTGGTAAATTTCGCTCATAATAAGAACACCCAGGTGGGAATCCTTGACTGGGACTCAGGAAAGGTTGGTCACGCAAACCAATGATCGTTACCGTGATGGTCTATGCTATAGACTGAGCAATTTTAGGAGACTAAGAGCACAGCATTTGATTCGCTAACCTGGTTATGGCACTGGTACCATTACCTATCACACGTAGTGATGATCAAAGGTAACAAAGCACCCTGTAAGACACCATAGACCATGCATTTAGATACGTTTTCCATTCTTTCTTCCACAACATCGAAATGTGCGCAATACTTCGTTAGCGCGTCGATCCAAGACCATACACTGTGTCCGTTGGATGTCCTCGAGATAGAAGAATTTTCCCGAAAATCCTCGACAAAGCCACAAAATCACGACAACATCCCTTAGCACAAAGCCTATAACTAGCGTTCGCAGATTATGGAGTTGTTGTTGCGGGCGCCTTACTAAGAAGATTAGCCACATCGCTTGGATTCCAAGAAGTCGAAAACAGCAGTGCTCATCTGAGCGTGTGTGGGACAATGAAACAATGGAAGGAGCCAATATAGTCAAGAAATCACGAGTGAAAGGAGAAAATGCGGAATCTGATTATATAGAAAACTAAGTGAAAAATAATAAATAACAGAGGAAAAATTCTGGATGGAATTTTTTTTCATTGATGCTGTTCTTTTTTCAGTGCTCACGGAAAAATCCCAGAGGCCCGTATAAATACAAACTTGAAACTTTTCTTAGAGCATATTCCATAGGGTTTCGTCGCACTTTGGTTAGAAAACTTTAGTCCACAGTCAAGGAATAAAAGCCGTATAGTTACATGAATTTTTTTATAAATTTTCAAAAATTTTTATTTGCAGCATAGGTTTCAACCCTCCGAACACTTTTTCCATTTTTCCTACTTAGCTCATATTTGCTGGTATTTGGGAATGCAGCATTCCAGTGAAGGATCCCAAGGGAAACGGCAATCATGTTCTCATTAAAAGGGTAATTGTTACTGGCTGCGTGCGTCAGTCGCGCGTCAGTCGCACGCATCCATTTGCGAGGGATTTCCCATGAAGACCGGTCAACGAGGGATGTACATCCTCAATGAAAAGAACGCGCAAGGCCGTAAACGCGTGCGTCTGAGCTGCGACTGTGATGCGAGTGGGACCTACCCTTTATCATATAGACGCACGCGTCAATCGCACGCATCCAGTATAAATTCCCCAAATGGTATCAAAATCCTATCCATTGGGGGCTCAAGTTGAAAAATCCTTATCCGCACACCCACCCTACCAAACTTAGCAAACCTCGCGCTAATGCCTGCAGAGCATAAAATCTTTGATAATAACCCCTAATTAGTCACTACTATGGCCAAAGTGAGTTCTCGTTGGTTACCTTTACTGGTGATATTTACCCTCTAACTACTAGTTATACCCAGATTTTTGCAAAAAGCAGAACTCCACTTTGAGGACAGCGTCTGGCAGCCAAATTATTCAAGTGGAAAGGTCATGCGAAGTTTTTCAAAGCATACTACACGGATAAATGAGTGCACGCGACGAATGATACTTCCGTTCACTCTGCTGTGCAAATGGTGACAGCACTATTGAAAAAGTACACTTTCTGAAGAGCAGTGCACTTCTAGACATGATAATAAGCGTGGTCATTCATTACGTCAATGGTCGTGAAAAGCTAAATGAATCTACAAAAAATGTCCCTACATAAACCAATACGTCATCTCAGTCTCCGCTCGGAAATCCCGATCCTTTTGATGCCAGCAAGCGCTGAATTTCTGCTTCTCAACTGGAAGGGCACGTACAAAATCGAAGAAATGTTCAAAGTTCCATGAACTCTCTAAGGGGTACCAAACTTAGACTTCCTTTTTTTCAGAGGAGAGGGGAACAGAATGGCTGCCGTTCTCGCTGATTAGGGTGTATCTAAAAATAGAAAAGAGAGGTCTACGAAAGCACTGAAAAGAGAGCAGGATCTCCCAGAGCTATAGGACATTTCACCATGTGAGTTTGGATTCAGGATTTTTATCGAGTCATTGGTCTGGACATGGGCCATGGCCTTTAGGAGCTAACAGTGACAGATATCTATCAAACTCTTGCGCCTAGCACAAAGTCGTGCGCTAATATCGAGACAGTGCTTAGATTTCCACACTGTGTGATATGAAGAAGTCTAGTTTAGAATTTCTCTAAAAATTTTAAAATTTCCAGTTCTGGTCCAAACTAATTCTGGGTGCAAGATGGTAGCCGGCCAAGTGAAACGAGACTCTGTGACTCTGGTGATGATTCTTAAGGGTTATAAGCCTCAGTTACTGAAAAAAAAACTTCGGACATAGCTGTTATAAATAGTAAATGTCCACCTTTCAGAATTGTAAGTGTCGAGTGGTTCATGGTTAGCTCGATTATGGCCTTAGGGGCATTAACATATAGCACGAGTATATAACCAGACGAAAAATTTGTGTCGCCCATTTTTAAGGGAGCGCGAATTTGAAAATGATCCACGAATCCATAACGAGTGAGAGTCCAGAAGGAACTTCCAGGTACTGCTAAGCAGTGCAAACCATACTCTGACCAAACTAAGCATGTATCGTGATGTTAGAATTGCTAGGATTCGTGAAGGCATAACCAAACGAAACCTTAGTCCGGGTGCCTGAGATACCCAGGGTAAGCGTGTCAACTCTTGAACTCTCGACTCAATTTCACCGTTCACCTGGCAGCCGTCAATATGTCTATGAATAGGTGAAGTCGGCTACACCCAGTCACTATCCATAACTATAAGATTAGCCATCCTTAAAATGACGCACCCAGGCCCAGGTCAGCAAATTCACTTTCGCGTTCTCCGTCCCTTAGAACCTAGTAGTCTGTATGATAATCGTCCCCGGTAACCATGGATGATCGATCGATGATTGATCGATGCTAACCATCGATTTGCTTGGGATCGTTGAAATTACTCGTAGTAGACGTGTTAACGCGTTCGACTTTACCTTTACTCGAAACTCATCAATGTGGATACCCATGTGTGAACTTGTCTATACCCACGGGTAATCATACCTATGGGCATGACACTCACCATTCTTCCACTAAAGCATTCGTGCCTTGGTTATCCTTTCTTGAATCCCAACCTCAAAGACTCCTGTATGCATACATCACTGAGACTATGCAGGATAATCGTGTAAAGACCCCAAATTTACCCATCGATACCACAGGCGTCAACATGTTTACCCTGGGTAGCCTCAACGATGCATCCAAGCCCACGAAAAAACACGTTCTATATTCGACTTATGTTGCATTCGAATGCTGTCTCCTCTTTGTTCCTTTTTGTTTCCATTTGCTAGATCGGGTTTACTTACCCAAAAAACATCCCATCTATCTCACCTCAGAACAACGATTTACACGTATATTAGTCTATTGTAAAACTATTTGAATGACAACAAGCGACTATTTTAATGTCTCAGGAAGGCACTCACCACAATTCCACCAGCAATTATTGGTGATAGTGACTAGTACGACGGCAATAATAGCGAAAGCTAATACAAATAACGAGAGAACGGCAAACGCGAAGCCGAGTGCCGCGTGTTCGACGAACGACGACGACAGCATCACGTCATCTGGAAGTAGTAGATGTTCCGAAATCAGCGTTGGTGAGTACGTACTGGAAACAGCGATTACAGACGAAAAGAGCAGCGGAAATGAGACGGGGGCGAGCGGCGGGCAGCAGAAGGGGCAGAGAGGCTTGCTCGGATGACTGGCAGCTGTGGAAATTACGTGAATTATTAAGCAAAATAGTACAAGTACGTGAAAGGCGGGTGATTAGTACGGAGAAGACGCTGACGGCTGCGATGTGAGATATAGACACGTCGTGCGAACGAGGCGGTTCACACTATGTTCTCATTAGATGCGGATGGCAGGCTGATGGGACCGAAAACCACTTGAGCAGTTCATATTCATAATGGATACATGCTGTTGAGAGCTAAGAAGGATTCAATGAGTCCAAAACGGAAGCGTAGTGTGCACTTTGTACTAAGGATTGTTTGTACTATCAGGACAATAGGTATGCCCTATGGATAAAGGTCAACAGCGCGAGAAAAACCATAAAAATGGCATCAACCAGTGGAATTTCCTCAGGGTAATACAAGAAACGGATACAAATCAAGTACATCCCCTCATCACTGCAAGCACTAAGCTCCAACAGACTTATTCAGTTATTAGGAAGCATTTCAAATTGCCGCAAAATGTAGCTTACAACAACCAAGACCACGAGTTCAGCGTTAGAACAGTTTAGGGTTGGATAACTTGTTATCCAGGGTTGGCACTGCGAACAGGAGTAGGTTTCATCGATGAGTGGACACCTAAGTCAGCCGTTTGAGTTGCTTATTCTGAGTCAATCGCAGAAACAGACAAAAGATAGGGCTGTGAGCGAACACTGAAAGGAGAACACAGCTGCTTCCATCAATTTATAAACACGGTAAGGATACAATACCATACAGTACCCACTCTAAGTTCTTTAAAAAAGTACTCTTGGCTCGCGAAGTTGCGTTCTTTTCGTTCCATCCCCTATAAATGTGTTGAAATGCAGTAATCGAAATTCCGAATAGATCTGTGGAACCATACAGGACTGTTTAACCTAACTATAAGCAATTTACTATAATTGCAAATTAAAAGGTTAAAAGTTTTGATTTTAATAAGATAGGATAATTTAGTCTGTTAGGTTCATGGGTATACCGAGCGGGCGCCAGTAATCCTTCCATTTGTCCCTCTCACGAGCCAGAGTTGTCCAGTGGATTCTGTTCGTTCGGGGGACATGGATGTTGTTTGAGATGTTATGTTTAGAGAGATTGTCCAACGTGATGTTAGAGGCTTTACTTGGAATTTGCTAAATGGTTTACAGAAGCCCACAGTTCCACATCGATGACCTCAAATCATGCTGATGAAGGAAGGATACCACGGCAGTTTGACATAGCTTCCGTTCCTTACATAGCTAATGTTAGACTGTCTTGCGCAGCTCTCAACGCTGATTTCAAATCAGTTTTTACCTTCCCCGAATCTTGTCTCCATCAGGAGTTACGCTCGTCTTTTCGCACGGGCATACCACAGGGCAGTACACGTGTAGGGCGCACAGTTAGATCACAGAGTGGACCTAAGGTAGTTATGGGGTCTAGCCATATCCTCCCAATTTTCGTATATAGGAGTAATCTCAGACGCAGATTACAATTATCAACATCATTTTGCATGAACATCAACGTCATCTGCCATTTCCCTGCCGAACTCGTCAAATTTTCTGAGCTTCTGCAAACCGCTCAGCAGATTTCAAGTATAGCATGTAACATCATGTTGGATAGGCATTCCAAACACAGAGGTCTCGTCAGGGATGGCAGCTTAAGATCGTGCACTTCCCTTGTTGGCATTGCAAGTACTTTCTCTTATTTTCTGCATTCTTAGCGAACTTTCTCATGGTAATTATATCCGTACAGAATATTCTTCTGCAGTATGCTTCCATTTTTTGCACTCTTTCGTTTTAACCCTTTTATCTGATAAGCATCTGTTAAATCTGTTAAACAGATCTGTTAAATCTGTTAAATCTCCATCTGTTAAACAAGGACACACAGTGTGTAAGCCTTACATCGCATTCAAGCACGGAGATTTGCAGCAAACATAACAGCCCTCAAATCGCAGCATTATACATTTTATGTCTCATTCTTCCAGCGTAGAGCCCTCATATATACCAAAATGGTTTTTCCTGAAGCTGATTATTTCAAGAAGCGATGACAATGCTTAGCCTTCCGCTTCGCAAGATTTATCCTCTACGTTGCTTTTGTTCTTTCTATTAAGCAGTCCATACCTTTGCTGCGAACCGTCTAATCTCAGAGATTTTAGATGAGAATTACGCTGTTCATACTTTGCTTCTTTATCTACTACTGTTGCGTCGAGGCCAAAAGGAAACTACGAGTTCGGAAAATACCAGTTCCTCCAAGGTGCAAAGAACCCTTAATGGCAGCCAAAATAGCCTGCAACATAAAAAAAAACAATGTAAGTACCATTTTTATTATGAGAGGATGTTGTACGATCCATCACCAGTTGCAAAAGTGATAGCTTGTTCCTGAAAAGTTTATCACATGCTCCAGCTATACATACTCCCACGGCACTTGCAATGCAGTCAAGTGCTGTAGGTGCTTTGGTGGGAATGTCTTCGCAACCATGGAAGAGTGCGAGAAGATTTGCGAAGGGCGCTGACCGCCTCACAGTGCTCTGTGTATTGTTCGTACATGGCCAGCCAGTGGACGATCAATTGAATAAATTTCTTCGCAGGAAATGTTTGTTCTTAGTTCACTCTAATAGTGTAATATACCATACTTGGTAAATGAATGCTCTTCAACGCTGAATTATTTAGCACTTCCATAACACGATGGCATGGAAGTATTTCACATTTCAATATTTTGCGGCACAAAACTTTTAGTAACTATGAAAAAATGTAACAATCACGTGACTGATAGAATTTACAGAAGAGGAACAATTTAACTGCCTAGATGGAATAACGTAATTATGTGGCTAGTTGTGGGTAAGGAACAATGTAACTGGCCATGTGTCTTAGTGAACTTTGAAAAGTGTGGAAACACACCCTCACACACATCTTATGTTTTAAATCAACACATGCATAAATGTTTCTCTACAGAAGCGTTGATGAGGAACACACGTCATCACTCTCTCAAATCCGAAATTCTTACAGAATAGGACCAGTTCAGTTTTTTGAAAATGCACATGTACATTTGCAGGAACACATGAACCCAGGAAAATGCTTTTAGATCAAGTGTCATGAAGGCACAACTTTAATTTCACAACCATATCCAATGCAAAAGAGCAACGGTTCACAAGCGAGCAGATGACAATAAAGACATATCTCCTGGGAAAAACAGTTGTCATAGATTGGTCACATACAGGGTGGTCCAAAATTACGGAGACAAGGGCGCGATGTGCTTTCTTCGACTTATCTCGAGTTTTGGCATTTTGCATCCAATCTTTTGCTGTTCATCTGTTCATTTGTACAGCTTCTTCTAAACCTTACCTAAAACTATGATTTTTAGGAACACCTAGGTCGTCAGTCAAGTTTTAAAAGTTTCTCAGTTTTAAAAACCAATTACATTTTTTGTGTAGGCTTGGCACGCATGTTGTGCTAATGTGCAAAATTCTACAAGAGGCACACTAAGCAGTACAAGGTGTGGGAAACAGAAAAACGTTAAAGTCATCGTAAATGGCCACCTACCTTGGCTATGAGATCCAGAATTTTCTGCGGATACGCCCAAATCTGACGCGGGCTGAGGGTGCTTTTCAATGCTAATCACCATCATTAAATGTAATATGAGGGAAATAGTTCCCAGAACTTTGAGAATGGAAGTTGATGAGCCTAATAAGTTTCAGTCCCCTCCCTAAACAGTGGAAAAAAGAGCCATAAACAGCCCTAAAGTACGTTTTTGCTCTGTTTTTGCACAGGAAGTTATGTCCACCTCCTTATACGTCTTCTTTTCAGTACTCATTTGAGCAGATTTCTCGTTATGATATTCATTCGAGGACAAAAACTGACTTCACTTTCATAAAAATTGTTTAATCCTTGGAGCAAACGCTTTTATAGAAAGACTGCGCTTCCGCGCCAGGACAAGCATACGCGGAATAGAAAAAATGAAAATGCCGTAAAGCTTCCGATTGTAGGAGTTCTAAAAATATACAATTGGAACATATGTACATACTTAGATGTATTGCTTCAGGGACAAATCACGGCTTAGAAGAGCATAACAGCACGGTTCAGTGTGAATGCCTTAATGTAATGAAGTCCATGAGATCACTCCGACACGAAGAGTAAAAGGCAAAAAATCAAATCGTGTGGGCCGACTAGCTAGAAGTATCCGTAATATTATATGTCCTATGTATATTATATGTATTATATATTGCTATTATATACGTCTTTCATCACTCGACCTCTTCCAAATACTGACTGCTGGACAAGATTTATTTTTCGTCCTTTCTTTTGTTGTAACACGTTCTAAGGCGTATAAAATGAAGAAAATGATGATGAAGATGTTTAGAATAACCTTAGGAAACACAGAAATACCTACATGGGTCCAATATCCATTAGCAAATGCACAATGCTCACCAGTTTTCATGAATAGTGGCGATTACGAAGCGTAAGCCAAGCATGATACTCAATCAGCATAGCCATGGCGGAAAGTTTAGGGAAAAAAGGAGAAAAGAAAGGCGGAAAGAGGAGAGGCAAGACAAAGGGAGGAACGCGAGAGTCGTACGTACGTGCACGTTCGCCTATCCGTCATGCTAGGACAAACTGCTTAACGACCACCCGCTGCGAGTATAAATTAGCTCAAACGCAGCGCAATATTAGCGAGATTAAGTCAAAAGAACGAGCAGAATCGAGAGAAAGATTTCTTTAAGATAAATCCAACAAAATGAGTTCACAGGACTTCATTCTTTACCTGCATTTGGTCTAGAATAGGAAGGTGAAAGTGGTTATCCGATGAGGCAAGGCCTAAAAAATTTTTAGGGTTTAGATCCGGATATTATATAGTAATTTACTACACTGTCAACCTAGGCAAGAGATAATCTGCGTGTTTTTTTTCTTGGAAGCATAAGAAGAAGTTCAATAACATTTCTCGAAATATCCCTAGAACAAACGACTATCCTCACAAAAAGGTCTCGAGATATTTCAATTATTCAAGAGCAAAATGACCCATTTCCTATATGCTCAGCCAGGAAAACTAAGGTTTTGGATTTGCATATACCACATAATTAAATGGGTAAGTTTTTTTAAATCCATTAGTTTGCCCTTTTTTCAAGTGTTATACCCCTTCCACAGATAACCGCTGGTCCAGGATTGCTCGCCCCTCCCAGAAACTGCGAAAAGAAACCGAGAAGGCGAGTTTCTCGAAATTTCTCTCTCTCGGTAAATGAATAGACGTCGTTACTGCTCTTCCCGTCCACTCTAGCTCGTTTCCAGCCTCAGCGACAGCTTCGTTTCGTCGTTATGAGGCAAAAACACTGAAGTATCTTATGAGACCAGCAAAAGCTTCCAGAAAGCACCGGCTCCAACTGAAAAATTATCCTGTGACTGCATAAAACATGGCTGCAGCCAGGAACACGGCCTTTAGGACCAAAAAAGACCAAATTTAGACGGTAGTATTCGTTTGGAAGGAGGAATACTAATATGAGGAAGAGCCAGAGTATAAGAAGCCCAAGGCAGAGACCGGAGATGCACTACTGTATAAATACTCATCCAAACAAAAGGGTGTACTCTTTCATGGATAACAACCAGCTTCCTTGGATCTTCTTCTTCGTATGAATAGGCTCTTCAGCCGTGAGCAAGAGCATAAAACACTGATGGAACGTGTACTGTAGTACTATTGAAAAGGAGCGGGATAATACAGATAACGTGGTTATTTCAAGGATTCACATAAAGCCATGGATTTCTGAGGTGATTTCTGAGGTGAAAAGTTGTTGATGGAAATTTAACCAGACCAAAATGCCTTATTTTCCCACAAAATAGAACATATGTACTTGTTTTCAGGAGCAGTTACGCAGCCGTTATAAAATCTTATTGATTGCTTCCTCAGCAATTGCTGCTAAAGGGCCGACAGCTTGAGCAGCAATCGAGGGAAGGATGGCAGCAATTGGAAACCTTTGCTGTTAGTGTTTTACTCAAACCATTGCGCTGTTCGGGCTGCGTTCGTACTGCACAGTTATCAGAGTTATAGCTTTATTTGTTATCCATATAATGTCCTTTTCAGACCTCAATGCATGTAAAGCACTGGGATCTCATCAGAAGCCTACAAATATGTAATATCCAATCCAGCGTTGCTCAGAGGCAAGCAGCTGATAAGTCTTTCGATTTCGTTTACCCTGTGGTAATTGTCCTGTATGACTGTCTATCATAGCTATCATGATTCATTCTTTTCGTTAGCAGGAAATACGTAGCTTTCGAATAGCTGAAAAGAACAATTTCTAGGAAAGACATTACAGAAAGAACGTCCAGAGGAAATGTAATGGGATAAAACCTAGGAGGAGTAGCTATATTTGGTACTCTGTGAAAAGTTCTAGGAAGATTTCGAGGGAAGAAACGGGAGATTCAGAAAAAAATTCAAGGAGGAGACGCTATGGAAGAAGTTTCTGGGGGAAAAATATTCTAAAGAAAATTTTCCTATGGAAAATGTGGCAGGAGGGACTTCCTAAAGCAACTTCGGCTCCCAAAACGTTGCTTTTTCCTTTTCTGGAATCTTGATAACGTCCCAAAAACCAACAAAACGAAGCTAACCCCCGCCTCTTGCTCGAAGAGGCTTAGAAATTCCTATATTGCAGCAGCAAATACTTCAGAAGTGAGAGAGTCGCACACGGTCATAAATTTTCCTCAGATGTTTTTCTAAGAATTTCTGTGGCTGGCTGGGGCTCATTTCGGAGGCATTGAAGCCGGCTCATTAATTTGGGGAGCTAAAATTTATGATGGGCTCTGGGAATTGCATCCACGACTCACGGAGGGGCTCTGTGACAAGTATGCATTTACATCTTAATATTAGCATTGTACGTTTAGACATCAGACATCAGGTGAAGACAAACAAGCAAGGAATTCATGGGAAACAATGGAGCGCAGAAATTTTCACCCCCAGGGTAATTATATCCACAGTCAGTGGTTATACGATACCTCCAAGATATCCTGCAGGGAAAACACGGGCAATGAATGGACCAGAAGGCCAGAAGTAAGGTAAATAATGGCTGTGAAGTTACATAGGCATAGAAACTCAAGAAGACAAACATCTTTTTGAGGATTATTCTCCCACGTAGGGTGCTCCTGAATGAAGTGGGTGCTTCTTGACGTTAAACACCGACGGGCAGCGAACACTCAACGAGGTACTCGTCGTATAAATAGGAACCCGCGAATTTCCGTGTACTCTTAGGAACCACAAGTCGTGGAGCTCTGGAAACGGCAATTTTCTCCTACGTAAACGGGTTTTTCCTACACCTGTCTGAATAGAATGGCAAGGTATTCAAATTTCGCAGACGGCAAACGCTGCCTAACAAGACCAGCCTAAAAACAGTAGGGCTAGGCCTAGCATTTGGCATAGGCTTGGCCCCAGCATATTAGAGGAGCGTTGTTGGTTGTATGTACACAGCTTGTTGAGGATGCCGCCAGGGGGTTGGTGCAAAACAGAAATTTCCGAAAGTGAATTGCCTCTGAATGCAGAGTGAATCGGAAAAAGCGCAGCGAGAAAAACACACTTGCACAGCGAAGACTTCATCCACAGCCACTCCAAGCTGAAGCCACTTGAATTCGACTACTTTGGAGCTTTGAGGCGTGACGAGAAGTCCAACCACAGCACTTCGCAAGTCGTCGTAATCGGGAGCATCCCGAATAATAAAAGTCCAGACACCAGTGGTCGTTGATCGACTGGAAAAGCGTGTTGTGGAACAACGATGATGAGCAAAAATTATTCCGGTTTTATCGTTGTTTTCGCGCCGAGAGTTCACCTGTAATTCCGGAAAATTCCTCCTATTCCTCCTTGGAGGTGTTTTGCACGAAATGAAGGGGCATCTGAGACGAAACGTAGGAGCTGTGGCATTTCACCTCCACCTACTAAGGTACATATTTGACCATTGATCGCAGTTTTCGTAGTATGTTGAACCTAGGACTACTGAAATCCGAGCCGTCGTTGATTCCGGAAGGACATGTGTCCTATGTAGAGGTTTATGTGGATCTAAGAGCTGAGGAGAAGCTCAAGGGTAAGTCGAGCGTTCAAAAGTTTCCAAGCATGTTATCTAGGCAAGACAAGTACCGTGCTCCCTGCGGAATAGAGATTTTCTTGGGGTTTTCCCGAAAAACAGCGTTAGGGCAAAACTTGAAACATTCCTTGAGAACGAGCCAAGGATAGTAATGAGTTTAGTGGAAATGGGGAGCAGCCTTAGTGTCAATTAAGATTTTCCTGAACTTTCCAGTTCTTTTCAATGCGAAGTTTTGTTTTATTAATATTTTTATTATTTTATTGTTATTTTATTATAATTTTATCATTATTTCTATTATTATTATTTTTTTATTTCATTTTAAGTTCTATCCTATGTTCTATTCTATGCATTTTGGCATGTCCTAGTACCACTCAGACGTGGAATTCTTATGCGTGACATCTTAATACCTTACTATTTAGATAGTATAATTGTTTAATCTATATACATGTATTTATCTATTTATTTATTTGGTGTACACAGTAATCTAAATTATGGAATACTAGTAGAAAGTATAGTATATAGTACACATAGTATACATATTTCGTGTAGTTTATACACAATACTTAATATATACATATTTATATACGTAGTTTATACCATTACCCAAATTTGTTCGGTTTCTTTTCGAAACCTTATCCAGGTCCTCATATCATCGATCGGGGCAATGTCCATTAGCAAAGTTTACCCGGCTACTATGGACAGATAAAGATTGCCTCGTATTTTGTTAGCCCATAGCTTGGAGGCGAAATTCTTGACGAGTGCCAGAAAAAGAGTCAAGTCCGGGTAATCGCGATTAGGCGTAAATGACGACCCCTGGCGTCAGTTTTATAAAAAAAAATTGTGCATTCTTACAAGTTTTTCTCATGAAGCTGTTTTTAACGCTACTACGGGGAGAATTTCCAGCTAGTACTAGCGACGAACTTGCTTACTTTTGATATCCCATTAATAGAGAACAAGGAAATGTCGAAGATAGAAAGCCCATTAGCCACATAATGACCGGATAATATTGAAAAAGTGTTCAAGTATAGATCTGAACTAAAATAGAAGAGAACTGAAGAGCCTATAATGAATTCTGAGGAAGTCCCAGGAATAGAGACAGAGCGTCACTGAACCATAATTCTGAATGATCCCAGATTATCCACTCGACGATTGGTGTCAACGTAGAGTGGATATTGGATCAGCCCACTATCCTGATCGTTAATGCTTTCCAAGCCTGTAGACGTCAGCAGAAGGGAGGTACGGAGAAAGGAACAAACAGGACTTAGCCCTAGAGAAACTCACGGAGCTAGGATTTATGGAACACAATCCAAGCAAACTGGCGGCGGCTAGCCCGACAGGGCTTTCCTAGAGACCATGTAAATTTGGGATACGCAGCACGTCAAGGTAGGTTTGCTAATCTGCTTTCGCATGGTTATGCGTTCAAGAGCCTCAGCCTGGTTCTTGCACGTGTTTCTGAGTTTTACGCTTCAAAATGAGGTAAACAACCCCAAAAAATGAGGTCTTCAAGCAAAGTCCGGGTCAATGGTGAGTGGGATTTTTCAATTTTTCATCAGTTCGTATAGTTTTCCAGGTGGTTGATTCACCCTAAGCTAGGAGAAATTTGCAGATAGTGGTCTGCTAAGGATTGCGGGTTAGTGCGATCAGAGCAATCAAATTTACAAAATTCAGTCCGAAAAAAAGCGCGGAGAGGAAAATATAGCAAAATGCAGCAGGGAGGGAAATGCAAAGGAAAGACAATGTGATCAATGTGCTTGGGCATGAGTAGAGAAAACAATAAAGAGTAATAGATCCCAGAACAACCTCTCTACCTCAAAGATAACAACCTACGCCCTCCCCCCCCCCCCACCCCGGAAAAATATAAGGATAACCCAGGAACTAACTCAGGAAAGCCTTAGACTTCAAGAACTTCTCGGTAGGATACACGCCAAATTAGCAAGCCCTACATAGTATGCATAACTAGTAACGCGAAATACTCATTTCCAAGTAGTGCGCCTTCTGAGTGTAGCTCTGCCAAAAGTGTCACAAACACTCCACAGCACCTACGTAATATATGTGTTAACCTCATACATAATACCTCGGCGGACGGAGGGGGGGGGGGAGAAGGATGGACACGTTTCCTACCTCTTCAGAAAACACTACGAGCAGTAACGCACGTACAGGAAAATGCTAAGTGATGCGCTTCAATAATTTTAATGAGCTGACATCAATTAGTCAATAAAATGCGAATTACATCATCTGATAAATTTTCATGGAACAATGACAAATTAGCAATTTGCTCACATTTCAGGGAATTTCACAAAAAATGGATGTTCATTTGAAGAGTCGGGTCTCCAACCGCAGTGCAGTCCTGGTCAAAAAGATAGACGGATTGAGCATGCGGTTTCATAACGTTGCAGCAGCAGAATCGCGGCAGGATCTACTCGACTCTCTCACCTGGAGCGTGCTCTCTCCACAAGCATCACTCTGGTCCCAACGCGTTTCTGTAGTGTCGCAAAATCCGTCTTTTTCGGAATGACTGTACGGTCTTGCTGTATTTTGGAACTGATACAGAGTACATACAGAAGTCACTACTACTAACATTCTTCACTGAACTGGTTGAAATTAGAGGCGAGGATCTGTCATTGTTTCCTTTGACGCATGTCTTCAAGCAATGAATAAATAAAATGAATAGATAAAGTGTTCACTCATTGTTCTAATAAGTTGGCTAGGTCAAGATAATCAACGAATTTTTTAAAATATTTGGTGACAGCTGCTGGAAGTCGTAGCTTACAGGTGCTCGTGCTCTGGAAAAACATAGTAGCGCTTATTTCCTTTGTTATGTTTCTTTTTCCCCTTACGAAACAAGGCACAAAGCGCGAAATTCTCGAGAATTTCTGCGACTGTGGCTACAATGAATAACGCGGACTCCATCCATTCTTGACATAAAAAATATGATCATATAGGTAAAGTGAATTGCCTTCCTTCTTCATGATTGTAAGAAATCTTCCTTTGTAGGTAACAAAGGAGGATTTCTTACAATCATGAAGAAGGAAGTATGGAAAATTACAGGTTACCTACTGTAATTATTTCGTGCACCTATACTTGACCAAAATTGGCACCTTAGAACTAGAATAATACTAGTTCCAGGTACTTACTCACTCAAGCGAACAGTTCCGATCACCTACTTAGCGCCAGATCTGAGAAAATTTGAAAATCAACGACAAAAAAAATATGAAGACGTCCTTGGCAAGTGACACTTACACGAGTAGAAGGTGCTACGTCCCGCTCAGTACATGAAAATGTCACGTATTCCACGTTATGAGGCTTTGTCCTCACTAATCCTGGATCATATACGAAGCCGTACTCAGATTAGTAGCGTCGCATACAGCGCGTCTTGAGAGTGAGGCGAGAACAACATATACTTATTATACATTTGCCATCAACTTTCGTTCATAGACACTAATTACACGTGACTACTGGCCATAATCCAGGAATACGATCCATAAATAGAGATATATACGTAAGCAAGATCCATGAAAACAGCCATTTCTCCGAGAAACTGACTCTGCAGAGGAGGCACGACATAGCAGCAAGACGTTCAGCTGAGTGGCACCGCCCCTCCCCCCCCCCCGTCCAGGCGATGAGCTCTAGAGTCGATTCACCTGCTCGGAGCCGGTAACTCTTCCGGAAATGGGCGGTCGTCAAGGCTGTGCGCCAGTGAGACAGCGAGTGGAGGTGATTCCCATTATGGGAAGCTGAGTAATCTGTGATGGCGGTAAACAATAACAATGCTGCAAATGGGCTACAGTGGAGGCAGGAAATTAGGTAGAGGGGGAATTTATCGGAATGCATGGATACAGCTGAATTCCCCCCCCCCTGAATATTGTAAACAATAATGGCGAAACTAGCAGAATCAAAGGGACTCGAAAAATCTAGAAGAAGCTGGAAATTCAATTAGAAGGAATTCTCATCAGGCTCACGTGAATTTCAAATAAGGATCTTCAAGGAAAAAAGTGACGAAAAACTAGTAAATGAGATTTCAAAGACGTAAGAGCGGAAAAAGAGCAAAATGTTTACCTACACAGCTGATTCTACACTGCTGCTAAGCAAAGCGAGATGGGACTAAACTCACACCGCGAACAAAGCTTTGGGATGCAACTGAGAAAAATCGGGCAATCACGCGATAACGGGACCGCCTCCTTTTTCATCTCTGCGTTTCATCTCAAGAAACATTTACTCCATAGAATTCGACATGTGCGCTTATTCCTTTTGTGTTCAATTATGATCGTATAAGGAAAAGAACGAGCTCGTAGGTGGGTTCCAACGTGACAGAAAAGGGGCGGGGCTGCTGCCACACCATTGGTCGGTCCGGGCGCTGTACCAAACGCATTATTTGAGGGCTTGTTTTCCATGTCGGATTGTCATTAAACCTAGACAAGATGACATATTCAGTATCTCGATTATGACATTTGACAGAACCTTCACTGTATTTACTGCTTGTTTGTTCATTTATTCATTTGTTTATTTATTCACTCATTTATTTCAAATTAATACTGACATTTGCTCACAAATTCAAATGCTGAACAAATGGCGAGCTAACACAAAAGTGAGAAGAAGTACAAAGCGCCAATCATGCAACAGTAGCCCCGCCCACTTCTCCTCCTAGAACTCAACAAGCAGCGCAAGAACGCACTTATGTCTAGCCATTGGCCATCTATCACCCGCAACCTTCATCGAGGTAACTTATAGCTGCTGTAAAACAACTATGTCTTTTAGTTCTTGTTCGTTGACTTATGCTGCAGACATATCCTGGGCGAACAGCTGATTTATTACTCTTTCTCTAAGGTTCTAATCCATAGTTATCCATGGAGCAGTTTCTTAAGCTGTTCTCGTGTCGTTCGCAATTCCACTGCGGAATGATTGGGAAATCCAGACCAGAAGAACATTTTGGTCCTCAGTGAAAGGCAACTGGGTAGGAATGGGAAAAGAAGAGCTGCATGATTGGAGCAGCTGCCCTCTGCTTGTTCTTTGTGAGGGAAAGCTACTACTCTGGCTTGCAAAAAGCATGGAAATGAAGAATGTGTGATGAAATAGAGGATTCTCATGAGTTGTACGAAGCACATGATCAAGCTACTGTACATAGTGAATAAGTTAAATTTGTTGATGAAAATATAGGAAACAAATATAGAAAGGCTTTGGTCCTTCCTAGCTTTGAGTGCTTCTTGACTCGTTGTTTCTTTTCCTCAGATCTGAAGGAGAACGAGAAAATTCCTAGCAGAGTCTCTTCCGGAAAGTAGAATTAGCATTTTGCTACCACATCGATGGCAGGAGAACCGCAGCAACTGTTTCTGAGGAGATGGGGCGATTCAACGAAAAAAAATGGACTTTTGGAATTGTCGCTCCCCTATTCTTCTCCTTATATTCTTTAATTCTTGCTTAAATAACTTTACAATTCTAAAGCAAGTAAGAAATCAAAGGTGATACCTATTGAAAGCCCACGCATACATAACCTACTCACATCATATTATCCATAAAATTTTATTGGCTACTTTGAAACATTATAGGCACTGATAGACGTAAGTGTTCCACTTCCTCACTGGAGTGGTATCTTACCAGCCTACATACATAGGTGAAAAAATTTGTCATTTAAAGCCTACGATATTCTACCCTGGTGCCGGCGTCGTAAACCGAGAAATCTTGTTCGAATTCCAAGGTTTTTTCAAGAATTCACTGTATCTATGGGGAAGGATTCCTCAGAGAGGAACCCTGATGAGTGGAGAATTGACTGCCCAAAGAGGAATGGCCGATCAGAACCGTGATCGGATGACTTGGCGACCTCTACGCCTACCTTGTGCAGATAAGCCAACATCTGCCCGAGGATTGTACTTTGTTAATGCAATTAAGGGTCGGGAACCAAATTCACCGCCTACGCACTCGTTGTTAGATGGATGTACGACATTATTCAGGGCAAATTATGCTAGATGAACACGTTTGATGTGCATACGTCTATATGACGACAGATAGGCCCAATATCAGCTCTGACGCAGTTCGGACGCAGATGAGACGCACGCATTTGCATACTCGAACTTATTCACGGTAGCAGTGCGGTACTTTTTTCAAGGTGTATATACCGCGTTAACCATTCATTATTCATGGAGAGCCATCCGCCAATCGATACGTGGTTCTGACGACGCACGACTGACGCACGCATCTGAAGTAAATTGCTTCTTGCTATAGATCTACTTTGGAAGAGGCGAAGGGATACTGGCTGACGCTGCAGCTATGGCGGTGAGCCAGCCCAGCTAGGAGCGCCCCGCCCGAATTCTCCTGAAAACCAGCAGTTCAGCTCTTCTTCAAACGGACATACATTTTTGGAACCAGCCTTCTTCCCGACATCTCTCCAAGTTTCCCAGATAGAACATTTCCCGAGTGGCTTTTCATTTCCACCGATGACGAGTGGTAGCAATGGCAAGACATGTCATCTTGTGCTCACAAAACCTCGTCAACTTTGGATGAGTTGGAGGCCGTATAGGAATTTTTTAAAATATGAGCGGCTCAAATTCAATTTAAATAAACACTGAGGCGTTGACATCATATCGGGGGGCTTTCAAGGTTTCAGCGAAAATTTATGGTGGTTACATGCTTTTTATTGTATGGATCTCTTCATCCAGGGCAATATTCAGTGTAATTCATACATCTGGCTAGGTGAGCCTTCTTCACGGCAGTGGTACATTGGTCAGACGGGGATAAATCAAGGTGGAGTAGGAATTGATGGTTCAGGATCGGTAGGGTAAGAATAACCTGCAGAGAAAATACCCATTGTCGACTAATGAGGCATTTATCCGGAAACAGCACGATGAAACACGATGAAATTCCTATGGCTATACGGTTGTTGAATTTCTCTGACCCCCTTTTTTGGAGTTGTCTCCTTTCAAGAGAGAAGCTATGGGTTTTTTTTCTTAATAGAAAGCTTTTTGCAATTAGGCAGCGCATCCCAGAACTCCACAAATTCAGTTTAATGGATCCATGCAACCGGCCGCGTCGCGCCACAGCCAGCTGCAAAGCGGTTGCGTAGCGGCTGCGATGCGGTTGCGTCTGGAACGTCCTCACGGCTGGAGCATTCTTTGGTTATATTTTTTGATATGCAAAGGGTAAATCCTTCACGTATAATTGGAAAAGTAGGAAAACCAATGAGAAGTAGAACAGCGCGCTCGTCTTCGAGAAAATTCTCGTAAAAAATCCAGAATTTCTTGAAAACACTAGCAGTTTACAGCATCAGTAGAGGTAGTAGCTGCTAAAATTTTCGTTAAAATTCAAAAAATCATTGGCATGGAGCCAACACTTCTACTAAGGCAGAACTGGAACAACTTATGCACATGTACATACGTCAGCAGGAAAAATGGACTTGTCAATCACCCTCTAAGGAACCCCATTCCGAGCGAGACATAGCCTAGCAACAGCCGTTGGTACATTCAGAACGACTTAGCTTCACAGGCAAAACAAAATTATTATTTTAAGGCTCAAATAAGTAAATGCTTATATACTCGCCCATAGCGGAGGAGCCATAAAAGGAAAGTAGATAATGCAGTGGAAAAACACAGCGATTCACGGAAATTAATTTGGGAAAAAGCGCAATTTGTATGAATTGTCTAAAAATAGTAGCATGCGCTAGGGATCTGACTAACCAGCGCCCAGCGCCCTGCAACGATCTCAAAAATAACGTAATAATTGCATCGCTATGGCGGCTGCATTCATTATCGGCAAGACAACATGCAGGAGAACTGTGTTGTCTGGTGTTTTTCCCCCACGGGAAAATCCCTGATCCCCTGAAAGCTCACCAAGCCTATGGTATTGCTTGTTTTCTGCCAGATACATTCCGCGGCTGTTTGGTATTCAGGGGATGAAGACAGAAATGAGCTCACTCAGCATAATATCACGTGTTTTGATGCTGAGCCCTGGGATCTGCATCCGGAAAATCTCCCGTCTGATTCACATGGGGAAGGGGTTAGAAAACGCAGCACTGATCGGCGATTGCAAGAAGACATGGAAAAGGCCTGGAAGACATGGGAGAGGCCTGTAAATATCTCATTGATCCAGAATAAAAAAGATTTCCACTCAAAAATTACACATACTACAAACTACCCACACATAATTCTTTCGCATTCCATCGACGGGTCCTCCCGGAAAAGGAAATATCACAGTTTCATCAACCACAACCCCTATTTTGTGGATCATACGAGTAAAGTAACCTTCTGAAGAATATTCCTGAACCTCTTGCATAACAGATAGCACTTTCATAATTTTTTTCCTTGCCACACCAGATGGTTGAAGTGGAAATATTTATGTTTATAAATATTTAAATGTAAATAAATGAACTCATATATTTATGAATACCACTGAAGAAGTCCAGGTTTAAAGAAAACAAACATGGAAGTTGTTGCAAATGGCACCACTTCAGATGCCAAAAACCCGAGATCTGGAAAAAGGAAAGAATGAATGCATAAGCCACTCCCATCGACCTCTGTCGTCCTTTCTGGACGTCAATTGCTAGGACATATAAAATTTCTATGCATGCCATAGCAGGAGAAACGAAAAAGGATTCCCATGGAGTGGTGGACTGGGAGACATCTTCAGCTACCTGTGGAGCGAAAATCCAGAAATCTGCAATCATGGAGCGCTTCAGGGGCTCTACGACAATGCGTGAGGAATACAAATAGGATGATGTTTTCCTCCACTTTTGTCTCCTCCCATTTTTTTTCTCCCTTTCTTTCTGTTTTCTTCTTCCTTTTCTCTGTTATTCTTCTGCTACGCATTTGCTTTTGTGATTTGCTAGTCAATGGCGACCAGTGGGAAGCACTTAGGGTCATCTGTTATCTAACAATTTTGTCTGTTCCTCAGCCTTTTTCATTTTTTACTTGTCATCCATTATTTTTAAATGTTTTACTTGCGACACTTCATTTCTACAACAGATATCGTTTGATAAGCTTTTACCGGCTCTCCTTTCCAATTAATTAATTAATTCTCTTATTATCGGTTGACAATAATAAATATTCATGGTCAAGAGGCCAATTTCATATTATTGTAATGTTATCTGATCACACTAGTTTTAGCCGCAGTTTTCCACGAGGAAAAATCCTGCCAATACGACTAAAAAATTTTCGTAATTTATGGGATTAACGACGCCAAGTTCGCGCTGACGAGGACACCGACTTCACCAACTCCTCTACTGTCACTGATCCCAAGGAACAGTTCAGCTCTCCAGTGCCGAAGGTGGCGTTTAGTAACCGGTGCCTCGTCATCTGATGACGTCGTAGCTGATCTTCCTGGTCCGCATCATCAGGTCCTCGACGGGAACTTCTGGTGCGAGTATGCGTTGAAGGTACAAACAGTAGGGAGCTGCCATATAAGTGACTCTTCCGAGATATAGATCGAACCAGATTACCTTTGCTAAGATCATTTCAATATTTTTTACATTTTTCTTCACTTTTTTCAACTAGATTTAATCATATACTTTCTATTTACTTCCGTGGAACAGAAACAGGAATACTGGAATTGTCAAGAGTGAAGAGGCGAGGTTCAAAAAAGTTTTCGGCGTCAAACTCATGGCAAAGGAGTCTTCAGAATTTTGAAGAGGGTATACTCTTGAAAATGTTCTCCTGAGCCATGTACTTGTCATTTTTTCTCAGCACTAGTGTTAAGTGGAACTTCAACATGCAACACCGAAGAACTCCTAAACTACGGGTATGTTTTTACTGGTAATTTTCCCCATTGGAACCCAGCTTACACTTATCCTGCTTGTATCCTTAACGCAGATAGCCAACGCAGTTTCAGAATGTTTTTATTTACACATAGACCTCATTTTCTTGCTACTGTTATTGTTTATTCGATAGGCATATCTATGAGGAAAGAAAATTAATGGAGCAAAAGCGCAAAGACCTAGTAATGGGATAAATAATGAGGGTGGATAGCAAGAATAGAAGGAGGTGAATGTTCCAGGAGAATATGCACTGCCATTGCATCATCTGGATAATCATGATGAAAAAGATGGAATGAGCAGGGAAAGAGGGATGCAATGTGAAAAATAAAAATAGGAACTGTAGTCGACGTGTTTTGAATGGTATTTCAAGCCCGTGAAAAGCCTGGGCAGGAATTCCACAGAAGTTATTTGTTTATTCAGCTGCTATATTCGGAGCAATCCAATACTATCACCTGCTTCGCCACTATTGGGCTCGAATTCATCATATTTTCAAGCCATAACAAGAGGAAAATCCGTAGGTTCCGAAGGATTCGAGGAAAAAATCCAGAACTTACTGAGTAAATTATGTTCTCAGCTGTCGTTCTGCCCTTTTCCAGAAGGCATGGGAATAAGCCGTTGTTGCGGCCTGGTTTACTTAAAAAATGCACTTTTCAGATTGTATTTCCTTAAGGACACCAAAAAAAATATTGAAAATGGCAAGCGATTTGCAGCTGAGGATTACAGTAGGACGCAGTGCTTTTGATATTATCCAGCAGCTAATGAAGGCCAACACTGTATTCTAGATTAATTTAGAACTGACTTTCTCTCTTGTAATTAACTTATCAGCTGTAATTCGTGATAATGATACAAAGAAAAAGCCCTTTTCCCGAATTATAGATCCAGAATTAACAAAATTTGTCAAACTACAATTAAAATTTAATGACCATGCGTCAGCTGACGATCGAGGGCTTTTCTCTAGCAAAATATTTTCCTAACACAAAGGTTACGAACCACTAATCCTCTAAAGTGTGTTTATACTTAGACACAGGGTAATCAACAGATTATCGTGGAATTCTCGGATAATCCCCTACTTTTTTTGGCAAGAACTCGCATGGCCTTGTGATCATATAGTGGCTTCTAATCCTTGGTGTGAGCCCCATAAAAAAAGATGTACGGTCCCGCAAAGGAATTTATTGCAGCTCTATTGAACTTAGCTTTTTCCTTCTATCGATGCGAGAAAGGATATGTACTGTAGTCGTCAATGGAAGGTGCGCTTTTCGCGGGCTCTGAAAGCACGCGGCGCGACCGCGCCGCACACAATGGAATCGTCGCGGCAGATGCAAATGGGGGTTTTCTTGATGGTTGTCCATCAAGAAAACCCCCATTTGCAACTGCGGCGACGATTCCATTGTGTGTCCATGTTAAATATTTAAGAAAATCAACTACCAAGAAAACCGTATAGTTTGGCGTCGTGGAGCAGACTACAGCACGAGCGGGGCGGTCGCGTTGCCTACTTTTCGAGGCCGTGAAAAACGCACTGCCATTGGCGCTCGTTGTACGTACCAAGCATTTTCTTCAGACAATACAATTTATGAAAAAAAGATGGTGTTTGGGGTTCACTCCACAATATTCTACATTATTGAACTAAAAATTTTATGTTTTCAATGCTTTTTTAAGTATTTCCACATACATATTGTGTGTTCAAAGCACAAAATCCACAAGAGAACCAAAAAAAGATTACGAATTCCACAGTAAAGTTATAGTAAGGGCACTCTTGCAAATAGAGCGCAAGCTGCCACTGTGGACTTTTACAGTCGTAAACATTATAAACAAAGGAAAGTGAGAGAAGCAAAGGAAAAGGGATGATAAGTGCCTAAAAATTGAAAGAAATTTCGTCAGCCACCACATTTCCTGGATAAATGAGAAGCGGCATGATGTGAGGGGTTGGTCCAAAGCAGGACAGAGCCTATACGTATGTATGAGGCTGATGGATAATGGAATGTGCATTACAGTAGCTTTCATATTTCGAGTGAAAAACAGTAAACAAGCTCTCCTCATGGGCATAAAAACACATAGAACGTACTCGGACCATACTAGGAAAACGACGGGGATTATCGACCACAGTCAGTGCAACCACCATAATATTTGCCTCTAGAACTGGATTTGCTTTGCCTGCTTTTATTCCTCTCCAATGAAAGCATTCTGAATCACTAGGGTCACTGTGGTTAACCTAATGAACGCCTTCACTTCACTTGGGATCCACATCCCTACCAGGATGGCCTACCAGGATCAACCCGAAAAATTGTCTAACTCAGGTTGGATCACTGCCAGAACACCCTTCTGGCTCCCCACTTCCTGGACAACTTCTTCTCGAGGAATAATTGTGAATGAAAAGTAGAGGCTATTGCGTCCGTGTTGATCTCACGGCTTACCCTGTAGTTCTTGCAGCTCTTTTATGAAAGAGAAGCCCAAACTGTACCAATCTTTTCGTGTTTATGTGTCTTTGCGATTCTGTATAATGCAAGAATGATCCAAAAATGACGGGTTATTAGTCCTGAAATGAACTGGTGAGCTTATACTCCTTTTGGAATTCGTGAACGCCTCTGGGATGAATACTCGATCAACGTACGCATCAAGGAGCATTTAGCGAGTAAGAGGCGATGAAGTTTAATATCACCGCTTGGTAGACACAGGAACGAAGCGCGGAAATGACTTTAATGTCAAATGTAAGATCTTGACATGTGAGGCCGAAATCTCGGCGAGAAAGGCGCTTGAGGCACTCCTAATTACTGTAAAGAATCCAGAAATGAATAACAAGAACAAGTGTTTGTCAACAACAAGTGACTTTTTGCCCTTCGTATCATTATGTGAGCTATAGACTGTAAATAACATCAAAAGTGGACGGTGGGGCACTTCTCACTTGTCCGCAACGACAATCACAACACAGAGTGGTGCGGACTATTCCGCAATAACGGTGGACTCATAGTGGGTTTATCTTTTGTCCTGATTTCTTTTCTCGGTGGCAAGTTTGGGAGGAGGTTGAGAACTAGCAGGGTGAGAGAAGACTTTTGGCGGTCTAGAACACAGATAAAAAACTGCGAGCCACTTTTAGGCCTCCGAAGACGACGATTGAGTCGAAACGTCAGGCTGAAGAATAAATTTGTCCACCTAACAAACCTTGTCGGCACAATAATAATTCGAAAGATTGAATAGAAATGCTAAGGTTCAAAGAAGAAGGAACATGGAAATTCTCGAGTCGTAATAATGGAAGAACTTTATATAAGCCCATGTGGTTGAGTGGATGAAGCAGTGGAATCAAACCTAACTAGAGTAGGTATGGTGGTGGATGGGTTTGAATGTCGTTTGCAGCTAACACAATAACAGGAGAATTATAGGGGAATAGGTAGGTACTCCTCGCGGTTCTTAGTAAAAAGGACGAGGAGGACAATGTCGTCATTGGGTTTTCCGGTAGCTTTCGCATACTCTTACGTTGTTGATCGTTCCGCGTAAACTCTCTGATTACCCACCGGAAATACCCCGGGGGACAATTTCACTTCGAATGACCTATCGTAGCCCAAAGCCCACGAATGACGTCCTGATGTCAACAGTGAGATGAGGATGGATCTTTGCTAGAAAACATTTCTGGAGCTCCTTCTTTCCACATATACATGGAAGTAGCGGTAGGTAGTTATATTAATGACCATTTCTCCATTCCTTCCATTTTATTGGAATGTTGGCGGATAGATGAGATTCTATGTAGCAACATATATGTACATAATTTTGGAGCTCCTTCTTTCCAAATAATTGAGATTTAATGTCCAATGGAGAAAATCCTTCAGAAGGAAGACGAAGAAAGCTACTAACTTTACAAAATCGGTCTTGAGGATTAGAAGTAGCCCGGTAGTGCAGCTTCCTTGATGCCGTCGAAATCGAAAAAGAATCGAGTGAAATGTGCAATCAAATCCATTACTTCTATTTCGGTTGAAGTGCAGGTTCCTCATCCAGTATACGTTATCGGCGGAAAGAGAAAGTTAGCGATCACATATCCGCTCCCTCTGCTAAAACCCCTCAAAGTGGTTACTTTACAAACTTGGTAATTTTTCATAATTTCTTATTTTTGCCCTTTTTCTCATTCATCCCTTTCTCTCTTCTTGTGTTCTTACTTCCTTCTTTCTCATTTATTCTTTATCCTTCTCTTCCTACTCATTCTTTATCTTTCAAGTCCCCCTCTTCACTGAAGAGCCTCGAAGGGACTAGAAATAAAACTGTGATTCGTTTGGAGGTAGAGGCGAAAAGAATCACAATTTTGTTTTCCCTTGTACTTTTTCCTTATTTTTTCGTGTTTTTTTGAAAAAAAGGTATGCTAGATACGGGCCTAGGGCTCTTGCCTAGGAAGGTTACTAGAGTGGTCGGACAAGTCGTAAAGAAATCTGAGCTGTCATGTGCAATTTGCAATGATGACCACAAATCCATGTTCCTTTTCTGCTACGGACCCCTTTATGAAGGGTTACCTGTCATGGCAGCCTGCCCAAGGCAGACAAAATTTGGCTTCCTGTATATATTCTGCCAAAACATGGCGGGAACTTATCTAGTAAAGTTTTGAATGCATCAATTTCATTTAGTTGGCAAGTTTGAAATAGTTTTTGCGCATACACTCACACCTTACGCAACAGGGATACACCTGGAAATAACTTCGGGTTTTTTCAACTAAATCTCTGGTTCCCTTGCTTTTAACCGAGAAATCTGAAGAGCTTCTCATCTACTTCCTTGCGCTCGTGATCCACCATTGTATAGCGTACTTATGTGCATGTGAATAAAATAAAAATAAAATCAAGGGCAGAATATTGGCAAAGGGCAAAATATAACTCGAAATTCAGATCTAGCAGGTCCGGACAAGCCGAAATTATGCCTTGCAACTCTTCACAGATGATGATAAGGAAAACAGATTTGAGATCAGTCATCACAAACTGCATATGACAGTGCACATTTCGTTACAAGTTGTTGGACCCCCCCCCTAGTATCTTTACCTGGTTATAGCAGCCTAAGTCTTTGTAAGTTTATTGAATAACAGCAGCAGCTCCCAGCCAGAGTGTTAGTTAAGTGGGAGACTTCAAGGAAACAGTTTATGATTGAGCCATCACCCACAGACTGATGTGAGATACGTAAATGAATTTGCAAAATTCCTAGGAAATGGAAATGGATAATGCCCGACCTTTAGAAGTCCGTTTGTTGAGAAATTTCAATAGAAATCCAAGATACATAATGTTTTCTTAAAAGTGCAAGAGACTAATGGAGATTCCAGAAAGAAAGGCAAACACGAGACATCCACAAAAACTGCCCTATAAAACGTTTTTGCAACGTGTGCAGCCTGAGATTTGTGTGCAAATAAATGCCAGGATGAACGCGCATCTGAAGGAGGCAAAAGGGCAAGTGATTAGTGCAAAAATGCGACATGCACAGCACACATGGTTTGATTGGGCGATGTCTGAGGCGATGTGAGGGCTATTTTTTCGTTCGATTCCATAAATTAGAGCCAATTGTTGCGTGTTCGCGTCGTGTCCGAGCACGAAGATCCTGTGGCGAGCGTTGGCCTTCGAGCGTCAGCAAACATCAGTCTCGTTAATGAAAACGCTTACGTGCTTGTAGTGCTAGGAAATTAAACGTGGATTGCGCTCAATGGTCAGGAAATTACAGCCTTACTTGGAGTTTTTCCTAGCCCATGGAGATGTCGATGAACATCTGGGTCCCTGCTTGCAGAACAAGCACTTAACCACACGTGATGAATTCACTAGACAACCGAAAGAAGGAGAACATACATAGGGAAATGATAAAGCGACTGTCAGCCCATAGCTCCGTGGTTTATGAGCTTCTCTGGAAACCTATTACTGCTGTCTGAGAGGAAATCCTGAGAATTTTTGGATAGCTGTGAGCAAATTGAAGAAATGTGCCAGAGGGAGAGGCCAAGCCAAAGGCGTAAGATGCCAAGGCAAAGGCATGAAGTATCCAAAAAAATTGCCGAACAAAAAGATCTGACACAGCGTAGAATAGGGCACTTTTCTCTTCTCTATCCCGTTTTCCACTGAAAAAGAATTTTTATTTCCCCCATGGAAAGCCTAGCCACCACAGGTGGCCAAGACAGAAAACGATAAGTTCACTATGTTCTTTGGAAAAATCCAGGGCATCTTGGAGCGAAACACTTCTTTCTCACATTCGCAAGCCTTTTCCATGTGCAATGATGCACTGTGAGCCTGTGAGTCTAAGCTTCACAAATCTGGGAAAAATGTAAAAAGTGGCTGAGCAGGAACATCGCGACACTGACTAGGCTCCAGACTCTCCGGTGCTCCGATCGGATTAATGTCAATCCAGAAAATCCCTGGGCTTGTTGAATCATGAATGCATCTTCTCAGCCCACATAACTTATTGAGCTTTGGCAGGAGGTGCCTTGACTGAGTTTGATCAAGTTACTACAAAATAAGCTACATGGTGGCCAAAAATTATCCATTCACCAAAATTCTAATCCTACAACTACCCCATCGATGGCAAAGAGATCAATTTACAATAATAGTTTAGTGGACGCTCAACGAATTTGAGAAACTCATCGTCCTTCAAACCAGCCCCCATCGACGAAAACGCGAACCCTCAGCCTCTCCATAGATGCGCACATGTTTCTCGTGGATATTCTTCATGTAGTTCGTCCCAAGCTTTTCTTGACGCAGCTTCCAAGGGTTTCAGATTTCTGTGACGGATGGAGCAGGCGTTCCTCTCCAGCTGTGACCACACGGAAGAATCCAATAGATTTAAATTTTCAAAATTCTTCGGGGTAGGGGGGAATAACATCTTCACTATTTGCGCCATGAACCAACCATCCATCTTGATGCATTCGGATAATGGTGCTACGCATGCGCAAGAGGCAACAATTACGAAATAAACTTTACATGAGCAGCAAAGATTGGAAAGTAATAGAGGACAAGGAAAGAACCCGAAAATCCAACAGAATTGGGGTGGAATTGGGAGTTGGGTACGGGTAACTTTCAGCTACCCTGTACATCATTTTTAACACCAAAATATGTACCATTATATTTCGGGTTCCACCTTGAAAATATCACTCACGGAAACCTTCGTGTCGGCAATTTCTGCATATTCCGGGGTTCTAAATGGCGTACAACATAGAACTAATGATAAAGAGAAGAACCTATGTAGAGGGGTGCTGTTTTCCAGGCTCCAACTTCTCCGGAGGCTAGTATATCAGCGCTCGAGATTCATTCTGCCAGAAGAAGTTGCGTGAAGCCTTACTCGACTCATTGCAACCTGTCCAAAATTGCCTATGCATATAATATTTGGTAGCTTTAATCATTTCATTCAATAAGTGAGCAAAATTAATGAGAGAATAAAAAGCAAACAGAAAGGAAAAAAGGAAGAACCATCAGTTTTCCTCTATTTGTTAGTTTAACCAAGTTTTGTGGTGAAGATTCCTGGGCAAATATATCATAGAACCAAATTTGGCCATAATGGGCGAGGATTCATAGACGCATAACCAAGCGAAACCAGGTTGGCTAACCAACTTTCACCTCCTAGGTTTCCTACAATCATGTAGTCCATACGATAAGCAGTTACGCTAACCTCATCTCATCATCTTTGGTTTGCTGCGTTGTCGTTCCATGAATCCCAGCCCTGGGCCCGTCTGATTGACTTCTGGAGAACATTGGCACTCCAAGTGCAGTGCCCACACAAGGTCATTGACATCTACCGTACACCCACGAGAATCTCAGACGCGTTCAGAATGAAGTCGTCGCCGTTGTCGCCGTTGGCATTAACGACTATCGGCGACGCTGCAACGCGTCGAGTTCAGCTGATCGAATTTCCGCTTCGGAACCGTTTCTTCGCCAGCTGTTTCCGATGAAATCCTCTCTCGACCACACACTCACACGTCGTTCGTTGAATGTTCTGCAAGGGATTGTTCTTGGGACCGCGGCTAAATATTTTCCGAGATGCAGTCAGTAGAGTGCAAAGGGGGTAGGCGCATTTATGGCTGCCAGAACGACCGTGCAACATTATCCCTTGGAGGGAGATATCGCCGAAGGAATGAGCTTACCCCTTGATTTTCCATGCGACATAGTGTCTTTCACATTTACTTGGAAATGGGAGCGGGACCAGTTCACCTGGGAAAGTAATTTGGTTTTTTTTTCTTTGCTGTTGTGGCCTTTTATATCAATGGTAAAACCTTGATCCTCCTTGGCTCCATACATACCCCCTGGAAAAAAAACAGAACAAAGCAAAGAACACTGAAAGTCATAAAGAGGGAGAGTTCAAGCCTAGAAGTTAATCGCCGAAAGTCAGATATTGCGAGCAAACTCGGCCGAATCCAAAGATCACACCCAATAGGCAACTAGTAGAGGCGTTTATTGCCCAAAGATGGTAAGTTATGTGCGACGCAAGCTGCTCATATCTTACATGGCTAAATATGGCTCCATAGAGGGGCTCGCTCCATGGAAAGCACCGTGGAAAGGCTGTGAAAACCTGTATGAGATCTCAGGTGCTTCCATACCTATAGAAATTGTGGCAGTCAAGTGATTCTCATGCTTTAATTGCAAGTATTTGTAAAATATCAATCCTCCAGAAGGAATTTTCTGCGAAAATTCAGTCTCTTCCTCCCCAAAATTCCTTCCTTAGAGCTCACCTCAGTGCCAAGCAACTGGTCTGTTACAGATAATCAACAACATAGTGAAAATGGACATCGGCCACAGAATTATTGCCATCTACGCGGGTTGACGGATGATGATAGAATTGACTCCCATTCAAGTCCCAAGTTTTCCCTGTAAATCGTTCCAGCGTAGCCGTCCTCTCGTTCCATTTTCTTCTTTTCCACCAGACATCACATTGGAAACAGCGCCAATTCCAAGAAACCTGCGAATTCGACGCAATCCAAATTTAGGATGGGGGAGGGGGTAAGACCCGCTGGGCTACTGTAGTTATCTTGCCCACAACGTGGTAAAGAATACGGTTTTGCGTTGAGTGTGCTACTGGATCTCCACCTACACCCACTACTTGAAATCATCACAATTTTTGATCTGTAACGGTTCACTGCAGCAACACTACAGCCAAACGGCGGTGTGCAAGGGGCGGGAGCGCGGCACAGCTCTCTTGGGCAGAGACACAGAACTTCCGCACGTGGTCCTGTTTTCTCTGCTTCTACCAGCAGCAGACTGCCCGAGTGCCACGCCACGCCGCGATCCCGCCTCGTGCACACTGCCGTTTGGAGTTCCCTGTATCTTGCATGGCTTACTTCATAGTCTTGACACGCCTTAACAAGCACTGCGACTTATCAAAACCAGTATATCGTGCCGAAACCGCGTCGCGCAGGTGGTGCGGTGCGGATGAGAAGCGGTGCCAATGAAGGAGCCAATATCGAGTCAGGATGAGTGGGTCTGTTCAGAAGCAATTGTATTTTTCCTTTTTTTTCAATGAAATTGACTGAATCGAGAATAACCTTCGAAAAGTCTACCATCTCATATACGTATTTAATTAAAATGTGTTCTTTGTTAAGGTTATAAATTTAGGTATTTATACATAGACGCAGAGAAAAGTTAGCTTCCAAATTTATGCAGCGCACTTCCAACAACTCCTCTATTCTTATTAGTCGTTTTCATAATATTTCATTAGAGGAAAATGAAAACAGAAATAATAGCGTGACTAAGCAAAGATCTCTGATTGAAGTAGCAAGCTGTAGCAGAGTTAGAGCTTTTCCGGGACGAGATAGTGTAAACATAGCCGCGGCGCATCGCATCGTGTTTTCCTCGCTGGTAATGTTCATGTCAACGTCCATGAACGTCAGTGCCGCGATTTTGTTCTCCTGCCACGGATGTTCTCGCGGATTTGGTCGCTAAGTGACGGGGATGGTCATTTCCAGGATAGAGTGAAAGGTTCACGTGGGCATCATCACATTCGCATACGTGTATCCATAGAAATATGTGTGTAAGCAAATTTAAATGAGCGCTCATTAGTGAGCATGTTCATTAATTCTATATAACGACGCCGATTCGATTCAAATCAATATATAGAATGTTAGCTTAGCTCCTCCTAACTATAAAACCATGAACACATACCAACTAATCAAATAGTCGTATATAAACTTCCCATGCGAAATTCCCTACTGACACGATATGCAGATAGCCACCCATGTTGACATTTAAACTCCCTCGCAGGGTTCCACCAGAGTAGGAGCCAATTCCTGTAAAGATCTCCTTTCTTCTGGATGATTTTCAATCTCAAACTCCTCATCTTGCAACTCCCTTGACCCGGATGAATATATGAATATAGGAATAGACGGAAATGCTCTTTAAAATCAATATCCTCACTTAATCGCAAGCAATGGTTCATTTGTTCGCTGATAAAGTCACTTCACTCGATCCACCTGTTAATTCTGGGCTCGAGAGGTGAGCACAAATCTTTATGCTCCACATTTCATTCTTCTTCTACAACATTGTAGCAGTTTGCTTCCTGCAGTTTCAACAAAAAAGAATGCTCTCTTCCATGATTTTGTACGCGAAAGGATGTGTGGTTGGTAGACATATAGAAAATGAAAAATGAGAAAAAATCAGGAATAGGCGGGAATGTTCGTTGATAAAATGACTGCTACAGAGGTTCCGAAGGTTTGATACGTAAGAGAGACTCAAGCAGCCTGTACTCATGAAATAATGTTAGCCTACACTACACAGTGACGCTTCCAAAACCCTATTAAACAATTGTCACTGTTCTGTTTTTTTCTACCTTTGTTGAAGGGTCGCATTGTCCTCTTGGCACTTTGCAGTAAAAATAAAAAAATAAATAAATAAGGAAAAAATACAGCACGTTTATACGATCTACGCCTATTCTGTAAGCTGTATTGTAATTGTATGACAGCGCTAGACTATGAGATGTTTAGCATATTTGAAAAATATGTTTCTCATATTCAGTTAGATGTGCTAGATGATGGGAGATCGCAGTGTACAGACGGCAAACATGGATTAATGCATATTACAAGGAATGTGGGATGCACGTGCTGTATCATTCCTAATCTTGCATTTCTTCACTGTTTGCGCATTATTCCATTGTTTCCCATACGTGGGATAGAATATGCGCGGAATTTAGTGCTAATGGTGCATCTGAGTAATTAGCCTGCAGTTTGTTCATCCTGTATGTTCGTTCTTCAAAGCAATTGCCTGCATAGAAAATAAAATTCAATTGTTAGGAATGACACAGCCGGGCGCAGCACTACATAGGTGCTCATTGACCACCAGGACTTAGTAGCGTCCTGCAGATTCAAGGGGCTTAGCACCAATGTCCAGAGCGTAGCCAACCGTTAACTGTCTAATGATGTTAGACACAAGCAGATTTCATAGAGGCACGTCTGAAGGATCATCAGAATCGTGGCTGAAGATCACTGTCGTTCAACTATTTACTCCATCTCTACCCTGTATTCTGGTGCGCTCCAGCGATAAAACATCTTCGTTTTTGAAAAAAAACCGTCATTAATGTCAAAAAGTGGTTTTTCACCATTTTTTGACCATTAATGACGGTTTTTTTTCGAAAACGAAGACGAAAACAAAAGACGCCACTTTGGGGGAGAGTTGATACCATCTAGGCGCATTTCTTGGAGTTGACAGCGTATCGGAACACTCTTTCAAACGAGAGAAATTTCCTGGGAAGGTTCCGGGTTTGAGAGAAAAAAACCACGCTCCAATGACAATTTCTTGTATCTGACAGGTCCTATAACAAGTTTCAACGAGTTCTAGCGGGATCAAACAGTTTCGTGCTGAGATCGGTTTCTCGAGGATTTAAGCTTGAATTTGAGATGATTTAGGCTGTCTTCGCTAAATGGTACGCATATCATTCGTCGTCTCACTAACGGTTATTCAAGTCACTTTTTAGTGCTTTTCCTGAAAAAACCTTAGTATATAGGTACTTAGAAGTCCATTTCGGAATCCGACTGGACTTAGTACTCCCCAACCGACACTGACCACCTGCACAGTGCTGCGCCCTAGACACAGGCATTCTACCGTCGGTCCATTGTATATTAATGGCACAAAACTAAATTTCAAATTGAAAAGAATTCGAGGTAACAGATTACGACTCGATGCAGCAGCGGTAAATAATTTGCTTCCTAATAGGTTGGCTATGGAGATAAACAAAAATTCTATGCAAGCAAATCAGTGAACACGTAAACGATCACATTATTGTCTGGGGAAATGTCGGGAAGCAGTGGATTTACAGTCAAACTCTTGGAGCAACGGACTGCGAACGAACAAGCCAACAAATCAAGGAAGCCATAATGGACATGAAGCCAAAACCACAAGATGTTCTTGAAAAACTTCTTAGAACCAAACAATCATCTGAGCGAAGACTTATCAAAACTTCAATGTAAATTAGAGCCGAAAATCTTTCACCGAGCCTTCAGTAGCAAGATAATGCGCTGTTTCTAAAAATATATCTCCTTTCCGCAAGATGAGCACATGTCCTTAACGAATCAAACACAAAAAAAACTGGAATCGGAGGGGTACACTACCAAAAACGAAATCCTGCTCGTCGAACACAAACATGTAACAGCCACAGCGAGGGCTCAAATGACATTTGTCGAGCAATTTCATTTAGCTGACGGGGAAAAATCAGCTGAAGTGAAGTGTCCTCTCACTTAACCAGCGACGGAGGCCTACACTTCGACAGCCAGGCTGTTTGTTGGAGGCGTTGAAACTGCGCCGTCGCGAAAACAACGTCGTTTTGCTAACAGAATCGAATTGTCGGTGAATATCAGCTAATCGTTGGCGGAGCAATTAGCTGAGATGGCGTGGATTTTGCAGAGGCAATAGAGGTACTGTTGCCTACCACAGACACACATGTGAAATTTATGGAGGCTTGGATTTGCTGTAGCCTGGATTAGCTAGACTTGGAAATGGGACAACGTCAGGTAAGGCTTGCGATTCCTCTGCAAATGGCTATCTGGTACCACGACGTTAGCCATTTCCTCGTCCGCAAACTAGTAAAAACATAGCAAATATCGTGGAATATGTATCATGGCCAGATTCTTCGTTAACATCGCACTATCTCACTCCCGCACCAACGAAACTCTTATAGCTACAGTGCTTAAATAGTGTTTGATTTCGTTCTAACTCCGTTGGGGTTACTTATTTAATTATTTATTTTATGTATCGTAGAGAGTCACAATGTAACCCTTCGCAAAGAAGGTATATAAAGAAAGGACCACAGAAGGGTTATTGGAGGATTGAAAGAGTAATAAAATCATAGAAAATTATCATTAAAATTGCGGTGTATCGACCCATTGTCATGGGGTTGTCATTTTGTTCGTTTTTTTCTGTTAGTTTATTTCAGTTTTGCTTGCATCTTGTCTAGAGCACCTGCTTTGCTGAGACCAGCAGTGCGCCACGAGTGCAATAAATAAATAAATAAATAAATAGATGAACATTTCTGTACTGGATCACACCGAAATTCAAAGATCTGACACCAAGTCGCTAATGTTCTTCTGCGGAACGATTGAACACCAGCTTGGGGTTATGGGAAAGAGTTTTGTTCCATTCAAAAAAGATCCATAGCAGGAAAAGGTTCAAAAACTAAAAAACTTGGAATTAATTACGAATAGAACATATATCCAGGTAATGTGATAGTGGTGAGAACAGTAACTTCAGGAAGGGCTTAGTTAACCAACCTAACCAAGGGTCCCTGACGACTTCGTACACCCTGTGTTAGGTTGGTCAGCTAGACTCTTTTTCTACAATATTAAGTGGCCATTTTCGTTCTGGATATGGTTCGTGGATTTCAGTTGAGGACATTTCTATCTCCCTTAAGAGAAAAACGACCTTAGGACCTGTTATATTTGGCACAACGCTGTGCTTGTACTTACTGTTCGCTATTGTTTGTACTTGAATTAGCTTTTTTGGTGCAGATAACCAACTTTCTTCCATGCTCTCTTTTCCCCTCCCCCCCCCGTCCCGCCACCATTTGCCTCCAATCCTCTGCAACCGCAAGTGCTTGGTGGGAATGATAATCCGTGAGATCCCACAGGACATACAAGGGAAAACTCATGGAGATATGCGTTTCACTGAAAATTGGACGCACTCCATAGCTGGAATAGCTAATGTATTGCACCCAAATGTCATATCTCCTTAACAGATAGAAGATGCCCCACAAGGATATGACCATCTGCTACTTAATTGAACTGGCTTCAGTATAGCGATGTTTGCTAGAAAGACGGACATTTGAAGTCAAGAAGGATCTGCTGTGGCGTTGTTGTGAGAAGCTCCGGAGCAGTTATCAGATAATCCTCTCAGCTCCGGAAAGGCAAAAAAATAAAAAAAGAGGCGCCGTTATCGAGAAACGCAGAGAATGAAGAAGATCTGGAAATTTCGTACACTGAGCGTCCTCCTCCGCAAAGTCTTCCCTGTGGTTTTTTTTCTAAAAAAAGCTGCCCTATTCGAAAAGAATGCTGTCAAAGTAGCAACATAAGGATCGTGCTTGAAAGTGTGCCATATTAAATGCATGTGAGAAGGTCATCGGTCTGCCCAAATTAGGTAATAACATGTACAGCTGCAGGGATCGGATGTCCTTTTCGTTGCCAAGGAAAAAACTTACAGGATGAGATATGTAAACAGTGCAGCAAAATATGCCACTGATCAAAAATCGTCAGATGTTACGATTTCGTGCGCTTCTTCGGAGTGCGTAATCATGGGGACTGTCATCTCTTAGATTTGAGTATCATGGTTGTTTAAGAATAACCATGGTCTTCCTTGAGATACATTGCAGCAGATACTATGGTCAAGGCCGAACAGGTGGCAGTTATTCGGCGAGAAGGCCTGAAAGGGTCCTGACACGGGTTAAACGGTCCTATTTGTGCAGTGAGCGCAGATGATTTTTTTGCAGACTTGTAAAGGACGAGAAGCGGGCGCTACGCACTCGCTGGTATCCTTGTGTTTATACTTCATAGCGACGCGACTATCACGCACGAGTGAATTGTATAAAAAAGGTTTGGTTCCGAGAGAATGCATGCGTAAGCGGTAGTCGTGCTGTGGTTGTCCGCATTTATCTTCGAGCTGCAACGTTGCATGCATTCAGTTTCTTTTCGTTTAAATTTTTACTATTTCAATGGAAAACGAAGCAGTGATTTCGTGAACGTACAGGGCCGGGATTGGCCGGTGTTTCCTCGCTTTTCAAGCTGTTTGCCGTAAGTCTATTGGATCGGAAAACTTTTGCTGAAAACGCAGAATCGTTGACTCTTAAGCTAAATCGAGCTATGTATGTAATTTTGCGCGCCGAACATGTTGTGGCTATCGTCGCGACGTTATCGCTTCGCGAAAAAAAAAGTATAAACACAGCTTGTCGTCAGACTGATAGCTGATCATAGGCTCTCTGAACGGTTTCATCGTCTTCCTGGTGCTTACCACGTTCCTCACTTGTGTTTCTCATGTGGTTTTTTTCCTTTCTAACCGCTGCTTCTCATTGTTTCATTTTAAAATGAATTTTCCGCTAAAGATCACCTGATGTAGAAATACGTAGTATGGGGAAATCAGTCGGAAATTATTGACAGAAGCCCCAATAAATGAGAGGCAAACTCATATTGTGAGCATAGGAAAAAAAACTTATTGAATTTTTAGTCGTCGAAAAACTTCATTTACACAAACTACCACTACACTTTTTTACTGCAAACGAACATTAAAAAGGCTGTCAGCATAGACCCATTAGATTTTGTTTGCTTTCAGAAAAAGTCTGAAGAGAATATAGAGATGGATGGAGCTCATTAGGGCTCACTGTGACGTCTGTGTCTGCAATCTGTCTGCAATTCGAGACCGCCCTGACATGATTCAATGCAATGGCTATGCTCGTAAATAAAGGGGTTATGGGAAGAAAAGGTCAAACCAGCACAGCATACCACTATAAACGTGTTGTACTTCTAAGCAAGAGCAGCATGGGGTAGATGGCGGCAGATGGGCGAGTGCTGCGTACAGTACTGCAAAATTTAGGAAGAAACTGAATTTGAGTAAGTGAGGCTGCTCAAACGGAGAAGAGAGCGGAGCGACAGCCACTCTGCAATAGTGTTTGAAGTGTACATAGTTCTGAGAGTCATCTCGGTACACCTCAATAGATTTTTTCTAAACTGCAAGCATCTGTAGGCATTAAGGGACAAATATTTTCGTCATTTTGGAATGCGTAGTACTGTAATTTATACTGTGATTTGGCACCAAACCCTATCACAAACGCTAGAAGAATGATTGAGCCTGGTGGAAGGAGAAAACAGTCAGAATTCGTTCGTTTTGCTCGTAACCGCTGACAGAAAGAGATGGTAACCGTATCTTTTCGCTGGTTCTGGAGTGCTTGAATAATGGTCAAACACCATCCAGTGTCCAGAACTTGAGGATGTGAGGGGAAAACTAGGCAAGCAAAATTGAATATAGATATAAATCACTGTATTCACATTGGTGAGAGGTACATGAACGAAGAGATGTCACTGCATTGCAGACGAAGTAGAGCCGCGACGCGGCAGATCATTTGGGCGACGTGATTCACCATCACCACCGACAGAACTCCTATATCTTTGTTAGTGGTATTTCTACTCCAAATATCCTTATTTCTAGAAGACCAATGGAGAAAACAGTAGCAACTGTGCCGGGTGACGCTCGAAAATTATGAGGCCCACATGATCAGCCGCGTCGCATCGGTAATGCGTCGCGGCCCTCTTTCATCTGCAGTGCAATAACGATTACCGTTCATTTGAAGTCGCTCAATTGCCGCATTAAAGATGGGATAATGGGAACTAAAGTAGAACAACACCAAATGGTGATCTAAATATCTCAATTACATAAAATGCTAGCGCTTTGGAGGCATACGTTTGTATACAGAAAATAACGCATGTTTTTGTTCCCAATACTAATGATCACTTTGCTGCAGAGATGAATAGACGTCAATTAGCGGATTACTCTTTGTGAAGAGCGGGCATTAAAAACAAAGTGTTGTTATCACCATAGCAATTCTGTTGACAGGATAGCTTCTATGCACAGAAAATATGACGTTCAGCATTCTATTCCTTAGTGAATGGTGAGCAGCCGCTGCCCAGACTCAAACAATCGTCGCTGAAGCTGAGAAAAATATGCTGGCCTGTGAGAACGCTGACGGGTAGGTATCTCAGCAGGGGAGCGAGGTAAACAGCGAATATTTCTGAGAACTCGAATTATTAATTGTAGGAGAGTTGTTTGGTCTATCCGTGATTGAGTACGTGGAAATTCTAGATCCAGCATTGCTTATTTCTAGCTAGAAAGGAGGCCTGGTACACAACAGGACTTAAAATCTTCCCAGTTGCTACAGCATAATAATTGAGAGATCCCTGCAGACTTACTTCGGCATGGAATCTGGAAAAAAGTCCTGAATTGTGTTGATTCAACTCTTTATCTCCACTAATAATTCTTGAAATTTGTGTATTGATCACAGGAGATTTCCTCAATGGGCTTTAAGTAGATGAAAATTCGACTTTTCCTCTGAAATCCAGTTTATTTTCTCGAATAGCATCTACATTATATACTATTATTATTATATATTATTATTTTCCCGACTTAAGGTGACTTCGGTCACAAAATGGATGGTCATCGAAAGCTGACTATGAATGGTTAACATAGTTATCAGTACAAGCTCATAAATATAACGGCAGCGGTAGAACAATAGCGAAAATCAGTAAATTTTGGAGCAGAGAAGAAATGATAGTTTAGAGACCCGACCGGTAATGCCACCATCCGAATAGCGTTGTTAGCACCTCAGAAGGGCATATCCATTGACATAGCGTCATCTACATGCCCTTTTTCTTCTTGGCGCACTGCGATTGGTGTTCGAGAAAAATGGGTTAGCATTTCGTTGCCCTTGGGAGTGAATAAACAACTCTCTCAAAGTCAATTTTCATCAAAATGAGTGTTAAAGCCATGTGTAAATACTAGCGCCCAAGTTCGACTAGAAAAAACAATTAAGTTCTTGAAAGGACGCTAGGAAATTGAGAAAGCCTGGGTAAGCATTGGTAGGGAGCCGCTATCGCACAGAAAATGGGAGAAGTCCGCACCACTTCCAAGGAATGCGTCTGGAATTTAGAATTCTGTATGTGAACACTTCATCATTCAGATATTCAATTCTGCCCACGCTCGCTAGCTGGAAAGGCTGTAGGGTAAATCAAGTTCATGCGCCCTTTGCAAGACATAGCAACTCTTCTTACCACGAGGACATAGAAAGCTTGTTTTCGCTCCTGTTTGTTTGTGATTCTAAGTTCAATCACCCTCACGGGCTGTACTTCGCACCAAGTAAATAAAACAGAGAAGCAAGTTTAATGTGCTGAGGAATATCTTATGCAAATTTAAATATAGGAATCTCCAAACGTACGTGGACAATAGTCAAGACCGCGGCGCGGCTCTCTTGGGCAGAGACGCAGGCGCACACTATGCTGAGCTCCTGTGACTCTGCCCAAGAGAGCCGCGCCGCGGTCCTGACTCTTGTCCACGTCCGTTTTGAGTTCTCTGAATGTAGTATTTCCTACTTATTGCACACAAAAAGCCTACGTATCACTAGAGCAGTGACATCATAGAACTCATTAAAATGTAATACAGTACATTCATTGTTGAGTCAAAGGCATCGCTATCTACGTATTTCTCACCACAACATTGCTCCCACACGCACACGCAACGCTGGGCTGGATGGTTTACCGCTCATCCTACCTTATGTGGGAGACCATCCAGCACGGGCAGTGAACGAAGTGGGGGAACGCTCGGGCTTGCCCATTCGACTGGTGTTTCGCTCGCCACCAACGCTTAAACATCCGTAGTGACCTTCACAAGCATCTACGAGAACAAATGCTCCAAAGTGGACTTTCAGTATTGTACCGAAGGGGAGAGAATTTATCTACTACGGGGTGCTGTGTACCTTATCAGATGTGAAGGATGTGGGGAAAAACATGTGGGTGAAACAATGAGGCCGCTACGAAGATGGCTGGATGAGCACCGTAGAGCGCTGAAGAACCCGTCCTCCTATCTATCAGAAAGTTTCTCAAGGCACCGTACCTTGAAACACACCAATGAACGCGCTCCCAAGTTCAAAGTTGCCGTTCGTCATCGGCACTTAGAGTATCCCCAGACTTCGCCAGCAATCGTGGCGATAGCCACGACAGCCGGCTGTCGTCGCGATCGCCACGACCGCCGGCGATCGCCACATGGATAAAGTGAATGAGGAGACCCCAGACATAAGAGCGATGATAATAAATTGGGCGTGGCGATCGATAGGCATCGTTTCCACTACTGCTATCGTTCACATCGCCAGTTCATTTCGGGCACATCTTCGAGAGTACGGGCGATGAGCTCCGTTTGGCAGCGATCCATGGCGAAGTAACGTGCAATCGATACGTATCATTTCCACGATCCTTATCTCTCATATCGCCGGTTCATTTCTATTCATTTTGAACTGGCGAAGTCTGGGGATACTCTTAAAGCAAAGATCATGTAGGCAGTAGAAATAAAGAGACATACCCTGGAGATTGATAACAAGGAAGAATTAAGGAAGATACTGCAACTGATTTGAAGTACAAACGGCTCTCCTATCTCTGATCGCTCCGTACAAGTCTCATTCTATAGTTGACATCGTAGGGGTGAGGTCTGCTTTACGTGTTACTCTGTGTTCATAGTATGTCTAAGTAGGTAATATGTAGTCTTTATGCTAGTATGCTTTTTTGTTCGCGAACATAATTAAGTAGGTAATATGTAGGTAAACGAATACCGTTCAGCTCGAAGTCCCAGGACTTAATAAACTCTGCCCGGGCATTGGTATTGTTAGTATTGTTGTAAATGCCTGTATGATTGAGATCAGGTGGCAAATGATTGTGAATATTGAAGTCTGAAGACGGCGTTATCGTCGACTAACGCGAATAAAGAAGAAATATAATACATATATAATGAAGCTCAGAGACGGAAAAATACTGGGCATCTTTATCTACTTAATTGAATATGCTTTTTTGTTCGCGAACATAATTATCGCCGTTGCACTCAGGAACTCCCAAGTATATGTGCTAACTAAGATACTACATATGTTGCGAGTCGGTGGCCCGTCCACTTTATAGTGTACGGATATTACGGATACCCCTATTTCTTCTGAAAATACAAAAGCCACTGTATTTCGCAGCACTTCTGCTTCGAACGTCAACACATACAATTCGTTACGCGCTTGTTCCGTAACCTTCAAGTGCTGCCGCCGGATATGTTTTTAAAGGCTTTGCGGTTGGGGGAAACTCAGCAATACGGATTGGCATGGCTCACAAGTTACCGTGAGCGCACCATGGACGTCTTAACAATTCTGGTTTCTTCGCCGTTCCCTGGAGCCACCAGAGTTATGTTTCGGATTGTATCGAGACTGAGTAGGCGGGAGGGAGGTGGGAAGGAATGTACTAACCAACACTTCGTCACTTCCACTTTTTTCTCCCTCAAGTGATCTCTGTCACTGGTGGTAGGTCGTTTAAGGAGAGCGAGAGATTGTGAACCATCCGCCTTGAGGTCCCCCTACACCGTTCGCCCAGGGTCCCTGACGGATTCGTCTGCCGTAGGTTAAGTTGGTCAGCTGAGCTCTGGTATCCGTTGACTCACATGATGCGTTCTGGTTGTGGAAACAGGACCTCGGTGGGGGACCTTTCACATTCTGTGGCAGGAGAGCGGCCTTATGATCCGCCTTGACGAGATATCAAAATTTTATTTGGTTACTAGTTGGGATGACCAAGCAGAATACTAGTGTCTTCTAACTTCTAATTTAAGCTTTCTTTGGAGCACGTTCTAGTGTATTTAAATAAATAAGTAATGGAATATACGGGTGATGTTCACCCAAACCCCGGCTTTCATATAACGCAAGAGGTCGCTGGTTCATGACAGCGACAGCACACGTGCAAATTACAAGACTTTAAGAAAGTAAGTTAAAGTTTAAAAGTAGAAAGCATTCATTTGTGTTTTGCTGTTATGATCCTCTACTAACTGACTGAATGGTAAACGACTCTTTTCAGAGGTGAGAGTTTCCGTGGGTGCTGCCTTTAAAAGCTGCGTCTCACCTCAAGATCGTTTTTGAGATTCCAATGTCAAAAGAATCTCCAGAAGCTGATGATCACAACGGTATACGTGATTCTATGCAAGACTGCTGAAAAAAACCCCATCTCCGAGCCCCAATTTTTAAGCAGCCTTTGAGCGGAGCCGAGGGCGGAGCTAAGAAACTTTCCGAATAACTCACTCCAGGAAGTGCACCTCCTGAGAAAATTCATGCTCTTCGTGAGAATCCCTCATCAACTTCCTAACAGAATAGACATTGTGCTCCATTTATTGCGAGCAATGGAGTACGTTGGACGGAAACCCTGCAATCCCGCATTGGCTCCAGAGTCAAGGCGGAATTTTAGGGTTTCGTGAACTACTTTGTTAGTCATACATGGAAGATAGTTTCTATTCTGTTAGGGAGTTGATGAGGGACTCTTACGAGGAATATGAATTTCCTCAGGAAGTGCGCTTCCTTGACTGAATTATTCGGAAAGTTTCTTGGCTCCGCCCCCGGCTCCGCCCAAAGACTCTTTAAAAATTGGGGCTCGGAAATGGGGTTATTCAGCAGTCTTGCATGAAATCACGTATACCGTTGTGATCGCCAGCTCATGGGGATTCTTTTAACGTTGAAATCTCAAAAAGGATCTTGAGGTGGGACGCTGTCGTTAAAGGAACCGCTCGGTTTCTGTGGGGCAGATGTGCCTGCGTGACAACAAGCAGAAGCTGCACCCATCTCCATACAAAAAAAAAAACAATAATCTCAACATTTATACAGTCATCGTTGGGTACAAGCTGGAGTTTCTCGTATCAAAGGAATGATCATGATACTGGTAATGTATTTGCTTATTTACAGACAGTCATGTCAAATGACAGCAGCGATCTACAGTACATGTGGAGGGCATGCATCGGTCGTTACTTTGACTTCACGCCCTGTTTGATCCATTTCTCCTTCTGATTCAGCGCCTGTATCTCTTTTCCAGACTTCTCGTGAACAATCAACCGGTAGGTGGATGGGAACAGCCAGGCGGCGTCATTGGTCATCCTAAAGATTACATGTTTTTAAATTAAATTTTTAGTGAAAATACAAAATATGAAATGTCCATGAAGAAGCTATACCAGTTAGACGTTGTACCCACTGGCATGCACTGGTTGAATAGCGCAATGATGTAAAATACACAATATTAACCTCAAGTGGTAGTAGCCAGTACGGGTAATGTCCTGGTTGTAGAGATCAATAGCTGGGAGAGCGCATTTCTGGATAGGTGGCAGTAAAGCCTCGTATTCTTCTTCAGGAGTCGTCTGAAAGCAAACATTCGAAATTCCATTAGTAGGTAATTATAACTTTATCAAGATTAAGTTCTACATACATATGTTTGATATATGTATGTCAGATATATCAATAATTCACGAGTTGATGACCTGGTCTACAGAAGGCAATTCATACTAGATGCGTACGTCATTCGCTCGTCTGACGCATGCATCAAATTGCTGAGGATTTTCTATAGACCTATCAACGCGACATGTACACCACGAATGAAAATACCTGCCCCAGGAGGGACAGGGAGACCAACCCCTGAATTCAAGCAATGTCTTATCCGGAATTAATTATGGATCAAGGAGATATGATATTCAAATGTGTATAAAAGGCCCCAAATTCTTCCAAAATTTATGCTCATGCTGAATCGTGTGCGGCCTCAAAGGTCCTCGGTGTAAAATATTTATAAAACACGTCTACAATCTATTCTCCAGAACTCGACTAGAACCTATTCAGATTTCTTTCAGATTCTCTCATGGATTTCAGTCAACTGATCTCTCCTTCCACAATAGGAACTTCCACTATTGCTTTACATTTAGTTTCATCTGATTAGTTTCACGTGACAATGAGAGGTTCGGCGGTAGGTGGTTGTATTGGTAAAAAGTATTTTTTGATAGCAAAATAGCGAGAAAAAAAGGGTTTTTCGTCTCCTGACCTTGGTTTATTTTTTCTTCTCTTGGCCCTTTTTCGATTTGCCCGATTTGCTTTTCGGTGGATGTTATTCGCTTCCTCAACAGACCGGAAAACTACCGAACCACACAGCTGAATGGGGCTTGACGGACTGAGGTCAAGCTGTTGTTCAAAATCGTTTAGCGAGCCTCAAACAGCAGCAGTTTCATGGTCAGCTGCACAGTATTCAGTTCTGATGTGTGGGAAGTTTTTGAAACATGGAAAACAATTCTTTGATCCTTGTAAAATTGGCAAAAGTAGTGATTTTATCACTAACTCATCTACCATTTGAACATGGAGCAACACTGCACTCTTCTTACACTACTCACGAAATTCTCCAACAATACAAACAAAACATTTTTTGTACATTTAAGGAAACATCAGCGCTTTGGTGAATCTGCTGCCGTCGCCTAGAGGTACTAGTCGTTTTCGCAAACATTACATCTTCCAAACATTGCGTAATTTTTCCGGCGAATAATTGGTAAATTTAATTTTTAAAAGAACCCCCATAGTAGACAAAATATCTGAGACCCAGGAAATCTTACCTCTTTCTCAGAGTAGTATATAGCAAATGTGAAATCGGATTCATTGTGTGAATAGAGGTGCAGTTCCATACCGGCTTCAAGGTAATACGTCAATGTCCGCGTTTTTCCTGGAATCAGACAGTCAGCGAGTGAGCAGGTCTTCATACAACAATAAATGAATCCCATTGTAAGTATGTACATCTTCGGTAGCTCCATAGCTGGGACGTTCCCTGGTCCTAACTACTTCTAGAAAATTCCCTCCTCAAAAGTGTTTCTTTGTGCTCGATGAGACCCATCTTGCTAAACTCAGTTAGGAAAAGGGATTCTCATAATTCTCAGAAAAGCACTTCCGCAAGCAAGCGGGTGAGTGTACCCGGGATAAATTTTCAGGGTTAAGGATGCCTAGAGTAATTGCTGTCCAACATCTTCCATGCACCTGAACCCTGTGAATTTTTTCCAGATAAATTAAGCCTGGGCTAATTTTCTATAAAACAACTTTCTAGTCATTTTACTCCTCATTTCGTAAAGAGTCTCAATGAATAATTCTCCCCTCCTCAGCTAGTAGACCCAAGCCGCACCGATCGCAGTTATAAGTAGTATACGTGCGTCGTCGTTGTCGGAACTACGCGCGACGACTGTACCGGTTCTGTGAATGGCGTCGCGCTGCGTTCACGGAGACGCTCGCTAAGACGTCGTGCCATGAATGCAAGCCGCAATCGATCTCACCTGCTGGAGTCGAGATGCGGTGCATCGCCGCCACGCTCGGATAGTCCGGTTTCGGTCGCCAGTACAGATCTTTCGGCACTGGCTGAGGATCCCTGAAACTCGCTCGTACATCCGAGAAAATTTATTCACTCCTACAGCTGATAACTTCAAAAAAAAAACTTGAAAATTCTGGGAAAAAAAGAAATGTCTGAAGGATTATATGCGTATGTATCCCTGAATTTTCAGTGTTATCATGAAAAATGACGAGAAATAAAAATATTTTCATCCTGGGCTATATGAAAGGATTCTCTATGGAGATCCAGAAAAAAAAACAGTAAAAAAATTAATTGGCTGTTCAAATCAGTTGGAAATGAAAACTTGTAAATGAACTGTCTGAGTGAAATTCTGGAATATCTATGAGGAATCTCTTACTTCAGCACTTTCTCATCGGGAATTTTTCCTCCGTATCGTTCGGGGAGGCATTCAGCTTCGGCCATCACCAACAACTCGTCTCGCCAGTTTCTGCCGGTAATCGCAATGCGACTCTTTGACTGCTCCGGGATGAAGGCGGAGAGGGCAGACCTACAACCATGCTCCTATGTATCTCTCCAATTATAAATAATTGGATGTAAAGGCGGAAAATAGCGAAAAAGTTTGAATAATTTTGTAGCTATCCTGTTTTTTCGTACATTCTTTCCTGTAGCAAAAACCCTTGGTAACCTCTTTAAAAAAACTGGAATTCTAGAAGGACCAAGTCCCTTCAGGTGTTTTCGAATGTAAACAATTCTACCACGAAATAATTGTGTTTTCAAAAAATACAAGAATTATATAGACTCCTACTCACCACAGCACATTTATGTAGCTGGGAGTATTGATAACAACAAAGCGGTCGATAAGTTCTCTGTAATGTAGGCCGAGGCTCTGCCAGGAAACTCGGAAAGGCCCTGGAAAATAGGTAGCCAATCAAGTTAAAAAATGAATTCCATGAACATTATTGTCGATTGAGAGCAGGCCGCATGGCTTTTAATAAACGAGCAGCGTCCATAGAAGCATAGGGTTTTCCGTTCGCGTTTCGAAATAGTTGAAATTGTTTTATCAGAACAAAAACCACCAGTTGATAGAGAGAATCGGTGCCTTTACGGATCTGTGCAAGAGGGCGTGACCTCGTCGCAGTTCTTTCACTTATTTTTTTACCAAGTAATTCCCACACCAGCAATGTTAGCAGGTCATCCGCGATATTTGAGTTCGATAGGGGATAGTATCTATGATGTTATGCAGCCCTCCCTGTAAAAATGGCAAAAACCCCGTTTTTAAGCTTCCTTTTCAGCGAAACTTAGGGAGGGAGTTCCACGCAATAACGAATATCTGCTACAGATATGCCTGTTCTTACCCATTCCTGAAACATATGGTGGTTGATGGTCAGTACCATCGACCGATCCCCATGTTCTACCGATTGGTGACACGAACATGTTGAACATGTTGCAAGACAGTACAGGGGTGTATGTGGCAGTTGTCCAGTATCGTGTGGGACCCCACCCTAATTTACCACAGAATAGCCTGCTTTAAACTGAATTTTTGGCATTTCTACAGGGAATATGCATATCGCTGTGATCATCGTCTCCTGGCGAGTTCAACTACACGGAAACCGTCACAGATACCCTTAGCGCATGCTTAGGTACTTTCCATGGATGTGCAAATTTTTCTTCACGGAGCAAACACTCCATTGGGTGCATCACAGCATTTCCTAACATTGATCACTAAGTCGTAAAACCTCCGAATCATTTTCTATACAAGCATTCCAGAACATGATAAGTCTCTGCGTCAGCGATAATTGTTCGGCAGTTATTAGAGGTCATATACCTCGCAAGAAGTAACAAATGGCCAGCAAAGAAGTTGTTAACCCACTACCCAGCCTCGGGTATTACTGCTCCTCGTGAGAAGGGACAAACCCGGACTCGTCGACGTACCGCTGAGAATTCCGAGGAGTGATGGATCGAAGCTCAAGCCATCCAGGTCGAAAACGTAAAGCACAGCACATTGGACACCAGTCTCGGCTTCCTTCTGAACAAGAAGAGAACAAAAATCGATTATTGATTGGTACTGCCGTCTTCTGTGGAGCATTAATCGTTGCATTATGTATGCTTCGTACCTCCATAATCATTGAGAGGATATTCTCAAAATTTCTGTACAATTGATGTAGATATTCCGTTGGTTGGATCGATTTCATCACTCCACCAATATCGATTCGACCTGAAGATCAATCAATTTTCCAGGAACATCACGGATTTCGTCAGGAATCTTACCACTCTGATCAACCACAATGAGACGGTCTCCTCCTTCAACTTGATTCCAACCAACTACGGAGAGCGGAGCGTATTCGACGGTTACCTAGAAAAAATTCCTTGACTGAGCAATTACGCTGAACCTTTTGGCGAACATTTTATGAGACTAGTCCACAGAAATTTCTGGAAAATTCTGGAAAATTCTTGAACATTTGTAATTACTTTTCGTCTTCTTTTCTACTTGTAAAGTCAGCCTAATACCATGCAATCAACACAGACCTTGAAAAAACAGGAAATAAAAAGATCCTTTCTTCCTTCTGTGCGGTCTCTGCTTTCCATTTCATTTTTCTAGATTTCTACGATTTCCTTTTTTTCAAGCTATTTTTTCCCAAGGATATTTTGTCTACTAAGTTTCGTCTTTTAAAGCATATTCTATTGGAACTCACAGCTGACTGCTGAAGTCCACGAGCGTCCTCATCCAGGTGGCGCTCCTTTCGCCATTTCAGATGCTTACGAAGGTTGTGCACGGTCTTCGATACGTTGAATTCGTACGACTGAAGCCATCGCAGGAAGTTGAACGGAGTGTCGTAGTGAGGGTGGAGGATGTCCGCGACTTGAGAACGGACCTTAAGTGAATTTTCTTAAATTCCACAGGCATTGAAATTCTTGAAGTCTTTTTTAAAAATTTTCCATGGAAGAGAAAACGGAGCTATAGTTCTAGCTCCAAGAAAAAGAAGTAAGAGATAATTAGTAGAGCTTAATATATTCTTGTTCAAATCAAGCGGATTGGTGCGCTCTTCTACTTCCGAGATATCGTGGAATATCTTGTCTTGACTTGTCTTTTCTATCAAAAATTATTTGAGAATCTCCCTACCCTCAGAAACCCCCCCCCCCTCCGGAAAATCACATCAAAGTGTATCCACAACAGAATGATTCAAAGCTAGTCAGAACCTGTCTTGAATTTTTCCCCACATAATGACCCTGTCATTTTTCATTAGAAGTATGCTGATGTAAAAACAAAAGTAATTACGTTTATAGTCGGCCGATCACGCTGTGAGGAGCAGGTAAATGACAGGTAATGCGAAAAAAAGAAAGTCATCTTACTATCGGAGCGCTGTCCAAAGGCCACATTAGATTACACGCTTCTTTACCACAAACCAACAAAGTGTGTAGCATTTATTTATTCATTTAATGACTAATCTACTTATTTGTTTACTTATACGTATAGTTAATACACCTGGTGGATGTGAAATTAGTAATGAGAATAAAACTATGGGATAAACGATAATTTTGATAGTAATTTCAAGCACTGTTATGACTTATATGTAACTGATTGTATCTGCTAAACTTTTGCCTGGAGAAATCTACTTGAAAAAAATGTCTTCGGGACACTCTCACGCCACTATGATCAGTAGGAGATGGTTTACCTTAGGGTAATTCAGTGGAAATAAAAAAGAAGGTATGGAGCGTTATATGTTCCTGGAGTAGGCGGCGCGGTGAAACTCGGTGACTGACTAGTTGGATGAATTGACTAATCATAGAGCTGAGCAGTACCGCCCTTTGCAGATATAACGCTCCACACTCGAAAAAAAGAAAGAAGAGAGGATGGAGAAAGTACAAACGCTAGCATGCTGGGGTTACTTTCAGTATAAACATTATGGAACAAAAAACACCGATATTCTACAGCCTTTGACAGGTTCTTAGAGAAGGCAGGACGAAATCACCCTCACTTGATAGAAGGGAACGAGAAAGAATCTGGTCTGAAGCTTCGCCGAACAAGGTCCAATAGTATCTACACCATTCTTGCCCTCGGGCCCTGGGATTTTTTCACGCAATTATAGGAAATCTTGCACGAAGCTATTTTTCACACCCATACAACTTGGAAATACCACTCTGCGACCATTTGCCCATAGACTACTAGTATTGGCACATATCATCAGTATAATCAGTACATTTTTAGATTACTACCACCAATATTCTTCTTATTACAGAAGAAGAAAAAGCACAGAAAAAGCCATCCACCTCATCAATAGGGGTAGCGCAGCGCGACATGGGCAAGTTGTTGAGGTGGTTGCTTGCAACCTCTTGACGATTGACAGAGGTGGGTGAGTTAAGAAACAGGCTACGACTGTGTACATAATAAAGTCTAGACGGCCTCATTGTTTTTAGGTGTCCGTAGATAAACGATGAGGTATTATGCAGCGATCAGATAGATTACTACGTAGTACTCTCCAGGGAACGGAGGGTCTACGAAGAAAGATACAAAAGTTTACAGTACAGATAATATACTGAAAATTTCAAAAAAAAAACGCTGAATCTCATCTTCAGTTACCTAGGGGATATGTGAGAAAGAGAAAAATGTGTAAAATGACTAGAAATGTGAAAAATTAGCGCCTAGGACAACAGCTTCTCGAAAAAGTGTATTTCATAATAGTTTATTTTCTATTCCATGAGGAATATTTATCGTTATCCTCAATTTTCGTGAAAGAATAACTGCTCCATGGAGAAGTTGTTGAATTTAAAAACGTTCTGTAGAAGAAAGGGCGCTGAACTTGAAAAAAAAAGCAAAGAAGTAGAGCGTAGTAGGGTTATGCACAGCATCACATAAATGATTTCCCTATCTTAGAGCTAGGGCATCGCCTCGTATTCAGTTTGAAGGCTTTAGCATAGAAGGAATCTTCAGGTGATGCTGATCACAACAGTATACGTATTTCCCCCATGAAACTGCCAAAATGCCCTTTTTTGAGCCCCTTCTTTTTTGAGAGTTACAGGGGTCAATTGCGACAGCTACCACATAGAGTTGCGGAATTGCGTCATGCAGTGATGGACGTGATGTTGTTGGCGCATTGAAGATTTGAGTGCAACTCCTCGTGCTGGATTTCGCAGAGTGCACCTCAAACTCTTCAAAAGAAGGGTTGAGAAAGGTGGTTTTCGGCACATTCGTGGGAAAATGTATACATATATCATTGGGACCAGCCTCGCATGGAGATTCTCTAGATATTTAAATCTCTGAATCGTTTCTGGGGTGAGACACTAACTTTTAAATTCTTGGAAAGGAAAAAACCATCAGCAAGAACATAAAGACAACATGGACTTCCTTGAAAACACTGGACCCCAAAAAACCAAGACCAGTTGAATACTGTTCCCTTTTATGGGAAAAACCATAGCCACCGCTGTAGATAAAAATCGATTTCAGTAAGGGGGAAAATCGAGGGAAACTACGTAAAAACAGCAAAATAGTTCACCTGCTCGATTATGTTGGCGTCCACCTTAGTATCAGCGACGGGTGGCATCTGAAAAATACCATCCCTCGAAGATGAGCGCTTAAGACGAGGACCACAAAGACGGCAAATCACGAAACTATTCGAACAATGGGCGAGAAGGCAAAAAATTTCATATATTCTATGATGTAATGTGATCACACAACGATCATCGACAAAAATGGCAGATGGCAGCTTCTTATTCCCCTAGTAAGGCAGCTGGACCACGCACAGCATCGCTAACGAGCGCTCCAAAGTGGAAGACTACTGACCCTGCCAAGAGACACTGATGTCAGCTCGGAAACGAGTGACACCTCCAGCTGAACCACAAAAAAAAACACGCCACGTAACATAGTAAAGTGATTGATTTGTGGGATTGGGCGGAGCGACGGCCACGCCCTCATCCTTTCGCGGAGGATGTCATATGAGGCGAAAACGGCGGTCTTTGAAAGAACTGATCGCAAACCGCCCTGATCCCTTTGGAAAACTTGAGCGATCGACTCGTGAAGTGATGCGTGGAGAAATTGCGGAGAAAGTTCGAAGCGTTCGCAGTTTCCCATCACAGAAGAAAAATAACTCGAACAATTACTACTTTAGTTCACTTTTCTAGTATACTGAGTAAATTCAGAACTACAAGGTTTTTCCTGTGGGCTTGACTGATATTCCTTTTAAAAATTAGGGACAAACAATTTTCTGGATGAAAAACCAAGAAAAAACGTAAGAACCTTCGTAACAATGCTGCACAGATTTTCTGTTCCTCAAAACCTTTACAGATGCAAGACCAAGAGATTCGTTGATTAATTTGTTTATTCATTCATCCATTCGTTCATTCATCCACTCATTCATTCACTCACTCATTCATTCATTCATTCATTCATTCATTCAATTCAATTCAATTCAATTCAATTCAATTCAATTCATTCATTCATTCATTCATTCATTCATTCATTCATTCATAGTGACAAAACAACCACAATACCACGTGAAACGAGTGCTCTAGAATTTCCTTAGTGACTGCATTCGTTATGTTGCCGCAGCAACGTAACTGATCTCATTGCTAACCGGTTAAAGAGTTATGTATCCTCGCGAAAATTGCAAAATGGGCGTGGTCTAGCGTAATTGGACAGGAAGCGGCTGATTCGTGGATTCGCCGAGGTCTACTGGTCTATGCTAAATGAGATCGGACAACTGCCACTGAGCAAGAAGAAGCACAAGGTGAAAAGTGGCAAAAATGCAGAAAGGAAGAGGTTTTTCATGGTAATATCTACTCTTATCGAATATGTTTTATGTTGGCACGAGATGTCGACTGTATTACTACATAGTTCGTGACAAAGAATGGCTCAAGGTTAATGATATGTCATTTAAGAGATATGTAGAGAAGAGCGGGCGATAACCTGACAAGTGGCTGGAAAACATCGTCCAGGCGCCTTGGTAATGTGTTCTGAATGAGAAAAACTATAGAAAGCAAATTGTAAAAGGACGCTAGAGACCATCTCAGAGCGGAAAGGGCAGGACAAAGGTTTCAGGGGCCTTATCACTATCACGAGCACTTTCACCCGGGACAGAACTCCCCCTGGGTGCAGGGTCGACGTCGTAAATGTCGTAACGACAAACCGTACCGAAACCGAATGGGCGACGAACGAGTCCTTGAGCAACAAGTCACCCCTCCCCCCTCCTTGTGTTGTTTGTTGGGCGTTGTGTGATACGCTGTCGCCCGTCGGCCCGCACGTGATGATGATGTGATTTCTCGAATCGACTACGAGACAACACAGAGAGACGTATGGAAAACCTGCTAACAGCAACCACGATGCTACTGTATAGCTAAGCTAATGTGTTGTTGTACGGATGCATGGGAACAGCTGTGGAAGCAGCTGAGGACAATTGAATCCAGGAAAACAACCGGGCAGCCGACAGCAGCTCAAAACCATCCGGCTATGGGAAAACCAGGGGAAATTTTATCCAGAAAAATCTTCCCTCTAACTAGAATCTTACGACTAAGTTGAGCTGCTGAGAAATAGAGATAAAACGTAGACCACGCCCACCCAAGAATAGTTGTCCAGAAAAACCAGTTTCACTTGAAACTTCTAACTTTGAACTTTATACTAATGGCCTCAGATGATGTCATTGTTTTGATCGTTCGGAGATATACACAGAGATAGCGAACTAGCACAAGATGCACTACAATGTAGTCAGTTAAGAATGTTTGCTGAATAACTGTGTGCGCTAGAGATTACTATCATTTTCCGCTTATTTCTTGAGAACAGGAACGAAAAATGTCAGAAATAAATTAAGAAACCCGAATGCTACATTAAAAGAACGCACGTGGCTCGTTATACTGTGGTACAGTCCACTTCCTGAAATACTTGAGATTTTTTTGAGTTTAATCACTCAAATCAACAAATTCAAGTGAAGTAAACAAGCGAACAAACTGAAGATCTGCTATTTGAGCTCACTATTAGTACGTGCAATGTATATTCAACCTATATTTCATCTGTCAAATCCATTTCGTGCACTGTTGCTACTAGTAATCCTACCTATCCCTAACTTTTTCGCATTTGACTGGTTGGTCTTTTCTGTCAGGATGTCTTGCTTTGTGGGCCATGGTTTCATACCTACCACATATTATTTATCTACAAAAAAAAATTATATGACGCTTAAACTATACTTACACACCACATGCTTAGAACAATTTACTTATCGCATAGAGTAGCAATATGCCGTGAACGCCGATGGCGGTGCGTGTTCCCCGAAAACGGGAAGGCGGCCGCGCCGCTCGCGCTGGAATCTGTGCTGTAGTTACAATTTAGGGTTTTCTCAGTAGATTTTCATCATATTTAACATTAACTTCAAAGAAAGTCAGCTAACTATCGAGAAAGTCCTTTTGTTTGCTACCGCGGAGAGGATTCTAGCAAAATCGACACGGTCGTACCTTGTGCTCCTTTACGGCGTGGAAAAGGCACCCTCACCGACGCTTACTGTACTTTTATTCATATGCTTGCCTTGTGCTTATTTCTTTTATTTCTGATAATCTTATTTTTTTCTAGCTGCTTCTTGCGGTTCTCAATAATAGATTTCCCTCATCACAGCTTAGTGGAAGAAAGGAGGCGTGGACCTTGAAGGTTAGGGATTATACCAACTTTGAGCTTCTTGAACTATAGTAACAACTGAGAGAGACTATGCTTACAGATGAGATTTAATTATCAAAATATGCTCATTAGTGCACTAAAAAGAAAGCAGGACATATGAGTGAAAAGTTCGAGTAGTACTAGGACTCAAGAATAGGAATTCCGCCTTTTCTTGAAAAAAAAAATTCAAGAAAAATTCCTAGGACTACCTACGGGTATGAAAATAACGTCTTCCAATTTTCTAGTATCCTAATGTTTAAATTAACACAGTTTCATGTTTCTCCGGAGAGCATATCCAGAACCAACAGTGCTGGCGTTGCCAGATTCGAAAGACGAGGACATATCCCATTAATTAAGAGCAAGTTGAAATTAATCATACGACCATGCCAGTCTTCATTCCCAAACTACCTTTGAACTGATAAGAAGTGCACTAAAGGTATGCCTACTGCGACAAATGAGTACGAGTATGTCAAGGTTAAACACCGGAGAACACCAGTGATAGGAGTGAATTCAATCAGGTCTGATCTTCCTCGGAAAGTATAGTTTTCTCAGGAAAACGACGAGGAGAAAAAGGGTCAAAATACAGTGAATATGGCGTCCTGCTCTCATAATTGAGCCGGATATGGCTTTATCATAAGAATTTCACCATAACTTCTCACAATTACACATATGTAGTGAAGCAATGACTGTACATAAGTGAAGCAATACGTTCATGTAATTGATTTATTGTCCTACTATTTTTACTATTACTATCATATTTCTATTTTTACTATGTTTTTACTATTTCTGCTATATACTACTATTACTATCACTTATTGTTTACTTGGTATTACTCATAAAAGTAAAAACATATGCACTTATTTGCATGCTTCGAATTTCGTACGAACCAACAGCTTAGGATCACCCTCTCTACACCCCTCCCCCCCCCCCCCTCCAGAAAAAGTGTGTCGCTTCTCCAGAACCTGGATGCATCATTGGGAAAACGCTGGGTAAAAGTGTTGACGCACGTGCCAATGAGGGGTCAATTTGCGTGCTGTTAACACGTTTACCCTAGGTAATTTAGACTGTTCTGGGCAGGTAATAGAAGGTTCCAAAATCCATGGAGGGAGGTAGTCATCCAGGGAGGTAGTGATCCACCCGAGAGTTTAAAGTAGACCAGTTCTCCTGATGAAAATTGGTAAATAAAATCTATAAATGAAATAAATGAATAATAAAATAAATTGACGCAACCATTTGCATTATTAGGAAATAACAAGTAATTTTGAAAATGTTAGGATCTACCACCTTTTCTTAGAAAAAAAAACCGTTCATCGTAGATGAGCGGAAGCTCAGAATTTCTAAGAGAATGTAATCCCGCAATTGATGGCTGTATTTACAACCATCTTCAACCCTGGCATCAAAACTGGAACCAAAACAAGGTAAATAATTACTGTTGACAATTGTCAGGTGCGCCTGTATTCCACGGGAATTGCACATGAGCCCCAAGAAATGGTTCCACGAAATTCATCTTGTGTAAAACCACCCCTTTCACTTCCCGAAGTTATGCGAACGCACAAAAACAGGTTCCGATGAAATTTTCGGACCACTTGAAAACCTTCGAAGTGTTGGTTAGCCTTCAAATTCCACGAATACTCCTGTTTCTCAAAGAATTAGGGAGACTCAGTGCGACACTTCTACAAACCTCCATCCCCCTCGCCCTCATCGCAGAGTCCACGTACTTCCCATCATAGAAACCAACAAATCAGGGTGCTAAATCCCTTGGAAAAAAACATGGAAAAATTTTGATTTCATCAGCAGCTGACAGTTTTGACACCACGCTACACCACCAGGGTATGGGAAAGGTAAGAATGGGTGAAGGTGTTCACCGACTCATAAAAGTTACGCAAGGAGTTAGGCGAGGAGACGAAACCGCATTCAGAGGTGTAATGCGTATATGCGGCGAAGAACTTGTTCTAGATGTTACAGCTCGTATGCATGTGTGCATCTGCGCGTCATGGCACAGCAAAATAACAACAAGGAACGAGATGTGTCGAAATAAGAGCGGGCGGAAGCACGACGGAGAAAGTTGATATCAAGGTCGTCTACACGGGGTGAACCAAGTCTACGAAGTCTAAGGTTAACCGATTCTAGATAGAAATTCCTATGCGTTAATGAATAAACTAGCTGTGTGATAAGGTTTCCTCAAGTGCCAAATATTATATTCTTTTATCCCATGATCCTGAGAAATGCCGGATGATGAATTCCAATACTGCTTCTGGTTATGTTCATTACCTTTTCGTTTTTTTACACGACTGATTACACTTAGCACGCTACTATTTTTGGAACTATAATATTTGTACTTCGCCAAAATTTGGTGAAACAGATGCGGAGGCGCTTTCATACATATACCTCCAAAGCACAAGTAAATACATACAAAGGTAGCACATGCTTATTTATCAGAACCATTGAAGTCAAGATGGCATATTTAAAAAGTCGGTGACGCAGGTAAAAATTTCTTCCAATACATAATCCCTGATCATCATTCTCTAGACTCACATACGTAGCTGATTATCCTTCCCTAGCTCGCTGCTCATCATGTTGAGAGCGCAGCATATTCAGCAACCTTTCTTGCGAGCTTAGTTTTTTTCTGAATATCATTTCAAAGGTATTTTACACCGCTTATGACTCCATTTGTGGTGTCATAAGCAGTGTAAAATATCTTTGAAGCCGTCATTGCAAGGTTTTATTACACAAGTTTGACGGTAAACCCCACCAAACAATTGTCGCGCGCATAACGCCCGCCAAACCCGTGCGGCAAGTTAAATAAAACAACCCAGGCAAAAAAATGATTAGCCGGCATTCTGAGTGTTTTTTTTCATTCGAATCACTGATTCTGTCTTTAATTCACGAATTTCTGAATATTAGGAATTTGATTGTGCTGTTTTGACGCCTTTTCCCCATACCATATGGCATGTGCGTTTTATTGAAAAAAAGTGGAACGAAACGCTTGGTAGGCATATATATGGAAGAATGAGAAACCGCGTATGTTGTAGTTTTTTTTTCCTTCACAACTGAAGTCGAAGACAGACGGCCCTGCGTCCGAGCACTGCGATTAGCCAGTTCATTTGAATGACCAGAGCGGCATCGGCTTCCAGTTATAGCTGTAGGGTAGGGCAAACGCGAAAACAATCGTAGATCAAATTTGATTAGAGACGCAGGTGCGCGCGAAAACCGCGGTCGCGCTTCGAACTTCGATTTCGAAATCGTCACTCTCGCCCTCGGGCCGCGCGTGCGCTTTTTTTTCTTCTGATCTTTTTTCTGTTCCGCGTCCATTCCCACCTTACATCGCACACGTTGGTCTCATTCGCCTTCTGAGCTCCTCATTATTATCCCGACCTCCACCATCTACCTCAGAAGATCTTTTGGGTACATTTTATGTCTTTATTTTGTCTACACCTAGTTCATATTTAGTTCATATTCCTATTTAACGTTGTTCATTTGGTTTTGTTTTCTTTGAACCAATGAAAGAGGTCCTCGTTAAGGTTGTACCTTGTGCTGCTTTGAGTGAAAGATCCGGGTGATCACTGTGACACACTAGTCGTCGTGCAAAAGTCACGGTCGAGGGAAAAAAACCCTGCATAGCGCTCCGCAACCGTTTTCAGCTAACGAAAACGTGAGTGCCCCAGGAAGTTAGCTTCAGAAAAAAATATGTTCATTGTGGTAGGCCCTTCTGGTCCCACCGTAATCGCACTGTAATTAAAGAGCTAGGATGACCACGCCTGCGTCACGTGTGGCATCGCCGTAATGGGCTGGCTGGCCATGCGGCAAAATGCGGACGAGTTATCGTTGCCTTCACCGTTTTCGTCCAAATGAACATTAATTCTGCAATTGCGATCTATGCTAATGAGAAATTTCAAATTACGAAGTCTCCTCGATTGCTTCTAGTTTGATTTTTCTTTCGCAAAACTTTTGACAAGCTCTGTGTATTTGTCACGAAGCTTTGGAATAAAATATTCACAGTACTCGATCAAAACTGTAGCATCTTATTACAATAGCCTTTCAAAGTACCATTTCGACTTAGTTCAACTACATCCACTAAAAGTAGTTAGCTAATGTATTAACTGTTGGTTGCCATGGTTTCACGTGTTATGCCGGGTGGGAGGGGAGAGGGGCGCGGGCCTCTGCCGCTTTCCAAACCCAGATGATAAATATAAATTGATAAAAATATTTGTTGTAACAACAAAAAAAAATTAATAGATATTATCTAAATATAATAACAAAAGTAAACAATCAAAAATAAACCAACACAAGACCTTCATTTGTTTTGTGAAGTAATTTCAAAAATTTGGCGACCCATTCTCGAGGGGGGAAAGGGGCGAGAAGGTGGCCTAGCCGAAGCATTGGCCGGTAAAAAAATGAAGAAACTTAACAACCTTGGGTATCGCATAACAGAAGGATTTATATGAATTCGAAATATCCTGAGATTGAGTGACAGTCGTACATGGAGCCTACTCTCCCAGACCCCTAACAAACAGTTAAACAATCAGAAGGAAGTTAGAATAAGGAATGATCAAGATATGCCAAGACATTCACAAAACGCTCCTTTCATTATCGCTCGCATCGAGTAGCGCACGAACACCTCAAAATGTTCTCAAAACAGGTTGGAGACACACATGGCCAGTTTCGTCGTCAACTTTCTTGTAGGTACGTTGATATTCTCGAACCATGGAATACCAGGAATTCAGAAGGCTAAGTTCCTGCTTATATGTGTTGTTTTTGTTGTTGTTGTTGTTGCTGTTCAAAGTGAGCACTCGTAGCACTCAAAAAAAAAAGCCCGAGAGAAAATAGAGAAATCTGATGACGAGGCCAGCTGCCGACGCGGAACTGGCCAACTGGGGGAGGACGTAGGAAATTACTAAAAATAAATAAATTTTTTGCAGCGCATGCGAATCAGATGAACGATGTTTTCATGCTACAAAATCAGATAAGTTACCATTGATTCTCGGCAAATGTTTGAGGGACTGGTTCCATGAAGTCGTACAGTGTGACTGAAGGCCCTATTAATTGAGAAATCGAACGACTTTCAAAACTAGTTCCGCTTATTTGTGTGTTTAGTCATTCACTGCACAATAAGATGTGCTAGTGCATAAATTTCGATCTTTCCTATGACCGGAAAGATAACTAAAGGGAACCGAGCGAATGATATAAAAAGATGACTTCAACACAGGGCCGCTGGATCCCAGCTAGAAGCTGCTCAGAGGAACTAAAATTTAATAACAATCATGACTTTACACCTATATATGTATAACATCACCAGTCCCCCTTGGCCCACGGATTAGAGCAAGAGAGAAGGGTATACGACTGTTAGGTAGGTTAAGATGGACAGAACAAGGAAAGGTAGTGGTTGTTCCTACTAGCAGTCATTTTTCGGCCATTTTAACCAAACAGGGAAAGACATCTTCGTCTTCCTTACCACGTAGCACTTGAAAAAGAAAACAACCGACATTTATTAAATAGCGAATCACACAAATAAACTACCACATGTACTGGTCACAGGTATTCTTATTCAACAGCTCAGAAAAAAATTAACGCGTACAACTGAACACAGTAAGTATAAGTTAAGCAAAAACAGTAATTTTCAGATCGTTTGCATGGGCAAAGTTCGAGATATAGCAGGAGGACACCCACTTATGCCCACCCATCTCCGAATCCACTGTTTAACTTAGCTACTGCTCGATGTCACCAACGTGTAGATCAACCTGCAAAAGGGAGAGTTCTGGTATGACAGAAATCCTCCCAACTTAGACTTTGCATCTTGTTGCTGATAAATTTTGTAATGTTACTGAAGCAATTAAGAGAGAATTCTTTTGCAACTCTATCCGGTATGTTCTGGAAAAGATCAATTTTACATATCTAATTTGAGTTCGGACAAGATGATCATTGAGCGGTAACAGCAGAATCGACTTGATTAAGACTCTAAGCTGATCCTTGGCAGGGAGTAAGCCACCTTGCCTCACAGTTTCTCTCAAAATTTGAGAATCTAATTCAAAAAGCAGTACTTAAGAAATGGACAAGAATGAAAACTGCAAGTGATTGTTGGGACTTACGCGTATAGGTAATAAAAGAAGGACAACAGGTAGAATGCCAGCTTAGCCCAACTGGCACGGAGAGAAGCGCTCAACTCATTGCGGTTGAGAATTGTCGTTGGATCGTAGATGCCTGGGCCAGATATCACCGGACGTCGCATGTACCTGCAATTGCATAATCGTGGATAAAAATTGCAACAACCCATGTAAACTTCAAATTAGTGGGAATGCCAGGATATAAACTGCAACCACTACCACAAGAATTATAATATATTAACTATAGAAATTACAGTAACCTTCTTCTTCATACCTCCTTTACACACTTCTTAGAAGAAATAATATCGAAGAAATCGTGATAAGTTTCATCAGAATTTTCATGTTCATCTAGTGAACGTCCCTGTGACGGAGCATCAATTCCTTGAGCACATCTACAGAGTGGTGTAAAAGTTTTTAACTTTCTCCTTCAAAAAATATGGGGCATTGTTATGAGCAGAAAGGTCGCAATGAAACCGTTCTTTATTTGCTGTTTCCACTGAGAAAAACTACTGCCTCGATGAATTGTTATGTTCTGTTCTCATATCCCTCCTTCATAAACACTGCAATAATTCGTAAACAGACGAAAGGAACGCAAAATTCGTGAAATCCTCTGGATAAAACAAATTACGAACTACAGTAACAACTATATGCACGAATGAAGAAAGAAAAGCAGCGCGAAAAACTCACGTGGCAATGTGGTAGAAAGTGAGTGGCAGATTCATGAGTATCGCGAACATTTGCCAACTGACAATGAACAAGAAAGTGTATGTCATGTGAATGGCATATTCAGGGAGAATCAACTGAAATTAAGAAGAAAAACGTAGTCAATGAAAAGTCTTTCGAAACAAGAAACAGGAGGTCTTATGATATGATGAAGCTCAGAAATACATATAATGCCATTTCAAGGATACTCTGAGGTAAAGAGCTGTCACTACAGCACAAATCTGCATGGTTTCACTGGCAAAGAAGAACCATGTAATTTGCAACGAATAGCCGTGCAAATGCCTTCAAAGAACAAATTATTTTTGGGGAACACATCAATAATTTGTTCTTTAAAGGCACAGAATAATAGAAATCGCGCTCATGAAAATGAATCAGCCACCAGAAAAGAATGCAAATACAATAGTATAGATGCGAATTATTCTGCTGTGCGAGTAATGGTAAAACTTGCATGGGTAAAATTACCTGATTAAGATTCCGACACTGTTCAATGGGATTCTTGTAGTCCGTTTTCAGCTCATCGATGCAGATAACCTAAACGAATTTCGGGTGATTTGATAGCGTTCAGTACAACTTTCCCAAGGAGGTTTGTGACATGTAATCATCATTATCTCTCGTTCGACAATTGTAAAAAGCTAGAGGATGACACCTTATTTGCATGTTCATTACCAACTATGTTGGTGATTAACATACAAATAAGTCTTTTCTATATTTGTGTTAGAATAAGGTGGAAACTAAAGCAAAGGCTAGGAGAACTGATGTAAAATGACCTTATATAAAAAAGAAACAATTGCTTTAATGAGAGAATACAAACGAGTTCTTGCTAAATTAATCAAGATAGCTAGCCGATTCCGTCACGCTGATTATTCCTGGCGAAAAGTGGGTTATTATCGGGTCTTGATTGCAAAATTGGCCTGCGAAATACATAGATCATAGTTGTAATGAGAAATTCTTAACGACAATAAAACCTCAAAGGGGACGTATGATTTGAATAAACGCAGATTTCTGAAAGAAACTCTAGACAACGTCACTGGCAAAGTTATTAGCTGCATGGGCCTAAAACCAGATGAAAAATAATCCAAAAGTGACCAATAATCCAAACTAAAAATCTTCGATTTGCGCTGAATAAGGTTTCGTGGCAACAGAATACAACGATCTTCTATGAGACTGAAGGAAAAGGAATTCTATATGTATATGAATTAATGGCAAATTATTCGCCTAAGAATGCTTTGAAAAACGACGATTTTCTAATCTTGAATCAGCTCAGGACGCTAACTGGCGGTATCTCCAATGAAAATGTACTAACCACAAAAAAATTAGACAATAAGAATAAGACCTATCACTTACTGTGTAAATCGCAAAGAAAATACAGAATGCGACAGCAATCAGCGCTATCAGGTAAGCAAAGGCAGCGAATGTAAAAGCCATTCCGGATCCTAAAATAAAAATATGTCGGATGAACAGCAGGAGAGATGAGTAATGTGTGAAATAGAATTTTTGTGTGTGCCGACCCATTCAAGCCATTCTGACTCACAGCGAAATTGGTATGCTTAATAAAACACTAAAATCACCCGCTTTCGATGCCACAGCGGCTCGATTCAAAATATCCGGTGTTAGCATGCGCATGTCGCTCAAGACAAAGATGAGAATAAGTTCCGAGGTTAATTGTGAAGAAACGGCAGCGAACGGGCACACTGCAGTATATCGATCAGCTGTTCGACGACTGAGGAAATAAACCTCCCCTCACTATGCGCGCTATGAGCCGACAGGCAAAACCGCAGCAGCTTTTGCATAGGCGCCTATCGCTTCGCCGTCGTTTACGAACAAATGTGCCAGTTCACCACCAACTGCACAGAAAATTTCCGAACATCACTGTGTAAAGATGCAAATGTCAGCGGTGAAAGGATCTGGTCCACCAAGAAACAGCAAGAAATGACAGAGCAACTTCTAAGAAGAAATAGCCAACTCTGTGAAGCAATGAAGGTCTATTTCCTTGAATGTGTTGAAAACAACTGCATCTCAGAGCATTTTCATAGCTGTCATCAGTGAAAAATACTAGCGATGGCTGCATAAAAACTCAATTAAAAAGGGTTTTTTGCTAATTTAGAACTTCGCAGGTAGCATAGTTTTCATGAGAATGGGAAATATTCCATCCTCCTTTGTTAATTTTGGGAATTTTCAGCAGGAAAGCCCCAGAAGCGAAGGAAAAGAAGGATAACAATATCTCACTAAAAAAGAAATGGATAGGTGAATAAGTCGATGAGTGAATGAGCGCATGTATGTATGAATGAATAAATGAATGAATGAATGAATGAATGAATGAATGAATGAACGAATGAATGAATGAATGAATGAATGAGTGAATGCGATGAATGAATCAATGGATGGAATAACTGGGTCTCCATTAGACTTCCAATAAAACAGTACTATTGTTCAAAGGGAAAATAAAGGCAAAATGATGAAGAGAAACAATATTCTCAGGAATAATTAGTTCAAGAGGAGAGCGAGTCATCCGATAAGATCAAACTCGACTCAGCAAGAAAAAGCAACATTTTTGCACATAGAAAGTGCACCTCCAAACAACGTACTTCAAAGTGAAACAACAGCTCGAACAGCTCTAACTTCCAAAAGTAGATAAAAGGCCACTCCGAGTATTAAAACGTCGCGTATACGTGTTGAAGGGAAGACATTAACACATCGCATTTTCATTGTTTATCACACATTCTTTGCAATCAATAGAAAGTAACAGCCTGAGGTAACAAATCTTCCGGCGATAACAACTAAAACATAACATATCCATCCAAATCAACGTTGTAAACATGATCTAACGATGTGCAGCAAGGTTACATTGGTTTTCAAAGCAAGCATCAACAATTACTTTCGCAGGTATAAAACGATATTCAACTCAGATCATTTGTAACAACAACTTCTTCCCTTCCAGCAGTGGGAATTTCATCGACTAACACATGTGGTTCGTCGTTGGTTTCAATATTCACATCTGCATCAAGCTCTTCACGTTCACCAGCCTCCACTTCGTAGCAATACTCCACTCCATCCACCTCCACAGTAGCTAGCTCCTTCAAAAAATATGGGAAGCTAGGGATTAATCAAAACTAAATGATTAGACAACAAACCTGGACTTGTTTCTGGTCTTCTACTTGTTGGTCACTCGCACTGTACACCATAGACACCTCCCCTTGATGGTGCTCGTACTGACCACTGTCTTCATCGACTATTTCACCGAGCATGCTCCTCACTTTATCATAGCTCAGGTGCCACTGCACCTTCTCGTTGTCAAACCCGTCAATGAGCAGGGGCACATAATCATCCTCCTAGAACGTACATTCCATCTATTAAGTACTACAGAAATTATTAGTGTGAAAATCAGAGTAAAATAAAGAAAAAGCAACCCAAACGAGTGGCCTACTGACATGTGGTTCTGGGACGCGTATAACAGGCTGCTCATTCGGGTCCGGAATAGGAAGGAAGTAGAATTTCTTAAAAATCCCGAGATCAGGAATGTAGCTGAAAGAAATCATAGTAGTCAGATGCTGCGAAATACTGGGAGTGTTAAGAACAACTTATATAGGAGTGTGAGTTCGACGCGTGTGCGTCTACATGCACTGAAGCACCTCAGACGCAAGTGAGACGCATGTAGGCACAGCCGCTCGAGGCTTCGCGTGAATTCAAAGTATGCGTGCCGTGTTGATTGGTCATCATGAAAAAGCCTTCATAAGTAGATGCGTACATCTGACGCGCGAACGACGCATGTATCCAGTGTAAATTGCCCTATGTGTCGATGCGTGCGTCAGTCGCGTGTCAGACACATGCATCCATTTGTGGAGCTTCCGCTCGCGCGGTGATTTTTCATGAAGACTTGTCAACGCGGCAAGCACAATCTGAATGAAAAACCCACGCGGTCGTCGCGATCCGTAAACGCGTGCGTCTCACCTGCCTCTGAGCTGCGTCTGCACTGTGACTAAGCCTATGCTTCATCAATGAATCATCATACAGAGGCACGCCAGTTGAACGTACACATCTAGTATCTAGCATAAACTGCCCCTTAAGCGGCTAATCATACAATTACTGCTGAATACGTTTTAAACGAAAAAAGAAATCTAACAGGGTAGAGAGTGATCGTCGGAACATAAATCTTGAAGAGAACGTCAAAAATTAGAATCAATTTTCTTTCGATAGTTTCGACCGAGAAAAGCGACTTCAAACAAAACAGAGCTAGTGTTTTTCCAAAGCTATTTTTCACGGTTATCCCATCAATGCTGAAAATTTAATTTCGATCGTTCTCACTTCAATTTACCCTAAAGAAATGACCCCAAAGAATCAAAAAAAAAGAGAGAGAATGAAGCTAATCGCCACAACATACCGAAGAGCATTCGGATGAAAATGTGCTGGGCAGATATAGTGTCGTCCCTCCAATGACAAGCGGTTCAGCAAACGCATACGATTCTATATGAGCAAAAATGAAGGAAATATATGAAAGGTGTCCGCAGAAGAGAAGAAAACTTACACCGCGCCTCCGAGACATAGAGTCCACCCACATGATACGCTTTGCAGGCTCATGTGGGAAGGGAGTCATGTTTTGTGCCAAATCATGTGTTGAGCAAGCAACACATTGTACCGTTACTGATGCAACAAGCTCCCGCTCAGCAATCAATTCGAATGGATCCTAGAACGAAGGCAGAATATACTTAACGAGGAGAGAAAAATGTTTTGCTACCAAAGTAAACAGGGTAAACAGATTCGAGAGGGCTTTAATTTGTGATTCTAACGGAGAACAAAATTCAAAATTGCTTCAGTAGAAATATGCAGAAGAACCAGTCAGTAAAAGAAATAATGAGCATGATAAGAACCATTAACAGATCTGCAGAACATATAGCACCATACCTAAGAAGTTAAACGAATAAGTTCTATGTGAAACATGTATAGCAACAGCTCAGAAAAGAAGGTGGCAGGGTTGGCAACGTTAGCATGTGATTCCTGAGCTTACAAGAAAATGAGGTGTAAAAAGAAGTCGTCAAATGAAAATTAACAAAATCTGCGAGAAGATCCATTAGAACACCATGACTAGTTCACAATACATCTGTTTCATTACCCTTGAAAAAAATCAATAAAATACATTAGAAACGAAGAGTTGGTAACTTACCACATCTGGCATGTGCGCTTTACAAATGGTCGATACCTCAGCACTCAGCTTGTCTACTCCCCTTCTCAAAGTCTGAAATAATTTTGGAGGAAAATTTAGCAAGAAAATAACAGTGGAGCTGTTATGAAAACTTACAGCTTTGTCCGCACTGATTAGCATTTCAACAAGGAAATTACGCTCAGCCACACCCCTTGGTGTACGTATCTGCGTCATTTCTGATTCAACATTCCATGTATCACATAGTGGACATTTTACGACACCCTGAGGACCTCTTGGGATATTCGCGTACTGGCAAATGTTCTGCAAATAATAGCATGTCCTCGAATGTTACGAAAAAATGCCACATTTGATAAGATAGCTTGTAAGTGTAAGAAAAGACCAACCAAGCCCAGAGGTTGAGAAGTCTGATCGAAGTCAATACATTCATTCAACACGGTGAAACTTGACTTGTGGAAATGGAAGAGACACAGGCGGTAGTGCGTCGCTGTTTCTCGCGTGAGCCTTTCACATAACTGAAAAAAAAGCAAATCAGCTACGATATCGAACATCATGCATGAAAGAGAAGTCCACTAACCCATTGCTGCTGTTTTTGCACAAGATTATTCATCGGCTTCTTGGAAAATAGGCTCTTCGCCCATGCAACCCTAGAATTTAAAAAAAAATGAAAATAAAAAAAGATTGTGCTGTCTGAGAAAAAGCGAAGAGCTGTACCTGCTAGGATTATCTATGGGAAACGGTAGGAGCAAGTTCTCATCGGGAAGCTCTTCGTCACACAACACACAGTACCTAGCGAGCCATGCCTCATATTGTTGGGGGACACCCTGAAAAGTAAACATATAAAAACTATCATATTTTCTGAATGTTGCCTTTCTAACGAGACTGTAATAGTTATCGCATGGAATTGAAGGGAACTCTCATAAAAACGGCAAGAAATCAAAGTTAAAGTGACCGAAAATCTAAGCAAAAGCAAAAAAAAGATCAGTCACCGCTTCATCCAAATGCCGTTGACAAATGCTGAGGGTTGGGTACTTGTACACACTTCCAGGAAGCAAATTCAGCGGTTCAATCCTTCTCCTCACCCACAACCGACGTATTTCCTCCTCAACTTCTTTCGGCCATGCCAAAAAGGAGAGATATTTCTCATGTTTGATGCTGAAATGGAACTGCAAATAGGAACAACATACACGCTCATTGTGATAAAAACTTTTGCAACATAGCTTCTAAGAAATTGTACGAAAAGCGTTGAAAGATCAACAGAACTCACTCATCATACGGCCACGTTCGCGGCCGGTTCTCTGCCTTTGACCTCTCTGATGCCGAAACCACATGACAAAACTCGCAATGACGGGCCTCTGAGACTACAACGTCAACTGTTCTTTGCAACTGAAATGGACGAGTAAAAGCTTTTCAATAAAGAAAAACCAAGAGCACTGAATAACCTTTCGTATGATTTCCAATTCCGCATCACTGTCATCAGAATAAAGAACATCCCCGTCCACTATCTCATCAATATAACCCGCCTCCAAACCATTGTGAGAACCGGTGGGATCTTGGTGATACACTTCAGTAGGTCCATCTGAAATCTAACAACTTGAAAAGCTGGTAGGTTGAATATTAAGGAGTATTCACGAGTTCACAAAATAATATTGAAACTACAGAAAAGCAATGTATTCCCAGTAAATTTGAACCAGATGAAGGCACTACCACTGATTACGACTTCCAGCTTTCCGTCACACAGATCAGAGGGGTTATGATGAACGTTTCAAGAAACTCATTGTTTTCAGTGGAACATTTCCTCTCAAAAATCTACATTTGCACAGATTTTTGAAGTAATCACCGTGTCCTAAGTGACAGTATTAGCAGCGTGAATCACGTCAAGATGGAAAACACTTCAATTCCAACGCAGTTACCGCCAATTAGCTTCGTATCGTTCCTCGTTTCTACGTCAAGTTTTGCAGGTAATCACCAGGTAAGACGTAAAAAACGGCATTACGATTGAACTTGATTTAGAACTTACAATACCACAACACCAAAACTAAAGTCTTATAAATCCACGTGTTTACACTGCACGTGTGTTATCAGAACTACTAAATCAAAGACCTTATCGATGTACAGTAGATCTAAAAGCATATGAGAACACTTTTTCACGCGCACCGAGATGTACGTGACGGGGATGAACAGTGTCTAATAGGACATGAGAACACATGACACTTTTTCGAAAACGAAGTTCGGTGGAAAGAAATGTCTTCAAAGAACTGAACACCTCATTTTGCCGTGACAGTGTTATAACAGAAGACATTTGTGAGCGATTACCCTGCTTCACAAAGGAAAAATCAAAAGAAAAGTAGATTGAACGAAAAAGTGATCATCAAAATATAAAGAATGAATCCAAAAAAAACTTAGAGGAAGATACAGACAAATCCTACCAGCTTCATCAGGATATAGTAGAGGCATATCTGGATCCACTTCAATGTACTCCGGGGGGTTCGAGGCATTGAGCAGTGCCAGACGTCTTTCATTTCCCGGAGCATAATTTGAGGGACCGGGGTCAGAGTACATGGCGTGACGTTCAGCTGCTTGATTAACCACCAGCCTTGGGAATGTACGGCGCATCCTATCCACAACAGTTCGGGAATTCTCTCGATCCATTCGTTCCTGAAGGGGAAAAAGAATATAAAACTGTAGGAAAATAAGGTTAACCAATGTTTGGGCAGTGCAACAAACATATCGTAACTCTGTGCTCCACCAATAATATCAGAACGCTTTATAGAAACGGGAGAAATCCACTAACCTTTTCTTTCGCATGCTTCCTCAGCATCAAGAAGTTCAGCCTCCTTCGCCGCAACTCATCATTTCGTTGAATAGTTGAATCGACGTGATTGATCATATAAATCCGCAAACTTGTCCTTTCATTCTCTTCCAGCTGAAAATCCGTATGATAAATAGAGCTAAAAGAAATATCGAGGAAGCAGTTGAAAATGCGAGAAATTTATCTTACAAGAGGATTAGGCAACGCATCCTTTTTCAACTTCCATTCTCCGTAGGTGTTGATGGAAAAACAATTATCCGCGAAATGCCAATCACAAAGGAACTTAGTGGCACCATTTTTCAGTGCTTCGCGCAGATGTCTGAAAGATATCGCTGCTAATGAAAGATGAACTTGCGACAAGAAAACAAACATACGCTTCGGATTGAGCATCCCCCTCACTGAGAGCTGTTATCCACCTTCGACGGCGAAACCGCGCTCTAGCAAAAGGAATCATTGACCTTAAAGGCCTCTGCGCGCTACAGTACACGCATGTAAGGATCATGTTCCCGAAGTCCACGTCATCGGCGTCTTCCCCAACCAGCTAAAAAGTATTCATAAGTAGAAGACGGAATGACCATTGGATTATGCCATCGTACCTGTGGATCTCTCATGTCGATAGGAAGCACATCACGAGGGTTACGGTAGGAACCATTAACTTCGGGGAAATGCAGGGAGCAAACTTCACCGCTGTGAGCGTTATCAGAAAAAGCATCCTTGACCCAAAGTTCAGCGGCTCTCTCCGGTTCCAAGTTGAATCGAAGGATCCACAATTTGCGAAGCTAAATGAAATGGTGCTTCACGAAGCTTTAGGCATCTGCTGCAAATCTGTGACGCAGCCGCAGTTAAAAACTAATGGAAATAGATGTTTACACGAGATAAACCCTCATTTCAATCATTTTGAAACTAAAAAGCATAAGATGGTTCAAATTAAAAAAGCACTAGTGTGATGGACAAAGGATGATCAGCGAAATAAAAGGTTCAGAAAAGAAATTAGGTGATGATTTGCGAGAAAGAAGATATGGACAAAGCGAAGAAAGGTCACTACCAGAAAATAGGCAGATAAAGTTATAGAGTTAAGTTCCCTCTACTTCTACTACTTGAGAAAGAAACAGATGCGCGTGTCATAAATGCCCACGCGAAAACATACATGGGCGAGAAAAAACAATGAGCACCACCTTCTCTCATGCCTACACTTCTGGAACAAAATGCAAAAGAAGCAAAACAAAAGATCCAACAGGCTGCCACGTTCGACAATGGTTTATGGATATTCACAAGTATTTTCAGTGGAAAAGACGCAATTCCAAGCGGAAACTGGGACACTTTGGATGTGTGAATAAGGCTCATGTTCAGAAAAACCAGCATGGAACGCGCTAGAGGCCAAACTGATCAATCAGAACCTTTATGCTAAATTACCTGCAGATCGCTAGGTAGTCCTCGTGAACGTCCTCCCAATCGTTTAGCCTTGCAAACTTGGCAGTATTTCCCGACGTCGTTTCTCCGCACATATGACTTGTTTTTATACCGATGATAGTAGCTAAATTTCATTTTGAAGATAAAAATAACCGTAACGTTCGAAGTGCTTATAAACTTACTTCGTGGCCGAGTAGTCGATGTCGTTATCTAAACCAGAGCTTTCATCCGCACCTCTTCGACGCTTTCTCGGTTTTATAACTCGCCTAAAATAGGTAATTTACCACGCTTAACCTTCTACATAAAAAATGTCATTGCACCTAGATCACAGCTTACAAAATTCAGAAGTGCCTACAAATAAAGGCATAATTTCAAATTGCAAGAACTAATCATTGATTTTATTTGGAAAATAAAACTCTTATAAGTATGGGTACTAACCTAGAATGGTCATCTTTATGAAGAGGACTAATAAACTGCAGTTCGCCATGTTCCAACTCCTCTACTTCACCTGAGTTGAGCATCTCTTCATCGCAGAGCAAATCCTAAAAAATTCAACCTTAGATCGAATATGAGATGTCACAATGCTCTTCTACAGCTGGTACCAAATTAGGAAATACAAGGTCACCTCCTGAAGTTCTTCATCGTGAAGTTCAGGTTCATTCTCAAACAACTTGTGTTGATCGTCGTAGCCGCAGTCATCTCGAATTTCCTTCGAGTATACCTGCATCCGTGATGACATGCCTATATGAAGGTTTTCATCATATACAGTGTAATATGAAAAGCCAAAATCTCCTCGAAATTCCAAATTTCATGTGAAGTTGGTATTAAACAATCAGGACAATGTGGTTTTAAATTGCCCCCACCGCAAAAAAAAACAGAACGTTTTGGAAATTTCGAATGATCCTGAGGGCTCTCAGCCTGGGCATGTCTGCTAAGTATTTCCTAGGTAATTCTTGTGCTTCAACTATTTAAAAATGTAAACGAAGCGGTAAAAATGAACTCTATGAAGCCGTAAAAAGAAACTCTTAGCTAGTGCACTATCTAGTATGTACGAATGATTCCAGAAGTTCTTGCTGAACTTTCGCCTTTTTTGAGCAATACTAGGTTAACTGTGTAACGCATCTAACCGATGGGGCTTTATTAATCAAAATGCTTCTAATTCTCTAAATTTTCAATCATTTCACGACTATTAAGGATCACTATTCTATTCCAGTGAACAAACTTCAAGACTGTGGACGATTCCACCACCATAGCTAAAAACTCATAACTCACCCTAGCCATTTTTGACGAGATATGAGCACCACTTCAGTGAAAATGTCAAATGTTTCCCCTGCAAGTTATTAAAGGATCACTTAAAATTACCTGATCTTAAAGGAGGGCTCTGACGTTAAAGGGTGACGCAATCCGGGCCGAGCCTTTAAATTGTCGCGACGCGTCGCGATGCGGGCGGGAACTTCGCCGTGGAGCAGACAATTTCATGTCATGGAGGGAAGCTGAATGAAATTACAGAAAAGGGGGAATTTGTGCTCAATGCATGTGTAATTGGACGTGCAACTATATCATCAGGAATTGGCCGAAAAGAGCTCTCCAACTTCATTTATGCGCGTCAAGTTTGACACGGTAGCATAGACTGCAGAAGGGGGAGGAGAACAGGATTCCTAGGTGATAGCCAGTGGCGGTATTTATGGTTAATGCGCGTCAAATTTGACGTAGCAATACACAGTGCAGAACGAAGAGGAGAAGAGAATTCTTGGCAGGATGCGAATGTTAATTGCCGAGAAGATAGACGGATTGCGCGTGCGGTCTTATATAGTCTGTCCGAAACGACGAGTCTGCCCAAGCACGCGGGGATCGAGAGGCGGTCGGCTGGGACGGAAGCTGTTAGCTGCCAAGTTGCCCACGTCACAGCCAAATCATTGGTGGATATCATGAAGATAACGATGAAACGTGATACGCAGATTAGAGGTGATGAGGTGGAGTGCTGGAAAGCATGGCAGCCCCTCGATCCCCGCGTGCGTGGGCGGACTCGTCGTTTCGGACAGACTATAGCGTCGCGGCCGCAGAATCCATCGTCTAAGTCCCATCGCTCTTCTGCACTCACGAAGTTCATATTTTCTTCATTCAAAAAAAAAAAAATACGCAGTGAGCGGAATTAGCGTCGCATATGCGAGCAGGTGCGGGAGGGATGTCTATATCGAGGGTGAGTATGCACATTTTTCAAATAATATTTTCTGAAATAAATAAAAATCGTATGTCAGCTCATTTCTGATTCATCCTTAGTATTTTTCAATATATTTGTCTCCAATAACTTAACTTTAACTAATAGCATAGCACATAGCAACTTTACGTTTGAGATTCGGGCTAGTCGACTAATTTTTCTTCCTATGCTCACCCTTCTGAGCTAACCTTTGTGTTTAGAGCATTTTTAATAATAAGGGGCGGTTATGTTTTCGACACTCCTTGTCGAAATAAGGGGCGGTTATGTTTGTTCAAATGCAGTTGGTCCTGTGTGGAAGCATGCGCATACTGCAGTTGCGTCGCAATAAGGGGCGGTTATGTTTTCGACACTCCTTGTCGAAGTAAGGGGCGGTTATGTTTGTTCAAATGCAGTTGGTCCTGTGTGGAAGTATGCGCATACTGCAGTTGTGTCGCAATAAGGGGCGGTTATGTTTTCGACACTCCTTGTCGAAAACATAACCGCCCCTTATTACGAACTGCAGTATGCGCATACTTCCACACAGGACCAACCGCATTTGAACAACGTACACGCGAGGGTAGCGCTGCAACGAAGCATTAACGCAGCCACTCCGAATGGAATTCAAATCTCCTTGTGAATTGGTCACTATTTCAGGGCTATATTCTTCGTCTCCATCCGAGGGTGTCGCGAAGATGCAGCACTGAAAATTGTGGTGGCTTTGAGGCGGTTGGATGGGGCCTTTATTTTGGGAGGATGGGTGGCTCTCTTTTCGTGTGTTGTACACGGGTTGATCCGGATCTTTATTCGTCCGACCTGCACCTAACGGTGCTGTGGTAGAATGCTGACATAAAAGGGGCATGGTAAGGCATAGTACATGAAGTACCTGGGCAGGCACATAAGCATATCCGTTGGGTCATGAATAATGCCCCTCATCTGGGCAATACAAAACTGTATAAGATACTACAGTTGACATCTAAAGACGGTGCCATCTATACCGGAACAAAAATGACGTGAAAGGCATCTACGGGAACGCGATCGAAAAGCCTTTCCTGTTTGGTATAGTTAGCGCCTGAGAAGCTGAAGCTGAACTTGTCGGGAACCACTTTCCATTAGGCACATACTCTGCCCTTGCTGTTTTTGCTAGCACAAAACAGAAAAGCGACACTAGCAGCAGTGGTATAAATTCAAGTATGGAGGTCAGAAGGCATCACCGCCAGCGATGAGACCTTTCTACTACCTCTTCTCCATCCTCTTCGTCCTTTCCCAAAGGTGTGCTTTGCCATAGGATTTGAAGAGTTTATCAAATGCAAAATTTGTGCAATAATTGCCCGCACATTTTTGAAATCATAGCCAATTTCATCTTAGAAATTTATGTAGCATTTTATGTAGTACTGTGCATTTGGAAACTTTTGTAAGGGAGAGTCAGAAATCAAGGGGGGACTGCCATGAACTCCATATGTTTATTAGGTTCACTTGTACAGTCTTTTCACTGTTATCCTCTTACTGCATCGCTTATGGTGACGATAGAAAAAATTGCAGGTCCGATGCGAGCTACCCACATCACGAGCATGGTTTGCAGCACTTTTTCATGAATTTTTTTCCAGAAGATATTTATTAGGTTTTCTCCCAAAAAATAATTAGTAACGTTATAAGCGAATTTTACCAAGAATTATGCTCAAAATCAAAAACTGATCAAATAAAGAATATATTAAATGACAAAGGGAGACAATACACAAATTATTCAATTAATTTGCTCATTTCCGTTTTGATTACGCGATTTCCGGTAGAACCAGTTATTGCTGTCGCTCCTATCGTTCATGTAGAGGTCGCACCTGCTCCCGTAGCTCCAAAATTGAGGAAAAATTGAGGAATAAATATTCCCAAGGCATTCATCAAGAATAACTTTTTAAAATTTTTTTGGAGAGAAAAATCAATAAAGTGCAAAGTATCCAGTAAAAATGCTTTCAACTATTCTTGGAGAAAATTTTTTTACTGAGGCTGAACTTTCAGTGGGACCAGCTCTTGGCGTCGCTCCCGCGCCTGTCGCTCACGTGGAAGTCGCAGCTGCCCCTGTAGCTCCATACGCTGTGGCACCGGCACCTGCTCCAATTGTGGCAGCAGCCCCAGTTGTGGCACCTCCCCCAGTTGTGGCAGCAGCCCCAGTTGTGGCACCGCCCCCACCCCCAGTTGTGGTGCCAGCTCCAGTTGTAGCACCTCCTCCAGTTGTGCTGCCAGCCCCAGTTGTGGCGCCAGCCCCACCCCCAGTTGTGGTGCCAACTCCAGTTGCGGCTCCTCCTCCAGTTGTGGTACCAGCCCCAGTCGTGGCACCACCCCCACCTCCAGTTGTGGTGCCAGCTCCAGTTGTGGCGCCAGCCCACCCCCAGTTGTGGTGCCAACTCCAGTTGCGGCACCTCCTCCAGTTGTGGTCCCAGCCCCAGTCGTGGCACCAGCGCCAGTAGTTGCTCCTGCTCCAGCTTATCAGCACGTTATCCCACAAGTGATGGTGAGTTCCACTTCCCTTTTTACTTTCTGTTTTCGTTTACTGAAAGTTCTTTATTCAGAGGACGGCAATGGCGGTGGCCCATCTGCGGCCTCGAGAAGGACACAGCGCAGCCGCGCCAGGACCGGTGTCGTCTGCTGCCGGAATTCTATTGCTAGTCGCTTTCTTCCTGATTTGGTCAAAAATCCTCAAAATCGTGCAGAAAAGCTCTAGATATAGCATAACAGCAGCAGAAAACATCGTTTACGACGCGGGCGGCGCGGTTGCGCTGCGTGCTTCTTGAGACCGCAGATGGGACACCGCCATTGACGTCCACTGTAACTTCATGACCTGCTGTGAAGATTGCAAGTGCAGATGATGGAACGGAGTTCAAATTTTATTTCCGAACAATTTCAGCACCATCATCATCCTCGCACCAAAGTTCGTAATATCGCGACCGGATACACTAAAGGTTAATTTTTCTGACAATTTGTTTTGGATGGTACCTGTGCACAGAATTCTTGTTCGTTTTTCACATCTGAGATCGCAATTTTCGACTAACTTCAGAAGCAGCCCATGTCTCCGACACTGTTATGGTCAAGGGAGATGACCATCATGACCACCATGGCTTCGGCTTAGTGGACCACTTCCCCATCGGCGGCTTCTATGATGACCTCCATCATGGACACTATCCTCATCACGGTGGTATTCTTGATCATTCGGAGTTCGGACATTCTTCGTTCAGTCCCTTCTTTGGTGGATGGGGATTCCATGGCCCTTGGCAAAAGTTTCTCACTCGCCAAAAACTAGCTGCCAAGAAAGCTGTTAAAGCACTCAAGTCTTTCGAGAAGAAAAACTAAGAAACAATGCTATTCACTGCAAATCTTCGACAAAACCCAAGTTGTTGATGCTTATGGGTTATTTTTCTGTACAAAAATAAACCTACGGAATGTCTTTTATTAGTAGTTTTTACGCTGAATAAAAACAAGAAAGTCATTTGAAAGGATAATATCAGTATCAGACCTTTGTGTTTAGTTGGAAAAGAGATGCGTGGAACCATTGACTCTGAAACAAACTGCCACAAAATGTGATGCTCAATGGAGGAGTGGTGCAGGAAATTTTCTGGTATCGCTTTGTTATCGCCCAGTTGCAGATGGAACACGACAAGTTTACACTGGAGGTGCGACTGCAGATGAACCTCTGACTGATACATACAAGTCGCATCTCCAGTGTCATGAGCCTCATAGTTCATGATGACATCATGTCGCCGATGGCATTATAATATATTGCACTCTGTTGGTTCATAAGGATCCACATCTTATCTGATGTGTTATGCCTATACTATTCAAAGGCGGGATCTAAGCTCCTCCAGGTATTGGAAGCATAGCCAGGGGAAAGCGAAGCAGTACCAGCAATTGTGGCTGGCTCAAGCTAACTCCACAACTTATCCCTTCCGACGCATGAGGAAACCTTACAGTGTGGTGAGGAAAAGAAGGAAAGATGAATAGGTAAGGGAATGAAGAAAGGTGTAATTTTAAAAGCTGCTACGTATAAATTAACCCGTAGTGTAGCGGTAGATTAATAAGTTTGTAGCTATTTTCTTCCTCTTCCTAACTTGAAATTTGGATTCAAGTAATTCCCTTTTCATTTACATGAACAAGCACAAGCCTGAACTCATTTAGATGTAAGATTCATTCAATTCCTATATATGGATGACACAGCATGGCAGAACATTACAAGAAATAAAATTACACACATAATACCAGAATGGTTTATAAAAAAGCAGGGGAAGGGGCGGGAAAATAAAGGGGGGGAAGGCGAGGTGCCGGTAAGCGGCTAACAGATCCTCTCCCTCTATCTCTCAACAGGAGCCCTTTTATATGCCCCTCAGCTCCGGCTCAGCTCGAACACCGCGCTTGATTGGAGGCTACGGTGAGAGAAAAGTGGTGGTCACCGAGCGCTCCTACTGCGCTTTTCGTACATCCTACCGCTTAAGGAAGTCCCGGTCCCCGGGACTAAAAGAAGAGGCGCTTGGGGGCGATGGTGCAAAGCAGACTTGGATGGTTGCTTTGACCACATTTGCGGCAGGGCGTTTGGTCAACGCAGGTTGAGACATGGTGAGGTCTCAGGCATTTGCCGCATAATTTTGCCTCAGTGAATATCCTTGTGGCCTTAACGCAAGATGGGACACAGCAATTTTGCGCCGCATGACCTCCTGAGCAGAGGGGAAAATTGGTGGGAAATTGCGAAGTTGGTGCGGGCGGATGAGAAAACAGTGGGTAGGGTGGTGGAGGTGGTGTAGAAAGGCGCTTTCCTAACCCGGGACCCGTATGCTTGGGGATTGGTGATTTACGACGAGTCCCCGGCGTATTTGCTGACACAATTTTGGGCCTTATGGGCATTTTGGGCAGGGGAAAGGTAACTTTTATGGGCTTTTGAAGGAGATCGCGGTTGTGGTGTCACATAAACAACTGGCTCGTCGTCGGAGTCATCGGAAGACTCGTTGAGGAAGTGCTTCCACCCACGCGTTGATGGTTGTGAAAGGTCGTCTCGTCAATTCCGTCGGACGACGACGACGAGCATCGGCGTCTCCTCCTGTCGAATCGGGTGGACTTGATGGAGGGAGTGGTGTTGTTCATCTGAAATGTTCTCTATGTTTGTTATACTGCTCCTAACTCTGAGTTTTGTGAGCTGTTATGGTGCCATCGGTTTTCGACGCGCCCTAGGTGCTAGTGGTTGGCGCCCTAGATGCAAGTGGTCACGCCTACAACTCTTCCGAAAACACCTCTACCAAATATCCACCCCATCTTGTTATTCATGGGCGTGAACCTAACAATGCTTTCCGTCTAGCTTTGCAATTACCCACGAAAACCTTCACTGGCGAAGAGGACTACGTCGAACAACTAATATCCACCCTTCAAAATGTTTGGAAGGAGGTTCAGCACAACATTACCACCGCCCAACAAGTTCAAAAACACCACTACGATCTAAGAAAGAAGGCCTCCCCCACCAGTTTTGAAATAGGTCAAAAAGTATTAATAAGAAAGGATGTAGGAGCAAAAATCGCACCCAAGTTCGAATGTCCTTTTCCAATCGTCGATATTGACCGCCCCAACGTCACTGTGAAAGACGGTCGTCGGCTACGCACCATCCATGTAGATCGCATCAAAATCTATAATCCTGCAACCGATGTTGAGAATAACGAAAATACCAGATAGACGAATAACGAAGTTTTAATTTAACAAAATTCACTAGAATACTAGCGATAAGTAGCAATAGCACACTAGCCAAATAACATTTATTATCAACAAATAGGTAGAGATAACATATAAGTAACAATGAGGTAAAATAACAACTAACATGCGTGTGTAAGTAAGCAAAATTGTACATAGGATAAGTAAGCAAAGCACCCTGAAAAATAAAGAGCTCACAGCAGAGATCTTAAGTGCCCGCACCGATAGAGAACCCCAGTTGCAACAACTATACAGATAGATACACGGGAATAACGGACAACACGGCAATCAGTGGCCTAACGGGCAACAGCCGTGACCTCATAGGTCATTCGTTGGCGCCGCAGGAACAGCTTCGCACCTCCTGGCGTCCCCACGCTCGTCCTCGCTAACTACAACCAGGCGCACACGACGGCAACGTCGTCTAACGTGCCAAACCACAAGCGAAACCATGCCACACAGTACAATGCATGCTCAAAAGGGAAACACTAAGCAAAGTAACGACCACAAAATAAATCATATCATAATAAGGAAAAGATAGTCATAGTAATTAACCAAACTAGAATAACAGCCGCCCAAATTGACCAAACTGGGTCCAATCCACTTCTTCATTCAGTTCAGCTGTAGTCGTGAATATGGTAGAACGATCCTCGGCGGCACAGCCTGAGCACCATAGCCTGATTGTTGGCTTCTATGGTGACCATCATCACGGACACTATCCTCATCACGGTGGTATTTTTGATCATTCGGAGTTCGGACATTCTTCGTTCAGTCCCTTCTTTGGTGGATGGGGATTCCATGGCCCTTGACAAAAGTTTCTCAATCGCCAAAAACTAGCTGCCAAGAAAGCGGCTAAATCACTCAAGTCTTTCGAGAAGAAGAACTAAGAGGCAATGCTATTCACTTTAAATCTTGAACCAAACCCAATTTGTTGAAGCTTTCGGGTTATTTCATTTTCTGTACAAAAATAAAGCTAACACACAACCATCTTTAAGTGGTTTTTACAATGAATAAAAAATACGGAACTAATTAGAAAGAATACAATAAAACTATAACATTGCTTTTACTTGCCAATGAGAAAAGCGCATCCAATCACTCTCAGGGAAACTGTCGTGAAATCTGGCATTAATTGCAGAAATGCTGTCGCAGACTCCATGGTTTCACACATACGTTGTTACTTGCAAGTAGTACACGACAATTGTTTACATCTTGTTTACATCCGAGGTGCTGCTGTAGAAGAACCTCTGACCGACACATGCTACAGATGAATTTTACCGTACATAATGCAATGGTGGATAACACTAAAAAACCAGCCAAGTGCTCGAAAAAACACGTACGTGCTATGGAAGTAATGGGTTGACCAGAGCGAGTACATAGTGATCGAGGTTATGGAATCGCTGTTCTAAAGGATACGTTCGCAATGGTAGCTAGTCAGAAATGCGACTCCAGCTACGATAATCTTCCTACGACGACGGTCAACTGAAGGTCGTTTTCAGAATAGACGACTCCAGCACTCTGTGTCTCGCAAGCTGCATACTCTCTCATCTCGTGTTTGGGGCTACGACAATCTCTAAACTGCATGCATACTTAGAAGTAATGTCGTGTGAAAGTGTGGTAATGTTTTGTCCCGGAACGTATCCGCCCCCTGATTTAAATATTTTATGTAAATAATGACCAATTTATCTGTAGAACAACTTAAAGCTGAGTACGACTTATCCGCGGCTTAACTCTCATCATTAGCTCTCACTTCTAACAGCCAAGAAATATTCAGAATAGAACACATTCTCAGGTTTTCCGTTTGCCTTCAAAACGAAATTTCTAATGAGTAAGAGGATGATGCTAATCTCGCAATGTGTTCTATTACCCATTTAGTGGGAAAACTGGGTATCAAATTTTTGAAGTTGTGTATGCAGCTTTGGAAATTCCATACGAAATTTAGCACATCCCTTCTTCTCTTCTTATTTCTTTAAAGACTGTGGCTACAGTTCTTTTATGTTGTGAGTGCAAATACTTTGATTATATTCTTAGTGGCTGTAAATAAATGTTCTCTTGCAGAATACTAGTTTTTTTTTCGTTTACTCTGCATGCACCTTGAAAAGCATCTAAGTTTGCACAAACTTTTTGAGTTTCTGGAATTACTTCACGTTTTTCCGGATCATCTTTCGTCGATGTTTTGTGAAATACGATAGTACTATTCCATGAAAAAAAGTCGCTCAAAACTGGTACGCTGTCATCACACACCAGGAAGTCGTAATCATGAGGAAGAAATGTGGAAATGAAGCTGTGATGTGGCATAAAATTTCTTACCTGGCTGATTTCCTCTTTTACTTGTACCAGTTAAAGTTCGGAGAATTAGAAAACGAAGTAAAAAAAAACGTCTTCAAACCACAGATGTCTCTAGTGGAATTGGGGCGAGTACGTGCTTACTGTCTAAAGATTTATTCAATTGTTGACAAATCGGAAAATTCTTCGTTGAAATAAAAAACAGTTATCTGGAATCTAAAGACTTTTTTATTGCCTGTCTGCTCTTTATTTCAATCCAGTTAAATTCTTAAAACAGAGTACACATTGATGCCTGGATGTGGTTAATAGTCTTTGTGCAAAACTTTACACCCATGAAAAATCCAGCATTGCCTATGACAGTGTTAGTATTTCAACTTGATACGCTCTCTTCCAGCACTTCGAATGAGTCATAGCGATCGACGCGGGTGCCGAAGCTCACTGGATGGCCTCTCAAACAGTCGGGTGCCGATTGCCACCAGCAACCTGTCATAGTATCGGCAAACATGCTCCGTTATAAAATGCGAAATCCTTGGTCTTTGAGTTCATCTACTATGCTGTCATTGGTCGTTGCAGTACAGTTGTTCATAGGTTTGTATTTTGAGCCAATCTTTTGAATAAGTAGCTTTTTTGTGCTTCATAGTTAATAGTGACCTATCTCTGATGCTGTCCTTGTAATTTTCAAGGAACTTTAGCAAAAATTCTGTTGAGAGTTTCAATAAAGCAGCGGAGAACATAGAACAAAGTATGCTCGAACAATTCGTTCTACTTCTAATCGGATGAAGAACAATTAGCTGCAATCCACAAGGTGTTTTGAGACCTCCTTTACACTACATTTGCCCCAAATGAGGCAAATGCTTAACTGCCAGGAGAAGGTCCTCATAGGTATCAAAAAGTAACTGTTTCTACCAGTAAAATCTCAGTAAACATGGCTGTTTTCATGCTCTGTTCTAATCGGATAGAAATCAGGCAGAAAATTAGCCTTCTCAAGAAAGACTAGGTCCTGGAGTGGATCCTGTAAAAGGCAGAACTTTCCTGCAACTCCAGCCTCTAATTTTGTGGATTGTTTAAGAAGTTTTGTCATTCCCCGGTGATGCTTTTTGAATTGTTTACATAGCAGCTAAAGATTCACTTCTTCTTTGAGATATTCACGCGGGAAAGCAGAATTTGGTCGATGAGTACTCGTTTTCAGGATAATTTCAAAAAATAGGAACCACTGAATGCAAATTTAACACCACAATCCGACAAAAGCAACGATTTCAGCGGGCCTCGCCTATACCATCGGCTCAGGATCACAGGCGACGGGTTGTACTACCTGTACACTCCCTCCAGCAGCAGCAGTTCCCTGTAACACTTGTCAGACAGCTCCTCCAGCCCCACCGATCACCTTGCCGCCTTCGCATTGGAGTGAATGGGGACCGTTCGGGCAATGCACGTGAGTTCCTATGTCTCTTCCAGTATAGTTCAAAAATTGGTGCTGCGAACTGGTTAGGCTCAATGGTAGAGCCTTAAAGGCCTGAAAATGCAAGATTCAGCAAGGATGTAATAACAACTGTGCCACAACAAACAACTTTTTATAGACAGGAAATGCCTAAAAACTATTTTTTAAGAGCCTCATGCGGCGGTGGACAACAAATGCGCCAACGGCAATGCAACCACGGCTGCAGCTCCTGTCAATGCATCGGCCCTTCCACCGAAATTCAAGCCTGTAACACTGCGCCATGCCCCGCGGCATGCACAACCTGCCAACGACCACAGTACGATCCACCAACGCGGGCTCCATGTACCACTTGTGGCAACCCGGTCACTCCGGCTCCATGTACGACGTGTTCCTACCAACCCACGCAGGCGCCAGCACCTTGTCTCACCTGTGGAGCTTCCGCACCAACATACATGCAACCGGCGCCATCGTCATGCACCACCTGTGGACAGAACCTCAGATTCTATGACCCGTATGGAAACGCTGGAAGGAAGAAGAGATCGGGATCCCTAATGGATAGGCTCAGTGGGCGTTAGAGACGTTGCAGATGTTTGTGTGTTTATTGAATACGGGATGTGAAGAGGATTTACTAGCCGACGATTATTTTGTCTGCAATGTAGAAATAAGTGTTGTCTGTACTGTAGAAATAAACAGCTGTGATGAAGGCAAATAATAAATTTTTAGCCGCATTGAGACTTTGATTTTCATCAATATATTAAGTGAAATATTTAATCACTTGAAAGGACTTGCAAAGGAGCTATAGAAGTGGAAATAGGCAGAAAGCATCTCAAGCACATGTATGCAAGTATAGCAGTGTTGCTACAGTAGTTTTTTTAAAGTTATTTCCCAGTTCTATGGAAACGGTAAACTCCCTAAGCTGTGATTATGCCTTAGGCTACATCAATTCCTTACACAGAACCTATTACACGAATTTTTCTCCCAGATTAGGTTGTCCCACAATAAATGGCCGCAACCTGATAATGAATTTTTGAAAGTTCATAAATCCATTAATTTAAAAGCTAGGTAAGAAAGCTTCGAATTATTTTGAAGAGCAAGACTTGCTGTATCTGCATGTTACAAAGACTTCCTCAATTACCTTCTTCTATGGTTTCCCCAGACAACACTGTACGATGAAGCAAAGCATGATTTTTGTGGTCTCCCAATTTTTAGATTATTTTTCTGCCCGTATAGAACAGAAGCTGGATTTGATGCTAGCTCTGCATTTGCCAGATAATCGTGTTATACCGATACAGAAGCTGAAACTAGAAAAACACTTCCAGAACGATACGAGGTTTCAACTTTAATCAGGTGATGGTCATGAAACTTCTCAGATACGAAAGTATAGTTCTGAAAGGGGGGGGGGAGGACCAGGACTCTGAAACAGTCCATGAAAATGTCAGCAGCTAGGTTAGCGCAACTAAGTCACTGGTCGCTCTGCCTTCTTGGCAGCCAAACGTCGCAAAAATGGGCAAAGTGGGTTTTGAACAAAGGCATTGCCGGTTAGTGTTTAACTTGCGACACCATTTACTTTAATCCTTCTAATAAACACTGCTGCAAAATTTTCCCTAAAAATGGGCCTCCTTCAGTGGTGAGTGGACACTGCTTAATAAAATGTTCTGTTTGTATTGCTGGGGAAGATTTGGATATATTCAACAAACCCCGACATCCCAGGAAAAGGTAACTTTTTCCTAATAGATGAAAAACTGCTCGAAGTGTTCGGCAGCAGATAGTCTGAGCCAAGAGTAAAATTTACATATGCCTAGCCTGTGACCATCTGGGGCTATGCTCTGAGATTCGGTAGAAAATGCTTCAGTTTTGGTAAGGCGAAGAAGTGCATGCCCACTGGCGGGATGGACAAATCCACACAGGTTCACATCCTACCAAGAAAAATCTCACTTAGTGAGGCGTTGGATCTCTCCTTGTGAGACTGTGTTGGCTAGACATTTTTCTAATAGACGATCCTTTCGAACTTGCATTGAATCCACTTTTCATCTAGAAAATTCATGCGAATCAATATGTACTAAAAATTGACCTTCCGCACTTCGTTGACTTTTGTGAACTGAGCTTTCATCTTTACATAAATCTCACTGCAATACAAAAATCTTCAGAAAATGCTGATCTTTATATTTCTTACTGCTAAGGGAAATCTCAAGTTTGAGCTGAGTTACTCATCTTGGAATGCGCACCTCCAAAACGGCCATTATTTGTGGGACAACCTAATATAATAAACGAAAGAAAGCGGGAAAGAGAAAAGTTGACTAAAAATTCCTCTTGAAGAAAATTCACAGTCGAAACTTGTAAAAACCTGCTAAAATCTCTTGAGCCATCATCTCGTGCTTGAATGTGGAAGCAAGGGAGGTGAATAAATAAAATATTTCAAATAAATATTTCAGCAGATTGTGCTGATACAAGGAAAATGATGAAAAACTTTTAATGGAGCAAAGTCTCAAAAATCAATGCGGTTCAAGTGAAGACGACATTTCCTTATCAGAAAGCCAATGAAATCTACCTGCAAATTTTCAATGTTTCCACTAGCGTTAGGATGTGAATACCGAGAAGAGTAGTTCTTAAGAAGAATAATACTCCTTGTTGCAATGTCAGTGAAGGGAGTGGTTTTGTGATTACATGCAAACAGAGCAATCGATAATCATGTATTCAATTTGGAAACAAAAGAAGGAAAACAAGTTAGCATTCAAAAGTGAAATGAAACACAACGCTTTCGGGCTATTGCCCTTCAGTTTCAGCTCTAGGAGCAATCAAAGCGCCATGAATACTAAAGAAACTGCTTCATATAGCGTCTGCTGGTTATCTAAACGGTCGTTGAAACTAATAAAAGATAAGCAGTTCGGATCATTTTCGTCTGCTCCTTTGTTGTTATTCTTGCACCCTAGTTTATGTACACGCTTTCGTCGATTTTACTTCTCTTCGAGAGTCTTGGGAGATTTCTGCTTTGCTGCTTTTCTCCTCGTTTTCCAATTTTATCTTGTTTTGCCAGAAATTTTCCAGTGCATAGTGAGAAGATTTTCCCCAAGTTACATGCGAAATTATCACTAACCTGCATGAAGGCTTCGCTCAAACTAGTGACCATGCTGCACGTAAGTTGTTTTGATGAAAAAAAACCTACAAGTGACTTGTTTTGAATTCAATGAGTTCGCATGTAATTCGCAAGTTTTCACTCGAAGACGTCGCATGTACGTAGTACCTACTCGAGAAAACTAGCGTCAGAGGTCAAATTCGGATGTGGCCGCGCCAGCCATCTTTGGTAGACCAGAAAAGAAAACGCTGATTTCAGCTGGAAAACGGCAATATAATGCAAAATGACATAGAAAAACCTCGAATATCCCCCTATGGAGTGGTTTAATATGTTCTCTGAGATATCATATCTAGGTTAAACCTATCGTAGCCCTACGAAAATGGGGTTATTATACGGATGGATGCCACTTTAGTGTACATCACCTAATGAAAGCACTCACGATAAAAATCGTCGTCGATTTCCCATGGGATTCTACCCTAGAGGCTACACTTGTGCCCACAGCAGAAAAAGGAACACCCAAAAAGACGACGTATGCGAGAAATACGATGTTGTATAGATATTTGCCAATAAGTGCCCAAGTCTACGAGATCGATCGCCTGAGATGGCAGCGGCCGCCGAGGTGCGGAACGGATCATTGCTATCGAAAAATCCTGATCGATCCCGTATCAGCTGAGAAACACAGCCACACACGATCAGAAAGAATGGGGTGGCGTTGAGCATGGTGGGTGCATTTTTACATTCGTACGAGTTTTATTACTCGAGCAAGTGCACGATTCGGAGTGATTCCTTTCGCAGTTATACTCCCAATGATGCCACCTTCAAAACAAGTACAAATGCGAGAGAAACTTTTTTCAGCGTGAGTGCTGCCTTCAATATAGCCTCCTATGCAAAGTTTCGCCGAAATTTTTTCCTGAAGATTATGGCCACATTTAGCTGCCTATAAAACGCGGAAGAATGTGGCCGCCTACATGGCGATTAAAGGCAGCACCCACGATAATCTTCATGTCTTAAATTTTTTATTGAGTCTGGACAATAGTCCCAGTAATCTTACGCAAGTTGCACCTCCGAAGGCATTAGCTTTTCCATGATATAACAAGTTATACTTAGTATCCGGCTATCCACGGACGAGTAGTGGCGGGATACGAATTAGCTGTTTCCTGCCGCAGTCAGCCAGTTTTCCAAAGATAACGTTTACTTTCCATGCTCATTTCAAGCTTTTTCAAATGTTGATCATCTGCTTTCTCCATTTATGCTCTTCAATTGTTATTATGCCGTATGATTGCTTCTTTTTCCGAGAACTTCCAAATTTCTAAATATGGTGCGAATTTCTGCTCGTTGGGTCTTTACACCCAACCACAAGTTTTGTTTCTTTTCTTGAGGTATGTCTCTGTAGTAAATATTCTATTTCTTTTTCACTTGTGCCTTTTCTTCTTCAGAATGCTGAAAAATTAATCGAGTTGCGCCGGAAATTTGTTGGCAATAAAAGGCGCGTCATTGACTTTCTTGATCCACTCCACCCACATAACTCGACCACCTTGCTGTAATGCAGCAAATTGGTAGCATCCAAAAACCATTGTATCCTGAGTTCTGCCAAAATTGACCACATTATTCACGTTCCTCATGGTCAGAAAGTTAAGATCGCCCTAAAATCTGAGTGACAATTTTTTCGTGGGTGCTGCCTTTATGGGTTACATGGTGCCAGAATTATGTACGCTTTCTACCACCTACCGTCCTTCCACACTCGAAAAATATTGCAAGCTTTGCAGATAATCATCGATGGTTGCGCACTGTTTGCACAATTTCCAAAGAACTCTGAATAATTGATCAAAACTTTTTTCATGCTTTTGTTTCCGAATGAGAAGTGGTCTTGCGAACGGTAATCCTCACGTAATAACTAAACCCATAACTCTCGTCGAGTCATGAAGGTACAGTCCTAGGTATCATCCTGAATTCATAAATAATGCATAAGGTGCAGCTGTCCATGGCGGTGAATTGGCACCCAAGAACAAAAGATAAATCTTTCACAATCACTCTGTGAGGAGATTTGTAAGACCGCTTGCATGGTCCTGATTGGTTCCGACTATGCCAAAAACGGGAAATCAGTCAGGCGGAAGTTACACAGAAGTGGCATCCGATGTAATCCCCGTTGTTATTCTCGCTAAACCACAATTGAATTTCAATAAGAGCGAGCGGTCATTGAACTTTAGAACTCATCCACCATTCGTTTTTACCCTAGAAGTTAGCTGAAAGGATAATGTAATCGAAAACGTCAGGTAGAGGGTTCGAAAACTGGGAATCGTGAATAATTCAGCTAGATCCGCATGAATAATTAGGGCGGCACATCCTTGAAATAAGTTATCTAATATTTCTGGTTTTATAGAGCATTCATTTTACTGTACCTAGATTCGACGTTATAACGATAGCGGACAGTGGCTCTGCTCTAACAGCGGGTTGGTAGCTTTGAAGCTTGCCGCTGGCAAATAAGCACGAAGCGAAGGAAAGTGCGAGGAAGGGTGTGGGTTCCTAAAGCCTGCCTACCCATCATCAGGGGCAAGCTGAAACCCCATTAATACGGAAAACATGACCATAAATAGCTGGTACTCTAAGAAACCTTCAAAAATCTTTTTCCATGAGCATTTGCGTGATGATGAGATGCGTTGGTGATGCGGAGGGTGATGATGCAGAGAAGAAATGACGCAGATACTCAGCACTTGGAATTCCCCATTTTCGGAGACTCCTGACCACATTCCGTTCGCATTCATTGGGAGTTTAGCTCCAGTTCTCGTGAGACCTCTAGGATATCTCTTTAATCTGAGTTTTATGAGAGTTGAAGTGCTATCTAGGTTGAAATTGTCATACATCACACCAACTTCGAAGAAATCTCCGCATACCTCACCTAACAGTTATCGTCCTATCAGCAGAACCTCAGCTTTCTCCAGGCTATTTGAAAGGATTCTCAAGAAGAGGATTGAAGCTCACTTAACAAAGCATTTTGTCATATCACGAGTTCAACATAGCTTTCAAAAAGGGAAGTCTACGGTCACAGGGATGCTTCAATCTATTAATGGTTGGACATCTTCTTTTGACAAAAAGTTTTGCACAGATATTGTTTATCTTGACTTTTCTAAAGCCTTTGATGGAGTTTCACACACTAAATTTCGCAGAAAATCATATCAGGTATCGCACTTGTATATTACAATTACAGAACAATCAATTAGCTGAATCAAAACTTCATATTTAAAGATAACAAATAGAATATGTTTCATCTAAAGTATTATTCGTCCTCGTTGTAAGGTGCTCTCATGACCTGTGCGAATTAGGCTGCGTTCTGAGATGATGAGATCAAGAACCAGTTCCTTAGGTAATTTTGGATTCCACTTGACTTCACTTGCTATGCAATCGTGTCTCAAAATTTCCGATAAATCACGACCATGTGTTACAGCAACTGATCTTTCCACCACTTCTCTTGTCGCTATTTTTCTAATGATGGGATGACTTTCTTGACCTTCTTTTAGCCACAGTGCGTTTGAGGAGTTGATCGTTACACTGACTCTTGGTCACCTCCCATTTAGCGGTTGTAGATACATGTGAAAAGTTCTTCACCTGTCTGAGAATCTAAGCTATTTTGTTTCGTATGAAAATACACCAATGCAAAATGGATGAATTTATGTATCCGCCTCCTTGACCACTTATCCTCATAAGAAAATTTGAATATTAATATGGTATAAGCTTCAACTTTTTCGGTGTTTAGGCTATGTAAAAGCGTTCTGGGAAGCTGGCACACAATGAAATTTATTCCTGGTGAAAAACAGTTATTGCAGGATGCCATTGTGAAAAATGAAGCAATAATAGGGTCACCACGAATTACATTCATTTACAGTGTTGTTGGCTGCTCAAATGTACAATATTGGAACAAATGTTACGCTTCCTTCTATTTTTTTGGACAGTGTTGATCCAGAAAGATTCAAGAAACTTAATTTTGAATCCAGCTTGAACGCAGAATTGATTGTCGCTCAAGTCGTTGTAGGTATTCTGCTCATAGCAAGAAAATAGCAAATCATTTTGATCATTTTAATCGCTGGAACTGCGTCTCCACAGATGTGAGAGAGGAAATTACCGGTCCTCGATCTTTTTTCCTCATTTTTTCAGTGTTGGCAAACGCTCTTTAGTCCATTTTTCCCTCAAAACAAATTACATTTGCCATAGTTTACGAGAGCAGGGCACCCAAAACAATTTATAAAATGGAAAAATTTTAACTGTGGCCATTGAAGAAAATCTATTTATGCTTAGTCAATCTCAGATCAACTTTGATTCGGAAATTCGTTGACGGAAACTCCAGTTTTTCGCCCGTATCTCACGCCCCCCTCCCCCACCCTGAATAGGACTATTAAGAATAAGATACCTAGTAGAAATGGCTGTTCACCGGTTCACAGACTAGTACCCTATAATTTTTTTCGTGAGGAACGTGTAAACGTTTGAAATAAAAGAGTTCGTTCTTGAATGGGAGCGTTGCATCCAGAAAAAAGGGCTGACCACAAGTGACCTATTTATCTCAAAAGAGAAACACATGAAGGAGAATTTCGGAGGAACGAAAAGTGCCAGCTACTTGCTCAGAGGTACAATCGTCTCGGTTTTGCCTATAAGAAGATTTTTGCAATTGGAGAATGAATCACTAAGTGCTTTACGGTAGTTTAATGTAAAGCTTCTCGTCGCGAAATTTCCAGAAAGACGACTGGACGAAAATTTTCAACGTAAAGCTAAATTTTTGGCTCCCTGGACTATTTTCCCATGTTTCTGTATTGTTCTTCGCCACTGTTTGAAAATTTCCACTTTTCTCTTCTCTGATTCATGTGCGCGAATGACTTCATTTGTCTTTGCATTAGATTTTATTTACCCTCCGCGCTATACCCCGTAGTATCTGTTTATTCTTTACGTAGACGATGTCTAAGGTATTGAATGCACCGCAGAAACCAATGCATTCGCGCTTATCCATGCTTTTTATTAATTTTATGAGATTCACTGCGGAAGTTCTCGAAGCTGCGGTAGTGCTGTGTGGGTGAAAATGACCACAGTTACTTAATATGAAATTCAAATTAACCTGCCTGTGTTAATCGCGTCTGTTTATGGAAATCGCGTTGTGTGTCTGACCTGCCCTGAAAAATCATCATTTCCACATAAAGCGGTCTGTTACATATTGTCTTGTGTTTCTCTTTTTGGATATCACACTTCACTAGTAATCGTATTTCTGTTACTACTATTTTACTTTTACTTCAAGATTTGTAGTGATGGTAGCATCGAAAGGAGATGGCTACAGTTCAAGAACAATTTTTGAGAAATTCATGGATGTGCTGCTATGCAGGTGAGGTGCCCCGATAATTCCTGAGTCTGCCGGCCTTTGCTCAGCTCCATTTACGCCTCAAATCCGTGAGGATTAAGCTTGGTTCAGTCTTTGGATGGTTATGTAGGAAAAGCACAGTAAAAGCGTTTGGTCACAACCAACTCAGCAGTGACCAATACTCTTCATTCACCGCTCGCGTAGTCGTCAATCAAGCGCAGTATTCGAGCTGTGGAGGAGCTGAGGGTCAGATAAAAGGTGCTACCGTTGAGAGATACGGGTAAAGGATCAGTTAGCCGCTTATCGGGTTGTAACCAAGCGCTTTTCCCACAATTAGGTTACTTTTAATGGTAGTTTTATGCAGTGCTACTGCAGGAACATGGAGATTATCTTGAATTCGCAACGATTGCAAGACCCTATGATCTTTCTTTTGTTTCTTTGGGGATCTCACCGGCAATCAATTTTCTGGAACGTCGGCGTATTGCTCCATCATGTATTTTCAGAGGCGACCTTGCAAGCGAAGAAATAGACAGGAAGCCAGTATCACTGAGCGAGTTGGTAAGTCGTATCCTTTTAGCAGTCAATTGCTGCTATTATACATTTACGTAGCTTCCAATGAAATGCAAACAAAAACACAAAGTATGTTTTTCATCATAAGGAGAGAAATGTAGAAAGAAGCATGCATTTCGCAGGAACTGCATGTGCTTATCTAGTTATCTACAGGGGTGTCAAAAAAATTCAGACCCCTTAGCGATCAGCTACTGCACTGAAAAATTGAAGCAAGTAAATGTAGATCCATAGAAGTTGAAGGCAATTTTCATCCTATCAATTTATTTAATTTACTTGACTTTATAAGGTTTTGACCACATGAGTTCGAATATAAGGAGAAGGCTATTTTTCGCCTTGGTCTGGTTCCTCTGAAGAGCAGTTTCAAATTTTTCGATTGATTTTAGTAGCTCGGCCCTGGATCTCGCCTATGAACTAAGGGAATTAGCGAAATGCATTATAATTCTCGTGAAGCACTACAGTTTTGAGAAAAGGATGTCTCTTTAGAGGACATGAATTTCGTCATTGAGATCCTGCAGCAGTTTTTCTTGGCTGGTCTTCGAACGCGATATAAGAAACCAATGCATTATTTGCCCACTTCCTTGGGTGTTACCTACAGGTAGCCTAGTGACACGATGTCTTCTCTTCCCCACAAAACTTTGGACAATAAGTTCGCCACTTCAAGGTCCTGTGTTTGAACGCATTGGTACTGAGACCTGCCTGTCTTGACACACTTCTTCTTCCTCGTGGTTGGGTCTTCAGATCTTGGGACCGAATTTGCCACTCATCAGGCTTTGAAATCGGACAGATGTTCATCAAATCTCACAGAGATCAATCCCTTTGTGGACTAAGAAGTGAGCGACTGTAAAATGTGAACTTACATTTCTACATATTCAGAAATGAGGCGATTCAACTGTATCTTACTCATTACACAGCGAGGAATGCTAAGCTACTGTAGAACTACTCTGTCATAACTACAAAAGGGACTAGTTATGCAAAGTTGTAATGCTTGTGCTATACTGCTAGTGACAGCTGATATATTCAGGGTGAATGGAATCGAATTTTCTAGTTTTTACGCCAATTGGGGGAGTAAGCTATCTATGAAAGCACCGAGCTAGGAGTCCGCGGCTATACTCAACCCACTGCAGTCAATCGCAATTACAACCGTAGAGATACAACAAAAATGATACGGCATCAATTGACGTTTCGCTCGAAGAAGAAAAGAAAGCTGTATGAGATGTTGAAGCAGGAACGAGACTCGACGCACTAGTGGAGTATGCACTTCTCAAGGTGTGAGAGAGATGCTCTGGAACGAGGATCATGGAAGAAAGCGAAGGACTTCTTATTTGCGTATATTGCAAAGAGGCAGGAAATCATTTCTCAGATGCTGACCCGGAGATAGGGCTTGTGAATGGTGATTAGGACCCTAAAGGCAGAAGATTGTTGCATGATATGTGTCGAGCACCAATATGGGCAAGATAGCTCAAAACAATCGCCATGCTTCTGCTGCAAAGCGAAAGGCTACAGCATCGAATTCGATCATCACTCAAGTTCAGTGTGGTGGTCATCCCGTGGTGTCGTGCAGGCGCACCGCTCGCCATGATGCGTGGCGTCGTGCTGGCGAAAGATAGTCAGATGGTTCGCTGCGGGAACGCTGCCAACAGGGTGTCACGCGGCATGACGGGTGGTGCGCCCACAGGCCACTACGGAATAAACACATCATACATCGGAAGAGCGAAGTGAGGACGACAACCGAGACGTGTAAAGACGCGCTAAAAGGTCCAACTAGATGGGGGACAATAAGTTCACCTTTTGTGGCACGAGCACGATCATCCGGACAAAAACACCGCAACCCGCGAGAAGGAGAAGAGAGAGGGTGCGAACTTTGGCGTAGTTGATCATCGGACGAGGACTGGCATCATCAAAACACTTCCAGGAATATTCTTTGAAGCACTTTCGCCGGGACGGAGTATACTAAACTTTGTTCAGTATTCTCAATGTTTAATGCTTTGGGATTTCTGGCGTTATCTGGATGAGTACCATTGTTTTGTTTTTGAAATGACATGAATTCCTTTGCTAAGCAGACTAAATTGAATATAAAAGCTGAGCTGGTGCTAAGAGTTAAATTTGTCATTCTTTATATATCATTCGTTTCCTTTAGTGGCTTTCATACATTTGCCGCGGCGACGTCGCCGCGACAAGAGCTTGTTTACTTTTTTGCCGCGGCGCCGCCCGGCGACGTCGCCCAGCGGCAAGCGGCAAGGAATGGTCGAGGGGGTATTTTGTCGCTGGGCGACGTTTGTGTGAAAGCGCGGCATGCCGCTCGGCGGCAACTTTTGCCGCGGCAAATGTATGAAAGCCCCTTTTGTTATTGTTCACTTCCACCGATAGTATCGTTCCTGGTGTATACTAGTTCTGACAACATTTTGAAGGCTCAACCACCCAAGCTTTAGGCCACCCAACACCAGTGTGAGTGTGCGTCCAGTCCACAACGTTAGCGCAAGTAGTAACAAAATTGTTTGAAAAATGTAGGTTGGTTGCAGTGGCGGACGCCGAAAGTGGGCGGAAGGATGGGAGCGTGGGAAAGGGGTGGGGTCTCTTGATTTGGGGAAATGCAAACTAAAACTAATGAAAATATTAATTATAATAATTAAAAATTAATGAAATTTATTCGGCAAAAAAAAACAAACTTATACGGAGTTTTCATTTAATATATTATATAAAGTAATTTCAAAAATTTGGCGACCCATTCACATCCCACCGCCTCCCCCCCTCGTCGCCCTGTGCCCGCCACTGATTGCTTGATGTCAGCAGGTGTGAATTATATCATCCGATTTTGTCCGTATTTGAACTTGTTCAATTGCCCCAATTTTTCTTTACTTTAGTTCAGGTATGCATCGAAAAGGGATCGCTGTTTCATCGGAGTTGGATTCGTTCTGGCCATACTTGTAGGAATAATAATGCCATTGAACTGTGTAGCAGGAGGGCTTTATGCGAATTTTTACCTAAAGGATCTTAACGTAAGTATACGCTCTTAATTAAGAATTACGAAACAAATAATGAATGAGGTTTCGCAGATTTAGAAGCCTATATGAAAAAAGACAAGTCGATCCAATAGTTTTCCTAGGCGAGAGAGAAAAAAAAGGTAAACCAAGCAAAATTTACGGTACAGCAGTGTGTGAAAAAGGTGTCCTTGTGTTGACGTCTAGCGCTATCAGCCTGGTCGTCCGACTAACGCCAGACCTTCGGGCTTTCCCTAACGCTCGTTTTGCTCACTAGATGAAAAAAGAAGGTTCAATCAGTCGATTTCAATCCGTAACGTTTCCCACTACTGTGCACCTCATCCCTCCTTCATCGGTTGGAGCACAATGTTTTCCCCACTTTTGGACGCCAGCGCACTTACCACAATTTGAACCCGTTTCTAAAGCCGTTTTCTCTCTCTTTGGACGCCCGCGCTTCTTAGCTAACGTGAACCGGTGTGTCACCACTCTAGGTCACAGCCCCCCCCCCTGGATTTCATTTCAGAAACACACGCGTACGGAGTAAGCGCTTTATTATTAGACATGCCAATGTATCACTCACACTGATGTAAGCTTCATTAGGATAATTTTCAAAAATCTTAGAGTTATTGTGGGAATTTCAGCACATCGGAAATGAGCTGTTGTGGAGGAAGGCTATGTATCTATGCATTGGATATCTAGTCGTTGGCTGCCTGCTTTTTGTCTTGTGTTATTTGCAGGTAAGAGTATCCTGAGTATCCTGTAGTCCGGCCTGAACAACACGACCAAATTTGGCTGTCGATGTTTATCCTGTTGAAAGACCCAGGACAATCCCAAGCTACTGGAACCTACCTATATTCGAATGTTATCTGATATAATAATTGCATTTTGCTTCAAGTAGGTAATTAGGTGCAGAGTAGTTCTGATCCTCTTGAAAGAATAAATGTCGGGAACCAAATTTGGCCTTGACAGGTCGGAATCCGCTCTTCGCAGAGAATAGTTGTTGTTTGAGTGGTAATACTGATACTATTTGCAGCACTACTTCCTTTTTCTAGCAAGCCGTAGCATTGTAGAGCGGATAAGGAAGGAGTTTGTTAGTGCAGTGCTCAGACAGAATGCCATGTGGCAGGATGAAAATAACGCAGGAACTATTACGTCACAATTAAACGAGTACGTATGCAACTCATTATCTGCAGTCTAATCATTTTCCAAATTTTCTATTAGTATGAAAAAAAGTTTTCTGGATGTTTTTAAAGGAATATCTCCCAAATCGAAGACGGTATCGGTGACAAGATTGGAATGCTTGCAAGAGGAGTATCTATGTTCATCGCAAGTGCAGCGTTTGCCTTTGCTTTCAGCTGGAGGATCACCCTAGTTTGTGTTGCAGTAGGACCCGTCAGCGCAATTACTATGGCAGTAATGTCAAGGGTTCGTTCCTTTATGGATTACCTTGAGTGTTTTTTGTAGCTTCTATTTTTTCTATACTTAATTGAACAAGGAACTTTGTGAGCGGGGATTTCTATTTGGGAGTAGATAGTGATATAGGGGCATGATGGATCGCCCAGCTCTTTGACTGATTTGTCACGCCCGAGAAAAATGTCACACTCACGGAACGGGAGTAACACCGACTTTTTCAGAGTTTTGATCAGCGAATGTTCATTTGGGAAAGCATTTAATGATAAGAAGAGAGGTGTGATGTTTCTGGATAAAAACTGGAATAAAGCACAGAGGGCGTACACGAAGGAGAGAGACGAAGACAATATTTGTTGGAATGAAATCGAATGAATCGGAGCGGGCAGGTTCGAGACGACCGCCACCGAGGAGGGTCCGCGTCGTAAGGGCCAGCCGAGTGGGCCTACAGTTCTTCCTGTTGGTCAGAGATGGCTTGACCTCTTCGGTGGAGTGGAGTGGTCCTCGTTCCATAACAGAGATCAATTATAAGTAGGCCACGAAACAGACTGAATGCTCCTAGCCGACAAGTGGGAGTCATCCTACGACTGCAACAAAAAGTAAAAGTAAACTGTTCTTTGGAAAATACCGACGACGGTGAAAATCCACCGCACGCGGCAACTGGTGGCGCCGTCAAAGTTTCTGTAAGCACGTCAATCATCAGAGGTGATGCATATTAGAAATGTGAAACATCACCAAAATCTCCAGAAATCTAGAAAAGCTCAATTATAGACAAGAAAAACACGTTCCAGGGCGTTGAAGGTACTGTTCACAACTTTGAACAGTGGTTTCACGCCAGCCGTTACCGAAGCAGGTACCATACAGAATCTTGGAAGGAATTAATACGCAGAACCATCCACATGAGCACTGTTCTTGCGTCCTTGCTGGGAATTTCCTATCATGCCCACTTAATGCTGACCAAGACCGATGCCAACGGTGGAAAGTGGCACAGTTACCCCTTCGGGAGTGCGCACGTATCTGTCTCGGGTCACTTTCATCATTGAAATCGCCCAGCCTTGAAGTGGTAATGCCCTACAAATTCACTCAGCGTTAACACGCTCGCCAACACATTTACCGTATGTGTTCTCACTGACGCATCCGGGCCCCGAACTTCTAATGCGTCGGGGTTTTGATGGACCCATTTCAAAAAACTTTCTGCGCTTTCCATTCGTGATGGGCGGCATCGATGCCTTGAAGTTATTGAGTTCCAGAGAGTTTCGTGCAGTGTTTATTTGGGCTTGACCATGTTCAACAGTGTTAACTAAGGCTCACAAAATTACACTGCAGCGCTAACATGATCCACACGGGATGAATATCAACTGACAATCCATGAACTTATCTCACCTCTTTTTTCTTTAGTGACACCAGCTGATGTATAGTTTTTTTTTCTGAGAGAGAATAAGCAAGCAGTCGAAATAATAAGTTAAAGCCCAGGAAAGAAACTGAGAAATGTACTTGAGAAATCCTTGCAGGACTTGAAATTAATCAGAAATATACCTTCCTATGTATATCTTTCAAAAATACAAGCTTCGCGTGTTATACTTACAAATATTTCCTTCTTAAAGTTATCTGCGTCCTCAATGCAAGGGATGTTGTCCGTCTCTGGAGCAGTAGGAGCGATAGCAGAGGAAGCCGTTATGAATGTGAAAACGGTTGCAGCATGTAATGGACAGGAGCACATGGTTAAGGTTTGTTGCAACATTTCTGGCGACAAAAAAAAACGAATTGTTAATAGAAACTGTGCCCTCGCTAAAAATGACAATACTTCTCTGAATATGAGGCGGAGCAGATATGGAGCGGTTGCTGGAGGCGTCTCCGCATTTTCAAAAGTTAACCACAATTTCAGAGATACATGGAGCAAATGAAACGAGGATTACGTTTCGCCATAAAATATAGCTTCATCAACGGGTTCTTCGAAGGATTCATGTTCTTCCAACTCTATATTTTCTACGCTGCTGCCTTCCTGTACGCTACCGTTTCCTTCTTTTTCAGTTCTTGGGTGTGAGAATTTATAAATGAAGAGAAAGGAAAACAAAATCTAGATACTTCTGTAATTTACTCTAATCTATATGCGACATGTTACAGTGCAATTTTCGTTGATTAAGAAGTTATTAAGAAACTTGTAGATAATACATTATTATCTCGTTATCTACAACTTCTAGATATGGTATTCCCAGTTACTATCATGGGATAACTCCGGAACCTGGAACGATTTTCATTACTGCTTCGGCAATTTTGTTAGGTGAGAATGAATTCTAAATCTATGACTACCAAACATTCGGCATGAGGAAAGAAAGTCAAAATGGGTTCTGTCAGAATATTGAGGTCATAGTAACTGCAAAAGTAGCTATATTCCCGTACTTGGTTTTAGCTCTTTCCGAGAATCTCGACTGAATATGTACCTCCAAGAATTTACTTCGTCATATAAAGTAAATAGCGTTCCATGTTTTCACCTGTTTCTGATCATATTCAGAGAGTGCCTTTCAGGGTCCTACTTTTTTGGTTTGCTTGGCCCGCACATGATGGCTATTATGAAGGCTAGAATAGCGGCTTCTGTCATCTACGAAACTATTGATATGGTATTTTCTATTTCTTTTAGCCTACTATCATGTTGCACTGCTTAGTAATAAAATACTTGCCGTTCCTCACCAACTAGAATATTTGATCTCGAAATTTAAAAATAAAATATACCCATTGAATTACAAGAGGCTAACCCAAGATTTAGCTCTGCTAAATCTGTCTGATAGATTTCTGCAATAATCAAAGTGTTTCTAGGCAGAAGGAAGTTCTGCGATGAATGGTGAAGAAATGAAATCATGCGAGGGTCGGCTAGAGTTTAGAGATGTTCACTTCAAATATCCTACGAGGTGATATGAATTTCATGGAACATGTAATGATCCACATCACGTCTGATTCGTTTTAGAGAAACACCAATTCTGAAGGGACTTAGCTGGTATGCTGAACCTGGTGAGACGATCGCTTTCGTGGGAAAAAGTGGCTGTGGTAAAAGCACAAGCGTAAGTTACAGAATTGTTAATACGCATGTGAAAATAGAAGGACGTCTTGATATGTGGCAATTTTGAGAGTCAATACAAATAAGATGCATCCTTTACCATCTATTGAGAATATTAAAGACAGGTGTATCGCATGGTAGAAAGACCAGCTCTCCACATATGGAAGTGAGTGCTGGCCACTAACTAAAGCTCTGGAAAAGAAATCGAAAGTTGCAGAGATTCTCATGCTCAGATGGTGTTGCGGGTTAACTCGTGTTGATGAAATACAAAACATGAGGTGCAAAGAAGAATGCAAACGGCCCGATCCAACAAAATATATGACCACAACGCTTGAGGTGATACGGGCATCTGCAGAGAAGTAAATGAGCGCCACCGCGCTTTTTGGCGCAGTGGAACCAGTACAGCGGATTCTGCGACAGAGAGGCACAAAGACGAAGAGAAGAAGAAAGAGAAAGACAGAGAACCATTCCAAGATTAATTATTAGGAGTTTAATGCCCAGTAACAGGAAATTCATTCAGCGCATCCCGTTAACTCGACTAAACTCATTACAGCCCTGTAACCACAATGTCTAAGAGATGAAGCTTTTCGTCTTCATACGTCACCATCTGATTAAGTCCGTTATTGGCTGGCGAGGTTAAATGCTAGCTGTTCAGCAGATCATGTGTACTCCGACAATTGCACCGGAGCTCGGCACTATAAAAGCCAGCGGAAACTGCAAGCTTTAGTTATGTTCAGCAATATCCTGGTTTTCTCCCACATCAGTTGGGAGACCGCATTTGGAAACAAAGAAGGAAAGCTCCTGGAACTCCGAAACACGCGTAAACACATCTGCTTCTAGCGGCTTCACTGCGGATTCCTGCACCAGCGCCGCAGTTGCACATACTACGCATACAACCTGGCAGTACTTTTGCACCAAGCCACGGCCTTGCCCATGTCTCACCTGGTCAGTCCCTTAGGACTCCATTCTCTTCTGGTGGGTAGACTAGCTAAGATAGGCTACCACGGAACAGTTATAAACCCGAGGCAGGGTGTTGTGGGTCATGATGACCCAAAAAAGGTGTGCTAAGTTGGTGCGAGTGATTCAACAAAATCCTCTTCCTGCCCTTCACGATCACCTTGTAGTTATTCGTGCGTGATTTGCTATGCATTTCACCAGATTTAATCGCATAAATGAGGGAGGTGTAATCGTCGGACAGGACTCTTGCACGGATATCTAGGTATATAGTTCATTTCGAGAGCTCTAGCAGCCGCTCTCCCGCTGCGTTCGTAGAGATAACCCGCCAAGAAGACTGCGTTGTCTGTGAACAGACTATACATGTATATGGTCTCAGCCGACGCACCACCCAAACAAGCCACAAGCGCTAGATTGGAAGCGATGCCCTGATGAGAAAGAAATACTCAAGGAGTCGGAGACATCATGATGCTGAGAGAATCCGACAACAGAGGACGGAAAATTATCGAAAAATTAGAAGGAAGTAAATTTGAAGTGCTACGAAAACGACTCAGAAGAGGACGCCCCCAGCCTGAATCAGCAATACATATTTTGCATTCCTATCTTCGAAAAATATGGGTGAGTGTAGTCATGTAAAAAAATGACTATTGTTCTATTCCGGAAATTCTGCGATGAACTAGGCTATGCTCTCGCGTTGTGTAGAGTAAAGAATTTCCGCTGCTGCGGTGCTGCCATGCAGGAACCTTTGCCGTAACATCTCCAGTAAATTTCAAGTGGGTGTCCCTGTACTACTCTCAATGACGGTGAAAGCACTGCTCTCTGCTTTATGAAAGGTGCACATACAATGTCAGATTGAGTACTCCTGAATTTGTAACATTTTTAGATTGGTCTTCTAACGCGCCTTTATGATTGCAATTGTGGATCAATGACACTCGACGGTCGTGACATTCGGTCAATCAAATTAAACGATCTCAGGAAGGTGGAGCATGTCCTCGTTCTCACTTCTATGATCTTGAACAAAAATGCCGATAGCTGTTGAAACTTGATAAGATGATGAATAGGTGAATCCTTCTGATGTATTTTTCAGATGATCGGCATCGTTCAGCAGGAGCCTTGTCTTTTCAATGGAACAATTCGAGAAAACATTGTGCTAGGTCGAGACATCAGTGACGAACAGGCAGAAAATGCTGCTCGTATAGCTAACGCACATGAGTTCATCACAAAATTGGAAAAGGTGAGCAATTGTTGCTCTTCGTGTGAAAAGAACAGCAAAAACTCTGAGACACGACATTGAGGCAAGTAGGTAAATAAGCTTTCAGGGCTACGACACTATGATTGGAACAGGTGGCATCGCGTTGTCAGGAGGACAGAAGCAGCGACTGGCTATCGCTAGAGCTGTAGCTGCTCAACCAAAAATACTACTACTTGATGAGGCCACCAGTGCGTTGGACTCGGAAAGCGAGAAGATAGTACAGGTACAAACTTGCTGAAACAATCTGAATAAAGCTGCGTTCGCTGCGCAGATGTGAGTTCCTTATTTGAAAGAGTGTTGCCTTTGCATGAATTTTGCAGTTAGCACTCAATCGTGCATCTCTCGGTCGAACAACAATAGTCATAGCTCATCGCCTAAGTACGCTAAAGGATGTCCAAAGAATCTATGCAATAGAGGATGGTAAAGTGGTAGAGGAAGGTTAGCTACTTTTCAGTGAATATTTTTAAAATAATATTCGGATCCGTGTGCATGTCCTGCTTTTGAGGTACTCACTTCGAGCTAATGGAGCGGCAGGGGCTTTACAGTAATTTAGCCAAGGCACAGGAAGTTGGCATTGACATTGGTGGAAGGAAAAGAAAAATATCGGAGTCCTTCGATCATCATGCACAGTTTGGTATTCTTCCGCCGTTTTCTCATTTTGACTTCCTTCATTGAAGACGGGCACATCCAAGTGATTTCAATTGAAGCAGTTCTATACCTATCGTTCGGCAGGACCTAAGGGCAAGTGGAGTAACGCGAAGATCTATCTCATCGATCGTTTCGCAGCCAATAGAATTCTTAACACAAAAGTCAGACACTCAGGTATTCATACAAAATTTCCAAGTATCCAATCGCGCTTCGTGTTAGTCAAGCATTAAGCCCTCACGAGGAGGCGGAATCCTTCGTGTCTACCTCTCATGTCTGCGTTCTCGTCCTGTTTTCTGGGTTTGCCTTATCGGAAGTATCATGAGGGGTCTGGAGTTACCATTCTGTGCCTATTTCAACGGATTCACTTATCGCGCCCTCGACCAGACTATAGTAAGAGCGTTTCTGCATTTCCATGGAACATTTCTCAACGGAATGTCTCTGATTTCATCACATTGATTCTTTCAGGAAACATTTGCTCCTTTCATGTGGACGGCTATTGGTCTTTTCCTTTTCTTAGCCATTTACTCTTGGGTGTTCTTAACAATTTCTGTCAGTACTTATGCAGCATTTTCGAGATTGTGACGTACTGTAGAACTTTGCTTCATCTTTATATTACAGATAGGATTCGGAGGTTGGTCCAGTGAAAGCTTCACCTCTGACATGAGGGTCGCAGTGTTGAGAAGTCTTTTGAGCCAGAATGCGGAATTTTTTGATCGACCTCAATACAGCAACGCGGCCTGTGTCACCGAACTTGCTTCAAAGCCTCCCGACGTCCAAGCTGTGAGTGAAGGAATGTACGCCATTATTAATACAAGTAGAGCTGTCGTTCCGTTCTTGTGCAAGTTTTACAACGAAAATTCAGAAGGCGAACGTAAACGTCAAGCGCCTGAAAAATGAGGTTTTGTTTGTATTCTTGTGCTTTCTAAAAAGTTGCAGGCACAAATTTCATTGACCATCCAGAGGAAATACGACAGAAGAGTCGTTTTAATGCAGAAGTGGTAGCACAAGTAAGTACTGAGAGAGTCAACGGAGATCGTATGACTAGAAATTCGAATAACAAAGCAAGATTAAGAGTGTGTGGGCACGGCAGATCAACACAGCAAATATATAGGACAAAAGAAGGGATAACGGGCTGCAATATGATAAGTTAGCGCACGCATCTGTCCATGAGTTCGAACGGGCTATCGCGGTTTGTCAACAACGACATGCAGCGGTTCGACTACTGTACCGAAGGTAAGCAGACGCCCAAAGCGAAAAAATGATAGGAAATCGGCTTCAATTGTGATGAGAATGCGTTCGCATCCAAAAGTGAGGAGAACCACGAGACGTGTCTATAACTGTGATGAAGGTATTTTGTGTGAGCAAAGATGAAATTATGCTGAGAAATGAGTCTAGTCCAGTGTGATTGGTCTACAGACGTATGAAGCGAACCAGTAAGAAAATGTGGAACGCAATACAGCAATATCCTTCGATTTTCCGTTGGGAGATTTTGACATGGCTATGAGACAGTTAACCTGAATTTGAGGTTAATTAATGCTCGCTTAGCTCGCATTAGGGAAAGCCTGGAAGTCAAATGGCCAAGCTGGTACCAACATAATTGTTAAGGATCCTCTTCTTTTCCTCCAGAAGGAAAATAGCACCAGAAGAAAGACAACTGTTTGCAGTGCCTCGACTACCGTTTCATGCTAATGGTGAACAATTTATGTGCAGTTGGAGTGTGCATCGCTCTGTCGGTAGTAGCGTGTTGGCCTAGTGGAGTGGCAATGACCATACTGATCACTTTGTTTACAACGAGCATGTGGTTCACCAGCAACAGGGTATCTGCTAACATGTTGACGAAAGCTGAATTGGACAAAACGACTGAGGTTAGTTCTCGTGAGCATCAAATCTTAGAAATCCACTTAATTTTACACTTGCATGCCATCCCCTAAATTCTAATTTCCGAGAACTAACAACGTTCTTATCTGGAAATTTTTTTTAGCTCTCTGTGGAGATCATCGAGCAGACAAGGACTATCCAGTTGTTGGCGGTCGAATCACATTTCATAGAAAAGTTTGGGAACTATCAAGCGGCAGTTAAGTCAGAGGAGAGAATGGTAAGTCAGAGGAGAGAATCTGCGCAGTGACTTATGCTGCATTTAATCTTTTTCGAGTGTTATGCACCTATTACTATGGCGTCCATTCCGGGCAGTGGTGCTTTCTAACGAGACAAGAGTGAAGTAGCCCTAAACGAATTTATTATCGCAAGGCTTTTTGAATCGCTTACTGGAAAGTTCCCAATTTTATCCAGAATCTCGGTATCTCGTTTTATAAGGGAAGTTCTTTCATGTTTTTGGAGGGTTATTGGGGTGCAAATGCAATCATTCAGCAGTGCGCATTTCCACTATGCTGTAAGCCTCTGCTCCTAACCCTCTGATTTCCACTTAGTAAACCCTGTTAGTTACGCAAATGTCTTTTTCAAAGACTGCGTTTTCCCGAATAGTCACACGCTTAGAAAGAAATTATGGGGATAGCCCTTAGAGAGAAAAATACTCATAATATTCGGAAGGAGAAATATGATCCAACGGACACCACAGTGTTCGGGTCCAAGTTAAATCATATGCAAATATGCATGGGACATTGTTGAAGTCCTACTGTAATCGATTATGGCCGAACCACAAGATGAATTGTTCAGGTCGCGCCTTACCGTAACCCATTCTGGCGTGGCGCAAAGTGTTAGGTGTCGCCACACTCGCAACGCTACATTTGACGGTCAAAGTCAAGAAAATGAGAGCTTACGGATATCTAGTGACGCAAATTGCAACGATGATTGTTCTGGATGCTTCTTCTTTGTGGTTTTCCTGGATTCGAAGTCCTCTAATATATTTTTTTCAGACTGGCGGCAGATTCTATGAAATCACCACCATGATTAGACCAGAAACTCCTTTTTGCGACCACATCAAGTTCTGAATATTTGGAATTCAAATTACCATTAGTGTTATTAGCATTGACGTCACCAGATGGAGCATCCATGAAAGTTTACAGGATTGAAGTGTCACCAGCTCGGTAGCTGATCGTGATATGTGACAACGAGCTCTCAATTCAGCAGCCCTCAGTACTTTAAGCTGCGGTTATGAGGAATGCTGTGTACGTTTCAGCCGCAGAACCTATTATGAGGAATGTTATACAGATGTTGTGCGAGGCTGCCAACCAAATATGCCGGCCTCTTACTGCATCTCATGGACTATGGTTTCATAAAGTTTCGCTCGACATGTGAAATGCCACAAGAAAACTACATCACATCTTCTTGGATGGCACATGAAATTGGAGGCATGAAAAACGATTGTGTGTGTGTGTCATGATCAGCACCTCGAACTTCTATTGTACATATACTCCTGTAGAAAAATCCATATGGATGTCCTCAACGCTCTTTTTGCCACCACTCCAAATCTCCACTCACTCCAAATCGCTATCTCTACCCTGCATGTCATATCATGGTCGAACGTTACATTTAACTTACCATGGTCGAACGTTACATTTAACTATCTCAAACATGTCAATCACTGATCTGCTTGTTGGAGATAACTATACTGAAGAGTGTACGCGTTGCAAGGATCCGACCAATCAACAGCAGTATACGTAGTTTCCAGAAAAACTTTTCACGAGTTGATGACCACTGAATAGGTTACTGAAGCATTAAATCAACAATCTTCCTGACATTCCTCTCCTTGAAAGTATGAATTCATAATTGAACCAATTACAAATGAGAATAGTTGGGCACGAATGTGTTATGTATGTCTGCGAACAAAGCACTCTTAGCAGTTTATAGTACAATAAGTGGGAATTGAGAAATGGGATGCTTGCGGTTTTTGCTAGACGTCCATCCCGACATTACTAGTTAGGTGCTATACATTACTTCGACTAAGATTATGTTCAATTTTGTAGTGCTGATGTTACCAAAGACACACACCAGTTCCGGAAAGGATCACCCACATATACACATATTCTTCCTCAGAAAACAAATGAAGGTGTATAGTAGGTCGAAACATCAGTAGAGCATTCAGAAACATTATCCATTGTGGATCCAGCAATATGTTTTATCAATGGCGTCAAGTTTGTTCCTTCTCTTGTAAAAAAACCACCAGAGGACTCAAAAACTAGGAGAAACACATGGAGGAGGCCTCTAGTACAGTCCTCGCTGCAGGTAGCATCACTAGATATCCGTAAGCTCTCATTTTCTTGACTTTGATCGTCATATGTAGCGTTGTGAGTGTGACGACACCTAACACTTTGCGCTACGCCAAAATGGGTTACGGTAAGGTGCGCCCTGAACAATTCTTCTTCTGTGGCCGAACCCATGGAACAAGTATTTCGTAAGTAGCGACCTAATACACCAACTCCCCTCTCGTTGTTATGAAATACCATAGCTTCTTGTTCAGTTTCAGCTTACTCAACTTCAATAGGTAATCAGATGAACATCTACTTTTCGATAGTTAAGGAAACGGCTAAACCAGGCATGAGGCTTAGGCCTAATTATCAAAAGCGTGGATAGGTCATCGTTTTTTCAGATCGCGATTTATCAGGGCATACAATTCGCGCTGACACAATGCTATATTTATTTTTCCGACATGGTAACCTATGCGATTGGTGCGACTATGATTTTTCATGGTTATGTGGATGCGGTTGATACGGTCGTGTAAGTCATCAGCCAGCCTTTATTTACTGGACACTTTACTCATAATGAAAGCTCCTAATGAAACAGCCACTATTCAATATGCCTCACTGTAACTGCTTTTTTTTTGCTATTAGAGAGATGATCACGACTTTATAAGCACATCATAAACACTAGTATGAGGGGTATTTAATTGATTACGTTTTTAGCAGGTAACCTAATGTATTACCTTTTAACCGGGCTCATCTTTATCTTCATCCTGAACATATTGTTCGGTGTTCAGATCGGCAACCAGCGCAAACTTTGCTGGATGGGCAGTTATATTCGCTTCTGCGGCATTTGGAGATTTCGTTCGATCACACTTCGCTGCTCAGGCGCTCTACAGCATCATAGACAGTTGCGAAAAAGTTGAAGGTGGAGAAACACCTGTAAGTTTTAGAATGAGTTATGCTGTGAAGGATAGCATTGCACATTGTGCTACAAATATACCAAAGCTGCATCGCGCCAATGAGAGCGAATAACTTCTTTCCTTCAGGTCATTGAGGGTTCAGTGAGAGTTCAAAAGGTCGATTTCAGCTATCCATCACGACCAGATGTGAAGGTGATCGTTTCATTATTTTGCAGTTCTGAGATTACACTATAACAATATCTTTTAGGTGGCCAGAAACCTCAACCTAATTGCTCAAAATGGGCAGGCAGTGGCGCTTGTGGGCGCTTCGGGATGTGGAAAGAGTACCGTGATACAACTTCTGGAAAGGTTCTACGACCCAGATAGTGGTAACATAGTAAGTAAAAAACGTTATTATCGAGAAGAAACTCGGGGTGAGTGAACTTGGGTACCCGCAGCCGGCGGCGGCTGGTACTTTAATGCCAGCTCGCGCGCTCCAAGGCAATTGCCAGCGCCGCGGCTGACTTGTGCTGCGCATAGCACTAGCACCGCCCAAATCGTCGCGACCCCGCCCATCCCGCCGCGCGTGTACACAAACATGGAAGGGGCCCACGAAACAGGCGAAATGAGTTAAAGAGGATATCGTAAAGTAATTCTGATAAAGTGCCGCAGAAGAAATCGGCTTTTACTTGAGTTATGGGTTTTACATGGTGATCATGATAGTTAACTGATTTTGTGTGTAGAAGCTTTTGAGCTTTTCAAAGCGTAATGATTCCAGAAACACCAGTGCGTCAATACTGTTCACTTTAGGTAGAGCTGCCATGGACGTCAAAAATTCTTGAAATTTGCACAACAATTTGAACCTTTTTTGGATTTCTTGGACCCCCTCTGAATTATCATGCTTATCTCGCGTGCAGTTTGCTTTTGTGTTTCGTCAGTACTGCTCGTACCCTTCATGTATATGCGCACCCCCCTAATTGTTATACTTATTCTAATACCAGATTGCATACATTGTCAGTTCGCCGAAAAAAAAAGAGTAATGGAAATGAAACTTGTGTGTGACCCAGAAATTTATGTGTTACAATTCTTTTGATCCTTTTCATTGTGTTTCCCTCCAGAACTTGAGCGTTCAAAATTCTTAACTAGCCCTTAAGCGTGTGTGATATTATTCGAATCGACTACTACTCCACGCCAGATGAGGTGTAAGAAATGTCTCACAGATATGTACTGTGCCTGCAGGCGTACCTCATGGATACAATGCCATTAGATGGCCGCACTATAACTGTTTTGGTAATATTGATTCCATAGGACCAAGAATGCAGTAGTCGAATGGGCTGCGATTCCAAGGCGAAAAACATGTGAAACGTATTGGTGTTAGTTTATAATATTCATTTTTCCATTGATAAAATTAGGAGTAGACTCTGTTTTTTTTGTTCTGCTCAGAAATCTAAGTGTAAGTGTGTTTCAAATCCAATTTCAATTCGGTGAGTTCATTCAGTTATATTCTTAAGAAAAGGTAACTACAGCAATAGTAATGGAAATAACGTCTCCTTTATAGGTTTAAAAAATTCAAAGGATCAGAAGCCGTTGGCAAACTCTAAAGCGTCGCAAGAAAGTTGACTTAAGTCTGCATCGAAATCTTCCTAATTATGGTTTTGATGAAAGTAGAGCACTAGGCAGTTCAGCAACCTTTGAGAAGGCAGATTTATTTTCAGAGAAAAAAAACATCATTCCTCTGCGCGTCCATGCTTTCAAAATTCCTCGTGAAAACAGTTCAAAATAGTGTTGTCCTTCAGAGTCCCTTTGTTTAATCCTTTACAAGTTCTTCGCCAAGTAGCTTTAGGAAAGGAATTACCCACTCTGTATGTACATTAACTGTGAAGTAGACGTGGTCATTTAAAGAAGATTACGAATGATGGCGTTACGATGGATGAGGTTGGACGCAGGTTCACAACTAGACGGGGTAAGAATGGAGATAGAACGAATAAACAATGAAAGAAAGGAATGGAAAATGTGTTGTTTACTGATAATATCTCTATTAAAGCCTATTTACTTGTCATATCTGACCAGTCACAATATTATCAGCGCTAATTTCCATTAATCACAAGAGTTTCTGCCTCATAGATCTCTTAGATGCCATTCACACTTCTTTATCGCAACGCGAATGCCACGCGCGGTGGTTGGTTGGGTTGCGGCGGTGGGCGGGGTTAAGAAACTACAGCGCGAGCCGGTGGTAATTTACAGTCGCTTTAGCAGCGAGCGCTCGAGCTGGCAGTAATTGACAGTCGCCAGCGGCTGCGGGTACCCAAGTTCCTCCTCCCGAAACTCGAGCCAATGCAGTGGACGGAGCCATCTGGCAGCAATACCTCCTCTGCTTCTGCAAGTCTGTTGCACACACGAAAATGGAGTGCTAGAATATCCGACGCCTAGATTTTAAGTGCAACATTCCAGAAAATTGACGACAACGATTTGGGAACAATGTGTAGAGTTCACCTTCGAAAAAATATTGCTCTTGTTGGACAAGAACCAGTTCTCTTCAGAGGTGAGTTGAACACCTATAGGAAAAGATGGGTCATTAGTTATGAAAGATGAAAATGCAGAGGCAATTTGAATAAGAATGTTTCGATAGTAACATCTCGAATAAATTGAATTTCGCGCTAGTAGTATCGCCATAATGGTAGCTCTTCCATGCAAACAACCTAAAAGACCGTGGAACAAGTGGCGTTGAAGTGGCGGAAAGTATCTCAACAGATTATTTTAGAATGAATGTTTTTCTTTACTGAAATAATCCTAAAATTGAAAGGCGTGATAGTTGGGAAGTGCGACTTCTCACAAACAGTTCGCTGTAACTCCTCTTGTTAGGCACAAGCTAACACTACAGAATTCAGTTATAAAAGAGATGTCTATTAGAACAGTGTGATTGATTTTGTGAACTCCAGGCGAGCCTTTCAATTGCTTCGTGCCGTGCTAGGTATAGTACCAATGACCCCTTAAATCAAATGTACTACGTAAATCCTATAAAAATATCACATTAAAGACAACATAGTAGTAAGAAAGGGTAACCAAATAATAGAGTTTTTCCATAACAGAAATGAATATAAGACCGGCGATATGTGAAGTTGTAGATATTCATGGTGAAACTTACCACACAAGAAAATCTGACACCTTATATTTAAGCACGGATGCTTCGTTGTGGGCCCTACATACATTTGAATGAGTTGAAATTTCATTTGCAGGCTCCATATACGAAAACATCACGCTTGGAATGGACGATGTCAGCATAGCGGATGTTCAGCATGTATGCAAACAAGCCAATGCATCGAACTTCATCGAATCATTTCCCGAAGTGTGAATGCTGCTGATCAACAACGTGTAAAAGCACTACATGGTATTTTTACTCAGGGGTACGATACTGACGTTGGAGAAAAGGGCGGGAATTTATCTGGAGGTCAGAAGCAAAGGATTGCTATTGCTAGAGCATTAATTCGCAAACCGAAGATCATTTTATTGGACGAGGCGACTAGTGCTCTCGATACTGAAAGTGAGAAGGTTGGTAAGAAACGACTGCTAAAGTATTGTTGTATATCACACAAATTGTAGTAGTATTATATAGAATAATGCCAGATGATTGGTTTCACTTAATTCAGGATCATGAACATATTAATTTGCGCAGCGTTTCTGCTATTTTTTTACAGGTAGTTCAAGCTGCATTAAATGAAGCAAGCCATGGTAGGACTTCGATAACCATTGCTCACCGACTAAGTACAGTCAGACATGCAGACAGGTATTCACATTGTTTAATAAGATTTCTCAGTGAAGTGACCTCGAAAAAAATTGTATGATATGGATATAGAAAAATGGAAATAATGATTTGAAAAATGCATACCCTGCCTAGTTGGGAGTATGATTTTTTTATATGTTAACGTCATCTTCACGTTTACACAGGCGTGTGGTTCACTTTTTGTCTTAAGCATTAATAAGAAATGCATAACTTTGCTTGTCGAGGCCACACTTTAGAAGAACTGCACATTTCTGGTCTTCAGTCATTGACTATTGTATGGAAAATTTCTTAATCATTATGTGCTATCTCCTACTTGTCTTGTGGATTTTCTTCAGATGCTGTTTCTTTTCAGAATATATTATATCGAAAACGGTTCAGTTGTGGAATATGGTACGCACGAAGAACTGATCGAAGCAGAGGGAAAATACTCGCGGTTGGTGAAAGCACAACAACTTGCGAGGCCGGATCCTGATTAATAATTAGGGACAGTGTCTTTTTTTTTGGTATTTATCAAACTTATCACGTTCCATTCTGTAAATAGTACATAAATGTGTATGATTCGCAATATGATCTATATCACTTTCCACCTACTATAATACATACGTTTCTGATATAAGCAGAGATGCTCCATATTTCACATAGATGTTCCCACGTAACACCATGTCGTATGGTGCAGTTATTAAATACCATTATGGCCGCCCGGCTGACGCCGTACTTCCAGGCCATTCCCCTGTCAATTGATCTCATACCTAGGCGTACGGAATCGCAGCCATACCATATTTTCTTCATAGAAAATCGAAAGATATTGCTGCACTGCCTACCACCTTCTCTTCATCGCTTTTCCTCATTCACCATCGAAATCACCAAAGAAGATGAGTATTTTCTCATCACACTTTTATTTTAGCCCAGTTGAACTAGGTGGAACTTTCTAACTGAATCAACGTGGAATGACCACTATAACTTGTTTATCGTTTTTGTCTACTGTCACAAAAAGAGTGGCAAGACTTTGTTTGAATATGTAATGGAGTGGAGTGCAATGGATTCCCATGCAGATGAGACGAGCACAATGCGGAAGTAGAGATGACAGAGGCAGAGTCACGAATAAGCTGAATAACACACTGCTGAGAGCTTGCATTTGGTGTTTTCCCACTTTTGTTGGATGAACCCACGAAAGAAGAATCTTCCAGTGTTGGGCGCCGGCGCACCCCTTACTCATGGAGGAACCCTACACTTTCTTTACTTTTCGGGTGCGGCGCACGCCTTGCTCGTCCGTGGCAGAAGAAGAATCTTTTTTTTTGCAGAAAGCATCCATCTCGTTTTTCGTGCCGTATCACCTGAGCGGTGCCGCAGATAATCTCGGCGTCTGTTGCACTTTGTTGGTATTTTTTGATGCTCTCCCCCCGTTCTGGAATGTAACGACCACTGCTAAGTCCCAAAACTATAAAAACCTCAAACACAAAAATTTCCGTTAGTGCTGCCTTCAGGGCACGGAAACGCAACAGGGTTTGGTTTACACGGAAGAACAGCTGCTGCAGGAGACCATTGGGAAAAATGAAACAGTAATAGAGATTATAAACCACAAAATGCATCTTGTTGTTGGATGCTGTTTTGCTGTCGGTGTTGCTAGCTTATGTTACGCTCTTGTTAATTTTTGAATGGTGTTGATAGTTGCAGACCTTCAGTTTTGAATTGATCTTGATCAATATCACGAGACCAGTAATGGCTGTGATTGTTTTAAACATGCAGCTCGCAGCAGGAGAAAGGAAGATATTCTGGGCTTATGGGGAAGCCTGAGGCAGTATTGTACATAATTGTCATTTAAATCCGTGTACAGGGATGAATTTAAGTTAGACTTATTTCAAAAAGCCTTCTAGGTACTGTTCGACACGGAAGAGGCCATCGCCGTCATTTTGTTACCATCACAAACTCATAAACACAAAGAAATCGCCTCCATAGAGTATCTGCATGCAATGAGCAGTTCCGTCTGTGCCTGGACTGCATCAGTAGTGCGTCTTAAATGCATCTGCATCTGAAATGGCAGTTTGATAAGTACGCCATGACCGTCGTGCTTCAAGCCGCGCAGTAGGATAATAGCGTATGCGAAAATTTGAAAATTACTGAAACGACTCGCGTAGAGTTCAAATCGTCGGGACTATTACGCATATCGTAGCTGTAGTCAGTAATGCAGATAGCAGCTCCCAAGCGTCAAATATTGGATGAACTTCGGATTTTGTCATACATACTACAAAAATCAACGTCAACACGCTGTAAGATGCTTTCCCGTACTAGAGGTGCAAGGGCGCAGGATAAGTAGAACGACGAGCAAAGGCGATCAATTCTTGAATTTCTTTAAATTTGAAACGCTCCCTGTCCTTAGGTATTATCTCGTCGGCAAGAGCCGAGTGTTCTACAGTTCCTGGCGTACATGCCATCAACAAAGGATCAACACAAACATCAACACAAACTTCTTTCACAGAAGCCGGTTCCTTAGGTTGAAAGTGATCAGGTTTGATTCCGTTTGTTTTCATTTTTCATCATTTTACTGTTTGGACGTCTCAAGTAGTCGTTAACTTCTGATACTCATTTAGTCGTATCTGTAGAATTTCATGCACTTAATATTATCTTGGGCGCTGTGGAAAAGCCAAGATGTTCATTTTCAACTTTTATGCCCTCTTCCGACCGACTGTGACTTCATGAGAGCATTACCTGTAATTCACACCTCTGCAGAAGCCATTGACTCACTTCCCAATTAAGCTACTTATTCAGCCGGTTTCTAAATTGTGGGCCACTCTCAGGTTTCTGAAGACAACGAACTGGTCGAGACGTCAGGCACGATAGAAAAAGCTCCATCTGATTGCAAACCAAAGATTTGCAGGGCCAGGATGCATCATTGGATGGATGGGTAATCTCATATCCGTGGGTACGACTACTCACGGGTAACATCTGGGCATGGACAACGTCATGCATGAATATACATCTTGATGGGTGTCAGGCGAAGAGAAAATTCGGAGAGATTAACACGTTCCACCACAGGTAACTTTGAAGCTGCATCCGGAGCCTGGTTTGAAAATGGCCTGTGTTAATCGTTTCTCTTTATGGAAATTGCAGTGTGGGTTTTCTTTGCCATGACAAATCACAATTTCCTCATAAGTTAGTCTCTCTCTATCTCGTAATTTATCTTTTTCGTTTTTCTTCCAACGCATCTCTCCAATAATCTTGTATCTTCTGTCCTACTAGTGTTATATTTCTCTTAATACCGTATGAGTTCCTAAATAATCTTACAGTAATGATAACATCGAATAGAAAAGTTGATAAAGCTTCTGACTCACTATGTTACCACTATTTGGGTCGTGGAATCTTTCCAGAAGCTGTATCACGGTACTGTTTCCACATCCTGAAGCACCCACGAGAGCCACTGCCTGTTCGGTTTGCAGTCACAGGCGTAGGTAACATTGTCACACTTTTCTTTCCATGAGTCCAAACCTCTCTTTCATCAGCGATAAGATAATTTCTTGTTAACCAGTTCGTTCTTCAATGCTCTGCTTACCTACAAAGCTGTATCTCGATTCATTCGGATATAATCGAGCAATAAACCGGTTTAAAAAAAAGTCCAATTTACCTCCGCGCAGGAGTTTACTTACCTCCTCAGAGAATTATTTGCATTTCTAGGTACACACTATTTTTTCTCTGCGAGCGCAAACAGTCAGACGATGAAGTCACTTATCGGAAAGTACAATTATTCAGAGTCGCCAATGTCATGTCTGTTTTACAGTTCCATTCGTAATACTATTCAATTGTGCGCTCATTTCACTATTCCACTTCCCATCGATATCAATAATTCGGTTCGTCAGCTCACTTTGGTTATGCATTAGAGCTCTTTTTCTGCATCAGCGAAATTGAACGGTCTCTCGAGAAAAATTTAAGATAGAAAGATGTTAAACACTACTGATAAACCGATTTTCTTGCCTGTGAAGGTGAAAAAATTGGGCTTTGTTGTTCCTTATCAGAAGTTTCTTTTCTATCTCTCACCTCTGACTTCTTCTGTTATGCATACACGGCGAAAACCACAATTCAGCTATCATTAGTCTTTTAATTGTGAACCTGCATCGATTGCAATTATTGACACTCTCGCCTGAATTTGTTTTTGCCAGAATGATTGCCATTAATGTTTTTTTTTACTTGTTTTGTAACCGCAGACTGTTTTTAGCGCACCTTTGAGTGTAAAATAAAATAAAAATAAAAAAATAAAATTAATACATTTGGACGACGACTCACTGATCACAATCAATTCAGAATGTTGGCATATTTGTAGTACCCCCTGACTAGCCTATATTCAAGTGAAAATGGGATTGTCTTTCTCGGTCCTTATAAGCCAAAATTTATTGACAAAGAAGATGGCATACCCGGCTTCTCTCGGGAGCTCTCGGCTCCAGCCCCGGATATCCACGGTGATGCGCATTATTATTGATGATAATGCATTCATTAAAAGTGCTGATCATTTTGGTGCTCAACATATTACCTAATCTCGGTAACCGTTCTCCTCCAGCACAACAGCAAAAAAAAGTCGATAATGTCAATTAGTCCATAGTTTCGTCCACAACGCGGCCACATTTCTGTTAACCGTATTCGAAGATCCCAGCACACACGTCCCCGAGTGGGAGCAGATAAATCGATAAAATCGATAAATCAAGAAGCCAACAGTATCGTGCCAAATGTTTGTCATATTCATATTTAGTGCATCGGAAAATCTCAGCGGACATGTACTTATCCGTCTCGAGCAAAGCTATAAAAGGTCGATGAACTCAATAAATCCATATCTTGGCGTAAAATCGTTGTCATAGTCGTGTTGAGCGTATTAGGGAACCCCAATAGACTTGTTTCCCACGGACCTCTGTGCAAAAGTGAAAAAAGTCAATGAAATAAAAAAATCCATAATTTGGCGAAGAATGGTTGTCATTTTCGTGTTCAGCGTATCGAGAAACCCTAGTAAGCATGTCCTCGCCGGTTCGGGGGCAAAAAATAGCGAAAAATTAATAACATCGACAAACTAATCAATAATTCCTGGCGAAAAGTTGCCTATAACCTCCGCCGACCCATGATGGACCAGAATGCAGAACTTGGCCCGGATAGGTTCACCCTTCGTGACTTCTATTCATTGCATATATACTTTCAAACTTTCACTTTATATATATACAGATACAGATTGGTAGAGGTTCAAGACAGTTCCGCGAGGAAACCAATCGATTAGAATTCGTTCTTTCACTTATGAAGTAATTCTTTCTTCTGAGGACAAGAACGCCACCTTCAATCTGCCTTTTTCTGTCAAGAGAAAGAGCCGGTTTGATCACATTACATACTACAAGCTGGTTCATTATTTCACTGTGAAAAAAAAAACATATGAGCCTCTGAACGAAAGACCGAACTCCCACTTTTCCGAGCGACCAGAGTAGCTACGATGTGCACTTTGATGAGTAGGATTTTTGCCGTAAGTTTATTTCCTCCGTGCGTTTCATCTCCCTCCTTCTTGTAGGAACTGCACGGGATGGCCCAAAAGTCTTTGGCCAGTGCTCATGATGATTTATGACCATGGTGTTTTGGAGCAACCGATTGTCAGCTTTCATTTTTTGAACATTAGATGGGTAGTTCTCAATCATATTCCCTACTGCTTTCCCTTAAAACCCACCGCGTGAAGAGATGTAAGCCAGTTTCTGAACTGCTCCATTGTGTCGCCACGACGTTTTGTGCTGAAGGTAAGAAGAGCGAGCAGAATATACATTTGCCACAAGAGGGCATCCCTCAGCAAATGAAATAGATAACAGTTTTGCAGGATCCCGTAAGGACAGTCAAGTTATATAGCATGAATTCGTCACCTCAACAGGTCGGCAGCTACTGGCTTTTGCCAGATCCTGAGTGAAGATTAAAGACAAAATCAAAGGTCTGAAGATAGAGAATTAAGGATTAATCGTCTCTAAGGTTCAAATTCACGAATTCACGACGGCACCAAATGATAGCTGCTTATAGTTTGTTCATTCGGACGGTGCACTGCAGCGTCAGCACCGCGGCTACGTCCTCGATGGAGCGAGATGATACGCTTACCACATTCACTTTCATTGATTCCAACAGCTGATTAGTCTATCACCCCGCTCTAAAGACAACTTAGTAGAGTGGCTGACCAGTACGTGGAGTGCACCGTCTAAACGAACAGACTTTACGCAGGAGGAATTCTAAGTGTATGTATCAAAATTATTTTGAAAAAACGAATTACAGGCCCTCCACTCGTTCGAATCGATTACCTCCTAGTAGCCTAAATTCGAATACCCACGTTGAATTATGGGGAGTTTGATAGCCAAAGTCTCACAGGTATCTACGCCTCCGTAGATTTCATCTCCGAGGGCCACCTTGAGGAAAATCTGGGCGGAAGTGGTGAAGTGCTGATGTCTACAAACAACTCTGCTGTGGTGCGTTTTCGGCTCCATAACACAAATAAGACTTTCGGGCATTCACCAGCACTTTTTCGTTATCTGTTCTTTCAGTAAACCGTTGCTTTAGTTTGGCTATCCTCCCTCTCTATGCGTAGTTTTTGCAGCACTTGAAATTTGGCCACCTTAGTCTCCATGGATGGCCGGCAGCAAGTTGAGAGAGAGCAGAGCGGTAGCTGTTGATCAACGAGAGTTTTATTGCGCATCTTCCATCAGGCAAGCTTTGCAAGCAAGTGAGAATCACCAGGATGAGATTGAAATAGGGGCCGCGATTTGATTATCCTCTCTTTCAATGCTATTACTAGGATCCCTGGAAGTGCTATTACGTCAGCGTTACGCCCGAATCTATCGATACAGTGTACATTGAGGAGAATCTTTGAGATTTCTGCTGTGTATTTGCATTCCGTGAACAAAAACTGCTCCTCGGCAAACAGTTAACAATGAAGCAGTATTACGTAGTGTTGCGCATACCATTAATGCGTGAAAATTATTTGTTGGATTTCGTGCAAAAAAAGTTCCCAAACAGAAGACTAATCATTATAGATCTACAAAAAGTTCCAGTATGTTGCTTCTATTTGGGAGCTTTTTTGCACGAAATCCAGGAAAATGATTTTTATTCTTTCACTCCACTCCTCTAAAATATTTTATCTGCAGAGTAACTGCTACTCGTGGTCCTTATGAAAACTAATTTCTACTGTCATTGTGCATTGTAGCATATCAATGTTCCCAATTCCCATGTCTTGATCTAAAACGCCTCTATATCATTAGTACTCCAAACCACTGTGATTGTAATTAATTTGTCGATGTTATAAAGGAGTGCCTAAATGAAATGAATGTGGATTCATTGTAATGCGAAGACCCATGCTTACTTTTAGAAATATATCTATGTTTTTAGAGAGCTGTGTAGCTTATTTGTCTTCGCCAAGTCATCGCCGGAGGAAAGAACAGAGCCCTCGCGATGACGGATGGAGAAGAAGCGAAGCCGGGAGGGTGGGTAGAAAGAAAGGCATTAAGCATTCATGAGTCGTATTATCAAACGATTGAGTTAATTTATTTATTTATTTGGAGACGCGGGCTAAGCCACGCGTAAATAAGTACAATAACATATCAGTTATCATCAACATATGAAACGACATCAACATGTCCATACATTCAATGGTTTCAAACAGGTTCTCCTGACAAGCTTTCTGACTGCTTGCAAAGACAATTCAATCAAATGCTCATTTTTAGCTAGCAACAAGTTGAACTCATTTACAGCTCTATAAGTGAAGAATCTCGACCTAGCCTGTGACCTTGCAACTGGGACATAGAGCATGAGCTTTCCTCTTCTGGTTCTCGTCAGCGGTACTCCAAAAAATTCAACAGGATTCAAAGAAAGCTTTCCTTTAATTATCTTGAACATCATTAACAAATCAGTATTACTCCTCCTACTTTGCAAGGTTGGTAAACCTTGCAAAGTAGGAGGAGTAACACTTGTAAAGTAACTTTGCTCTCTTCTCACAAATAGGTACTTGATCATAGTTCATTCTGAAGCATCTCATTACTAGTTTTCGCGTAAAACTGTTTTGAACACTTCCCAACAAATTTATATCCTTCTTCTTGAAAGGATTGAAAATAGTCGTTCCACACTCCACTATAGGTCGTACGTAGGATTTATAGGCACGCAAAAGGACTTGAGGATTTGTAGTTCTCAAGGCTTTGAACAAAGGGCTTTGAAGTTAGACATTGAATTCGCAAGTATGTAATTGCGGTAGTAATTACGAGGAAAAATCGTACTCTAGGTCCTGTGCTCGTGGGTTAGCTCCTATCGTCAGCGTTTGTTTGCTGCCTCACTTTTTTCTTTGCTGTGTGAGAAGTGTAGCTCTGGTAGCTGCGTATATTCCAAGTTTGAAAAACCAATACGACAAGCACTTTGCGTGGAACTATCCAGAGTTTGGGTGTAGAAACCAGATTAACAGTTTCCTTTTTAGAAATCTTGTGCATCTACGGAAAAATAGCATTCGTTTTCAGACACAAAACGTTGGAGGAAGTTCCTGAAAAACAACCCGTATCATATTTGGAACTGGTAAGTTGACGATGAGCAAGGGTAAGGTCACCCTTTTCTACGTTCTGTAGAGAAGCTTAGCAGAACAGACACACCCTCCTGATTATCTCATGTAGTTCTCACCTTAATTCTTCTTCAGCTTCTGTACTTGGCCATTTCTTCTTTTCCTGCAATGACATAAAACCTGTGGTAGCGTTTCATAACATACATTCATTTTTCAGTTTCGGTACGCGACTGGAAGAGATAAATTCTACATTGCATCTGGATTCGGGCTCGCCATAATTGCTGGAGCTGTACTGCCTCTCACTTCTGTAGCCGAGGGGTTGTTCTCCAATATTTACCTCACAAATGGAGACGTGAGCAATTCCACTTAGGCAGTTGTACCGAAGTAACTTAAGCAGTCAACTAAGATTTTTACAGTTCTTTATTCCAGTTAATGTTTCGGCGTCCCTGCCTTCGACAGAGCCTCGAAAGTCAAGAGCCAGTTTATAGTTCAGTGCATAAATGCGAAAAAAAGATCCTGTTACGACCTTGTTCGACTGCTCAAGCCTGTCCGCCGGTGGAGGGCACGTGCTTACTTATTTATTTGTTTCTGCACTTTCAAGGTGCGCTCACGAACGGACATTTATTACAAACTCATCGTAGCAAGAATGACTAAGGAGCTCTACTCGTATGAGCCATGTACAAACAATTCTCTTTGAATACTTCATAGTAGATCTGGTTGGGCCCACGCCTTCATATTGCGAGCATTGCAGCGTGACAGAAAGGAGGGTGCCGTAGCAGTTTCAAAAAAAGAACTCAAATGCAATGGCAATGCACAGGCCTCCTGTGCGAGGGCGTAAGAAGCGCTAGGGATACATATAATCTTTTTGGCAACAGGCTACTTAACTCCGCATCTCTTAGAAGCAGCACCCATGGAAACATTCGTTTCTCAGATCTTCACACTTGCAGGAGTTTTAGCATTGTCCGAACAGTTCTTGTACAATCTGCGTTTAGCTCAGTTACGTGTATACTCTGCGCTAGCGCCCACTTCCGACGGGATGAGCTGTTTGCGCTAAAAGCAGTACGTTTCTTTTGTTGAATGAAAGGTAGTGGAATCAGCTGTTTTGCTGCAGAGGTTACTTGCTTTTTTTTCTTTATTTTCATGTTCTTTTGATGAACATGTGTAATTCTTGTGGTTTCTAGTATCTACAATCCTCAATCTTTTCTCACTACCACTCCGTGGTATTTATAGCCGTTTGCTTGTTAGAGACAGCTTTCGTCAGAATTTCGCTTTTCTCATTTTTTTCTCCTTTAGGGGAACTTGCGATGTTTTGATCTTCAAGTGACGTCTCTGTTAACTGGTACTTATTTCCCAATGGTTACTTTTTTGGTATGCTGAGGAAAGCTCGCAGCTCGAAAAAATAGCTGATTGCGTGAGGGTCCAGCCGGTGAGAAAGTTGTCGATTTTGCTATCGGTTCTCATTCTCTACGTGCTGCCTTTGAGTTTAACCATGCTAGAGCACCGCTTGGCGGCGCTCTGACTCGGACTCGCCACTTCACTTTAAGCACAAAATCATTGTCACCCACACAACCCACACAAGAACAGCCTGGCCCTCCCGCTAATTAGGCCACGATGGGAGTGGAGGTGCTTTTTATGCAGATGCAGATAGTAGTTGAGGATTTTTAATTTTCCTTCAGTAGAGAATGAATCATTATACGTTTACTGCTAGATTGATGACGAAATTTTTGGACGAATTGTGAGCTGAGAAGGCGTTTAAGATGGTGTGTTGCATTTACTTTTGACTCCCGAGGCTCCGAAGAAAGCGGTGACGCCGAAGCGTTAGCCAGAATAAAAAATGTCACACAAACACGCTCAATTGCTTAAGCTACTTCGACACGGCCGATGTTTTTCATGCAAAGTTTCGAATGTTTAACGTTCACGCTGCTATACTCCAACAGCATTTTCAGCATATTGGTAATAAAACTCTGCTTGCAAACGCCTTGTACATTGCTGCTGCTTTTTTGGGATTGGGATTATTTCTGTTTGTAACTTGTTACCTGCAGGTACTTATGTGTATTTCTCAACATCGTACTATGCATTTATTACATAATTTTTCAGCACTATTTATTTTCCGCTGCTAGCCGTAGTATCGTCCAACGCATTCGGAAAGAATTCGTTAAGGCGGTCCTTCGACAAAAGGCCGTCTGGTTCGAAGAGAATCATGCAGGCATGATAACAACTCAACTGACGGAGTAAGTCAATTAATGCGGAGTTCCTTTATTTCCTCTCGAATTTCATCGGAGCACATTTGTTTTTTTAGAAATATCACCCAGATTGAAGACGGAATAGGTGACAAAATGGGAATGCTTGCGCGAGGCATAACAACATTCGTTGTTAGTGCAGCTGTTGCTTTTAGTTATAGCTGGAGGATCACTCTTATCTGCGTTGGAGTCGGTCCAGTGAGCACTGCCACAATGATGCTCATGGCATGGGTTAGTGAGATTTTGTATTCTACGGATTCCATCGCTATCTACATTCAATTCACGGCACATGATGTGATACTCCCACTGAGGCTTTTCGCTGCTCCATCAAGGCCACAGTCTCACCTCAGACTCATTTGCAAAAAGGCGGAAGTTCGTATTTTCCTCACCCTCTTTTGGTTTGTTGTTCACCCGTAGAACGCATCTTCTATTCTGTCCGGGAGTTGGTATGAAGGAGCTTTCAGAAGGGGTACGAAACTATCTTCGAATACAGTTCGATGCTACAAGAGCACCACTCGACAAGTCAGAAGGAGCTCCCTCTAAAGAAGTGCATCTTGCAAATACCTCGGTTTCTGCCTTGCCCCTACTCAAAAGATCCACAAAACAAGCCATCAAGAACGGGCAGACCAGAAAAATTGTGCCTACTTGCAGTGAAGTTCCAGTGAGGACCACGCTGACAACCCTTTGATACAGATTGTATCACACATACACGGACACCCCAATCTTTGACGGTAGCTAGCCTTATGTCCCTCTAGTCGGCCTGATCTTCAACCTTTCTGATCCAGAAAGTCAAATGTCCCCAAGACAGTGAGCTTTTTTCAATACTACTGCGGAACTACTGCCGCTGAACAAACGTTTCAGAAGGAAATATAGCAAACGGTGGAGCTTCCATGTGCTTTGTTCATAAGACCTGGGCATTCTTACTTGATCATATGTAATAGTTCTTCTGTGCCACTCAGCTTGTGAAAACACGTCTATTATGGCCTTAAATTTGGACTCAACGTCGTCTTCAGAGGCCTGAATATGGTTCAAGTTCATGTATTCTCGCACTAATCCACCAAAGATCTCATGACACCCATTCATTCGACTCATCCTAGCTAGACAATACTCAGCATCCAGTCGACGGACGACCACACCACGTGTCCACCGATAGAAAGCAAAATGCCACCGCGACAGCGAATGATCGTCAATTGATGGCGAATGAATACTGCATCGTGCAGCACTAGTCTTATAAGGCGTGCACCAGTATAGTGACGATCTAAAAGCTCGCAAAAGAGATCTAAGAGATCTCTCATGCTATCTTATCTCTTAGATTTAAGAGCAAACGGTGGTCTAGTAATAAAATGGTTTTCCTCTGTTTATCACCATCATGCTCGCTGTGTAGTAGGAGCTGTTGCCGAATATGCTAATCTGACTCAGACAATTTCGGGGGCAAATCCCGTTCCGAACGAGCGGGGGGCGAGGGTCGAAACGAGCGTTTGAGTGTTTTCGCCCGAGAAGTAGTCGCGTTCAGGCCGCTGTGGGGCCGCTGAAAACGGGGCTTCCATTCCTATCCGCCCGCATGCTGTCCGCGTTCAGGCCGCCATGAGCCCGCAGACTACCAGGCGCTACTGCTCCTAACCCAGCGCACAAGGTGGTATTCTCCACAATTACCTGTCAGCTGGACGCACCGTGACAACCTCTGGCAGCTTGGGCACAGTCTCGCACGGAGGAGCTCCGGGTTCGAAGCTATTGTGGATCCAAAGTGATCCACCGGAGTAAAAAAGCAACACAAATATGCAAATTCTTATCAGAAATATGAAAAGATGGCTGTTTGCAAGGTATGTCCATGGTTTCGTAGTGCTAGCCTTTTTCTATTACTGAGAGGATTCGAACCAACCTGACCATTCTTTATGAACGACTGAGAGTCCGCTGCTTTATCCACTAGGCCATCCATGCTGCTGATCTCTTCCATACCGGTGTTGCCTTCATCCTTTATCACGTGCGTACTACCACCAACCAATCATTCCGACCGGGCCATTCCCTTATTGAGCCGAAATATGTAGTCGTTCAGACCGCTTTTTGGAGAAATTTGCCGGCGGTCAGTGGCCGCAGAAAGCGGGCAGATGCCCGACACTCTTCACATAGCGGGCCGAACCCTGACGGTGGTGCTTTAGCCCGAATGACTCTGCGTTCAGCCCGCGATTCGCCCGACAGCGCGTTTGGCCCGCAACATTCGTGGTTTCCGCCCGCTGTTTGTCCGCTATTGGTCCTCGTTCAAGCGTTTCGTCGGGGATTTGCCGGCGGTTGGAACGGGATTTGCCCCCGAAATTGTCTGAGGAGGTGCATGTAACGATATCCAAACAAATGTGAACACTAGCGCTATCGATTATGGTATTCATTGAACAGCGCTAAGAGCCGCAGAACTTAGAAGTTTGCTTGCTAGCCTGGTGTTGCGTTCATAACTCCTAGCCCATTAAATGTTTGATGCAACCATAATAGTGTTTTCTAACTCTTCACCGGAAAAGCATCACTGGTTGTAGGTCTTGGACTCTCTAGAATTACCTTTTATTCAGCATTGGGATTAGATTTGACAAGTAGTGTTGTTGCTCCAAACTTTGAACCTTGTGGGGGCCTTGTCATGCTTCGGTGGGCTGGCTCTTATGAATAGTTAGTCGCATATTTTTGAACGAAGACGAGGTTTTGATGTAGGCAATTCCTGGTGTAATAGTACCTCTGTTATCATCAAGTGTGGAAAAGTTATGGATCTTAGCAAACGAGGATTGCATCACGGAATCGAGATTGAAGAAAATCACTGGACGATGGTCTTTATCGTTGCAGATGGACAACCAAGCAGCTGAGCACAGCAAATGGTGCATTGGCAAGCCTTTGTCCTTCGCCAAATAGCTTAAGCAGGTTGTACTCGTTTACAGCGCGTGTGCATTCCAGGAGATTATCATGTAATCTCGAAAGTTTCCTCTTTGTGAGATTCATTACAAACTCTGTCCTAATGAACATCCCACGTAGGTGCTAAGGCTTTTCCCGCCCTTGGACCACTCGTGCGAGGGCTAGAACTCATTTTATTGCAGTTGTCGTCTGCTTCAATGAAGAAGAGTATGGCAATCTCAGCGGAGGCGGGGTGTGTTGCTGAGGAGGCCATCATGAATGCGAAGACAGTAGCAGCTTGTAATGGGCAGGAGTACATGGTGAAGGTTGGTTTCTTAGTGATCGTTTACGTATGAGAAGCAATACTTGGACAAAATTGAACTCATTCTTTTTATAACTACTCTATCACCATATACGAGGGAAAATGATGAGATGAAGGAGGGAATATGTCTCCATACAGATATTTCTACCGCCACATTGCATGGAGTGTTTCTGTGAGAGAATGTATCATAGAGAAAACCAACCAGCAATTGAATGTGTCCTGCTGAGGAATATGGGGAGAGACGAATTTGATGGCATTCCTGGAAGCACGATGCCAATAAAATATTATCTTATTCATTTATTCGCTTGAAACAACAAACAGGTGCACCACCATAAGACGTGTAACATCGAAAGAACCACGTAATCCAAAGGTCAAAAGCAGAGCAGTACCCAGTAACCACTTGAAAAATCGAAGGAGTTGCTTTACGTAACCTAGTTTCGGTGATGAAAATACAATATCATTCGCTGCTCCCAGAAGTCATCTACCTCAAGCTGTGCGCATGTTCACGAATTAGGAAATACTCAAGTGGCTGAAGGAGATCACTGCAAATCTCTCTTCACTCATGCATAGAAGAAAGAGTACGGCATGACGAAGCAAGTTTTGAAGTGATTGTAGGAATTTTCGAGCGGAAACCACAGACTTCAGTACGCAAAATCTATCGTATTCTGGGTTAAGGAGAAATCCCAGAAATGAACGTCTTATCTTGGATTGCTTTGTGGTCTCTCCGATTTCATTCGCTCATCTAACCAGCCACTGAACACTCTGCAGCAGTAACATCAATGCTAAAACCTCATAAAGATGATCCTTGCATCTGCCATCTAAATCTGCAGGAGAAGAATAGGCCTGAAGTTCATGTGGATGGTGTCTTGGATCGACAGGATCGCCCATTCCATTTTCTAAAGAAAGGAAAGCGATTAGTCAAAAATCAGCCAAAATAAACAGCTCATCGAATTCATGTACAGCATAGAAATTAATTATTACATCATATCTATATCCCTGGTCATCGAATCGTAAATACCGTTTTTTCCAGAAATACGAAAGAAAGAGAAAGGACAATCTGCCATTCGCTCTTCGGTGCAGCTTTATCAGCGGATTCTTCGAGGGATTTACTTACTTCCAGTTTTACTTATTCTACTCAGCCGGTTATTTGTGAGTGACGCGTATTTTCCATCAATTTACCTTGCATGGTTCTTCTGCTCATAGCCTTACATTAGTAGCTTATACTGTGCCTATAGTAGTGAAACCATCTTCACGGAAAGAAAACATTCAATCACTTTCTGGTCATTGTTGTCATACAGTCTCGCAATAACGTTCTGGTTTTCATTTCTATCGCCTTCTAAAAATATAGTTTTATTGGTACTTTCACTTTACAGTGTATTTCAAAATAATATGACTAGGGCTCACACACCGATAACGTTTCAAAACTATAAGAGGTACAGTAGAAGCACCAACGGAGTGACCTAGTAGCAACACACGCTCAACAGCGAAATTTAAAGAAACATTAGAAACGCTTCTACCAAAATGGTGCAGGATTAAATGAGATCGACTCATGTGGAACACTTATGAAGGGGATTTGTGGTGCGAACCTCTCGAAAAGCGCAAGAAATTCTCACATGACACATTATACCACAAGAAGCCTGAGTTTCAAGGAGGTTACATATCATGAAGCCGCAAAAATGTTGCGCATAGGCATTTATTCTAACAAGTGCAGCTATAACTTAGCTATTCTAAGCGCTGTACTTCTGAACAGCGAACATTTCAACAGCTATTTTAGTAATTTGAAACAGAAATGCAAAACTTCGGATCTGCAGATATGGTGTCATCAGCTATTACAACGGTATCACTCCCGAACCGGGTGCAATTTTCATATCAACTGCAGCCGTTATGATGGGTGAGTTATTGAAAGAATCGTAGAAGATAGAAAAGCTAGTTGCTGGGAAGGATTCTCTACAAGGAGGGTGAAAAGCAATAAAGACGCTTAAGTCAGGAGACTAATTATCTGTGACCAACGCTGAAGTTACAAAACTAATTATTTCTCACCATCTTCCGAGGGACCAAATTTATTGTAAAAAAAATGACACTTAAAGACTCGATGATAAAATGCTGGCGCATACAGTTGCAGGGTGCAGCTTTCCATGTCATCTTGCAACGTTTCGTGAAATTTCGTTACACTTCTAGAAAATTTAACTCTTAGTTAAGGTTAACATGTGGTCAAAAAATGTGCGTCCAGCAAAAAATAATTCTTGAATTTCTGTTTTGTAAACGACCTCTTCTGAAAGAAGGCACTCAAATTGTAACAAAGAGGAAGACTTCTAGTAGTTCAATGTAGAATTTTGTAAAGTAGGGTTTTTGAGGGGATTAGGATTGGTCAATAACGGAGAGAGCTCTGGTCTACGAACAGAGACAATGTGATCATTGAGCATTGCATCATCTAATAATTTTGAGCCTCGCAGAAAGTTAGGTCTTCAAAACCTCTGAGGCACTCTAGACGGTAACTTGAACATACGAGGAAAGCTTTGGTTTGTTAAGGAGTAAAAACAAAATCCTGCAGTAATTTTTGACTGATGATGTGAATGAAAGCGGTACCTGGTGGTGGAAAAATCTCACATAATTTTTTTGTGGAATGGGGAAAACATAAATCGTCAGTCAGATGCGACCTATGAAGTCTTTCACTGTCTCTTAAGAGTTAAAGATTAAAGGAAAAACTTTCAGGGTCGTACCTTTTTTCTTTGCTTGGACCGCACCTCATGGCTATTTCAAAAGCAAGAATCGCTGCCGCTATTATTTACGAAACTATTGATAAGGTAAGTACAGTGTTAGCTACATGTGGACACGCTTAGAGCAATAGTGAGAAATTTGCGGCCGCCTTCTAGTTCTTTGCTCGATCCTGTCCCAGGCTGGAAAGCCTTTTCAAGAGCTGTTTTTCTCTTCCCTGTTTCCATCAGTACTTTCAAAGAATTTATTTTCAGATTCATTCTTTCAACTTTTTTGAGAATAAAGCTGATTCTATTACACCTTTATTCATGCGATTCCACCAAGCACAAGTGTTTTTACTACTCAGAGGCAGAAGCTTTTATTGTGGGGATTCTATTTGAGTACGTTTGCTTCCGGGGAGAGGGTGGTCGAGATCGCGCGGAATACATTTTCGGTAGAAAATTCAAAGGATGAAGCATGGTGTTTTTGAATGGCATTTTCGGGAGAAAATTCAAAGGGTGAGGAATGGTGTTTTTGAATTGAAAGAATAGAAGGTTGAAACAGTCGCGTTGTTTACGTAATCCAAGGTTCTTGAATATCGATTGTAGATAGAGTTAAGGCATGCGACAACGTCTGACCAGAAGGCTCTGCCTCCCAAGAGATTCGCATTTCTAGAGTTGTTCGAACATTTCGTTCAGATGCATTCCATTTATTGGATGTCCAATAATTCCCTTAGTTGCTGAATTGATTCTATGCGTATTGAGCTTATTGCTCAATATCACTCCTATTAGACGTGTGTTGGGGATGTGATATACGTGTGCGTCTAGTCGAGGTTGATCGACAACTTTGTGTAGATCAGGTGATCTAGAGTGGTTGGATTAATGTTGGTAGCGAGCGCGACGTCGATGGCTATCGCCAAACTGTGGAGGGCAAGTAGAAGCCCATCAATCGCTCTAACCATTTATCATTGAGACAACTTTCAGTAGAGAGGATCTGATTTCCATGAAGAGACGAAATTCATGAGGGCGTTGTATCGATCCCGAAACCTGAGCGTTCATGAGAAATAAAGAGAATGATGTTCCAGGCGAGTAAACAAGGGTGTGGGTCATGATGAGGCAAAAGTGGGTGGGCAATGTGTGTGCGATTGCATTCATTCATTCATCATTCGAACCCTCGCCCCGCCATTCAGGACCTACTCGCACTAATTCGCGCGCGATTTCACCATAGTTGCCCATGCAAATTTGAATGTGAGTGGGGACGAGTCGACGCCGAAGGGCGGGAAGACGCCGCCCCATTTTGCCTCATCATGACCCACACCCAGTAAACAATGATGAGTCAATGTGATTGATATTTTAGTTATCACATTAGATTGTACAGTCTGTTCCCTGAAACGTACACTGCCACCCTCGCCCCAATCGAACAAAGCAGCGCGTGCGCGTTCAATTGAGGCGCGAAGCTGCAACAGCCGATCAGCCTCTCCTCGCGCCCTGATCGAACCCTTCGCGCCCCGATTGAACGCACACGCGCCGCTTTGTTCGATTGGGGCGAGGGTGGCAGTGTACGTTTCAGGGAACAGACTGTACGTGGATAGATAATTGGATGGGTGATTGACGAAGGCGTTAGAGGAAAAGTGTATAAGTAAGTGATTGGCTTCGATACACTTATGGAGGAAATGGAGAGGTGTGGATGATCGACGTAGGTTGCAATTCTCCCTTATGTAGACATTTTCGTCCTTTTCATGGAGAATCTCGTACTTATGTTCTGCTGTTTTGATGAGGAAAGTTATCGTCTTTTTGCGATTGTTGAACCGAGTGAAGGCGTTGGCGATGCTTTGTCCTTCTAAATCATCCTAAATGAGTATTTAACTTATATGAACTCTTTGCATTACTTTGATTGCTTCCTTATTGTTGAAGATGTAGACATAACGTTTGGAGATGAAGTCGTTAGTAGCTCATTCTTCGCCAAGGCCCTCGAGTTTTCTCAGTTTTCGAATAGCGATTCGTGGTGAGTGCTTAGAAGCTTAGCGTAGTCGAGCAGATCATCGTTTGCGGATGTTAAAAAGGAGTCGGATAGATTTTTTGAAGATGTTGTCCGATAGAGTTGATTACAGATTGAGAGCTCCTTTCACGTTGACGATCATGGTTAGGAAAAGGGTGGTTCTGCCGTCGGCTTGGCGACGCGATTCCACACTGGTGCGATTTCATTGTACATTAGCTGCCGTGGCCGCCATGCTACGAATCCGTAGATGCAGAAGCATTAATTGCTCGAATTTAATGATTGTACGATTACGCCCCTTCAATACGGAGCATTTCCATTCCATTTGCGCTGAAGAGGTTATGGTTACCTAAGTAAACAAACACAAAATATAACATTCTAGGAGAAGGAATGATTCATTAATCAAGGATGTGGAATTTGGCATTATTAGCCTTGGAGAAAACTAAAATTGCAATATGGAATGTCATGATGTCTTCGGCAAAGGGCACACGATCTTTTCGAGTAGCTAAGAAAATTTAGCACAACTCCATTTCATGCCAATTTGCTGCCATAGAATAGGGAATGATCGTGTTTCATTGTTTACTACACATCTATCCTGGTGGGGCAGGGGGGAGGGTTGGGAGAGATCTGGCTGCAATAGCTTTAATTCGCGCATCCATAGCCATAACTAGGGCTTTTTACGAGGGTGCGTTAACGCAGCAAACCTGCAGTGGAATGGGCAATCCGAGTATTTTGACACCCAAATACTCGCCGCATTCATTGTTTCACTCATACCTACTGCTAGTAACCTATCACGCAGTCTTTCCGAAGGACACAGCCGTCCGTCAATGTATCTGTGGCCTCTTGAATATCATACATCATGCGCGCGGCCTGGCACCCTCCGCCGAGATGGCAGTTCTTGCATGTGACTTCACTGTGAAACCAGCGAGTGGTCGCTCTGGCTATCTGCTCCAGTTATCTGAGCCGAAAATGGTGAAACATAACGAAAACTATACAAGTCATAGCTATTAAAACAGGAATGTCTTTCCAAAAAAATAATTGGTAGATACGAACCTGCCCAAATTTACATTCAAAATACGCTTATCCCTTGTCAATGCGCCAATCTAACCAAAAGAACTTAAGGTCGCAGCATTGAGTTCGATGGATAGTCCAGCCTAGTGCTTCTGGAATTGAACTACTATTGGAGGATGACGTTGATATCCTTACAACTGTCAAGAAACAACATTTAACCACAAGTCATATGATAATCTTATGTAACATGTTCATAGCTGATTTGAGGGAGAAGAAAATGCCAACGAAGAAGGAGAAGAAATCACAGAATGCGGAGGTTGTGTGGAATTCAGAGACGTCCACTTCAAGTATCCCACGAGGTAAATTTGCCGATAGATGATACATCGAATGGAAAGAAAGAGAAAAGAAGTAGAAACCATGTGATTAGTGCATCCAGCTAACGTGGTGCCATACCACTGCAAAGCCTCAGAACTTTCATTTATTTACACAAACGAGCACTACATCGTTAATCGATGCAGCAATGTTTTTATTCTATTTCTGGCTGCCGTTCACCCCACTTGAGAAAACTGTCCTATCCTACACAAAGAAAAACATCAAGCCTTAAAATAGCAGAAAATGCACGTAAACTTATAACGTATTTGTTGTCCACACCCTGAAAACCGCCGCATTTGATGTTTTCTTTTGCATAGCTGAACCATAGACTAGTACCGCTTATTTCCAGCTTACATCATTTTTTGCATTAACAACAGTCATTACAAGTGAGCCGAAGAAGAATGGTATTTTTTTATTTTTTGCAAGCGTCTATGAAGCATCCTCTTACAGAGATTCTCCAATACTGCAAGGAATTAGTTGGCGAGCAGAGCCTGGTGAAACTATTGCATTCGTTGGTAAAAGCGGATGCGGCAAGAGCACTTGTGTAAGTGGGAAGTTACCTATGATTGAAAAGAGACTCGTAGAAAATTCAAATTCAATTTTTAAAGCGTTCTGTGTCGGGTTGTCGTACAAATATCTGGCCACTTTTAAATCCTACTTTCGAAATTACTCTTCTCCATTACAATTACGGAACGAACGATATGTTTTTGGAGCTGTTGGCAGCTCAGATAATGACGGAACCATACTCCATACACTTGTCTCTCCTTAGCAATTTAGATTTACAAGCATCGGGATGGCATTGTAGTCCTCGTAGCACCTCCAGGGATCACGCCACGAACTCTCTTCAGTTAGATCAAAGAGCCGGTCTCAACCCTCTTCACATGGTAGACCTGATCGTTTTTCGTGTTCGAATTAAGCATGTTCTGTTTGTGTTTGCGGGACCGAAATTTTGACACATTCTAGGGGGCAATGTCTAGGTCCATTCCATCAAATCCAGGGAGCTCCTGGAGACACGGGAAACACGCGGCACAGCCGCCTGCTTGCGCCCGAATCGGCTTCGAAACCTCAAATCAGGGTTTTACGAAAGTTTTCCATCATAATTCATCGCGGGCAGCGCGACTCCCTCACAATAAAAACTGCAGAGAAATGAACATAACATCTCTCACGTAAATCTTGTCATATTTAACTAAAAGATCAGTAGGAATAGATAGAAAGTAACGGTCTATTTACTCTAATTTTTGTATACTTTGTGAATGGGATGCACTTACCGGTTATATATGTGTATTACATTGTTAAAGGTGTTCTCGTTCAGATTGGGATCCTTACTCGGCTTTACGATTGTGAGAATGAATCCGTCTTCATAGATGGACGTGATATTCGAACGATAAAACGAAACAGACTTAGGAAGGTAACAATGTTTATGGCTAAACCTTTGCAAAAATGAGTTCCCAATTTGCAAAAAAAGAACGTTATCGGCAGTTGATTGGTATCGTACAACAAGAGCCTTGTCTATTCAACGGGACGATTCGGGAGAATATCGAACTTGGAAGGTCAATCAACGACGATGATATTGAAGAAGCAGCTAGAATAGCCAACGCACATGATTTCATAATGAAGCTGGAGAAGGTACGGAAAACCGGTAACGATGCAGTTTAGGATGTTCCTTTTCTTGATGATTCCTATTTTACCACACATTGCTTCACTCCCTGTGCTCACTCAATCTAGTCACTGCCTAACTAATTCTAGGGTTCGAATTTTGGTTCTTTCTATTCACAATTGGTCTCACTTTTCCGCTAGTAATCTGCTCTAGTCGTCCACAAATTTTGACAATGGCCTCGAGAGTTGCAGAATTTGTTGTTCTGTGGTTGATTTTAACAAAATTCGTACTTCTGCGAGAGTACATGAACATGCGAGATATGAGATGACAGCACGACGGAAGAGATAGGTCCACTGCGGTGATAAGGGTGCGCCGGCGCTCAGAAGTGGGGGAGATGGATTCACCGCCGTGATAAGGGTGAACCGGCGCCCAGAAGTGGGGAGACTAAATAAGGCGAGTTCAAAGAGTGAAGATGGTGAGCCGGCGTCCACATGTGGATAAACGTAGGAATACGGGTCTTTTGCAGAGTTTGCTGATGCCTTTACTGTGGAGTGGTCGACACAATTAGACCACTACTGTGCGATGAGCGCTGCCGACAATAGCAAGTTGATTGGACAGTTACGTGTTGTATGAAGTTTGTACAAAGGAACTGTGTACCAGATCCCATTTACATCATCACATCCCTCATTCATCCCCTCTCATTTCTGCCTGTGAAGACCGAACCCGGCTTCTTTTATACCTAAACGAACTCCGACTTATCAAAATACATAGAGTAAACATGGTAAACAATTGTTAGTGGTCACTACAGGCCACACCGATTATTTACGGTTTTTCTCAGCTATTCCAAACAACAGAAAGGTGCGATAGCGCTGAAGAGCTAGGCTACTGCTCTTCAACGGATCTAATGGATCATGAGAGAGACGGCAAAGGAGCAGTAGCAGAAATTCCCTCATCTTCTCTTCGAGAATCAAACCATTGTAGTTTGTTCGAGCTGTATTTTATTTTTACCCCACTAATGCATACATTAATGCGAGCGAAGCGAGCTTCAGGAGAAGTCTGGAAGCCCGACCTGAGCCGCACGTCCAGACTGGTGTTCTAGTGATCAAATTCGAAAAAGACTTTTACAGGCCGTCAAATTCGCGATAACATTCGAGTTTTTAGGGGTACGATACCGTGATCGGAGCAGGAGGGATTGCCCTGTCGGGAGGGCAAAAGCAGCGGCTAGCAATTGCACGAGCACTGGCGACTCGTCCAAAAATTCTTCTACTTGATGAAGCCACGAGCGCACTAGATTCAGAAAGTGAGAAAGTGGTGCAGGCAAGTCTATGTTCAATCAGTTTGAAAACTTCTGTTTGCAATGTATTGATCGTACCTGTGTTTTACTTTTCCCGCTATAGTTCATACTTTCTCCTTTTTCTCCACCTTCTTTTTTGTTTGATAGCATGATTCACTTGTCGGTGCTTTGACGCTACTTTGTTATATCGTACATGCCTAGTAGTACGATGGTTGAGAAGAGTTCCTGGTAAGTTGAGGTATGCTTGTAGAACCACCTAGACGTGCTAGAAAAACGCTTTTTGCTCGTTTTTCTAGCACGTCTAGGTCGAAGCTGATTTTGTAGACATTGTCATTGTCAATGCTGAGAATGTGGCAGAATCATCGGAGACAAGCTTCAAGGAACTTGTAGACTAGGCTAGCCTTTAATGTCCCCGTTGCACAGTACAACAGTAAGTGGTCGCTATTTCATCCAGGTTCATACGCGGGTGTGGCTCACGTTGCATGAAAACACTGAGCCGATATAGTAAAGCGCATCCGTCTTCTCGTAATCGATGTCATCAATCCTCATGGTACCGAGCTGTTGGGGCTCATAGTCATGGACTCTGTCATTTCAACGTTGAGACGGAGGTCGAACCGTGACAACCGGTCGCACCACACTTGTGTCTGTCGTTCAAGCTCGACTTTGTCGTCTGAGAAAGCCTGCATTACGTCATCTACATAGAGTAACGTAAATGCACAAGCTTCTGAAGGTCATTTGGCTTCACATCCACGACGGCGACGAATAACAGTGGAGAGAGGGCCGTACCTTGTCGCTGCAGTTCATGGTGATTAATACATGACATAACTTCAGAGGTGGTTATCAATCCTATTTCCCGCACTGGCCATACAATTGGCCCTGCTAGTGTATTGGAAGTGGTATGAAACGAAATAGACCAAAACTGAGATGATGCTTACTAATTTTGGCACAATCTATTATCAGAAAAACAGTGTACTAAATGATTTGTAATGAGTCTCGCTGTTGCACCTCTTCAATTTGAGGAATTCAAAAAAATGGTGGTTTTCATCAAAAATAAGTAGAAAATTAGCTGAGTTGGGCATAATTACAAATAATTGGAGGGTGTATGAAGGGTCTGTGGTGGGACATCTATGGTGTAGTTTTTGCGAAAATCCCTAACGGTTTCAGTCATTTTTATTGTAATCAGAGAATTTCTTATTCATTTCTCAAGCATTTGTTGCTTGTCTTTTCAGCACGCGCTCAATAAAGCAGCTCACGGACGAACTACAATCGTGATTGCTCATCGCCTCAGCACTTTGAAAGACGTTGAGAGAATTTATGCGATTAGTGAAGGAAAAGTTGTGGAGCATGGTAATTGATTTGAATAAGCTCCTACTACAAAATGAAGCAAAGCATTATGAGAGCAGTTAGAAGAAGACAGCAAATGGCCGCTTGCTATCTTTCGCAGTTTCATGTTGTCGAATCGATCTGTGATATTCTTGAGAACAATTATGGTTTTTTTTTCGAATTCCTTCCCATTATCTGCACAACACTGTCCAAAGAGTTGGGATTAAATTAACCATACACGAAAATGAAGTTTGATTATCACTCAATTTTCACTTCTGCACATTTACTTATAAATTTTATTTTCAGAAAATTTATAGGTACACATTCCGAGTTGCTGGAGAAAGATGGATTATACAGTACGCTTGCCAAGGCACAAGAAGTCGGAATTGATATATCAGGAAAGAGGAGAGCTTCAGTAGAATCTACAGAGCCACTCAAAAGGTAAGTGCATCAGCAACATTTTTATTACAGTCACTTACTTCGTAATATATGTAATTCAAGTTCTTCTGAAATTCTGGAAAAGCAGCCCACTTTTCCAGAAATCCAGAAGTACTTGAATTTCTTGAATAGAACTTATTTTTTATTGACGTTGAGGTTGTTGAAAATTTCGGCTCCAAAATTCACAGCTAGCAGATACAGACAAATTGTGTTAATAATAGTGTGTTGATAGTGTGTTGGTACTATCACAGCATCATGAAACGGAATACTAAGAACCACAACCACTGCACAGAATTTTAGAGGTGCATCACTAGAAAGATATGGAAGGAGAGCAAGTGGGGTGTCAAGGAGATCGTTAACATCGAAGGCCACACAACAAATAGAGACTGCAGAAGAAATCATTGAAAATGCTGAGGTTAGTTAACAGTGAATGCTTTCAAATACACAAAAACGAGTCCTTCATATAATTAAATTTCCTCTGAAATCTCATATGAGAGTATCAGTCCGCCAAATAGAAGTTCTTGAAAATGTTGGAATCTATGAAACTTTTCTTGATGAGGTTTATCTATGAAATGTGTGACATTGTTGCTTTGCCCTTTTTTTGAGTTGTCGCAGCCCTTTCATATCGCTTTGCTTCGATTCTCTTTTCAATTTTTGTTTCGCACTAATGAATTCTTGAATATGGGATGTGTCAGTGGTTTGACTCGCGAGAAAGCGGGTTAAGTGTGAGAAGCCTACTACCTTAGCGAATGCGATCATTATCGAGCGATCATCACATAATGAGTGTGTTCAGCGCTTTCTCATGTCCCAGATGAACACGGTCACGATCGGATATGTCCAACAAATGCAGCGAGATACTTATTATACCATCTGATCTTTCCTCACTCTCAACGTTCAACAGATTCCTTCCTTCTGTACAAATAGTAAACCAAAACCATTTTATATCCCTGAAACAGAAAAGTACAAAATAAACGTCAATATAGTATGGATTTTTAAATGCATACAAACACTTAGCAGGTCGAGTCAGGAACCCGTCTGGACACGCGCAGCACTCCTTGATCGACGGCAGCATGGCGTTGAGGGAATGGGGTTGACTGGCGACGATCCGTCATCGTCGAACTAACAGGATTTCAGACGGCGACGGCATCATCGCAACACGGGCCATTTCGAGCTCCTGATAGGACGACGGGGCGGTTGACTTCAGGCGGAGAGTCGAGTGGAATGAAGTGCAATGAACACATGTGAAGGAACGAGCTGTATTTATGCCATTTAGGGTAGTGGGCGTGGCCAACGAGCAGCGTAGTCCGCGAGCGAATTCGGCTAGGAGTGAGGAGTTCGTTGCGGGACCAGTTGACGTTGGTCGAAGGATCTCCTCTGACAGGAATTCGTGGCAGAAGTCTTTCAAAAAGTCTATCTATCATTAAAAACTCTCAGTCTGCGCAGTCGAGCCTCTTCGAATAACCGCACGAAGTTCCGAGAGCTCTCTATCTTACCGAAACTTCCGCAAGTGAACGTCTTTGTCATTTTGAATTAGTTCGAAGCAATTTATTGCATTCGCGTTCGCGTAGTTCGAGTATTTGGAAGATGAGAAGGGCACCCCAAATCTCTAACGGGGGAAAAATATCAGTCAGTAAGTATTGATTCGCAGCTATCGATTCGGAAACCAAGGAAGAATTATTTAGCTCCGCATGGTGATCTTACAAGAACTCATTTGTTGGAAAACTATCGGGTAGACTCACAACATGCCACCAATCTCAATTTCCATCAACTCAAAACAAATTGCTAAAAATGGTTAACGCAGCTACAATTACACAGTTCTTCTCCTGCACTAAGAAGTGTTTTTCCTCATATTCTCAGCTTGAGAAATCCGCCCGCAATCATCAACTACCAACCCTTCCCAGACTAGCAAAGGAGAAATTTTGTCAAAAAAAATTTTGTTTTTCACCTCAGTCTACTTCCAAGAAGGGCAGAATCATTGGATGTGAAGAACATTCACTCCTTATTGGCTTCCTTGCTGGTACGCATAAAATTCAATATGAGTACTCGGTTATTATAAAGTTATCCGGAAATGAATTCGCAGGAAGGATCTGACGTGTTTTGCCTCGGACAAAAAAAAAACTATATAATTTGACCTTTGAAAACTCAACACGAATTTGTTTTTTTTCCTCAAGAAACATAAATATACATATCTCTACATGTTAGCTTCTAGGATACCCCTGGTGGAGGCCTACTGAGAGTCTACCTCTCTTGTTTCCGTTCTCGTCCAGTGTTTTGGATTTGCCTCGCAACGGGAATTTTGAGAGGGATGGAAATGCCGTTTTCTGCATTCTTCACCGGATTTGTATACCAAGCACTGGATCTAACAAAGGTAGTTTTGCGCCGTCCATGCTGACACGTTTTGCCATTCACAATATACATCAACGATGTTGCTAAATATTTGTCAGCGCAGGTGGGTCAGAATTCGGAACATTAAAAGTGAAGCAATAGGTTCTAGACAGTAACTCTGAGAACTAGGTGTTTTTCTTGGGTACTGTGGTGTAACTATATACAGTGGCGAACATGAGTATCACAACAGATACATCAGTTTTCCTGCCTTCTTTCATAGTAGCTACTTAAATTTTTATGTTTCATTGCAACACGTATGGTTGTGTTACAAGTAAAATTGGCTCTATTTTATTGGATGAATTCCCTGAGAAACATTTATTTGGTGAGGTCCAAATTTGGGGGTTGAAGATGTCAACAAACTCCTACAAGGAAATGCTCACATCTGCAGTGTCGTCCTAAGTTGGGTTAATCATACTAGTTCCGATAGAATTCCATTCGAATAATCAAACATTTCCTGCCTACATGCAACTAAATTAACCTTCACGTGGAGTTCTTACTATCCTAGCTCACTCCCTCGCTTCTGTTCTGAGATCACCATTACTCCCAATGGTAATCCTACTTTATTTAGAGATGTTTCTTGATACTACACTGCGACTTTCTAGTGTAATATAGATATCCAGATAGCCGCAACAAGGCCGGTAATTCATTTTGAAATAGAAGTGGAGGAAAGCATGAGGCTCATTAGGGTGCCTGTTGTGATTGTGAAGCGCATAGATTCTTGAATTCGAGAAATGAGAAAAATACAAGATTGCAGTGAACTTTGCTAGCCATCTGTACAGTGCAGGCTAATTCTGCTTGAATCCAATAGACCAGACCATATAGGGTCTCCCAAAGCGCAAACCTTCGAATGTGACAAGAATCCCAGAATGCAGAACAAGGCTGCTTGCTAATTTTTACTACTAAGTTTTACCGCTTAGCACTGAGTAGTCGTCTGTCATCGAATTCTCTACGACATAGAGCGTCATACGTTAGCTGTATTGTACAATACGTGGAACTTCAACACTCACTTGACACCCTCATAAAACTATTTTTAAAACCACTTCTAAAAGGACGAAAAATCTCTTGCTGATTTTCCAAGATGTGCGCTACTGCCTCAGTGGAAACTGCATTGTTCGAAAGGGTGGAAGACCGTAGTATGAATGAGATCCTCTGCGTAGAGTACCATTATCACCCGGAAAAATGATAACTCCAGAACAAATTTGAGGGAGTGGGCTAGGATAACAGGAACTCCGCATGAAACTTATGGATTAATTGCATATGAGCCAGGATCTCCATTCGACTGAAACTATAACTACTGTGATTAACTCAAGTCTCGGTTGTAAGCACTTTCTTGTAGACGTTTGTAGAATTATTCGAACCCAAAATTTGGACTTCACCTATAAATTTTACCAAGGAAATCTACCGACGAAATGGAGCCATGTTCAACTGTTCCGTTGCGTTACAGTTATGGACAGGAAATTTTATATAGCAGTACTTACGTATGTTCCTCACTGTATATAGAACAATTCATCTGAAGAAGAAAAACTCAAGTTTTTCTAAATTTCAAAACCAGAATTCAAATGGCGCTTCGAGATGTCACAATTAAAAAGAGCACTTTTATTCTTTCAAGGACACGTATGTCCCGACTATGTGGACAGCCGTTGGTGTATTCCTTGGCCTTGGAGTCTATTCCTGGATTTTCTTGTCATCCTCAGTAAGCGTTTCTGCCTAGATGATGAGGATATACTTCGATACTGTCTGATATCGGGAAATTAGGTCGCTTTTGGAGGCTGGACAGGAGAATTAGTTACGTCAGAGATGTGCGTTGGAGTATTGAAAAGCCTTCTAAGTCAAGATGCTGCCTTTTTCGACAAACCCAACAGAAGCAATGCCGCATGTGTTGCCGAGCTTTCTTCGAAAGCTCAAGATATCCAGGCCGTGAGTTCCTGTCTTAATCTCACAGCTTCAGAAAAGTTTGCTGGCATCAAGCCTTTCCAAAATCTTACGTTTCAAACAAATTATTGAATTTATCATCATGTACACCTTTCTAACTGGTTTTTGAGATTTTCAAGTTAGACGGAAAGGAATTCACTTGAGAAATATTATTTTTTTGAAATCTTTCCCCATGATTTAAAAATTCTTTTTATAGTGCCTCGACTACCGCTTTATGCTCATGCTTAACAATCTCGTCGCAGTGATATCTTGCGTGATTTTGTCGTTAGTAGCTTGCTGGCCAAGCGGGTTGGCAAACACAATCATGATTGTGATATTCACTGTTGCCATGTGGGTTGCAGCGAATATAGTGTCGACGAATTTAGCGAAGAAATCCGAGCAAGATAAAGCTACAGAGGTATACTCTTTTTTCGTTCCACTCTTTTTCTAGGTTTATAACTTATCTCAATATACCTCTCTTCAGCTTTCAATCGAGATATTTGAACATGCGCAGACAATCCAAGTGTTAGCTGCAGAGAAATATTTTGTGAAAAAGTTTGAACATTACCAGAATGCTCTGAAGGATCAGGAAAGGAAGGTGATCCTTCACTTTGATATTACAACTTCAGTTCTCGAGAGGGTGTAAATATCCAGCAACTTTGATCGTAACGCACATTTAGACTGCAATATATCGAGCTGTGCAATTTGCACTTACTCAAGGTTATGTCTACATATCGAGCATGACAACATATGGATTTGGTGCGCTGATGATCTATCTCGGACAACTAGAAGCAGTACGAGTTGTAGTGTATGTGATCTATTTTCAAGCATGATTTAGTGGAATATTATACTCGCATAAGTACGGAGGATGCATCCAACATGAACAAAATAAGGCTACTTATGAAAATTATAGGATATCTGCATATGTTAAAGAATAGTAGACACGTCAATAGACAAGTCAAAGTGCCGGTGAAGAGTGAAATATTAGGTTGTCGAAAAAGTTTCCCGCCACTCTCTTTCTCTTCTCGCCAATCTTTTCGCAGTTGTTCAGGAACTTTCTATCCAAAACATATATGAAGGTAGTCTTTTCATAGCGAAATTCCGTCGGCACTCCGTCACGGTTATGGTCAGAAAAATCGTCATTGACTAGAAGCATGTTGAACTTCTTCTGCTTTGAGAATTCATAAAACACGGTAACGAAAGCCATGCGGCAAAAAATAAACGTTGTAAAATAGGCGCCTCTACTGGCTCTTACTGCACCATAAATGTTTGGTCCCACAGGTTTGAAGACCGCGATATCTGACTGAGATAGACCAGGGATTGGTCGACTGGTGGAGTTGGTTGGAGAGCGTCCGCGGCGTGATGCCCGCGAGCTCGTGAAGGAACTTCAAAGCCATCATAATACAGTAGCTGTTTATCTACATTGCATCAGAGGAATGCGACGCACGCCGCATCTTGATTTGGGCTGCCACAGCCTGGAGTGGTGAGAGGTGTGTGCATAAAGTTTTTGACTTTTCCACAGCTCGACCACTTGGTTACCAGTGACGAGAAATGGACTTCCTAGGTAAATCACATGAGAAAGTGCGGGTTGCTTGGTCGCTGACAAGCTGATATTCTAGTGTCAAAACGAGAACTCCACAGAAGGCAATGCTCAGTGTTTGGTGGAATTAAAGTGGAACCGCTCACTCGCAGCTGCGGTCAATAAGCCCATTGCCACTGCCGGAGTTCCTGTCATTAATGATGTCCCCTATGTCGTGTAATTATTGGTTGTGTTGAAAAAGAACAATAAATTTGAAAAGACCGCTCAAAAGTGCTGGGAAGTTTTTCCGACAACCTAATATCTACAGAATATGATTTACGGAAATCCTCTGAAGAGAGAGATAGGGAGACACAGAAAGGAGACAATGAAGCTGGAGTGCCCCTTTTCAATTGCACACTAATTCTCCAACTAACTTTTTTGCATTAGAAATACTTCTAATGAAACCTATAGTAGTAAATGTTTCGTGAAATCCCAGCATGGAATTGTCACTACTAGATTCCCCAAAAAATAATTAGACAAATCTGAGAAGTTGCACTTTGCCATTTGTGAATTTCGGCTGGATCTTTCGGTGCACGATAACGCAGATCCTACCTAACTTCAGGGTCTATCGTGCACGACTTCCTTCGGTCTTTTGGCAAAGTTTCGAAATTGCCTCTATAGGGTGCGTCAGAATTATTGACGCACCTAAAATGAGTCTGTAGAAAAGAAAAGATGCAGAAACATTCCAAAAAAGCTTATGCAGAATAAAGCCCACGTCTTGGCGATCCGAATAAACGCACTCTTTTTCAAAACAAGCTCCTTCCTTGCTGAAGCACTCACGAGGGATCGCACAGCCTCTGCGCCGCAACTAATCCAGGTCTACCTTGTCCCAGATCTTGAATAGATAAGTTTTTGGGAGCTTGATGTTTCTGCGGAAGATAGCGCAGCTCTTGCTCTCTAAGATATCTATATGGGGTCATACGTGGACTGGAACTCTGTTAACAAGGAAGCCTATTCTCTGCCAAATAGAACTCCGTCAACTAGATTTTTGAAACTGGGTCCGTACTACTTTTGTCTCTTGCACAACAGCCAAGGCCTGCCAAAGTACCTATGAATTCACCTTGTGATGAGAACTAAGATAAGCAAGAAAATGTGCCCTTAGAAGATTGCTTGAATGAGAAACAAGGAAAGGAAAAAATTTTCTATAGTAAAACATAGATGCCTTTCATTGGCGGGTACACGACAAGACTTGCGAACAAGGATATGCTTTCATGTGATACTTGGAGAGGAAGACCTGCCTCACTTCCCATAAGAGTATCGTTTTCCTAAAGCTTAACCTCTTTATGATATGGAAGAATAATGAGCGAACTTCAGTTGCGGCGCATCGGGGATATTCTCTACTGACATCTTCGTGGCTGCTTTTACACGGAGAGGGAGCTTTTCGAATAGGAGTGAATTTTTTGTATTCGCTAAGACATGATCTTTCTTTTGGTTATGCATATATAGTGGTTTTCGGGATGTTGTCCTTTTTACAGCATAGCTTCAGTGCGTCAATAATTATGACGCACCCTGTAGTTCTCCCTCACACAATGATGAAGAAGAGATGTGTTGATATGTGTACTGCTCCTCAGCCGCCGTCGTACATCCGATTGAATTGATTCCTAAGTCAGCGTGGATGAGAAGTACTGCACCTACGATGCACTACGCCGCAGACACTGGATTGATGTCAAGGACCTCCCAAAACCACCACAGCCGGGACGCGAAAACCATGACACGAACGAGATGCTGGCTTTCTGGTAATACGTCGACTGTTCAGTCTTTTGGAAGCTGGTCCCGACAGGTTCTATGATGCTCTCAGGCTTGTTTTGTAACCAATTTGAGAACGTGACTGGAATCCCGCCACGTTGCCACCCCGAAAAAGGTAAAATTCTTCTCCTTGTGGACAATACCAGACCACACACTCCCAAGAAGTGCTGTGAAAAGCTAGTAGTTCTCGGAATCCATCTGATATCCCATCCATTATGTTTTGTCTGGCTTCGCACCAAGCGACTACCACGACTTCACGTCAAGAAAAGACTTTTTTGAGGGAAAGAAATTCGAATACAGAGACGATGCCAAGAAGAAAGCCCACGAGATCTTGGTATCCAAATCTCCTGACTTTTTCTTCTGCGAAATCCGCTCTCTTCCGGCAGAAGGCACCACGTGATCTAACACATTAAAGAATGCAATACTGACTGATAGCGAGTTCGAATGAATTATGGACAAAATTGCAACTTATTAGATCTGTCTAATTATTTTTCGTACAACTAATACTCTTCCAGATCAGCCACAAGCGCAACATTCGCGGGATGGGCGGTAATACTTGCATCGGAGGCATTTGGAGACTTCGCTCGTTCCCACGTGGCTGCACAAGCTTTATATAAGCTCATGGATTGCTACAAGGAGGACGAATGTGGCGCACGACCTGTTGGTTTAGAGGATTCATTCGCTAGCCTCCAAGAAAAGAGTATTTAACATGAAAGGTTGTCGCAATCAGCAAAGGTCAAAAGGAATCTCGTCTGTTATACTAGTGCTTCCAGGAGCCAAAACGCTTCCGTACCACTACTCAAAGTCCCACACCATTAAGTTCGTTTCCGAAAAACGTTACTCACAACCTCCAATTTCAGGCTATTGAGGGATCAGCCAGACTTGAAAAAGTGAATTTTTGCTACCCATCGCGTCCAGAAGTCAAGGTAACGTAGCCAACACATTTGCCTACAGAAGGAACGCGCTCTAAAGTCCAGTTCAAAAATATGAACGTGTGTTGATATAATTCACAACTACATCTATTCAGTAGTCATGTAAATATTATAGATACAGATATAGAAGTAGATTTATTACGACTATTTAAGAGAGTGATGTGATATGATTACATCACGGCACAACTCAGGCAGGTGATGTCCACCGACTTAGGATTATGTTTTCAACTACTCGTGACATTATTATGTGATAACACTCGTAGCTTGAAAGTAAACTGCATGGTGAAAACTTAGTAGAGGCAACGCGATCTCATATTCTTACATGCACATTTATCAAGATTGGCAAGAGCGTGTGACAAGAACGGAAATATTGTTAGGAGGATATCTGTAGAAGTTTCTACACTTTATAAGGAACATATGAAGTAACTCAAAGCTGTAACACGATTAAATCCAGCGTTCAGGTAGCTCGAAACCTCAACCTCATTGCTCAAAATGGGCAAACTATTGCCCTAGTAGGAGCGTCAGGGTGTGGAAAAAGCACTGTTGTTCAACTCCTTGAGAGGTTCTATTGTCCGAATACTGGTGTAATAGTAAGTTCTAGAGAGTTTTTTCGGTATAATGTAGAAATGTTATTCCTAGGGGACGTGCGCAGGAACTGCATGCATGAGCTTTCAACACAAACCGATTACCTTCAATAAGTAGATTCTCATCATGTTTTAGAAGATAGACGATCATAATATAGAGAACATTAACCGCGCTCATTTGCGATACAGCATTGGACTCGTTGGTCAAGAGCCGATTTTATTCAAAGGTAGTGTGCAACAAATATTCTTAACCTTGATCAGCTTTTTTGTTTTGCCATTACAGGGACGATCATTGAAAATGTCTCACTTGGAGTGGAGGGTGTTAGTATAGAAGATGTCAGGAGAGCATGTAGACAGGCGAATGCTGCTAACTTCATTGAAGCGTTTCCAGAGGTAATGTGGCCAGAGCTTAACACTGAGCATCTGAAAGTTTAGTCCACTATTTATAATTTAGGGATACGATACCGATGTCGGAGAAAAAGGCAGCAATTTATCGGGTGGTCAAAAGCAGCGAATAGCTATAGCAAGAGCGTTAATAAGAAATCCGAAATTCTTGCTACTCGATGAAGCCACAAGTGCTCTCGACACAGAAAGCGAGAAGGTAACCTAACAGCTGTTTCGAATTAATTACTGAGTGGAAACGTCCTTGATGCTAAAACGAGACGAGCCGGTCCCTTTTGGAAGTATGTTCTGTGCGGAAACGCTTGTGTATTGAATTGGAATTTTGTAGAAGTAAACAAAATATTCCAGAAAATGATTGTCCGGAATAATTGTCCTTGTTACATAGATTTTAACGAATATGTACCTCAAATTTGTGGAACAGAGAACATATCAAGAAAAATAACATCCATTTTTTATATTATCCAATCCGCTCTAAACGAAGTGAGCCGAGACAGAACGACCATAGCAATAGCTCATAGACTGAGCACAATTAGAGATGCAGATAGGTATGTTCCCATGCTTCAGTTTCAGAGCTAAATGAGGTCGAGACAAATTCTTACATTTTCAGAATATACTACATTGAAAACGGTTCTGTTATTGAGTACGGAACACATGAGGAACTCATCGAGGCGGGTGGAAAATACGCAGCTCTCGTGAAGGCGCAAACCTTGAGCAAACACGAATGAATCTTCCCGCTGTCATCGCCGTGACTTTTATGTGCAGATTGTAGGCCTAACAACAATGAAGTAAAAGAAATTTTCGAGCCTAATTCCTTGTTTGATGATGATTATTTACCTTCCCTTTAGTTTTCTTGAGCCAATCTTCACACCTGATATCAGGAAATTGTTCGCTTTCATATCGCATTGCTTGGATTTTCTTTTCAATTTTTGTTTTGCACAAATAAATGCTTGAATATGGAACCAATGTAAAGTTGTTACCACTCAGGGAAGCCTTACAGTGGCAATTCATTGGACAATTGTGCAACACTTTATTTATCCAAAAATTGTTGAACGGTGCTTAAATCCGGAACAAACTCATAGCTATCTGGTTGTTCCCAAACGATACCAGCAAAGTTGGTGGTGAACTACCGGAATTTCATTACCCATAAGCTTTGAAGCTACACAGACATTTTTGAATCTATCCTGAAGCTCAATTGTGACGATACCGTCAAAGCGCCGTGTGACTTTTGCCCTTTGCGAATTTCCGCAGCAGACGTTGTGTAGTGGCTTGGATGATTTTTTTAATGGTCACCAGAGCTTTTGCGCTCGTCCCCTACTCTAGTGCTACGTATGCCCGATTCAGCGTTAGCTCGGTCAAACGTAACCATTTAATAGGAACGCGCTTCCAGAATGATATGGGCTTCCAACTTCAGACTGGTGGTAGTCATGAGACTTCTCTGAAATAGAAGCACATTCCAGATTCTTATCGCTCCAGAAGACATCGCAACGAAACTTTTGGGGTATGCAGTCAGTTGTAGTAAAGATTGGATAGCGCTCTATGGAAGGAGGTCTAGCCTTCATCTGTGAAAAGAAATCTGAATGACTAGATTCTATCCCTGGTTATTCCAGAGAAGGTAACCTCTTGTGTTTGGTGGTGTGCCACTGGTGCAGTAATATGTTAAGGAAAAGAGGCAATAATAGGTAACGCTCTGCCACACCTAAACCCAGTCGAGGGTGATAGTGGGTTGAGATACGTCCAAGATTTTCGGAGCAATGGTACCACTACAGTCATCGATACTGCTTGTATTTCAAAGACGTCACTCACGGAAATTTTCACTTCTTGAATATGTTGGGCGAGTTAGAGAAACCATACACGGCTCATCTCCAGTATGAGATACCACAGTTCTGAAGAAATTCATTGGTTAAGTTGAATTTGGTGGATGTAAGGTTTTGAAGACATAGAAACATATCAATACGTAGAAAACCAAGAATTGCCACCTACCTGCGAGTATATTGCAATGGACGCGGTTGTCGTTTGGATGTTTTGGTGTTTGTCCACACATGCCTCCCTATAGGATCGGTCACTTGTCCGTGTGCGTCTGACTCCTGCGTGGCGCGGTCCATGGAAGTCGAGGTGAGCGCAGTCGAGCGCATGGAAGACATCACACCGTTTTCGTGGATTCCTCGAGCTTTTCGCGTTATTTTACCATTAGTATGAGTTCTAGGTCTCGCACAGAATATGACGAAATCTCCGAAACCAGAATTTCCTCGAGTGCTGCTTTAACTAAGCTGGCAACATGAAGGTAATCCATTCAACATTTTCCCATTCACTCAACAGAGGGACCTAAGCAGGAGAAATGAAAAGTTAGGAGCCGGAGTTGAAACAAGGTGCTACTGCTGCTGGTGCTGTTACTGTTATAGTATTATTTTCCACGATTTAGCATAACTTTAGATCAGTGTTGTATGTTTATTTTTGTACAACAAAGAAATAACACAAGATTGTCAACAATTTTGCGTCCTATGATCACTTTGTAGTATTGTAGTAGATATCACTGTTCCTCAGTTCTTCTTCTCGAAAGACTTGAGCGACTTAGCCGCTTTCTTGGCAGCTAGCTTTTGACGGTTAAGAACTTTTCGCCAAGGGCCATGGAATCCCCATCCACCAAAGAAGGGATGTCCAAAGTCCAAATGAGCAATCATGTCACGGTGGTGAGGATAGTGTTCGTGATGGTGGTCATCATTGAAGCCGCCGATTGGGAAGTGATCCAATAAGCCGAATTCGTGGTGGTCATGTGATCACCTTCCTTGACCATGAAGGTGTCGGAGACATGGGCTGCTTCTGAAATTCGTCGAAAACTGCGATCTCAGAAGTGAAGAACGGACAAGAATTTTGTGGATAGGTACCATCCAAAACAAATTGTCAGAAAAAATAACCTTTAGCGTATCCGGTCGCGATATTGCGAACTTTGGTGCGAGGATGATGATGTTGCTGAAATAGTTCGGCAACAAAATTTGAATTTCGTTCCATCATCTGCACTTGCAATCTTCTGAGCAGGTTATGAAGTTGTAAAGAACTATCAGTAAACGAAAACAAAAAGTAGAAAAGGAAAGTGGAACTCACCATCACTTGTGGGATTACGTGCTGATAAGCTGGAGCAGGAGCAACGACTGATGCTGTGCCACAAATGGGGCTGGAGCAACTACTGGCGCTGGTGCCACGACTGGGGCTGGTACCACAACTGGAGGAGGTGCCGCAACTGGAGTTGGCACCACAACTGGGGATGGGGCTGGCGCCACAACTGGAGCTGGCAGCACAAGTGGAGGTGGGGGTGGTGCCACGACTGGAGGAGGTGCCACAACTGGAGCTGGCACCACAACTGGGGGTGGGGCTGGCGCCACAACTGGAGCCGGCACCACAACTGTGGGTGGGGGTGGCGCCACAACTGTGGGTGGGGGTGGTGCCACAACTGGGGCTGGTACCACAACTGGGGGAGGTGCCACAACTGGGGCTGCTGCCACAATTGGAGCAGGTGCCGGTGCCACAGCGTATGGAGCTGCAGGGGCAGGTGCGACTTCCACGTGAGCGATAGGTGCAGGACCCACAGGAGGAGCATCGAACGCTGGTTCCACTAAAAGTCATCTGATCAGAATATCTAGTGAAAGGGCAAAGTCGTTGAACAATTGATTCTTCATCAATTTTTACAAGATCCTACGAGATCAATATTGATGATGCTAATAGACATCAAAATGAGTATATTATCTTTCAATTTTTAACAAGGAAGGAACACGTGCAAACCATGTTCGTGATGTGGATAGCTCCCATCTGACCTGAAATTTTAAATCATAAATGTGAAGAATGTTGTGATGAAACGTTTTTTTCTTTATCTCTTTATATTCTTTATGGGACACAGTTGTTTTTCCAAACTTAGCAGATATGTACTTCGCATCTCATAACACTTTCTTCTAAGTCCTAGTTCTTCTCTTGTCCTCACCAGACACTTTTTACTGCTAAATTTTACAATGATTTTACAATCAGTGACCTGTTAAACAGTAAGAGTTCACTGTGCTAATTCCTTATCTTATGTATATACCTACTTTTATGAAATTTAAGTATGGTTTCGGAATAATTAGCAATCCTCGAAAAGGTCGATAAAATATGTGAGGTGTAACTTTTACGCGCTCGACCTAGAACATTACATAAACGTAATTGTGAGGAAAATTCCAAGTAGAACATTTCATAACGAGAAGTTTCAGTATGAATACACACCTTGGAGCAAGAGCAAAGAGGATGGAGAGGAGGTAGTAGAAGGGTCTCATCGTTGCCTATGTTGCCTTATGACCTCCAAACTCGAATTTATATTGCGGTTGTCGGCTTGATTTTCTGTTTTCTGTCGCCAAAAACGGGAAGTGCAGATGTGCATAATGGAAAGTTGTTCCCGACGGATTCAGCTTCAGCTGTTGAGGTACTAACTGTACCAAACTGGAAAAGCTTCCCCACAGAGTTCCCAATGACCTCGCAAGAACAGAAGATGAATTTTGAAAAACCACAGCATCCGATTATACGTTGTACCTCTATCTTATTGTTAGACTATGTGTTTTGAGCCAAATTTAAGGCATCTCACAAATTTGAGGTTCTTCATGTTCATTCCATTCCTGTTTTTACGTTGTTTTTTTTGTCTAGCCTAGGACATCAGAACGAGCAAAACACTTCAACTACCAGTTGTCGAAAAGTGCGTTCAGTTTTAATACGGTTAATGTATTAACTCCTCGTTACGGTTGGAAAGTGCTAAATATGTATTTAAAAGGCTAATACATGTTTATCAGTGTATGTATGATTCGCCAGATAAATCGATTGAGGGTGAAAAACACAAAATCAGTTCAACTCTTCCACTAGATGATTTGAGAAGTATCATATTTAACGAGGAGGAGCGACTTTCTTCTCTGCTTCCCTATCCGAACTCTTCGACGGCGTGTTCTTCTGAAAGCGATGCTACGTCAAATAACTACGGTTTTCAAAGTCTGATGAAATTTCATCACTAACCGATTCTGTTATTGCCTTCCACTCCTGTTCTCTTCTCTTCGCAGTCTCCCATACTGGACCATAGTGCTCTTTGTAAAACTGTAAGAAAGAGTTTCACATGTTTCTGGGTGTCTATAGCTTTCCGTTGGCCTTGTTTGAAGGCCTTGTTCCAGAATTTCAAGCCAATTCCAGCTAGAAAGAGATTTCCACTCTCCGCCCTTAGTACGTAGTAGCTACATGTGCACCTTCCGAGTGCTCTTGAAGATGTTTTTTCAACTCAAACTGCGTTCAAATACGAAAAAAATTCCGAGAGTTGCTTATATTTTACCATGCTGCCCTCCCAGCTAACGTCGGACTTTCAATTTTCAAGCTAGCCTAGCTCAAAAACTTCATCACACATCCATAGGTAAAGTTACTCTCCGGTATGATTGTATTTCCTCCCGTTCTTTCTTGCAGCACTTCTTAAAGCCCATGGACCTGTCATAAGTAAACGCAAATGAGCCCTGAAGCAATCATCCAAAAACAACGAAACGTTGTGTACCCATCGTACGATGTTCTCTCACTGTTGAGCGCCTACGCACAGTTCTCTATCGGCGAACACGTTCCCTGGCACTTTCCTCACTCTTGGCCGCCAGCATTCCCGTGCTTCACGGGTGTACCCGTATCTGGGTGCTTTAAACGCTATTGAGTGGTTCTCGTATCCAGGGGTTCCAACAATATAACAACCACAATAGTGAGCGCCGACGCACCGTTTTCCTTCTGTCTGTGGGTCTGTGTCCTTGGCGTTCCTCCCACTATTGAGTCACGGAAGACTCCTTCTTCATCGACGGGTCATTATCATGGCGTTTTCCGCGATGCTCTGCGGCAGTACAGCCCTTCTCCATCGATGAATCCGTATTTCGGAGTTTTCCCCAGTACTGAGGGACGGCACACGCTTACTGTGCTCGAGGTGGAAGGGACGCCCAGGTTTGGTTCCGCGGTATAGCGGTGAGGTATCATCGCTATACCGCGGAACCAATCCTGGGGCTATTTATGCCACCAAAACGTGTCCATGAGGCATGAAACTCCAAATCGTACTACAGAAACGTAGAAGAGTGGTAATCTTGTTCCGTAAACTCTACAGCATGAAAACTTCGTAGACAGTGTCTCACCCATAGGCTGCGGGACTGCCTACAGAGGACGCTGGTCTTACAGCAAGATCCTGAATCTACCCGACCTCGTTTATATCCATGCACTCACGACGAAACATCGGTCTAATGTCCCGTCAGCATCGCATCCTCGCGAGCACTGTTTATAACTGAGTCTAATGAGGAAAGCATGCGATCACGTGCTGCCCCGCTCCACGTATGCGCTCTAGAAAATTTTGCTGCACTACCAGTTTGTATAGGAGGGTTCCCTGCTCCCACGCTTGAAATCAACCGTAGATATCTCTGATACGTGAACCCAGAGACATCATCACAAACCCAACCGAAATGTACTATTCTCCACATTTCGAGGAGTTCTATGCATGAAATGTCGTAAACATACCTTTTGCATTTGCAATTGCTTGTCGTCGCAAAATAGCGCCTGCCACAATGTTGTAGGAGCATCAGGATTTTTGTCAGGGCCTGGGAAGAACAAAGATTTCATTCCTTCTCTGTCACAAAAATGAGTGATATACTTCGGGCACCTGAGATAGGAGTGGTCCCTTCGGTACAAGGGCCATACGTGTACTCGAAGAGGTTGGATGTCTCCAATATATTAGCCTCGTCGAAATACACCGCCTGATTTAAAGATTTGCCTACTGTATGAGCTCAATCACATGATTGATTTCAACCTACTTCTTTTCGGGTCAGTTTTACGCCATGTAACCAATACCAGTGGTGGACAAGAACACCAACAATGAACGCAAGGAAGCCGCATGTCAATGTTGATATAGGCAGTATGCAATTGACTATGTAAACTAAAACAACAGTTCGAGCACTGAATTATCTGCATGAAAGCGTTTAATTAAAAGGTGAGGACACGAAAAATACCCACCTGTGAAACCAAGTGTGATCAACGACATTACGGAGCTAGGGAAATTGGAGGTGTTCCACCCAAAAGTTGATGAAGAAGCTTAATTAACAACAGGTTCAGGGAGAGAAAAAATATGTACATTAATTTCTCTAAACTAATTTGACGAATAAGATTTTACGCATTTTAACCTATCTCGTGTGTAGGGCATTGTATACTAGCTGTGCGCGTCAGTCGCGCGTCACACATCCATTTGCGAAGGATTTCCCATGGAGACCGGTCAACGCGGCATGTGCAAACTCAATGTGAAGAAGGTACGGCCGCCATGAGGACGTAAATTCGTGCTTCTGAGCTGCATCAGCAATGTGACTGGTCCTATCCTTCTTTGTGCAGAAGCACGCACGTCAATCGCACGCATCTAGTATAAATTGCCCTCTACGAGACCGCAACCTAATGTGTTACGATCGTTCAGAACACATGATTGACGATGATTTTGAGACATGTCATCTATACCGCAGTTCTCGACAGCACACTCTAATTCCGTACAAATCCCGAGAACAGTTAATTGAGGTGAGAGAACGCCTCTGAGCTATCATGCAGAATCTGGATCAGAGTAGACGGCTTGCTACAATGTTTCACCCCTCTGACGAATTGTTCTATGAGCCGAAGGTATGAAAAGCGCAAATAATGCAGATTCTGTCCCAGTTCCAAATCCGTTCCAAAATCTGGCTGATGTCTCATTTTATCTACAACAAAATGACGAACCCGTTCCTCTTTCACTTCCGATGTCATCAGCGAATGAGCCGCTCACCATTTTTCAAACGCACAAACTAAAAATGAACCCTTCTGCAATGCACACTTTTGAGTGTTATTCAACACAGTGGAGATAACCATTATAGTTGCAATTAGTGATTAGCAAACCGGTTGGTCTCAACAGTGGGTCTCAAAATTATGGTATAGAACTACCGAAGTCAAACCCAAAATCACTGCACCCCCCCCCCCCCGTAGCGTACGTTCTCTCCACGAACAATCAGGATGTAATTAGAACACTCTAGACAAGTTGAGTTTCTTTCGTTGAAATTGATCATTTTTGGGTCATACTTTGTTGAATCATGCAGATGCCCTTTTTCACTTTGCTTGACGCCTTTTGTAGCTCAGCTTTTGAAGAAGCTTCAAACGTTTACATTTCGCCATGTGATTATGGTCACTGCCTTAGTTTTTTTTTTCCTTCCTTGATTATTCCTTTGATGTGATTGTGCAAATTAAAGGGTAAAATTATGATAGGTGTAGCAGGTACAAACTGTACGCATGCCGTCCACTGTGAAGGGGCTACACTTGAAATGTTCAACGCATCCCTATTATGTGTTTCCCCTTCTCTAAAGTCTCCTCGTGATTGCCGTATGACACCAACACCGAGAGTGAGCATAGCGTCTGGCGGAGGTGCACTACAAGGCACACGACACTCGTTCCATATGAAGGTGCACAACGAGGTGGAAACACCTACTCCGTGTGGAGGTGCACTACGAGGTGCACGGCATTCACTCGCTGTGGAGGTGCACCACAAGGCCAAGGCACACAGCACTCACTTCAAATGGAGGTGCAGTACACGATGGACAACACCTACTCCGTGTGGAGGTGCACTACGAGGCGCACGGCATTCACACGCTGTGGAGATGCATCACAAGGCCAAGGCACACGGCACTCACTTCAAATGGAGGTGCAGTACACGATGGACAACACCTATTCCGTGTGGAGGTGCACTACGAGGCGCAAGGCATTCACTCGCTGTGGAGATGCACCACAAGGCCAACGCACACGGCACTCACTTCAAATGGAGGTGCACTACACGGTGGACAACACCTGTTCCGTGTGGAGGTGCACTACGAGGCGCAAGGCATTCACTCGCTGTGGAGATGCACCACAAGGCCAAGGCACACGGCACTCACTTCAAATAGAGGTGCAGTACACGGTGGGCAACACCTACTCCGTGTGGAGGCGCACTACGAGGCGCACGGCATTCACTCGCTGTAGAGATACATCACAAGGCACACGGCACTTACTCCATACGGAGGTGCACTACACGGTGGACAACACCTACTCCATGTGGAGGTGCACTACGAGGCGCACGGCATTCACTCGCTGTGGAGATGCACCACAAGGCCAAGGCACACGGCACTCACTTCAAATGGAGGTGCAGTACACGGTGGACAACACCTACTCCGTGTGGAGGTGCACTACGAGGTGCACGGCATTCACTCGCTTTGGAGGTGCACCACAAGGCCAAGGCACACGGCACTCACTTCAAATGGAAGTGCAACGGTGGGCAACACCTACTCCGTGTGGAGGCGCACTACGAGGCGCACGGCATTCACTCGCTGTAGAGATACATCACAAGGCACACGGCACTTACTCCATACGGAGGTGCACTACACGGTGGACAACACCTACTCCATGTGGAGGTGCACTACGAGGCGCACGGCATTCACTCGCTGTGGAGATGCACCACAAGGCCAACGCACACGGCACTCACTTCAAATGGAGGTGCACTACACGGTGGACAACACCTATTCCGTGTGGAGGTGCACTACGAGGCGCAAGGCATTCACTCGCTGTGGAGATGCACCACAAGGCCAAGGCACACGGCACTCACTTCAAATGGAAGTGCAACGGTGGGCAACACCTACTCCGTGTGGAGGCGCACTACGAGGCGCACGGCATTCACTCGCTGTAGAGATACATCACAAGGCACACGGCACTTACTCCATACGGAGGTGCACTACACGGTGGACAACACCTACTCCATGTGGAGGTGCACTACGAGGCGCACGGCATTCACTCGCTGTGGAGATGCACCACAAGGCCAACGCACACGGCACTCACTTCAAATGGAGGTGCACTACACGGTGGACAACACCTATTCCGTGTGGAGGTGCACTACGAGGCGCAAGGCATTCACTCGCTGTGGAGATGCACCACAAGGCCAAGGCACACGGCACTCACTTCAAATGGAGGTGCAGTACACGGTGGACAACACCTACTCCGTGTGGAGGTGCACTACGAGGTGCACGGCATTCACTCGCTTTGGAGGTGCACCACAAGGCCAAGGCACACGGCACTCACTTCAAATGGAAGTGCAACGGTGGGCAACACCTACTCCGTGTGGAGGCGCACTACGAGGCGCACGGCATTCACTCGCTGTAGAGATACATCACAAGGCACACGGCACTTAGTCCATACGGAGGTGCACTAGGTTCCAGATGGCTGCAAATTACCTGCTGGAGAACGAAAGCTACGCAGGTATTAGAATACTGGAAATACGAATTTTCACACTTGTCGCTGCAAAATTGGTAGACTTGCAGGTTTTCAAGGAGCTGAGATAATAATGTGAAAAATTAAGATTTTTGGTTTGTTTTGGGACAGCAGGGGCCAATTGTTCCAATCTCAAGCAGCTGCAAAAAGCCCTTTTCACCTTTTGAAGTCAAGAAATTGCTTGTGATAGAACCAACAACAGTCGAAAATTTGGCACCCACGTTGAAGCTAAGAATCTATACTTCACTGACATACTCACAATTTTGATCTCACTCACAGTTTTGTATTACTACAGAAGCATGAAATTAGCAGTTTTGAAAAAAATCAAAAACGAATTTGGTTTCTGCAAATGCAGGAAGTTATTCATTCCCAATGAGTGGCACCTTTTCTTCAAATTTCTTGAAGCAGCTTCGTCAAAATCCAATTAATAACCATCCTACACGGGGAAACAACAAGGGCGCCGTTGGGTGGCGGCGGCCGCCGCCCATTCCTAGTTGCTTCCGGACCTCACCGTAGATCCGTCACTTAGGCATCTCCCATCCCTGAACGCAGGCCATTTAAATTATCACTACGACGCGTCGTCGTACCACTGTTGCACTGTTCTTGAATAACGGTTACTTCTTCAAGTTGCAACCACTCAATTTCTTTTTCCCTTGATTTTTCTTGAACTACTGGTGGAACGCGCTGTACACACTGGATAACTCTATGCAGATGAGTGGTCTTCGCTGCAATTTTCAATTTCAATTGAAAAATCGAATTTCGTCAACCAGCGGACCAGCTATTTGCAATCAATGTTAACTTTTTCAATAGAAAAACCAGATGAAACAAGAATTGCGTGAACAAACGAAAATTTGAAAATTAGGAACAAATAGGACATAGAAATTAAAAATCAACAACAATGACTACAAGGATATTCCTACTCTAAATGAGGCGATAGTCAACAAAAAAAATAATGAGATACACACAGTGATCATCATTCCTGTATACATCTGTTGGAATAGAAGCTGTGTAACAAAGCTACTGAAAAACCAAAGCTAACCTAAATCGTAGTTACTGCAGTCTGAAATGACGAGAATTCATAACCGGTGCCTAAAAATCTGGGATTATTACCAAACCTGTCGGCAATTACCAGAGGTGCCAATGCTCATTAATTGGCAGCAGTACAACTGACAGATATGTGACAATTGTTAAACAACTAGCAAAATGGCTGCTCGACATCATGTACGAAAGGCTAGTTTACTTGTATCGTCTTCACTAGTCTCCTCAAATCGCACCCCATAACGTGCAAGTTGGTCGCTATTTGGAGCGACTGGCGCCCTGCACATCAAATCTCTACCTTCTTTAGACTTGGGAAACGCTATCACCTATAAGGGAATGGAGCTTGCATAATGAGCACAATCCATAAATGAGGACGCATTGATCGAGCCTAAGAAAAAGTTGGAGAGCCCACCTCTCGTACAGGTAAGGATGGATCGCCTTCTGCGACTAGTAAAGCAATATAACGATCGAGACCTATAGCAAATCCTCCATGCGGTGGTGCACCGAATGATAAAGCATCGAGCAAATGATCCTTAAATGAGAGCGCTAGCAGAACAAATTCCATAGAAATTAACATGAATTTCAACAGTAAACACTTCAAGGCTATCAATACTGAATCAACACTAACCAATTCCTCAGTCTCCTCTCCAAGGATCTTGAGGACGTGCGCCTGTTCTTGAGGGTTGTGAATTCGAATTGAACCACCGCCTAACTCTACACCATTCAGAACTAAGTCATAGTGTTGTCCTGAAACGAATGTAAGCATAAATATGAGTATTGATTTGATTACCAACGGCTTAGTACCTGGGACCGGATGCATCATTGAGATTAGCCGTGGTAAGTGTGTTAACGCGCCCAAATTTACCTTTTTTCCGGCACCCATCAGTATGTTAACCATATGGGATGTTTTCTATACCCAGCTACCACCTATCGGTAATCATACCCAGGAATATGAGATTACCCATTGTTCCAACGATGCATCCCGGCTTTACTAAGTATTATGCAAAATCTTCTAGCATAAAATAAAATCTAACCCGTGATTTTGTGGATCTTGGAGGGATCATTCAACCATTCCCGGTGCTCTGGAACAGGAGCTGTGAAAGGGTGGTGAGTGCTAACGAGCTTGTCATCCTCGACAGAAAACAACGGGAAATCCACGATCCAGTGAGCGCAAATCTAGACAATTGGTCCAAATTAAATCATGGCTCCAATCACATCGCTTCTCATTCATCCCCTAATACAGTATTCCATTGTTCCTCACCTTTCGCTGCTTTCGAAGCCCACCAGCGTCGGCTACCATGTTCCGCAGCTGTCCCAGTGTCCATTGCACTCCTTCTTCATCTCCCCAACTTAACACTAGATTATAGAAGAAAATATCTATCACGATAAGTGGTGTATTACTGCGGCGACATACCTGAATACCACGCAGTCCCCGTCCTCAACGCCATAACATTCAATAAGCTTGGTGGCGTCAACATTTTTGAACCAAACATCTTTGCTCCTGTCGAAAATCGCGAAAGGCTAAAAGCAGTTTTGGGGACGAATAGCATCTGTGATTACCCGTGAAAAAAATAGGAAAAATTAACGTACCCTAGACAACTTATTCATACCAAGAATTCGTTTGAACTCTTTCTTCACTGAGTTCGTAATATGTTTCGCCTGACCCTTGCAAACAATCAGACGAGCGGTCCAACCTTCTTTCGAATTTGGAGAACGCAGGGGGCCAGAAAAAGAAATGAATGTAAAGATAATGAGCCTAAGCCTTATAAAGGTTAATTTTTTGATTTTTTTTATCTTGACGGCTCTAATCCTCAGAAAACAAGTAAGCGGTTGAAAGTTTCAACAAATAAGATAGTAAATTACAACCAACCAAGCATTTCCGTGCATTCCTCGATTTTCCATGGTATGCGCATATCTGGCTTGTCGCTGCCATATAGACGCATCGCGTCGTTATAACTCAGACGAGGAAAAGGTGCAGTTGGCTTGAGGTCTTCCTGAAAAAAAATGAAAAAGAAAATGGAATTTTTCCCGTAAAAATTCCCGAAATATAAAAAATGATATCTACACCGCGCTGACTCCAACTAACCATATCTTCGGGCCACGACGACATCAACATATTCTCCACCAATGTCATTATTCCCTCCTGATTAGTGAACGACAATTCTAGATCCACCTGGAACACCAACTTATCTCGTAGTTCCGAAGTGGAAAATGCAGCTCAATATAAAAAGCTGCATCATATCGCTATTATTTACACTGATTCTTACGTATCTCGGGGAGAATACTAGATGATATTTTTAAAGAATCAGAAAAAAATTCACAGAGAAAGCTTCATATAAACTCGAAATATTCTCTTTTAAGGAAAAAAACGGAAAATGAAAAAAATCAAGCAGTTAAAGATAGCAAGCAATCCTTCTCTCCCTAAATTTCTGAAAGAGCACACCTGAGTGAATTCCGGCTGTCGATCGCCTTTTGATCCTTCATCACGATAACAACGGGCAATCTAAAGAAAAAGTGTGGAAAGTAACATAAGCTTCTAAGGAGTAACAAAGAACAGAGTGAAATTTCGTTCGTTTTCACACCTGAAAATAACGATCGATGCCGCCAACCATGAGTAACTGCTTGAATTGTTGTGGGCTCTGAGGAAGTGAGTAGCAACGTCCATGATTAGGTGGAGGCGCTGGCACTATGAACTCTGCCGCCCCACCAGGGGTGCGCCGGAAAAGCGTGGGCGTTTCCACCTGTTGGTAGGAGGAAAATATCTGTTAACAATATTTTCTAGGATTTATTTAACATCCAAACACTAAGAAATATGGTGTTTTCACAAAATAATCTGGCCTTTCAGAGAAGAGCTGTTTTTGATGAAACTATTTACCCAAAAAAATTGTTGATGAAAGTAAATTCCGAAAGAATTCGGGCAAAATGTTCAATTTTATCCCATGTCATTCGAATGCAAGTGAGAATAAGACTAAGTTACAAGATTGAAAATCACGTACATCCACAAATTTGGCCTCTTCTACAAGGAATCGTCTCATCCTGTGAACCACGTTCGATCTCAGCCTTAGGGCTCTAGAAACTACCTATTGTGTAAATTCTGGATAAATAGCAAATCCATGAAGAAAACATACTAAACCTTTGCATGCGACTGCTCCGTAGATCAATGTAACGATATGAAAGACGCGTCTTCTCACTGGACTCCGTGTCCGGCAGCATTGGTAACTGAGGGGTCGCATAATTCAAAACTGTCAATTTTGACACATCAATCTGAAGTTGCTATTCATTACAGCCCAATTACAACCCATACTTCCAAAATCGTCACAATCACCATGACACAAACCTCGATTTCACCAGTTTTCATTTTTAGATTTTTGTTCTCTCCTCGATCTATTACTGACCCTTCCACTTGAACAACAGACTCATAAGGCAAATCTTTGACGACTTTTGCATAATAAGAGTCTGGAGCGACAGTAGCCTATAAATCACGATGATGTGAGAACACTCCAAAATACGAAGGATTATGCGCGCTCACCTGCACTGATCCATAGGCGTCACGCAGAACTAGGAAGCGGTTCATTCTTTTATAAGCAAGCCATCCCATGACGCAAACCCTTGCTCCTGAACTATTCATGAATACAGCGATTAGCATAAAAAGGTAGCGAAACACACCAAAAACTGATGCAGAAGCAGGAATTCAGCCGTAGGAAATATGGAGTCTTTGCCAAAAAAAAGGACAGCTTCAACTTCAACAAGGAAAGTTTTTTCAAGACTAGTTCAGCAAGAAGATAAAGGATCTTAAAATGGGTTAGTGCAAAATTATCATATGTATTATGCAAAAAAAAAACAAAATTTCCCAACCGACTCTCATGATTCAGTAACAATAAAATACTGGGTTTATCCCTCCAGACAAAGGAACCAAGTTTTCTAATATGGATGTATTAATCGAAGTTCTTGCGCAGGGAAAGAGAGGGTGGAGGTAAGGCGGACGCCACTCAAAAGCGCGGCTAATAAGGACCGTTTTGCCAGAATAGCTGGAGAGATATGAGAAAAAGAAAGAGTGCGAGAAAATGTGCAGTATTCGTAGAAGCAGACGAGAAAGGCAAAAATATGTAGTAGATGCAAGAATACGACTTTCGTCCTTTTTGAAATGGATTATGAGGGAGGATGAGGTCATCTGAAACTTTGACTCGTTTATTTACTATCGAAAGGTTAGAATTAGTGAGAAGAACGTAGTATTAGTAAATGCACAGTTTGTTAGGCTGATAAAACTTTTTCCGGTAGTATGGTTCGTCTTACTACTAAACATTGTTGAAGAGATACTAGAGAACGAAACATGAGAAAGTACAAGACATTCGGAGAGGCGGAGAAGGATAGAAAGTGCAAGGAAGTAGACAAAACTACTCGACTACCATCGTTTTCTGGAACAACTGTAGAAGGAGGAGAGGATAATCTCACTGTCGCCTAATAGCAGCAAAAATTAGATAACAAGTGGCAGCTGGCTGCAAATGTGGATCAGTTGAGAGGAGGAATTACTTGACAATCTGTCAAACACAAACAGTTTACTCACCCTCATCCTTCTTTGACAACTCGCCACAATTATGCGTACGTACTGTGTACGCGTTTACCGAGTATCTCCTCCAAAATGTCGAACATAAACACCGCTTAATCATCTGAAAATCTCATCGACCAACATTTAGGTCTCCGACAAAGTAGAAGCCAATCCAATGGAAGGATTGCAAGCGTTCGGGCTTTTCCTCTTTTGACTCAAAAAATGTTGGAAATAAACAACAAAACAATTTACTCAACTCCATAACTTTGTTACATTATCACAGTAGCAACCCGATAACAATATAGCAGCAAGTTCAAAAATCGTTGTATTTATCAAGGAAGGAAGGCAACTCAGCTGATTGTATAGAAACAGGCCAAATAACAGTGATCTGAGGAAAAAATTGAAAGAAAGGAAAGCACAACAAGTACCATGTACTACAACGCGCTTTTTTACCATGGCAATCGGAGGTTCATACTAAAGCCAAAACAACATGAACAACAGCAACAACACTATTCAACTCCCACGGGCACAATCCCAAAATTTGAAAACGAAATTCAGCAATAAATATCATCTAGATCTTCTCTAAGATCTTACCTGCGAGAATACCACGACTGATTTGTGGGTAAGGACACCTGGCCAACCCCAATGAACTTGTAACTAAATCCAAGTGGAGGAGTTAAGAGCAGGTCGAATTTATACTCAGACACATCCACCATCTCAAAACTTGTCAAAGAAGACGGGTAGTAGAACAGTTCCAACGGCACGTCACCAGGAAGCCAAGCATCTGCAGACACCTCTGAAAATCAACTTATTTGGAGACGTCTTACACAAAGGTAGAAAGTTAGCACACAGCACTGAATCAAACATTAGCTTCAATCGACCAATAAGCAACATTTTCAAGAAAAAAGTAAAAGTAAACAAATCTACAGAATCATTCATAAAACGAGCAATTATAGAAATCTTATACATAAGATACCTGCAAGAAAAGCGCGCAGTCTGCATACTACACCTAGACCGGAATATTTTATAGAATCAAATGTTGTACTTAATAAGAGAAAAAATGAATGATCGAACCTGGAGCTACATTGCGGTAGTTGTCCTCGATTCGTGGCTCCTCATAAGGCCAACACAACGGACCAATCTCGCACTCAATCTACATCGAAAATATGGTAACAAAATTGATGTTTAAAAACAAGAAGAAAGAAGAATAGGTTATACAAGAAGTCTTGCAGTTTGGATATGCAAGTCTACTACTTTACAATCCAAATTAGTAGCCTAGGGCAGTTTTTCCATCCGAAAAAAAAACAGTGATGACCCTTCCCCTTTTTTGGTGTGTTAGCGGTTCTCCAGATGCAAGATCATTCAGATGAACTTTTATACCGCAAAACTATTGATAAAGACGAATTACAACAAAGACACTTACCTCACGTTTTCTATAGATGTGAGTTTTGTAGACAGAATTCATCAAGTATCGGTAACCAACACTTTCGCCGATTTCATCAGTCGGATAACAGCAGTTCTGAAAAAAGACTATTAACGTAACAACTGGGTATCAGAAGGCCTTAGTCGGAGTTCGTATAAAGCGCCGAAATTGAGCGGTGTTTCTTGAACTGTGACAGCAAACATGAATCTATTTCGTAGGAAAAGGAAAATGAGGGATTGGAAATACGAAATTTATCATCACGGAAAAAATACCGGCAGCAATGCCTGCAAGGAATTTCATTTTTTCTACGACTGGATAAGAAAAGATAAGAGGGTGAGCAGAACGAAAGGGCACAAGGATGTTCATAGAGCTGGGATGACTGATGGTCCCAGTTTAACACTGTATACCAGGGGTCACGATGAATGGGGAATAGTAAAGGGCATGGAACCAATATTTACCTACTGGGTTTCACCACTCTATGTCTATATGTCTCTCACTCCCTCTTTCCTTTTTTTCCAATATGAATCTACAAATCCCAAACGCAGTACCAAATTGAAGTAACCAAACCAGAAGAAGGGTGATTTAAGCAGGCGAAGTTGCACTTGATAAGAAGGCCTAGGAAAAATCAAGCTTTCCTATTGTCTGTAACCTTACCCTGCACATAGCTGTCACCACAGGAACTGTCGCAGCCATTTTTGCTCTTTCCTCCCGACGTTTTAGCTCCTCGAAATACTCATCGTCTAATTCCTTGGCTTCTTTGATTAAATCCTAAACAAATCCACCAGTTATTAGATGAACCCATATCAGCTAACAAATAATGCATGACTGGTTAGTAAAGGCGACAACTAACACCACCACCAATTGGTACAATACCGCTAGCTGCCAGAATTTTCAATATTTGTTTGCGGCGGCCCTAAAATCCGAAAATCACACTGAAAGTCATAAATCTCATAATCTCACAGCGTAGTCACTATGTATCTTCATCATGGTACTGACGAGTCTTTCGGCAGAATTTGACACTTCTCCCTGCTCTTGTTTTTCTTCATCATGAAGTCTTGCTTGGTGAATCAAAGCTCGTACCTAAATATGCGCAGAAACAATCAAGCTGTTAACCTAAAACGTCAAATACTTGCAATTCACGAAAACGAAGCAAAATATAATACAATGAAAACTGCTCGGAAATAATATCCAGAAAAGAAAGCCTGGGTAGAATTCAAAATCCTTACCTTCTGCATGATGTCGTTCTGCGTCAGTTTCGTTTTCCACATCCTCAAAGCACCTCCCCTCGTAGGAAGAGTCGGTGTTGTCGCCTCCTTTGCATCCCGATTTTCTTCTACTGGCGCCGGTATTTGCGCACTCGCCTCCTTCTCCGGGTTTTGAGTTGTAGCAGCGGAATTAGTTGCTTTCTCATTATCTTCTCTCGTGCCCGCTTCTTCTACAGCTGGTTCAGGAATAGCTGCGGTGTCATTACTCGACGATTCATTCTCACTATTCCTCTGATTTGCCGCAGCATCCGCCGCTCCCTCTGTCTTGTGGAATTCAGCGGGCATCTCCGCTGAACACAGAAGCTATTAGCACCACAAAGAAAAAAATTAAGCAAGTTTTCCCACGTATTTCATCCAGCAGGGATTCATCCACTTCGTATTCTATATCTTCATCATCGCTTGGTTTACAATTAGAGTCAGCTTCCTCGAAATAACGCGGATCTTCACGAATTTTCTTCAAACCAGCCAAGAATTCAGGCAGTGATTCCTGGAAGAACGAAAGTACCCGGAAAGAAGTCAGGCATCATTAAGGATTTGAACAGAAGATTAAGGATCCAAACCCACCTTATGCAAATGAGTAGGGGATATGGAGTCATGATGGTCTAATATAGACAACAGGTCATATTGGTCCTCCCATTTCTGCACTGCCTCTCTTTCAGCTTGTCTTTGTGCCGAGCAACAATGTACAATGCCGGGATCGATAGGATGAGCTTCAGTGTTGAAAATGTATCCACCGGCTAAACTGCTTAGAAATAGGCGGCAGGATACGTCAGAAAGATGGTGGGTTTCCTTCCCAACACTAAGAAAAAATCGGTACTCGAAAATCCACGCTCAGCACGAATTACGAGAATATGTTCTCCAGAAAAAAAAACGCCGCGGATATAAGGCTTTCCGATGCGGTGATGCGCTGGCAATGCAGCCAAATATGAAAGGCACAGCAGAAGTACTTACATATGTAGGTAATTTGCTGACTCTGATGCTAACATGAACTGCCAAACCCTCCGGCTGGCAAGAAAGAGATAGTTAGGGAGGAGAGGTAGAGAAAACATAAAGAAATTGCACATGAAAGTACGAGAGCACACGACAGTAAAAGATCACATTATAGCTCGTCCGTGGTTCGTACAGTTCACAGCTGCGGATATGATAACTCTCCGGAAAAATGATTATTTCTTGCATTTCTTCCACAGTTGTGATGCACTGACAGCTGTTTACAGGTGATCACTTCAAAACAAAGCAAAAAATTTTTCGTAGCTGCTGGCTTTGGAAGCCAGAATGTGACTGAGAAAAACATGTTCTGTGGGAAAAGAAGCGATAAGACTCCCACAGAAATGTAAACAACGGAAGTATGGATTTCGAATACAATATTTCAAGCAGGAATCAAACATACCATCGATAACACATTCTCCATTAGGTGTGTCCACAATCCTCGCCTTCAGTCCATCATTGTGTAGAAAATTGTCAGGATCAAATAGCAAATATAGATACTTCGTGGTTTCCGCTAAGAAAAATGACTCCATCCTGAAATTTCCAACCTTCCACTATTACGCGGGAACTTTCGAGAAGATTGCTGTTCAGAAGATAAACAAAGATTCACCAAGCAAAGAATTTGAAGGTAACCATGAAACATTCATGATTCGCCATAAAAGATTATAGAAAAAGATAAAATAATCACCTGTCTTCTATCGAATGGTCGTTAACATTGTTGATTGTTGCATAACCACAGGGAGTCTTCGCACTGTGTTCAATAGCCTGAAATGAGCGGATGTCTACACTAGTATGGTGAGCTTTCACTTGAATCCAAGATCCCTACAACAATACATAAAATGGTTGCGCAGCAGCTAAAAGGCGCACCTACAACGTAGCAACCAATACACTAGGCACTACATAATTTCTTTTTTCGATGCTGTGACAGCCAACTTCCTTCTATCTTCGCGTCTACACCATTAAACACGTGAAATCGAGTGTGGACCTACATCCACCACTTGCGCACCAAGTTCCAGATATAGCGGATCTTGTGTTGCTCTGTAGAGATACATCAGACTCTCGACAAATTCCGGTCGTAGTGGGAAAGCTGTGCGTTTTTCCGACTATAAAAACACTTTCAGTAAACTCGTCGAAAAATCTTGGAAAACTACTCTAACAACAAGAATTACACAAAACTTACTACTGAAGATTGAATATTATAGAACTCAGGTGGAAACCCGTATTGTCGGATAACTTGGGAATACTGTAGCATGATCCGAGAAGCATCTTCCACTTCACCGACCATAGTCTTCAACAGAAATACAATTGAAATACCAACATCGAACTAAGTACAGTTACGAGAAATACAAGTCAATCACCAGTAAACCAGGCCAAAAGGCTTCTAGTGCCTGGAATATGGGTAATGAAACAGTGGCCTTGTGCATATTCACCCATAAAAACCAATCTCCTTTGCGAACATAGCGGTTGGTAGCTGCCAGATATTCTGGAATATTACAGGAAAAATTTAAAACGTTAGATATCTTGTTGAATTAAACGAGGAGGAAACCACTGGGTGGAAATGATTTACCTTGAAACTGTTCCATCAAAGCAGGTCTCTGGAAAAGAAGAGCACCTTTAACCAGGTATTCAAAGTAGGAATCTACTCCAGCTCCAATACCAGTATCTGTGGCGGTCCACTGCCCTATAATTTATGGCCCTTATGCAGACCTTAACCTAACGAAGAGAAAATGAACAAGAAGTTCTGAATGATGATTGAAATTCCTACAAAGTAGCTGGTAAACTACCTGTCCGAACGTTAATATGGTTGCCGACAAGTCCCAGAGAAGATCTCGTTCTCCACAAAGACTCGAGCGCCCGCAGTGCAACTCTTTCAAAGCGCGGATCACCAGTGAGACGAGATAACGCACCGAACTCTGAAAAAAAAACACCATAGCTCCAAAAAGCATTGAAATGTCAAGACAATCCTCCTCTTACAATTCACAGTCATTTACCCCGTGCTAGGGCATCCGCGACAATCGCTGGCATCTGTCATAAACGATCCTGTGCCAGCAATGAGCGTAGTGCACTCTTATTACCCTAACTCGACACAAAACAAAGACTTCAAAACAGGGTTTTCCATCTCTTCTAGAAAAAATCTGGCACATCACTGTGACCAGTGTCCAGTGACCACTACAATTACATGAAAACTTCAAAAAATGAGGTGTAGCATTATTATCCACAAATTATCACTCAATTCTGCTGCCACCGTCCATAAAACACTCCAACAGATTATTATGGTTACCTTACGTACAAGAAAAGCAGTGAAACCTCACCGACGATGAATGTTCCAACACCAGCGGTGCATGTTATAGGTGTTTCTCGTTTAGGCACTCCATATTTAAGATTCACAGTTCCATACGGCATTCCAGTTTCTATATCAAAGCTGTACGTAAACATGCATTTGGAGCAATGATACGAATGTATGCACATAAAAACTAGAACTACAAGGCGCCATAATATTTTGCGTAAGCCGTAGATAACTCCTCAAAAGCTACCTGTATTGAAAGCTGGCAGGAGCCTAGCAGCCATAGCCTCAGCTAGCCTTAAAAGAGGTCCTGAACATGGCCAACCATCTTCCAACACCATGCCTGAAAATGCACCAATTTCTAACCCTTTATTCCTAGATCATTTCGCTCCATTTACAACCTTCTACACGTCCGCTGAGCATGTGAGCAGAAACAAGTCCTCCAACTATCCGAATGTTCGTTTCGAATACTGAAACATTTACGTTGGCATCGGTCCTAACCTGCAAAAGAAGCAATAAATTTCCAGCGGGACCTTTTTAACAGCGTTCATGAAAAATGGTGATGCAATCATCATCAAAAAGCTCCAAAGAGAGTTACGCTGAGTATCACTGACCGATTTTAAAACAAGATCAACTGCTCGGCGAAACTCTGTCGTGTTGCCCATCACAATCAATGTATCCAAGGCATCTACTAGAGAAAGTGAAAATGATCCCCAAGTATCCTGACCTGCAATATTAAGATACAGGATGGTGACGTTATGCGGAGCTAGAGAAAAACAAGTTATGATGGTACCTTTACAAGTAATTGGCTTCAACTCATCTAAGGGAAAGGCATGATTGAGGTAGCCATTGTAGGCGTGATAGAACATCTCCCTGACCTTTTCACGATACCTGAAATTCACGGGTATGCAACAATGAGCATGTATGAAAGAAGTTCACTTCTTAAAGGCAGCATCCGCTCAAATCTTCGTGTTTTGCTACGATATTTCGCTTGATTTCGGGGTTTTGATGGACATAGAACTCATATCTGACAATAAAATAGCTTGAGACTTATAAGAAGTCCACATAATCGGGGTGTATTACTCCGTGCGTCTTATCGCGCTCCACTGATGCTCGTGAGCCCCGCTACACAAGCACATTCACAAGCGCATATGATGTGAGTTGTTAGTTGGCGTGTCGTCGCTGCAGGAACACGTGCAAGGGGGCTGGGTTGGCAACCACATTTTGTCGCAGGTAAGTCATCATTCATTATGTTAACATAAATATACATAATGTTCTGATACTGCATGCCAATGCTGACGGTTCAACTCGGGGAATCAAATAGGTGCTGCCTTTCGCTCCTTTCATCACTACCATATATGATATTTCGTTTACAATGATGAATACGAATAAAATGCGAAACACAGAAATAATAAAAGTAGAAGATCTTACTTTGTCATCAACTCATCACTGAACTCTACCGAAGAACAGCAAGATAGCAATAGGAGCCATGCTCCTTGCCGTAAGAACATGGATTGCCAGGTGACACCACAAGAAAGTGGTCGGCAGTACCCAACAAGACTGAAACGAACAGAAATCGTTTGTAAATTTCAAATGGGAACAATGCACTGATGTCATGCGACGGCTGACAAGATAGTCCATGGAAAAGACACTTCTCCCCAACATTGCAAAAGTACAGAAAATTTGGCAACATCTGCGCTACCCGTTCCTCTCCAGTCCAAAATGCCTCATTTGCTCGCTGTCTTCCCAAGAAGACACCTACTGTAGCAGGTCTCCAAGAATTATAAGTCGATATCAAGACGAGGGCTTGGAGGTGATGGAAACAGTATTTTCATAACAGCTTATGATTAATACGACTCGCTGAACCAGGAAAGATATTTTGAGAGAGATTAGAGAAAAACAGAGTGAAGTATGCGGTATTCAGAGACCAGCAGAGAGCGCTGTTAGTAGCCAAACTATCAACACTTTTGAAACAAACTGTAGAAGGCCCACAATGTCTCTGTTCCTCCGCACCAGTGGGAAAGAAATGAGGCAGACACTAATTTATCAACTTTATGACATCTTCGACGTTCTCAATTAGAAGACTTTTTTTCAAATATCCTACTACTGTACAGACAGCAAACAAAACATGTGAAGAAATAATGAGAACTTTTTATTGCGTAAACTAAAACTCAAATATGAAATACCAGCGGTTTACTGAGATCGCCGCCCATAAAGACAGTACCGTAGCCAGCGTATGAAGCTTCACCGGAAATACAATCAAACAAATACGCCAGATCAATATTATCAAGCGAATTAATAGATACCAATGCAGATAAAAATGAGATAGTTATTTTAAAAATGAGGTAAATTTGTGGCAAAGACGTAATTCAACAAAAAAAACTAAAGTTAACAAGAGATCAAAAGCCTATTAAAGTGATTATTCCATTGCTACCATGAAGGCACTCCAAAACGTTCCAAGGCTGAGTGAGCTTCCCGTAGATCACCCCGCACTTTCTCACGCATATAATAGATGGGGCAGTCTCGAGCAGAACAGTTAACCTGAAAGCAGTGAAATCTCCAGTAATCTTATATTAATGTAATGAATATTATCTCAAGACTACATTAATTAGCTGTAATATATCTCGAATTTCAAATGTTCTAAAACAGCTATAGAGATGAGATACTACATAATCCACTGCAAATTTTTCTCATAAACTCCAGAATTACAATTGAACCGACGGCCCGTCAAATAATTTTTGAACCTGACAGATCATAGAAGATAAACCTTGTCATGCATAGTCTTGGCGCAGTTCTGGCATTCCGTCCATAGCCTCGAGAAGTGTCTCTCTATTATGTTCACATTCGTTACCCTACAACACATTAGATAGGAAGTAGTAAAACAGAAGTTCAAGGAAGAAAGCATACCTTTGCGCGTAGATCTCAGGCAATTTCCCCTTCTTTAGACAAAAATCACAGACAGCACGATGTTGATCCTTGAGCACTGCTTTACATCTGCAATGTTTCTATGCACATAAGCAAAAACAGTTAAAACCGAACAAAAAACGATAATTACTGTCTAAAACTCAAAATGATTGGGAGAAAGAGGAGAATCCTGGGAGAAAACTCAATGCTAGGAAATGAACCAGGAAGAACCTACCCCAAACAGGTGACCTGCTTCCTTGTGAAGGCAGCCAATCCTCCAACTTTACTTTGCACAACAGTTCTTACACGAGTATGTTCGCCTTCTATCAAAATCTGGAAATACAGCCTATAATAAACAAAGCTATATGACATATGGGAGGAAACTTACCCTCTCAGCTCGATCACCAAGGATTGGCTCGAATATCCTAGCAAGTGGTTTCGCCAGCTGATTTGTAAGATAATGCTTATTGTCGATAGGGATGTTGTTCTTCAGCACAAAATTAGGGTCTTCAGCTTTCTCATAGGCTGGCACATTTTTGGCGGCTGCTACTGCAATGGAAAAGCTTCTCAACGTTTGGGAATGCGTATGTCAAATAATAAGCAATGTTTTGGATGGGAATTCTCTTCAAGAAGAGAATACACGCGGTTTAAAAAATAGCGTTTCTTTTTACAAGATTCTCACCGGCAGCTAGATATGGGAAAACAGTGGGTGAGGTCCAATTAGGAGAACAAATAACAGAAAGAAATTTCGAACGCTTAGTAGCTCAAATGGAAGCCCATTCAGCACCATTCTACACGAAAAAAAAGCACTTAAAGGCAGGGGTCCACCTCATTCTCGTAGTTCAGCTAACAGCAGATTCTGCATCTACTCGGCGCGATGGTTCCAACGGTATACATGAATTGTCTCAGAATGGTCAATAAACCCGTCTTCCAGGACGGGGTCTTTAACAGTTTGCCAACCCGAATTGACATGTGAAGCCGTTGATCTTATCGATTGGACACGCCAAGACTCGTTGACCGACGCGGCAGCAGTGGCAGGCAGCCAGCACTGCTTGGAGCGATCCGCCTCCGGGCTCCAAATTTTTATCCAGTTCGAGCCTTTCAAAAACGGGGATTTCGTCGCTTCTGTGCCTGTTGATGTACATCCCAGGGATCAACATGATGAGAAGGTCTAGGATATGTTGCTAAATCCAACAGGCAGAACGAGGTGGCCCTCTGCCTTTAATATGTAACTGCTATTTGTTTTACCGTTTCTACTGGTTACAAATCAGCTTACTTATAACATACGGCACCCTGTCACCCAATCGTGGAGCTGATCCCGGATCACGCTTTCTCATCCTGGCCGCTAGCTCGACATGAGCCTGCTTAGCTTGATACTTCTGAATTCAGAGAATGCTTAACGTCAGCTTTTTATTGAAAAAAATGAATTAAGTCAAAGTAACTTTAGACAGAAAGCAAATCAATTGAGAATTTATCCCTCACCTCACCCGACTTTGTCAGTTCCTTACTGATAATCAACATAGAGATGTCAATCTTGTTACATAACAGGTCCGATATAACTCTCTTCGCGAATTCCAAGGCAGAATTAGCATCGCGGTCAATCATCAGTTTCTCAAGGCAAGTGTTCAGTACCTTCGCTACCAGTGGGCAATTGTCACGGCGGACAGTTTCCAAACCCTAGGAAATTTCAAATCCCCTTATATGAAAGGAGAATTATCCTATGACTGCCATTCATAACATTATTCAGCAGCTTACAACCTCAGGAAAAAACTCACCTTGCAGTCCATCTTGTCATGCTTGTCCGGTTTAGTGAAGTACAGTCCAGCATACCTTTTCTTGTTAATGAGCAGGTACGGGAAGTAAACCTAAATATTCCCGTTAGATGAACCTTGACGCGAGAGAATAGCCTCAGAAGCCCTCGACGCCCAAAAGCTAACCAACTTTTTCAAACTCCAGCTTGATCGGAGGCGTGAAGATCTTGCTGACTTCGGTAGCTGCATGTAAGCCGATTTCCATTGCTTCAGCTACTGTCTTCACACCAAATTTCACCATCACCGAATCAGTATCTCCGTATACCACCTTGAGAAAACTGTTGAACGGATATATCACAGATAAGACACACTCTTAACTCTACATAAACATCTCAGTGCTGTGCCAGATAGAGAAATCATGCCATACCTGCGCATTCATTGGACACTTTCCATCAAGAGCTCCAGCTGTATAACGTTTCTCCACTTCGGTTTTGGTCAGATCAATCATTTGCCTACCGAACGCTGTGACAGATTGCGAGATTTCCAAACAAGGTAGCTTTCCCACCACCGCACCAGTAAAACCGTACACCGAGTTAGCAGAGACCTAAACAAGCGTTAGAAATGTGGTGATCTCTGAGCCATAGGTAGATTTAGAACAGCAGCTAACCTTCAGAGCAAGTTGTCGGCCATTGAGCACCATCTTCCGGAACTCATCCTTTTCATGTTTCATCTCATTTTTTGCTCGCTTTCTAAAATATCTCACAACTCTAACAGCGTTTAAACATTACCAAGGGAGTTGCTCATGAAATTCTTACCTGGCAGCCAATAGATCCTCTAAAATCACAGGAAGAAGACCACGACGTCGTTCCTTGGTGGCGAAGTAATTCCCAGACGGGGTTTTGATATAATCCTAGGAAGCCAACTGATACTTGGAAGAAATAGAACTAAACAGTAAGGCTGAGCGAAATTGGAGTCTGTAGAATTCATGATGGGTGTCAAGAGAACACATTAAGTTGAATCCTGCAGGGAAAGTTTGGTAAGAATATTCCATAACCCTCCCACGGGCGGCAATAGAACAGCTCCTTAGTCAGATAATACGGTGAATTCTAATGATGCAGTATAGTTGGCACAAAAAACGGTTAACTCGTACTTTTACCTGCACTCTATTATTTCAGACAAAACACAAGAATTTTGAAATACTGTTAAAACTGGTCAACAGTAGGTTGATAGATAAACTAGAAAGGAGTAGATGTCGGATACAAAACCCGGAAAACTATACTCCTTTTTATAAGATAGTTTTGGAATGTGTACTCACACAGCAACATATCGAAAAAATCTTAAAAAATCAGATAAACTGGAGCTGCATACCTTCCCTTCCTCTCCTTCTGGTTTCTTCAATAGAGTTGTGTAGCATAAATTGTGAGCAATCATTATCGATGGATATAGTGACGCAAAATCAAGCGTCGCAATAGGTTCATTATAGAATCCACGGAGAGGTTCAATAACAGTGGCGCCCTCGTAGCTGAAAAAAGCACAACTGTGAGATAATTCATAGATAAAGAAGTATCCCCAGGGTACAAGTCAATAATTTATAGAAACATGGAAGATTTGAAGCGAGATGGAAAGGAACATGAAAACCTAGATTTGAGAGGTGCAGGACGTATAGATGGTGGAAAAATTACCCTTCATTGTCACCGCCCTGCACTTCGATCACTGGAAGGAAGAAGTGGTCTGCTTTGCATTTTCTTAGCATCATAGACAAGATCTGAAGAGTGTGATTTAGGAAGGCAAAGATATGATGATGTAAGCGTTCACTTTTGGTAAATATTCTAATGAAAACAGATAAAAACAACCTTGATCTGCTGCCCTCTTGTAAGCAAATAATTGAGAGGAACGCCTGTTACTCTCGCCATTTCCATGTAATTGATCACAGAAAGTAATTTCTCTAGCAATCGCAACGGTAAAACAGCATCTTTCATGCAATAAACAGCCAACCTGAGTAAAATGTACGTTTAACCAAAAAAAAAAAGAAAAGAATTCCAAAGTCGTCGGTACCTTCGCCGAGTGTGCTCATCACCCTTCTGTAAATCTGAGATAATACTGTGCTCGACGTCTTCCTTCTGTTCGGATAGGAAGTGGTAAGAAACACTATTCAAGGTATAACTACGCAGTTTGTAGTCTCGAAGTACAACCTACAAAGAAAAGTTTCTTAAACGCACACTACACCTTCTTTGATTGAAATAGAGCAAACAGTAGACGAGAAACACCTGTAAAACATCGAATATCACTCGACCATGTATATCGATGCTCTTGTTGACGCGGCTTCCCATTTGTTTTGACGAAATCGCAGCATCCCGAACGCTGGACGCTCGATCACGCTGTCTGCCTAGCATGGCTACAGATGGTAGTTTCAACACCTGAAGACCTTGACTGGGGCTTCAAAAATCGCAACAGCTAAAGAACCCTGTACCTTCGCACGATCCAGAATGTAAGGAAGATCGAAGTTGAGAATGTTGTATCCGGTCATGATGTCAGGGTCCACAGCACGGACAAACTCCGCCCACCTTCAATAAGGAACATGTGGAGAACGAATCCAAAAATAAAAGCATTTGAGAATTAGCGTGTCTCACTTCTCTAGCAGCTCCTTTTCAGTGCTGCACTGAATAATATCGGAACCAATCACAGGCGAGCATGTTCCAAGTACGAAACAGTTTCGAATAAAGGGCTCAGATTCCCCTTCTACCTGAATTTTCAAAAAGGGATGTAGAAATGTAAAATAGCCAAGACGAAATAAAACAATAATCATTGCACAAAGCATCTTCACTTTGACCATATTGGCAATCTGGATAACTGGATCCTCGTTAGCATCTGGGAATATTCCACGCCTACCCATACATTCGATATCAAACGAAAGTGTGCTGAAGAAGTTGAACTTTGAATAAAAGCAGACTCAGGGAAGGCAGAGGTTACCTTGTCAAAAGACCCCTCCTTTATCACGAGTTTAATTAATTTAGAGTTGAATCACGTGAAAAACCGCCTCTTTACCTTGTCTAAATAGTATCATACTACAGTTTCAATTACAACCACCCCAAAATTAAATATTTGTCGTTCTGTGAGTGCAGAGAACACACTGTTCTACAGTTAAGAAACATAGAAACTAGCAGCTTACCGTATGGGTGCCACAGCAGCCCACTCGCCCTCTGGATCGTGCACGATAAGATCACCGAGCTTCACTTCCACTTCAAGCTGGCACCTAGGAATATTCATGTACGGTCAGAAGATCCAAAATCGAGCAAGTAGACTGCATACCTCGAACTTTGCGCTTTAGAATGGTGTATAATACCTTTACCAGCAGGAATCTCTACCCATCCACATCCTACTATACCACTATGTGCCATGAACTTCACTTCTGCATCAATGTTTGCTTCATAAAGTGTGGTTACCTGAATACTTCCATCAAGAGCAAAGACAACAACTGTGGTTCTTAAAACTTCGGATTTACCTGAACTGGGCCGTTTCCAAACGAGAAACCTCCATTTTTCAACTCCTGCTTGGCTTTGTTCAGAGCATTAGTCGTTCCACTAACTTTTATGAAAGGATATTTCTTTTCAGAGCCTAAATAAGACAACTTAATATGTCCCGAAATTAATAATAATTAATATTGGGCGAAATTATCCCGAGGAAAAACCAGAGATAAGGGTGCGAAAGCTGCCAAATTTGTGTACTCACCTCGATAATAGTACACATTTTCACCATGAACGATGCTGAGACGAACCAAATTATCCACTACTGTTGAAGACATTTGAAGATTAGAATTAGCCCGACGCAACGACACAGCCACAGCATTATTGAGATTTCTTTGCGCGACATCCAGATGTTCAGGAGCAAAATTCTCCGGTGCCTAGAACGAAGTGAATAAACACAAACACTAACGATACTGGTAGGAAGTAATTGCAGCGTTCCCTGCGTTAGAATGACAGAATTAGGCAACGTTGACATACCTGGAAGTAAAAATGAGGAAAGTAGTCGGTGACAATCGCACAAATTGAATTCCCTGCACGATTTACACCGTACAGCTTCACATTTGTCCTGTCAAAACTGGTAGCCGAACCCGGCTCGTGGTAGGTTTCGATGTCGAATACCTAAAACGGCCCCATAAGATTGCTGTATAAGTTTAATTCATGTGTATTTGCTACTTAAATAGTGTGAATGCCGTCGAAAGTTTAGCTATTACAATATATCACCTCAACAAAAACCACATGTACTATGAATTCCAGAAACAACGGTTACTGTCAAGGGGATTGGCCAACGGAAAAAAGAATAAATATAAAAGTATAAAAGAGGTATAAAAGTATAAATATGAAAGCATAAAAAGTATAAATATAGGTGAACCCTAAATCGCAGTTGAGCTTAAATGCGCAGATTTTCATCCTGCTTTTAATCGTTTCCGAAACGGAGTAATTTTCTAGTACAAACACAGCTCGCATTTAACACATTACGGACAACGTGATGCACATGGTGCATCACCCCCTTTCGTTCCCGTTTGGCCAAGTGATGCACACGGCGGATCACCCACTTCATGTCCATCAATAAAACGTTCCCCTGTGATGGTGCAAATGATGGACCACCAAAAAAGTGCCCTCTGGCCACCCACGCCATGCAAAAAATGCTCGATCCGCAACGCGCTAGTGGTACTTCAATGTGACTCCTACGCTAATTTCCAAGCGCTGACTGTTCAAGGTGATGAAAAACAAGCTAAAATAGAGAGAACCGCTCTTTCTCATTACAAGCCTAACAAAGAGATGGTGCAACACCTGTAAAGTGACGGGCTTCGTGGTTCCAAGGCCCTCCTCGAGATCTTCCCGGTCCCATGACGACTCACAGCTTTCAGCCTCCGAATTCTGCGAAAGTTGTTCAAGTTGACTTTCGAACGCACCCTAGAAAACATAATACTGGAATCAATATTAAATATAAACAAAAGGAGTGAAAAAACAACTTGATACTCACCTTGCTGGCTGGCTCTTCATCCCCTTTCCGTCGTTTTGGCGCCGCAGCAGATGGAAGAGTACTGCTTCGCTTCTTCGGAGGTGACATCTGGAACACTTTTCCTTTAATACAGGACAATGTGATTCAATGGATCATCAAAGTAGAAGGGACGGTGCACAAAAAAGTCAAAAAAGCAGAGCCCCGTGAAATGTCCCGCCAGAAAAATATGCTGCTCCAACGCGAATTCCCCGTCCTGTCCTTCAAAAATCTTCGTCTATCGGGGTGGAAAATTGCTGAAGTTCTCCGTTTCTCAGCTATTTTTTCTGTTTTCATCCATCTAATGCGGCAACATTTGATGGGATATCTCTAGCAAATGTTGTCAAGTATTTCTTTGCTTCTCTTCGCGGTGGTTTTTGTGCTGGACATCTTCATGATTTACATTTTGTTTTCACAGTGTGTTTTGATGCCAAAAGATCTCCGAAGTTCCTTGCAGGTCCCTCCCTCAATGCATATTAAATGGTGACGGTATTTATGCGGTAATACACATTGTCTATGATACATATAACACGATTTAGAGGATTATTACTCAAGAATGGACGGAATGTATCATACTTACCCAGGTGAGTATATATTTGTTATAGCTGGTTCGTATGAAAAAAAAACAAATTGTATTTTGTTTCCTTTTTGAAAATTTGTCTGCAACACGAAAATATGCAGAGTGTTCACTGTTTTATCGATGGCATCACAGTTAACGTTTCTAATGATGACCGGCTGCATACTGTTTAGCTTCATTGCTTTACGAAACTTTCATAATTTCTTTTTAGACCTTTCAGAAATGATGTTTATACATATGAAGTCTTCGTTATGCCTTTTAAATATATCTTATGCGTGGTTTCACCAGGAAACTCAATTACTACGAGATCCTCGGTGTCAAATCGGACGCTACTACTGACGAGATTAGAGCAGCCTTTGTGAAAAACTCACATGAGGTGAGTTTGCCAAGGAATTATAGTTTACACAGTCCAAGCAGTGATTGTGTGGTTTTGAGAGTTGCTCTCTATCTTTGCAGCTTCATCCAGATCGTAGTTCTAAGCCACAGGAGAAACGTCGCGCATGGCGGAGGAATTCTGATACGGAGCTTTTCATGCAGGTAAATGCTTGGTATATATACTTTTTTGTTTATTTACTTATTTATTTAAAGACGCAGTAGATGCAATGAATTTGCTGCAGTATGCATGGCAGAAGTCGGCACTTCCTTATAAGTACAATATATTATCAGTACATTATCAGTACAAACAACTGTACAAAACCATCTGAGTAGTACTTGTAAGAAATGTATACATTATATAGGTTTATCGTTACTTACGTGACTCTCATTTCTTTACACAGCTTGATTATAGGTAAAAGAAGCCTATGATTGTTTGCGGAAGCCAGAAAAACGAGCAGCATACGACGATCACTTGATAACCAGCGCTGGGTATTTGAAAGAGGTATGATACAGATTATTTCTGTGACGGACTGATACTTACCTTGTTTGATCTCTGCTGCATTTATTCAGGCTACCCATCTGAAGTATCAGGAAGATACGATAGTTGACCTAAATAGAGCTAGAAATGACAACTATACCGGACCACGTGGTCGAAATTCAGAGCCTTCACATCACTTCAGGTCTGGTTTCTTCCTGAAACTTGGTTCGATATTTCTTTTACTAAGCATTGTAATATTTTTTAGAGATCTTGAGGAAGAGTACTATCGGGAGAAGCACAAAAATCGCATGTTGGTGGTGCTCGCAGGCGCCATTGGTTGCCTTATTTTGGCGAACATCAGCTATGTATGGTAAGTGGTAGCGATCTCATCATTATTTCGTTGCTGACCCGCTGTTGACTTTGTTTCCATTCTATTTTTTTTCGCATTTTGAAGTTTTCTTTCACTTGCTCTTCTCTTTTCAGTTCTGTTACAGGCATTTGCGACGCAACCGTCTCCGTAACGTTGTAGAAGTTCCAGTTGATAGCAGTTAGACAGTTCATCACATTATAAGATGAAGATCTATGCGTAGGATTCCAGAGTAATTTTTGTATGTATAGATTTATATAGTTTTTTTTAACGTTTGTGGATACTTTAGATGCAGTGACATTCAAAGACGGGTGTTAAGAAATAGTAGTCAACTTACTTAGCGATTCGCATTGTGTTGTTTCTGTGGTTTTCCACAGATTTCGTTACGTACCCTTTGAAAACGACTGTTTGTTATGATCAATTGTTATCGCAGGAAAAATAAAGTATCTTGCTCAGTTATTGCTTGTTCTTTACGTGCAGAGGCGAACAGGACCCTTCATTTCTGAGAAATTGACAGTGATTGATACTTGTTTTTTGTACAAGCGCTTAATAATCGTGCTTTGCTTTGTAGTAGTGCACAGTTTTTTTTAGAAAGCTTATGCTTCTACGATCAAATGCAAATAGTCTATGCACATGTCGTGGGTTAGTTTATTCACTACAGCATTGTCGACTCGTCAGCACTTCTTACTCAGCGTGGGTGTTCATATACTTCCCTTTTGTTTTTTTTTTCAATTAAAATTTCCTTTATACCTTTGCACGGAGGTTGTGTTTTAAGGAAGGATTATTATCAAGTTTTGGGTGTTCAGCGAGATGCAACCCAACGACAGATTAAAGTTGCTTACTATCAGTTGTCAAAAAAAGTGAGTTTAAGTTAGTTACCAATTCTGGTTCTACAAGTTTATATTCTGTTTCAAAATATAATGTCTTTCCGGCCATATAATAGCTCTGCATCTGTCTTCCACGATGAACTGGACCATTATCGGGTTTGCAAGTCACTAGTGAACGTGTTTCCTCCTAGCGTTCACTATTTATTTGTACTCTAACTTTCTAGCACTAATATTTTTATATTTCCCCTCTGCGTCAGTTTTTTGGAGCATTCACGAACCATCCTGACGAAATTTTGTGGACGTGAACGCCCAGTTTAGAATTTCTGCTATATAATATATTGAAGCTTGTCCACATTGTCATCTATGATTTTTTTATAGTATCATCCGGATGTTGCTGGGCACAACGCTGGGTCAGAAGCGAAGTTTATTGAGATTACTGAGGCCTATGAGTGTTTGAAAGATCCAGAGCGACGACGCATGTACGATAACGGCATGTCTGGCGGAGGCGGGCGCTACACAGGAGATCCTTATGATTTTAGGGTATCTTAATTTATATAAACAAGTGAGATTAATACGAGCCAAAAAGCTTATCAAAAAATTCCAGGATTACCGGCAGTATGCGGGGCGTCGTACTGATAATCCCTTCTATAGTCGACGCTATACACAACAAGAGTATCAACGGGTAATTAACGGTTTTTTAGTTTTCTTGATATATGTGCTGAAGCTGTTGCTGTCTTAATTGTTGTACTCGTGCTAGGTTTAGATATGGGAACAGTTCAACAGAATGAGGGCGGAAAGGGAGTCATATGACGAACGAATACGGCGAGAGGGCGAGAAGATTTGGGAAGAGTTCGCACGACAACGAGCTGAACGGTGGCAGCGATTTCATTCTAAGTTAGTCCTATGCTTTGGGTAATGAATACCCCAATACAACTTAGGCCTCGAAAGTGGCCTATTCAGATATCCTAATGGTCCTCCCGGTTCTATTCGATACGAGTACAGGTGGACCTCTAATCCTATTGCAAGTCGGAACATAACGATTTTCACCAGAGTGTTGGTAATTTACATGGCCATTTTTGCCCTAGTGACATTCGTCCAAGTTATTGCTGAGTAAGTTCTTCGTTTCACTCATTTTACTTCTTTTATCCTTTCTGCCATTGTTCAGGCCCTTTTATAGCACAAGAGACTATTTTGCTGCTGAAAATAAACCAAGAAAGGCGGAAGAAGTGGTAAAGCAGGAGAAGCCACGCACGCAGTTCGATTATATGAACCAACAACCTGGAAATAGCGAAGGCTGGAACAATGTCATTGGTAATTCCTATCCATCCGGAGAAATGCTGGAGTCCGGATACCCTCCAAGTGTCCCTTCCCAGTCATCTTCATTCTGAGATTAAAAGGCTCAGGCTTCTTGAGTTGCATTTGTAGTTCACTCTTGTAGAATAGTAGACTGTAGGTGAAATGCTGTCCTCCGTCGTATGGGTTGTACTTAATGTATCTTTCGTTATTATCAACAAGTGTAAGTATAAGAGAGTGAAATAAAGAGGTAACTTTTGTTGGAAGATTTGACACTCTACTTTGTTTTTTTCTGAGCTGAACAGAGATGTTCGCAGGTTACCACTTCAACGAACGTTGTCGAATGTATAGTGGCTGTCAATCATTCTTACAAGGATTGGATTACTCTTCATAAGGAATGATGAGCGGAATACCGCGCACTGAATTCCGTAATTTAGTCACATATGTGCATTTAGGACTAATTCTGCGTTTTCGAATATTCTCTGATAAGTTAGTGAGACCAGATCATGCCTAATGACGATTTTGCGAAAAATCTGTCAGAGTTCTATCATGTATCTTCCGGTTTGCGATTCCAAGGGAGATTCTTGCTCATTCCTTCATTTAAATAATACATTTCCTAGCAATGAGGTAATTGCGTCCAGACTAATTATGAGCTTCCCTAGTTGTGGGCTGTTTACTTGCCCTTTGCAGTTTTTCTAGAGCTTTGAATGTTTCCTCCGAAGGATCAGCTGTTCGACACAAGTGCAAACACTCATGGCCAGCATTCTTGGAATCCATGCTCATAAGGTAATGCCTACACAAAGTAGGAAAATTTCTGCTCAAAGAGCAATTTTTCCACTTCCGAAGCTGATGCTTTATTCTTCAGATTCGTGGTTAGTCCAATTTCGGTTCTCGTGGATACCTTGCCCTTGTATAGTAGTTAACCTGATTCACTAGTTGTGGTCTATGCTTCGCCGCTGCAGTGGAACGTTCACTTTGACACAGTTAAGAATGCACAGCAAATAACTAGAGCGCCGACAGTGAGGTACCTCAAACTGGGGAAATTAAACCCGATCCTTCATTTTCATCCACACAGTTAACCACGGAATGATGGGCGAAGAACAGCAACGATTTATTAGAGTATGGACATGATTAATCAAGAACAACACGATTGAGAACAACAAAACAACGTCTGTCGTCCTTTTGTGGCTAGAGTTGGCGGTCCTCCTTGAACTCTGGGTCTTCAGTGCGCTCTGATTGATCCTTCTCCTTAGAAATCAGTGGCTTGCGAGTAGATTTACCTCCGTCTGATATTCGAGTGGCGGTCACCTGGGCGTACGATGCTAGCTCGCTAACACCCCCCCCCCCCCTCCTCCTCTTTCTCTCCCCCTAACATTTCATCCCTATCCAATGGCTTCCTCAGCTCTACTTCACAGTAAGGAGGTAAGAAAGTGCGAAGTATGAAAAACTCTTCCATCAAACTTGCCAGCTCCTTTTTCCACGCTGATGGTTCTATTTTGGAGAAAGACACTTGTCTACCAAGAAGTACTTCTTATGGTCTTCTCCAAACAATTCAGACACGATTAAAGTAACGCCAACCGGTCTGGAATTGGCTGCCTCGTAAGGTGACTTTTTACTTAGTAGAAGCGTGGAATGGAAATGTTTCTGTCGCCTCTAACTTTAGCGTACATGTCCTTTTGGAACAGAGTCTCAAAAAAGATAATTACTAGTACGTCCTAAGACTAAGTATAGGCTTACAGCTCTAAGAAGTAAGAATGGAAAAGAAACTAGCAGGCAGGAAAAGATCGGCGAAACTGGATGAATACGAAAATAGAAGAGGAACAGGAAAGGTTATTAAGATAAAGAGAGGAAGGTTGGAGTAGGAATGCAAATTTTTTCTCGCGTCTGAGGCTACTCTTGAATATTTGGTTACCAGTGGTGGACACAGAAATTGGAAAGGGGGGGGGGGGGAGTGGAGCCCCCACCGTGTATGAACCCGTATGGGAAATAAACATAATGAAATTATTTACTTGAATGACAAATAATCAGTAAAAAATATTCAAAGAGGCAATAGAAATAAACAGTTAAAATGAATCCACACAGGATTTTCATTTATTTAATAAAGTAAATTCAAAAACTCGACCACCTATTTTCGTGGGCGCTTCTGGTGGACTGCGTTCGCCACTGGTGGACATAGACGTGTCCTGGGTTATAGGCCGGACATGAATGGGGCGAATTATCCAATGGTGGGACAGTGACGCCGCCCACTTATGAGTTTGGCAACTCTCGCTTTTTAACTGCTACACGTTATTTCACTATATCAAGAAATCAAAGGAAAAAGCATTGAAAATGTGTGATGGTGTAACATTGTTTTACTCTTCCAAATATCAATCAAGAATAATATCATTTATTTATTTATTTTTATTGCACTCAAGGTGCGCTACATAAGACAGATGATCAAACCGATGAAACATTGGAGGTAAAACAAAACTCAGAAAACATTCAAAAACTTATTACGTCAACCAGAAATAGAAAAAATCGAATAGTAAGTATTTTAATAACCAAAATACAAACTATATCGAATAGTAAGTATTTTAATAACCAAAATACAAACTACATCCTATCCGATCGAGTGAGAGAAGATTAGCGCATTGTTTGGCTAATGGCATGTCGTTTATTTGTTCGCAGAGAATGAAGGAGAGAGACGTCGTAAGAGTTCTGGATCGGGATCAGCTGTCGCTCGTTCCCGTTCTTCTTTACTCTTCACGAATGATCGCACTCACATCATCATTCAGCTCGTCCTGGATAAAACACAGATGCTGAAGCAGTGGGGCGTGGCCTATTTGTTTATTTTTCAAGAAAACCGCCCGGAAAGAGCGAACACATGCAGCTGCTCTGACTGGCAAAGCTGCACCCACATTATTGACACTGTCTATTGCTGGGCTACTTCTGGATCCAGTGACCAGTCGCTATCGTTGTTCTGTACTGGTTAGCAGTATTCCGTGAGACCTTTAATCATTCCGAGCTTCTTTTGAGAGCACCCTCTTCTCTTGTCGTCTCCCCCGTAAACCTCTCGGTAAACACTGCTGTTGAATGAACTCGTTCGCTGCATTGGTTCCCAGATTTTTGATGCTTATTTCTGTCATTAACTTTGCCGAATACCTTATGAATAATTTCAAGAAACGTCTGTGTTATTTCCATTGTCAAATCATGAACGAGGATTCCGACAAAAAAGTAGACTGCCCTTGCTTCCACCGTTACATCTGTCCCTCTAGCGCAAAACTTGGCTAAATGGGATAGGCTAACCCTAACTGAATTGTGACGAAAGAACACTGTGAACTAGGGAAACAATTCTCAGAAGAAGTCGACTCCCGAAATCGTAGCCATTATCCGCACAACACTCCTAATCAAAGCATTAGCAAAGCACAGATCCGCGGACCTTCGAGCTTTCTTCTCTAACTAGTTCCCATTCAATGTTATGTGCTCAAGGCAGTGTCTCACCTCAGGATTGATCTTGAGATCTCTATATGGGAGGAATCTGCAAGCGACGCTGATCACAACGGTGTACATGTTACCTTACGAAAGTGCGAAAGAACTTTTTTTCGAACTTCTTATTTCTGGAGAGTTTGAGGTTCCCGAGCTATGACAGGTGCCATAACGATTTGCTCTCAGTTGCACGCCAGCGATCGATCGATATCGGCTCCACTACTGCATGTCGCAACTCCTTGTTGCAGTTGTCGTGCCACGGAGACCTCAACCTCTCCAAAAATAAGGGCTTCAGAAAGGATTTTCCAGCATTTTTGTTGGGAAATGTGTATATCACTGTGATCAGAGTCGCCTGCAGATTCTTCTCATCGAGACCTCAAAATCGGTTCTGAGGTAGGACACTGCTTTTAAACTCTGCCTGAATTCATGAAATATCCAAAAGAATGAGGAAAAGAAAAAACGAGGACATTGTTCTGGACAACAACAGGTGTGGGAGATAACCATCGCTATTTCCGCTGTGGAACGGCTTCCGATCCTTCGCAAGTTAATGGCTACGTTTCCAGTTTTTTCTGTGTGCGAAAAAAATCTTTGCACATAGGATGGAATGAAAGAATATGCGATAGTCGGAGAATTTATAGAAGAATTCTAGAAATTGCCAAGAAAAGCTATTTTTGCAGAATTTTACGTTTCTAATTGACACCAAACCTAGTCTGGGCTAATTTGGAAAATTGCAAGGCCTCTTAACATTTTATCATTGTATCCTCTTTCAGGACCTCCAATGATTTTATATTGTGTGTGCCTGTTTTAGCTCTCTGTACTCAGCGGCACAGAGAGACCACAAGAAGCTCCAGAAAAGGGATATCCAGGATAAACCCAGGAAACCAGCCACATATGGTCTTAGCATGTGCCACATACCCTTCCCACGGCTTGAACCAAAATGAAACAAGCGCCCGTAGCCGATCTACGGCCGCGCAGCACTTGCTATCTACCAATTTGATCTCGTTCTACGATCGATGTCTGGATAAAACCTTGCAAGATGTTTTGGCCAGTGTCCGGATTCCCCCGTATTGATCTATTCGTTTGCTCCAAACTCCCATCATTCCTAGGTGCTGCATACTGTATTCTATAGACGTTAGCTCTCGTTACCAATATTAGATAGAGGGTGAATTACCACCTCTCTTCTTTTTTTGAGTATTTCAAGAGATTTTTTCTTCACAACGTTCTTTCGACACTATTCTCAACAATCGCAGCTTCTGTATTGGTTGTCATCCCTAGAAGAAGGGCAAATATGCACAGATTATTTCTCAAGAGGTATAAGAAGTACCAGTAACCGTCCTAGACTTTGAGGAATTGTGATACAAACAGTTCTTGTCATTTTTCTCCTACAATTCTACCCAAGCTTTCATGTTCGAAAGCCTTGTCAGTGCAGGATCTCATTCGACTTTCTCTTTACAAAATTCGTCGATCACATGGAGGCACCGCCGCACCTTGCAATCGTTCTCAAGATTCCCACATGGAAAGAATCTCCACGAGCTGCTGATCACATCGGTATGCGTGATTTCTTGCTAACCTGTCGAAAAACCCCCTTTCTGAGCTTCATCTTTTGGTGAGCCTGTAGGAGGAGCCAGAAGGGATCACGGGGTTTCCACATCATGTATTTCTTTACTGGTCACACATGCAGTGCTCCTCCTATCCTGTTAGTGAGTGGATGATGAGGGAAGTCCCACAAGAAGTACGAATCTCCTCAGAAGTTCACTTTTGAGAGTGCATTATTCAGAAACCTGCTCCTGCCACCCTAACCCTACCCTCAGCTCAGCGCATAACCTCTTCGAGAAATGAGTCTCGAAAAGGGATTTTGACAGTCTTACATGGAAATACACATCCTTCTCTGATCAGCATCTTATGTACATTTTTTTTCATACGGAAACCCCAAAAATTATGCTATGGGAGGGTGACTCCTCCAGTTTGTTTAACTTATTATATTTCCCACATGTTCATTTTTTTCAATTTCTTTAGCTATCTCGTATTCTTTCTTGTTTTTATGAATAGTTAGCTGTCCCATTTGTTCTTCAGAGGTCTATCTGGGTCAAGAGAGTTTTCTTTCCTTTTCTTGGAGTAACTTTGAAGTCTATGCACACCTCTCTCCCTCCCAGTTATAGAAGATCCGCCTGCCAAAGGTTTTTTTTCTGAATTTCTGGAAAACTTCGCTCGAAAATTCCCGAGATTCCCTTCATCCAAAGGTTATCCTTGTCCCATCCACATACCCTAGGTCAAGGATCACCGGAATAAGAGTCGTTCTATTTCGAGGAGATGCTGCTGTCATTATCCTTATCATATCCGTGGTTTGTCGATTTCATGCGGCGCATTGGTGTTGGCCGATTCAAGTTTCTATTTTAATTATCCCAGTCAGTGTAAACACCAACGGGGTAATCCTCGCATTTTCGCTGATCCACCTATATTCGTCTTTTTTTTAGTATCGATTGTTTCCTTGAATACTTCAGTGTAATTCATATGATTTGTGGAGAGACTTCGCCTACATGGTTGTTTCCTTCATGTCTATTTCTGGCAATTCTTGATCTTTTATTTTTTACCGCTAATGCTTGACTGGACATGCTATCATCCTGAAAATTTCGCAAGCTGGGTAGTTTCTAGAACAACGGACAGACTACATTATCGATTGGCACTCATTCCCCGTCGCTGTAATTTCCAGGACAAGTGTCATAGCTATCTTTTGAGGTCAAACTCTATGAGACCATCGATGTTAGAAAAATTTCAACCTCTCCCTCATCCCTTCTCCTCCCTACTTCCGACTTTCTTGACTGAACCGTCACTATTTGATCCAGATCTCCGGTCGAAAGTTGGCTTTTCGTGCTCGACGAAAGATTTCAATAGCGGCCACAAACTACGAACTGCCACAAGCAGACACTCCCGACACTCCCGAAGAACCTCATTCGTTGCGCTCAGTCAATGTTTGCGTAATGCCAGCGCTCCGCGTGCGTTGCGCGTAATCTCTGCGAACTCAGTGCTCTCATGCATGTACCGGTTCCTATCGTTCCGGCGCAACCTATGCTCTTTTCGTGAAGATCAGTTATGAGTGCGCTTGTCGACGTAGTTCTGGAGTGGATGTTTAGTTTCACTTATTTTTTCTGGACGCAGATCTGGAGGAGCTCTGCACCTGATTTTTAATCATCTGATTTTTCCGCCCGAATCTTCCAGTTGGACTGGAATGTGACGGGAAAGAGCCACATAAATTACTTTACCTTTACCCAGAACGAGTATCGCTTGAGGAAGTCGAGTGGTGTTTTCGTCTCGGTTTAGACCCAGATTGCAAAAAAAAAAACACCGTAGTTCTGCCACAATTTGTGCTTACAAAAAGCATGTTGTAGCCGTGATTTTGGTCCATCCTGTATGGCAAAAGTCGAAGTTTTTATCAGCTACCTGCTCTGTGACGGCTTTTTTAGCTCGAGAACAAAAAAGAGCCTACTATAGGGAGGCTTTTAACTGCTTCACAATTGAATGAATGCCTTCCAGAGTCTCCTTGAAATACATAAAATACGATTCCTGACGAAGTCAGATCCCCTATTCCATGTCAGCCAGGATTGAGTTTGCCGGATTCTTACCTGTCACCCAATGCTTGTAACATCACCGCACTTAGCGAGATATCCAGGTTACTGCTTTATCCGAGCAACTCCAGAACCTTTACTGGAAACTGCTTATAGGAGGGGTACTCCTTCAGTGCAAGTGCTTGTAATTCTTCGAATAAACGAGAGATTTGTGAAAACCAAGATCCCCCAACAGTCTCTATGCCCTCTCATCTCTGAGTAGTAGAAACAGTTCGTCATTGTATACCGTACGCTTTTTATGTCTCCTAAGTGGAAATTGTTGTATGTATGGTAAGAGGCCCATTCTGTGTCATTAGAAAAATCGCTGCAAAAACTCGATGTGCCATTTCTCCGCTCACATGTTGGTCGCTATATGTATTTACGCATTGCGTGGAAATTAAATTGCACTTTACTGTTTGAGCTACATACCCGAGTTATCGTCCCTCTTTTACCGTTTCTCGGTTGGCACTGTCTTGGGAAATTTTAACGCTCTAGTTAGTAGTATATTTTATTTACTTTTCTAATAATTATGGCATCCATTGTGTATATGTATAAACATACTTCAGTGTGGTAGAAGAGTAAAACATTCTGCTAAAACTTGTGTAAGTTGAGTATTGCATGCTAAAATTGTCTTCGAAGATGTTAAGATCCAAAAAATTGGATAATAAAACTGATGGATTTCTTCATGGGATTGTCTGGCATTATAAGCATTCGGTTATTCACAAGTACTCGGTGGAATTAAATAAAATTATGTATCATCAGTAAATCATAATTAATTTACTAGTTCAGAAGAAGAAAGAGAAAAATCGGTGCCCATCACCCTCTTCGTTCTATACTCGAGTACGGAAATCAAGCTGATAGCGTATGGCTTCCTCCAGTACTTCTGATTGAGGGGACGGAAGTTCTTAGGATTTTTTGCTTTTCAGCTTTTTTAGGCCAACACGCATCAGCTCTTAAAACACATTGTGATTTCTGCTAGCAAATCAAATCCCACTTTCCCTCAACGACTCAATATTTACAAGCACAGCAGTGAAACCAGCCTCCATGTCACATGGGGATAACTCGCACTTTTGTCAGTCGCTATGGTAATTTTTCATTTTGGCGACGAAACTGGTTTGGCGGTGTGCATTTATAGCGCGTTCGTCACTTGACACTTGCCTAAGTAACTATGTAAATTCACCACCATGCTGGCGTCAACAGAACGTCCGGTCAAAGTTCGGCATACTGTCGCGTCAGTGTGGTACGGTATCAAAGCGCTGAGATGGAGTAATGACTAAGAGGTGCTATCAGATGTTAGAGGTGATTAATCACTGGGTAATCATTCCAGTGGTTTTGGACGAGTTGTCCTGAATGTTTTTTAGTCAAGCTCAAATAGAAATTTGTGTGGATTCGAATGCGTTGGAGAGATGATTAAGTGCAATTCGGGGCCAATTTATTCTACCTGCATCTGTTGATTCGTCAGTCGATCCCACCATCCGTCAGTTCGTCCGTCAGTCCGTCAGTCAGTCCATTTCCCTTTCAGCATGATATCACGTAAGATGGTTTTCGATGACTGCGATGAACACAGTGAGGGACCTCAAAAGTCGCATGTGCTTGCGTAGGTCCTGCGTCCGTGCGTGCGTTGTGAACTACCTATGAAGTTGGTGCTGCGACTAACTAGAGAACCGTTTCAATTGGTCTCTAAGAGTCTTGAAAAAAAGTTGAGCTTCGAAGATTTCTCTCTTGGGCGTGACCTTCGGAAAATTTGAAGATATTCATCTGACTACCATCTATTTTTTCAAAACGTTTTATTTTCCTTCGCTCCTATTACTGATTCTTTTGATCTACTCTTGAGGGTGATTAAGGTGGCTATGGAGCCTCTATCGAGGTTGCTGGCAACTTGTCAACTATCAACCCCGTCCTGCGTCGATATTTCTTATATGTAACCGTCACTATAGTCTGGTATAACCTACAAAACCAGTGCTGAAGCTTTAGAAGCGAGTTTTACATCTAGTCTAGTGTATCAATATTTAGTGTTAGAAGTGTATCTCCGTCACTGTGTCCGTCCGTCATCCCGGATCCGCCAATTTGAATTTACTACTGGAAAACATTACGAAGAATTCACTGAGTAAAGTTGGTTCTCCTGACCTTCATGAGTGCGCACATCCCTCTCGGCATGTACGAATTGTCTTCCCTACGCAAGATCTCAGTTGTCAAATCCGACTTCATTAATCAAATGTTCATCATTCCATTCGAGAGTGCTGTTATACCTTCGGAAACTAGTAAAGTCGCAGGTTTCAAACACAGGTGAATCAGTCTATCGATACATAATTTGTTCTTTAAAGTTTTCCAAGTTTACATGAAAAAGTGGAATTGACCTTACAGCATAAAAAGAAACTTGAGCGCGGAAGATCGGATGTCTCGAAAAGATTGTAAACAGATGGGAAATAACAGTTGTCCGCTGCTGCAAACCTTCCGCCTCTGACTATTTTTAGCTTTTCAGTACTGGAAATACGAGAAATTGTAGCCCGGAGAAGGTTATTACCTATTACCTACAATTGCAAATTCTGTTTGAGTGCATTCCAAAATAGGGTGGTTGACCGCCGATTGCCCTTTGTGAATGGAGAGCCAAGATTCTAAGATGCTCAATTATGTGGCCAGGGCCCATCTAGACTCAAAAAGTTGACTTTCACCACTTTCAAACAATTTTTGTTTTCCGTACTACTTTACGATATGCTCAGTTTATGAGGGAAATGATTAAATTCTTCACCCTTCGCTTTCCTCACAACCTCTCTTTGCATCCACATTCCTCTTATTTAGGGCCACAATAGCTAGCACTACAGACGTACGTTGTGCCATGACAAATACCGGATGCTGGGCAAGCAAGCGGCTAACGCAAGCCTGACAACATCTGTCATTTGTTTTTTGTTGTTCTCCAGAACTCTTGTATACCGGGCCAGCTCTCAGCTGAGGTAGTATCTCTGCTAGGAACGCATTAACCTATGACTTAAGTGATGAATGTACTCGTACAGTAGAATATTTATATTGGAATTGAGTAAAATAATAAAATGCGGTACGAAGCGACAGATCTGAAGCTGAGTGCCGTAGGTGTAGATGTTGCGGCGTGGCGTTGCACCACAGCATCTTCTCACACAATATGTTGCGGAGCAGCACCAATTGGCGTTGCGTTGCAACATTTTCCAGCATCATATGCTGCTGCGCTGCAAGGATTTGGTGTCGCGGTGCCGCACCGGGTGGCGTTGCGCCGCAACGTCTTCCAGCATCATATGCTGCTGCAGCGGAAGGATTTGGTGTCGCGGTGCCGCACCGGGTGACGTTGTGCCGCAACGTCTTCCAGCATCATATGCTGCTGCACCGCAACGATTCGATGTCGCGGTGCCGCACCGGGTGACGTTGTGCCGCAACGTCTTCCAGCATCATATGCTGCTGCATCGCAACGATTCGATGTCGCGGTGCCGCACCGGGTGACGTTGTGCCGCAACGTCTTCCAGCATCATATGCTGCTGCACCGCAACGATTCGATGTCGCGGTGCCGCACCGGGTGATGTTGTGCCGCAACGTCTTCCAGCATCATATGCTGCTGCACCGCATCGATTCGATGTCGCGGTGCCGCACCGGGTGACGTTGTGCCGCAACGTCTTCCAGCATCATATGCTGCTGCACCGCATCGATTCGATGTCGCGGTGCCGCACCGGGTGACGTCGTGCCGCAACGTCTTCCAGCATCATATGCTGCTGCACCTCAAGGATTTGGTGTCGCGGTGACGCAACGTCTTCCAGCATCATATGCTGCTGCACCGCAACGATTCGATGTCGCGGTGCCGCACCGGGTGACGTTGTGCCGCAACGTCTTCCAGCATCATATGCTGCTGCACCTCAAGGATTTGGTGTCGCGGTGCCACAACGTCTTCCAGCATCATATGCTGCTGCACCGCAACGATTTGATGTCGTGGTGCCGCACCGGGTGACGTCGTGCCGCAACGTCTTCCAGCATCATATGCTGCTGCACCTCAAGGATTTGGTGTCGCGGTGCCGCACGTCTTCCAGCATCATATGCTGCTGCACCGCAACGATTCGATGTCGCGGTGCCGCAAGAATTTGGTGTTGCGCAGCAACATATTTCCGCCCAAGTTGTCTCGGTGTCGCACAGGGCGCCGCTGCGTCGCGAAGTCTTTGCGCTTATCTTCGCGGGTGGCTGCCCGCGAAGCTGCTCCACTTGGAGCATGTATCAGTTTCTGATTTCTGCGTTGTGACGTTGACGACCCTGTTAGCACTTGGTGGAATGAATCATTTTTTTCGCAATCAGCTTTCCTACACTATCAGTCAATTTCTAGAAATTCCCTCAAGTCGGGCTCAAGCGGCCAATTTGGCTAGTTTTGATAGTTTTGATAGTTAAAGCCATTCTCATCAGAACCTTCCCTTTTCCTTAGAATGATCCTTCGAATCTCATCCTACACTCATATCTGTGCTTTTTTTTAAAAAACGAACTTGTAAGATACATAGTAAAGTTATGTGTATATTTAAGTAAATATTGTAGAACATAAAGTTTCTTGATGCTCCTTTTCTTCTTCTTCGGATTCTGTCCGAGACATAAATATGAGCCTATAATTCGATCTAAACCACAAATTCTTCCAGTTCCATGCACACAATTTATTGAACCTGATAAGCCATGGAAAGTGTTGCCATCCTTACGCTTCTTTGTGATTCATCACCACGGTGTAGATATCGCTAGAATTATTCGAAGTGGTTCAAATTCAATTTTTAATTAGGCTCCACAAGAACATGACGAATATTTGGAACAGAATTTGCCTAGAAACAACGGTATAAGTAATAATAGTTGTACGAAAATCATTTTCTTATCGCTGCTGTCGTTTCTACGCTGCAAGACAATGACAATTAGTCAACAGTCCTTGTGCCAGACATTTCCTCTGCGCAAATTTCTAAACCCGCCTCTCATATGGGATTTTTATCTACTGCATCGTCCTCAATGAGTGCAGCGGGGTGGTCCTGTACTATACTGTAGTGGTGGTACTTGTGCTGAATGACTTGTTGTGATTCATCGCTTGTGTCGCTTTATCACTGGTGGCTTTTATCAATGTCTCTGCGCTTTTACGAATACAATGGCGCCGTAATGGAGTGCTAGAGTAGGCGGGCAGAGTGTTGCACCAAGAAATGTTTGTGGAATATGTCCAGAAGGTGTGTTGTGATCAGTGTAGAGAAGGACATTCTATAAGGACGTCACGTCATATCTTGTTCTGGCAAACGAAAGTGACTTTTTCCAACGTAATTCTAGCATGGTATAGTACATTAATGGTGTAGTATTGTGTATTATAGGTTGCATGGCATAGTATACTGTAGTATAATATTGCTATAGCATACTAGTATTGAGAGCTCTAACAGTCACATGCGTAACACTACCGTATCCGTTGGATCGAAAACAGTGATATCAATGTCGGATATGTATAAGCGCAGACGATCAGAGTTCCGAGCTCCTCGCACATGTAGTGCCACGCATGCGGGCGGGTCCGGACCGCTGAAATCTCTTTGTCTGTACACATCTTCCTTAAATGTAGAGAGTTTGCGATGATCTTATGGCCGTGAGTTGCACTGTTTGAACTAACAAAGTGTTAGTGTGGAAAAGTCAGTAAAAAAAACCTCAGCCCAATTTAGCAGCACTGACATGAAGCTTCTGCAGCCAAATAGTGTTGGTTTGCTGAGATAAATTCCATCTATTGATCTTGTGAAATAATCAAGACTTCACTTAATGGCTCCCTTTCCTAAGAATGAATGAGGTTTTGGTATAGAAGCTGGATATTCAATCTTCAATATGTTGAATATTCGAATGCTCCGAGAGGGGGGGGGGGTATCCTTCTGCCTTTGAATGGAGGTAAGAGAGGATCCAACGCCCTCGCCTTTCTGAGTATTCGTATTCAAACTTTTGAGTATCATTCGGGATTGAATACTTGTTCGAATTTCTCTTTTGGTAGGCTGTTCGGTTCTAAATGTACAAGGTACAACAATTGTAGACCTAGTAAGGCACATTTTCTTATCAAACTCAGTCAAGAATCACTTAACAAAAACGCTGCGTTATCTGTATCAGTTTGCTCTGCTGGAAAATTCTGGTTTCTTGTGAAACAAGAAAAAAACGAATAATACATTTCTGATTTTTCCAGTACTGGAAAAACAAGCGTCCCCTGTAAGAGGAGTTCGCTCCTTTTTCTCTTACGAAAATGTCTGCTGAAGAGCTGTGACCAAGAGCGAGTATTCTTGAAAAAGGCATGGATGAGAAGTACCAAAAGTTCTCTTTTGCGAAGGGAATATAGGCAGAAAGTGGGCGGTACTATTGTGGAGTGATTGGCTCAGCGGAGCGCAATAGGCACAGAGCTAAATATAGAGAAAGACGGCGTCTAGGCACTATTGGAAATCGAGGTATCTGATCCCCTCTCGCCACAGGATGTAACTTCAGGAATGCTCGAATATAAATAAGGCTTGTAAAACAAAAATATCAGCAGTGGGAAGAAACAAAGTTGCAGTTTTTTTTCTCCTTCACAACTTCTTCCTGAAGGTAACAACAGCCACGTAAGAAAAAAGCTATGTGTAAACATTGTCCCATTATAGAAGCCTAACTAGCAGCTTTGTCTTTGCCTTTCCCATATCTGTGATCCTCGTAAGAATGTCACTCATTTCATTGACGTATTCAGTTGACCCAGTACTTTCACGTGTTTCGTTGTCAGTAGATAAGTAGTTGTCAGATTTATGGTTATCAGAATATTAGCGCACCCACTGCTGCTAACTCAGTTGCAATTTTTGCAAAGATTCTTCTATTGACGCTCTGAACCTGTTTCCATCTTCTTTGGCAAACATCCTTGAGGGGGGGGGGGGTTGCCCTTGCTTCTGATTGGTCAACCCGCTGCATTGGCCAATAGTGGACCTTCTACGCACTGTTCCATACTCTGAAAACTTCATGTTTTCGTTTTCCCTTTTTTTCTTTTTCGAGATTTCTTGAAAGTTCCATCGATAACCCCCTCCCATCCCTGCCCATTGTGATCCTGTTTTCCCAATCTTTTCCTTTCATTTTTTTCTAAAATAATTGGACTTTTTTGAAACCCTATGCAGTTAATGATCCTGCGTTCGTTTATTCATTCGCTTATTTATTTTCTAATTCTGACTTTTATGTGTTTCCTGCACCTTTATCGCTCATTTTATGCAGGCAGGTGGCCAAAGTTTGTCGAAATCTTGTTCCATAGACAACGGAATCCACGGATGGATCCAGATTGCGGCCATGTTGCCTGTTCACTTATAGTGCCGCTCGCTAAGGGCACTTGGTCGACTGAAGCAGGCCCGCGTTCCAAAGATGATTGACAGCTTTGTTCGCCATCTTTCGGGTGGTGTCCAACCCAATACTGCACTTTTTGAAGACATTGAGGGAAGTCCTTGGGTCTCAATCCTATCTTTTTCTGAGAGTTATGAATTTTCATATCCTGATTTATAGGAAGTGCGCTTATCCGATTTTCAATTATTTGGTGGATCAATGGTGCTTGTCATGCTAATCATTACAGAAAACTAGGTCTCACCTTTTTTGTACCTTTCCTACTGCATTTGCTTATATGACTATAGCTTTTTTTTTACAAAAGGAGAAATAAGACGGAATTGAAAAGTTCATCATTTTAGTTTCACTGTCTCTCTCTTTCATCCATCATGATTACTGTTTTTTATTGTGGATTTGGCCTAGAGAATGGATAGAAGGGCTTGCCTCATCATGGGATTAACCATTTTCTGGTCAAACGGTTAATCCTCTCTTCTCAGTGTTTACCTTTTACATCCGGAGAATATTCCGGAAGACAAATTACGAAGCTCAGAAGTGCAAGTCGTGCTCACTTGCTGCTTGCTTTGCATTTCCTATAGACTGCTTAGTATGGTTGTTTTAGGGTAGTGGTCTCGACTGGGAGCTTTTGACATTAAAACTCGACTGAGGCGAGAACTGTTCCCCGTACGTGGCCACCAATGCGTCACCTATTCCCCTTCGAAGCAACACTTTTATATATTCAGCATGAGCTCTGTTGCCGATGAGGTTTATCGTTTGCGGACTAGTTTTCGTATTGAACCTACTTCTGTAATTATGCCTCTAGGTAACCTTCTATTGTTCCTTAAAAAACGCCTCGTAACCCGCTGTTAGTTGCCTTGGTGATTTTTTCCGGTTTTTTTGTTTCTTCAAGCAATTTCAGCTCGTTCCGGTCATTCCTACTTGCCTCTAAATTTTTCAATGATGCTCTAAGGCTTTCGGGAAAGTAAATTGAGATTGAGAAAAGTGTTCCACAAAGTCAGTCTTCTTTCTCTCTTTCTTGTTTTTTTTTCTGCTTCCCCTTCGAGAATTTCGTTTTCGAACGTCGGCTTACACACCTAACTTCCATTATCCACTGGATCTCCATCACATCCTTTTCTGGCTGCATCCTGGGAAATATCTGCCTCCATAGTCGACATGACATCACGTATTTGCTTCACATAATCTGTCATGTACAGATAAGCTTGTTTTTAGACGATGCGTTAGCTGGAATCACCCACCGGAAATAGCACATCCAAACATGCGTCACCGTGACGTCGCCATAGTCTGGATCATTGAAGCGTTTCCCGTTTAGGATATGTCCTCAGGCCATGGGAATAGAGAAGAATTCCTGAAAACCTCAAGGTTTCCTATTCATTTAGTCGATATCCAGGCCTTGAATGGAGAAAGTGGGAATAAAAATTCAATGCGGTTGATCTTGAATCTTTTTCCAATTCTTTTGGCTATCCTGTTTATCATTTTGTGGAATCCTTTTAGAACGATAATTCTATGAAGCTTTAAAGAATTTCACGCGTTCCATGGCTCGCGAAAGATGCACCAGGATCTTTCAGATTTATCGTTAAACCACAGAATAACGGTACATACCTTTATATTTTTGATAATAATTAATTATTAGCCGAAAGTCGCCTTTGGTCGCCGTTGGCGGGTTGATTTTGTTGATCCCTTCACAAAATATAAAATATCGATAGAATCCTTGACGAATAAAACTCAGTAAGTTCATCGGAACCGTTACTAGTTGAACTAATCCATGAATGATCTTTTACTAAGCAATACCATCCGGATTACCTTGTGACGAGCAATGGCTGAGGTAGTTTTTAAATAAATAGTTCTGTTGTAACAGTGATTTTCCCACTATTAATCTTTTTTGAAATTATATTAGCGCTGTTGCGATTTCCGCGCTCCATGGCAAATAGTATGAAATAAGGTCACAGCACTCCTCACGCCTGATTCCGGTTTGTCCAATAGGGTCAGATTTAAGCTCTGGGGTTTATCCTGTGTTCAGTTAGCTTAATAACCTTAAAACAAGCCAGTTACTACGCAGGTTAGGTTGAACTGGCGAAATTTTCTGGCAATTGGATAGGTTCTGAAAAGCATGACATTTTAAGGGAATAAATACAAAAAAGCCAAATTTGGTCGTGCTGGACATGCTGGAATCCATGTCCTAAGGACTTCACAGAATCTGGCCTTCCAGAAGAAAGTGTTTCTTTTCCTCCGCTGACGGAAATCGTTCTTCGTTCTCCGCCACACGCCGGAACCCCGGCTTTTTCACCCATAGTAAATGAGGTCGACCGGGTGTGGTCGTCTACTATGCGCATCGCCGGCGACGTTGCCGAGCGACTAGCGCGTTCCGGAATCGCGGACGCCGCGCACGCGCACTCGCCGACGACCAGGTCAGGATTCGTCCCTCGTTCGACCTCGTTGTGCGCTTTGTTCTGGCAGTTCGCTCACGCTCACGCGATGTTCGTCGCGTCGTACCTCGACGCCTCAGCCCACACCTCCGTGGTTTTTCATCCGCGGACCGTGGGCGAGGTGTGGCGGCCCGCAGACAGTTCATTGTTGGGTGTGTTTGCGATACTGTTGTGCTGTTCCTTGGAGAAGTTTCTGGGTTGCATTGCGTTTCACCTGGGGGGAGGGGTATTTTAGAAGTACTGAGGTAAAAGTTGTGATAGGTCGGGCAACGCAGTTCTCTGGATTTTAGTTGTCTGGTTTCATTCATTGAGGAGACCTTTTCCTCCCAGGATGTCTTTCTCCCGAAAATTGTTCACGAGCACCTTTTTTGTTTTTTTAAATTATGTCAATTAAAATAAGGTAACCTCTGTGGCGGTTACCCAACCATCTAGTAGATTTGGACTCCCGTACAAATGTTTCACTTTAAATGAATTTTCGAACGATTCAGAATCTTTGCCATTGCACCATTGGGATTATTCGAAAGAATGAGAATTCATGTGGTTGAATATTCGGATTATTTGGCAACCCACAGTATTCAATTGTTTAAATGTTCAAGTGTTTAAAGAAAAAAACTGTCTGGGAACAAATGTATGCCATCAAACCTCGCTTTGATGGGTTCTTTAATAAATTTTTAATTACCCCTAGCATTCTTTACCAGAATATTCCCACTGCCGACCTACATCTAAGCTTCATTTAAACCTGTTTCGTAGTGCAGCAAATCTGGATTTTATGGAGACGAACTAGTTACTGTGAATTTTTGGTCATGAGGTCGTCAAACCTTTATTTCGAACTTGTAACTTGTTCTCAGGGCTGACTGCACAGTGAGTGGTTGGCTCAACCGAGGTTTTTTTAGGTGGTTTTCTCCTAAGATCCTGCATTACACCTTTCTTTACTTTGTTACCTTTTGTCCATTTTTTTCATTGTTTCCACTCATCCTTTTCCGTAGCCTTGTTATTAAGTTGGATATTTCTTCGTTCGCCTTCATTGTAAGCAATTCAGTGGCCTAGAAATAGCCACAATCTTTACCACACAGATATTCTGTTTTTGGAACATTTCCACCTGTTCATTTACTCTTTTTAGTAGCAGTATTTGCCAAAGCATTATTGCATTTGTTTGTTTCTTTCGCGTTCGCTATTTTTTATTTCTTTATTCGTATGTTTTCAATTTTTAGTTTGTTCTCTAAAGCTCTAATCCTAAAGCAAAAGAACGAGAAGAAGGAAAAGAGTTAGATGTTCTTGTAGGATTTGGTATTAGTCACCTTATACGTATAGTATACTGGAAAGAGAAACCCTGCAAAATTTTTGGAGTACTTTTGACACTTCATATATATATGTACAGTAGCGAGCAAAAGATTGCAACTTTTGATTTTTCGTCTATATCTTCTTTCAAAGCAAAGCGTGGGAGTTCAATTTTTTATGGGAGTTGTGGATACTCATGGGAGATAGGAACAAGTAATAACCCCTTTACTCCATTGACTTGTACTGCTACTGTATGTACATTCATCCATACCTGCTCAATTTCCACTTTTTCGGTCTGGATATTTGGTAGACGATAATACTGATGTGCTGGAATTTTCTGAGAGCAAAGTGAATCATTGAAAATATTGCCCTTATTGCCACTCTAAGACGCAACTGACATTGGCACCACCAGTACTACTAATGCGAATGTCATCCGGGTAAGGATCATAAATATAACGTGGTCGCAGGTGAACAAATAACTTTTATATAATTTTTGAAACATAATAATTTTCCTAAGAGTTACGATGGAGAAGATAATCTTCCATGCCGTCTCGTTCGATTTCCTCCTTATACATTTTTTTTGTCATCCATTTGTTCCTTAAAAGGGTTAATCGCCTGGTTTTTCAGCAGTTTACTCTAGAAATGCTAGCAGTAACCGCTAATTTGAAGGTTCTCACTGTATGGAGGTTTCGTGCAATAAATGAAATTTCACATAGCTTTTGAAATAAATTAAAAAAAACACTGCTTTATTTCCTAGCCCTTCTACATACATTACGTAATTATTATTTTCATAATTTTTTTCTACTTCCACCTGCACGAAGGGAGTGCTTCTCTCCCCGTATATGTAGGTAATTACAGAATCATCGTCTTAGGACCATTATAGAGCTGTGATTAGTGCCTATTGATAACGTTGACTACGTCATCAATAGGATGTAATTACTAGAGCTATTAATGCGCCTGTTCGCCAGTAATCTTTTCACAGGATTATGCGTAGTCGCTCAACTTATTTATAGCTCCGTCAGGGTTTTCTGGCGACGTCGGGCTTTGCGAGACGTCTATAAGTTTGTAATGTGTTATTGTTCTCGTGTTTACATCGAATAATTGTCTGACCACTGGTTTCGTTTCGATCCTTGCTCTTGATTTATTCCAGTATTTATTTACTTGTTGTTTATTTACTTTTTCTGTTTTGTTTTGAAGATGCTGGAAAAATTCTTCTATTTTCCTCCTTTTACCAGTCGTTATAGCTTGCAGGATCTTTGCTTGATAGAGATTTTTCAACTTTTTCCCTAGAAGCACTATTCCTCCATGTCTAAAGGACTCGATACCTCCTTGTCGTTAAATACCACGATAATTTCTGGAATATTTTGCTGTGACAATACATAATGAAGCAGGTATTATAATCTGGCAAATGTTTGGGCTGCAAGCACATTTGGAATGAGAAGATTCTCCCCTCGAAGAATTATGTTGCCATGAAACGGGTGAAATAAGCAGTTACGTTGTCGCTTGGCCACGCTCATCTGGGCTGGGATTCATGAAACGATAACCCAGGCTAGCAAACCAACTTTTGTTGTCTGCGTCTCTTAGCACTATGTAGTCAATACGATAACCAATCACCCTAGCCATCGTTGGTTTGCTTGGTTATCGTTTCATGAATCCCAGCCCTGGTTTGCCTTCACGAATCTTCCTGGGATTTTTCTAGAGAGCATGAAAAATGGCTGGATTAACTCCGTGGATCTATCCTAACCCCCTTTGCTTGCATCTTCTTGGTTCCCTCGTAGGTTGTGTGAAGCATTCTCTAATTTCCATCGAAATTTAATAGATTCTGTAATTCGACGTAATACATCGCAATCATCCTGTTGTTCTTTTTTTTGTCACTCCTATAAAAACCGCCCACTACTTGTCCAATTCGGGCCATTTGCGTGTACAACTTCTCGGAAACCGGTTTCCAATGGCTATACTTAGGACGTTGTAGGCGTTAGGGTGTTCTTAAGCTTTCCATGAAGCAATGGCTTTTTCACAGGGAGGCGAGGAGGTTTATCATATACAATTTACTAGTTTTCTAGGGAGAATTGTTGCTTTCTCCTGGGAAATGAAAAAGGAAAAGTGTTGGAATGCTGAAATGGGAGCTATGCTTGTGTAGCTGAATAGTATTCCTGGATTTTCGCATACAATCCATTCAATCGGGAAAAATGAGTAAGAATGTCCGATTTCGGAGTGATTCAGGTGCCAGCACATCCGCAATTCGGCATTGTTCGTGCGTTGCGTCGACGCAGCAGGAGGCGCTCGGGAGAGGTCCAGGAGCAAAAATCTCCCGGCCGACCTCGATTCGGGCCATTTCCACTCCCTAATCCTCAGGGATTCGTGGAATCGCGTAAAATGCGCGGTTCTTAACGCCTACGAGCGTGAAGTTCCTTGCACTATTCACTACTTTCACTGTAATTTCTAGAATTGTGGATGTATTGTTGCATTTTGGACGGCTTCCGGATCATTTTCCATGTATCCAGACAAAAATCCCGCACATGATGTTTTTTTTTGAAATTTTTTCGTTTAGTCATGGAAGAGTTCTCAGGGGAAAATTGTTGATAGACGCAGAAATTCCTCTAGAATGTTCTCGTACGGCTTGAAGTTTTAAAGGGACCACCACATTCGTTGGATTTCTGGAATCAAATCTTGAATGGTCGCCGATATTCCCTGGGGTTATGGCTTAGATGGGGCTCATATGGTCGCGAATCTGATTCGTTGTTACATATAGTCAGCCACTCGGCTCAAGGGCTAACATTGAGAGAATTTATTTACTTATTTATTTATTTCCGCATTATTTATTTGCTTATTATGTGCCAGGGGAATGGAATACCATAAAGAGCATGAAGGAAATGAAACATGAAGCAAAATACGGGATATAATAAATGAATAAGTGTGTAATAGAATTAAATGAATGAATGAATGAATGTCTGTGTGTAATAAAATAACCACAATTTTGTGTGATTCTGTAACCTCACATGTAATTATGTTTTTGTTATTTACTCCTTTTGGCCTTTTCCTTCATTTACTCCCTCTCTTGCCTTGTTTTCACCCGAAGTTCATACTAGTTTCTGTTTCCTGGTCCAGGTTGGTTCAGATGTCTATTTCTTGAACGCTCTCTATTGGAAAACGCTCAAAATGATGCGCAATTTAATATTGACTTCATTGGTAAAGAGGACGTGATGGTCGTCCGGTTGGTTACGTCACCCTATTCTTTTAGGAATTACGCTTTATGGTGGTGCAAAGGCGGGCAGATGTAGAATGAAGAGACAGCTTTTGTCAACCCTATTATCCTCGCCAACGCTTGGAGGCGAATTGAATAATTAATCCATTCCAGATGCTTCCTCTGTTTTCTGATGCTTTTTCTTGTCTACTCCCTAGAAGGGCGCATTTCTGATTGTAGTGCAAAAATTAAGCTAATTAAATTCCTAGAAAGAACATTTCGACGACTTTTAGATCTGTATTTCTTTCTATTCACCTCCACCACTTCCGCTTCAATGGTGGCGCTATAAAATCCTTACGTAGCCACCATTCTTCCTAATTCTTTACCTGCTTGATGTTTCTGTCTACATAGATCAAGGAAAGTATGTAGCAGCATGTTGTTGTCCTCCTGAGAATATAGGTCCTGCAGACCATTTTCCTATGCCCAATCCTCATCATAAGTTACTTGTCTCGTTGTGTTTGCATCAAATTTGGAAAATCCCTTTTATCCTTAAATGAGAGAACTTTGAGTTTGCATAACTGTCGGACATCGAAGCATTCTAAAAGAAGGACAAGCCTAGCAGGACAAAAATTCGAGAATGACTTCCTGATCCCCTCTTCTTCCCCAGACAAACTTTCGGAACTTCCGCGGAGCATGATTTACTATTGGAGCCCGATTTTTGGAACTTCCGCGGAAATATGACACCACTCCTCAATTTTTTCGGAAGTTCCGAAAGTTTGTCTGGGTTCTCATACCCTCTTCTCTCATAAGTATGCAGCAGTAACACAGACCACCGTAATACGCATGGTACGTACGTCGAGTGTAAAGCTCGAGGCCATCTCCACTACTTGTTGCTATCCTCCCCTTAATTGCTGCTGAAGTTTTCACCCGTTGAGCAAAGATAGTAGCAATTAAGGAGAATATGACAGAAAGTATTAGGAAATGATCTCAGGAATTATACCCTTTCTCCTAAGAAATTTTTTCATGTAGCTTTTGTTTTCAATGCGGTTCTACATCTTTGTCTGAAAATGGACGGCTCACTTCGGCTCACTTCAAGCAAATGCTTCTCCTGTTTTCATTGTTTTTGACTTTGCAAAGCCTCAAAATGGGAAACAAAGCTGGAATGTCGGCCTAGCAACGTTATACATCAATCTTGGACAAGGCTTAGACACAACTTGCCGCTGCCCAACAAACATCATCCTGGGCTTCACTGCAACCCTGACATGAGGAGTTTGAGTCTGTACTATTGAGAAAACTCGTCCAGGAGCACACTTATATTTTACAAATTCATTCCAGAACAATACTGTACCGTTTTGCATCTTGATGATTAGACTGTTACAGGTAGAGTATTCAGACTTTTTTCCCAGTGTATTCGTTAATCAATTCATAGAAACGATGTAATCCTGAAGATTATGGAGGGTCAACACCATGGTGAAGATCCATAAGTTGTGAAGTTATGCGAGAATTACTCCGAAATTTTAAATTCTGTCGCGCTGGAAGCCAGGAGATTCCCGATGATTTTTGCCACTTTTTTCCTTTCGTTACCTTTCATGCGTAAATCTCGAGGCCTCGGCACGCCAGCATTTTTATTCCAGAGGATCATGCTATAGTCTGTTCCAAGAACTATGGCAGCAGAACTTTTATTCCTACTGCCGCTTTGCTCGCTTGCTTCTCACGTATCGCCCAATTTTCCAATGCTTCTTTACATATAAAACAGGGGCGCTAGTGCTCCATTATGTCTGGGATATTGCCTTTTTCTCCAAATGTTGTGTTCTAATTAGGAGTTCGTCGACGAGGGGACGTGGCCTCACTACAAATTGGAAATATGATTTTACTGCTACTGTATATACATATTCCCGCCTGTTTGAGTAAAGTTGATGAACCCCTCCTGATCCTCCTTTACTTCACTACCTGTATATTATTTTGTTCTCATAGGCTATGTATATTTCTCATCAGAGGATCTGATGCCAGCTCTGTTCCTTATCCTTTCAACTGCCAAAAATGGGCGTGGCTTCTTTATAACTTCAGTATTCCGTATCTCTCTTTTCTAGGCTATATCCTTCAATCATCCAAATGGTTTTAGTACCTGTTCAGTGTTTATCTTACGTCATTACAAATATTATCCTACGTACGTCATTACGTCCAGAGGGGCGTGGTCTCCCCAAAATGTATTTTTTCGTTCTCTCGGCAGCGAATCCTAAAAATCCTAATTTTTTCCTAATTTTTTTCTGTTCCTGGTTTGCTTTAATGTAAAACAGACACAGCTCCGCATCAAACACTGATTTATACGAGTTTCCTCCCATCACACGTTGTCCAGAGCAATTTGTCTGCATTTGCAGCCATAATAGCAGATGTTTTCTTCGATTCGTCTCAATGCCGTCCCATTCCTTGACGCCATAAATCCGTTAGCTAAGGAATCCCTGTGCTTTTAGCCATCCTCTTATTATCCGGTTGCGTCAATCAGCATTAGTCAGGAATTCTACGTCATCGCCCATTCGCGTTTATACTATAGATCTCGCCATCAACTATAATGACTACATTTGAATAGGCGTGCCTCGTCGTCAGTCATCATCTTCGCCTGCTAATCACGCTGTTTCAGAGAGTGGTGCCGCGGTCGCAGCCCTCAGCTCAAAGTCCGCGGCTCATCCCGTCCCCTGTGGTGTATCTCTGTATCAACCGCAGCAGCAGCAGCAGCAGCGTCAGCGCCCAAACTTAGCCGGTTTCACATCATACATATTTGCGGGGGCGGACGACCGACGCGACCACGACGACGACGGCGACGGAGACGACGACGACGACGTAGACGACGCGACGCAGAGGCCGATCAGCAGCCAGGGAAATGGATAGCCGCTAGCGCATTTTCGCTCACACACCAACACACAAAACTCGCCACCACCCGACGACAGTCTCTCGCTCTGCTGTGTGTGTGTCGTGACCGCAATCGATAACCGCAAATCGATACGGATCGATGACGCGACTGTTCATTTTACCGGCTATATTCGCTATATCGTCGTTATCACTGTGGTATATGATATGTTCAGCACCTGGATGGGAGAGTGAAGGTCAGTTGTGGGGCATCGTCACGACTCTTGGCTCATTAAGGTCATTGCCGTTAATGATCTCCACGAGTTCTCATGAAAAAAGAGGGTAAAAAGTTGTTAGGTACCCAAAAATTTACCAACGAAATGCTCCACTGGACCACTGCCCTTACGAGCTAAAAAAATATGGCTTACTGTAGAGTACAGTATTGCCTGCCATTGGTCAGTATTGTACTTGAAAGAAATCATAGCTCCTACCACTAACTATTGGCGAAAAGGCCTCAAAGCTTCCGTTAACCATATCCGGTGAGTCGCTGGATCCTAAATCTGCCCAATTCCATAGAATTTAAAGGGAACTCTTGTGAAAATAATGTTGGGATCCGAAAAATAGACGTCACTTGCCCGCTCCACACCATCTTCTTGGAGCTCATCCAAGCAAGAAAACGATGATGACACAGAAATAAGAAATCATGAAAAAAAACTGCTGGAGTGGTTTTCAATGTATTTCCAGAAGAAACTGTGGCTGACGTTTTTCAACGAGGATTTTTTCCTGGTTTTTGTATTTTTTTCACTTTTTTAACTTGGAATTTCCGAAAAAAAAACTGTGTTTCACCTCAACCCGAATACGTTGGTACAATATCCTCTGGGTTTCTTTCCATTCGTGAACTTTTTTTCATCATAGGAGGAGGGGAGAAGAGGGACGGGAGGTTTCTTGGCGCGCTCCACAAAAATGAAACTTAGGTACAGAATCATTAGTTTTTCACTAGTTCTGCTCCATTTTTTTCGTTATCAATCATTTTGGAGCTTTTAAAGTAAGTCCCTTGCCCTAAGTTCCCCAAAAGTATAAAGATCCGTAAAATTCCATGTTTTTCTCGGAAAAGTAAAACTTTCCTTGCTAACTCTTTTCATTTTGCAGTCGATGCGTTTGCTAGATAGTAGAGGACTATATTAGTAAGAAAATAATATCTACAACAGAAGAACTATAGTCTACCAAAAAAGTAGTTTATGCAGTCATTCGCCATTCTGTGCAATTACGTACATAGTAAATTATCGTACTCACTGAGATTGGCAGCTGTCCGTTTGCGCAGACACAGCGAAGTATAATTTCATGACACGTTTCACATTTTTTGTGACGGCTACAGTAAGGGTAAATCCACTATAGGGACACTTCTGCGTTCCTGATGCTGCTACAGTTACTATTCTGTAGATATCTTTCACTGTTCTGTAGATACTTTACAATAATGCAAATTTAATGCTTATCATGCATCCAGTGGTCGACAATGACAATGGCTGACCAAGAAAAAGTGATTCGCAAACCACGCCCTTTTTACGTTTTTCCGATTTTTCATCCGTCTATTTTCAGCCGCATTCGAGCTTCCGAAGCAGTTCGACAATTTCACGGTGTTAGCGGATCGGTTTCGACACTACAAGGATGAACACTTCGGCTATATTACTACGGTATTCATATGTGCCTATTTGTACAAGCAGACCTTCGCCATACCGGGATCTTTTTTCTTAGTGAGTTCTGCACTTCTACAGCATCGATGGACTGTAAATTTAGGAATTTTTACATTTTCTTCCAAAAACGTTCTACATTCTCCTCACTTTTTCCTTCTTTTTTTTAAATTTTTTTCCAATCGCGTGGCGCTACCAGTCTTTGGAGAGGTTTCTTAGCACTTTTTCTTTCAGACGTGGAAGAATAATAAGCTGTTAAATATATGTGTGTTTAACCCACATCTCCTCTGTGTTTTTAAGGTAGTAACATTCATAATACTACTTTTCATCTAATTTTTGAATTCCTTGCGTCTTGAACAGCCCTTATTTTTCTGTTGTTTTTTTTCTGAATGTTCAAGAAACGTCCCCTCAAATTCAGATATTGTACTTCCTCCCCCCAAGCTTTAGAACCACACCGAGACTTTGAAAGAACGATATGCCACCCTCCTTATCCTATTTGTAGAAGCAATAAAACGGGAAATTTTTAATATTTTCTACCCAGCTTGCGTGGATTCCACCTTACTTCCTTCTCAAAGATTAACTTTGATTACTGCTTTTGTTTTATATTAGTTATGTGCTACATGCTCACGCTCTAACTGGAGGTAAGCACTAAGCACCTAAATTTATATAATGGCAGATGCTTAACGTAATCGTTATGCCGTGATTTTTCTACTCATTTTGAATTCTATCTCATTCGAAGTGCTCAAAATAGTGTTTCCTGCACAGATCTCGGAAAACGCTTTGGTTCATGACTACCCGACTATCTAATTGAGGACATCCGGATTTTCCCTTCCATGTCTTCACCAAGAAAAAATGACGCAACCCTGTTGCAATCATCCAATTTGATTCTTTTATTGGGAATCGGCTGGTCAATGGCTGGAATCTTCTCCCTTTTCTCAATGCTTTTTTTTGCAAAAATATCTAATATTTTGTATCTCGCATATTTTTATGTGTTTATCTTTATGGCTGATTACTGGATGTTTACTTATTTGATGCTGCCCTGTTCTAAGGAGAACAATGACCACAAAAATGTACCTCATGGCAATCTTTTGGCCCAAAATTGGGCCGATTCGAGGGGGAGTACTCTATAAGCAGCAGAAATTTTCGGCTATTATTCAGCAGATTTTAGAGAATTTTCGGTTTCTGTCACCCCCACCGCCACCTTTCCTCACTCTCACATTGTCTTTCTTCTAAGATGTCTAACACTTCGCCACGAATCCTAGATACATTAAAAGTTTTACCTCTTCAGCGAACAAAAAATTTTATTCGACAGACCTCTAAAAATTGAGTGAGCAGTACGTATCCCTGGGTCCAATTCACTGGCATGTCTTGATGCTTCTGACCCAGATTGCCATGCAACTCTTTCAAAAAAAAAATTCCTTTCAAAAAATGCCCTTTCTACGTGGACACTGTCTTTTTCTGCAATTTTTGCCATCGTCTGTTACAAAAACTACTAGGATGAGTACTTATCTTGAGCCAGATATGACTGACTTCCCTCGTTTTCCTTTTGCAAACTTCATTCCGTAGAATTTTGTTCGTATGTGCATCTCATTGCTTATCTCTAGGAACAGCTGGTTTGTTTATTTTCCAAATTAACTCAACAAATGGTGTGCTACTAGTGTTTTTTTCCATCGTTACCCATGCAAAACCAAGTTTTTTCTCAATTCTTTAAGGCCTGTGGGCCTGTCCTTTTTTTCTCCTCCCAATACTCTTGATGGCTTTCGTAAAGCCACTATTCGTCAACGTAATGAGTCCATCGGTCCGCACACGGCGACGGGATAGCCATTTCTGGCTGTGACGAGCGGACAGTTATGGTGTGATTGCGTTTCGCCCAGCAGCGTTTATATCGTACACAGCAATAGAGACATCCAGAAGTGGACGTGCAGGTTTCGTGCCCGTCGTCCGTCGCCTGTCCCCCACCCGCCCACTCCCCCTCCCCCCGCATCAGCATGGTGAAAAATTCAAGTTTGAGCGGGGCAGATGAGCGACAAGAGAGATATCCAAACAGCTAAACTCTGATGTGATATCGCGTGATTATCAGGCGATGTTCGTTTTCTGCGGGGATATGATGGAGGATGTTGCTGACGGGGGGAGACGGATGGCTTATTTGGGGAGGGGGGGAGAGGAACTATTGCTAGTGGCCTGCAGGGATAGAAATGAAGACACAGCAGTATTAATGCTATTTTTGTGTACTTTTCCAGAAATTCCATGGAATCTTCCTTCTGCACCTCTCCTGCATCCATGTTCTTGTTTTTAATCACTGCTAGCTAATACCACAAGTGATGATTATTCCCAAAAAATCTCTTCTTTTCAATTTCACTCAGTATAGGTGTATAGGTTCTTATTACAGGTTTCCTATTAAGGAACTTACCATAAAAGAGTTCTCAAGTCATTTGACCCCATTACACCTTTCTTCCTCATTCAGGGATTGTTCTTCTCCTGTCGGTTTCCTAGAAAACAAGAAAAATGAACTCTCTAAAATGTACTTCCTTCCCTGCAGAATGACCGCTACAGAGAATTTTTTTGATACCAGACAATTCCCACAAATTTTAGCTGGATTTACCTGAGGATATGTACTTGATAGGGATTGATCGAATCTTTTCCATAGCTTTTTTCATGTTGTACAACCTAGCAAGAGAAATTTCTACACTTTTTCTTCGCTTCAGCGGAAGACCTGTATTCGATAGAAGTCGTTCACGTCTAAGCCGAAATCGATTTGCACTTTTTGCACGGGGATTAGTCGGCCGCCTAAACGAAGGAATTAGCATCAATTGCTGGCAACAAATCACTTCAGCGGCTATAGAATTTACGTCCGTGAATCCTTATAACGGATCCTAAGCAAACCCTCATTCGGTACAACCGCAGCAGGCCCGTTTTCTGGTTTATCGCCGAGGATTCGTTCCAAATGTTCATTTTTCAAGGCGAGCACGTAAGGCGTATCTCATAAATCAGTTTTGTAAAACTCTGGACCCATTCTTGGGAGAGAAGTGGGCAGTAGTCCCTCCTCCAAACTTCAAAGATCCAAGAGTGGAATGAGGAACCGTAAACCTTCTGCAAATGCGGACAACTGTCACATTATTTGATCAACTAACAGAAATTTGAATGAGGATTTCATTGCCTTGGTCGTTCGATGTCAACATTACTTACGTTTTACTTTGGCCCACACCAAGAAACTCACCTCTATACTATTTACCTAGGAAAGCAACGAAACCTGCTCTGCACAAAGAATGTTTACCAGGAAGGATTGACAGTTACCACGTCAGCGAGTTGTCTCAAACCTCACTGGACACTATTTGTTCGGGGACGTTTGGGGTAGAGTGACGCTTCCCGGTGTGGAAATGCGAATTGCCCTGGGGCGCTTGGCTTCTAGATGGTCCAGGGTTCTCACTAATTAAGAATTCTGTGGACCACCGGGCTGAGATGGAGAGATCTAAGTGATGACTCCCTTCTTCTTTATTATGGTCTCCACATGCCCATGAATGTAAAAATTGAATAAGCTCAGCTTAGAGTCGCTCGGCAGCTTCTGTCCATCGCAGCCTAGTACGTTCGAACGGCCTCCGAACAACCCGTTTTGAGCGTCAACTGGCGGTCTGCCGCGTAAAAACGTCGTAATCATCCGGAGATAACGCTTGCAACACGTTTATTTTGCGTAGCGGCCGACGCAAAAACGGCACGCTGCTGGAGAGGATGCAAGTGACTAGTGACAACTTGAAGGAGGCCACACCTTGCTTATGGATAATGGGGCAGGAATCATTTACCGCCTATGTGCTGGTTTTCCTAACGTTACCCCAGAAAGTACGCAAATGCCCGGGCTATACTTTGCACATAAGTTGCTGTTATCAGACGACACCTTTGCTAGCTCATTAACTCTTACAACTCCTGAAGCATCCCTAGGATGGCTGTGAAACACCATCATGTCCTGAATTATCATGAGCGCGCTCCCGTGGTGCATCAAACAAATAAATAAGTAAATAAATAATAAATATGGCACTTTTCGTTCCTTCATCGAAATCTGTGGCTGGGAGGAGCCGGCTTTGCGATGACATACGGTGACGCAATCGTAGCTAAGCTGAGTCAGTCAGCCAAACTGGCTTGGGGGATAGGCTTGGTGGGAACGTAGACGGATATGAGGCGTTTGGTGTTGTTTCACCATTATGAGCTACTAAGGCCCACAACAAAGAACTTGTGAAACTTCCATAGGACTACATATAAGGTAATATGTATTGTAGGTTTTTATCAGATAATACATGTCAAATATGTACTGCTGGAAAAGTTTGCAAGTGCTGAAAATTCTATAGTATCCTGTTTTCGGTCAATTTCCCTGGCACTAGCAACAGCCAACAGTCATAGTTTTTATCGGCGCCAAGAAAGAACAGAAATATTTTTCCAAGGAAAAAACCCAGGCAAATGATAAACTGCATGGAATATTCAGGTTCGTCGTGGAATGCTATTCTCCTAGATCATTTCATACACATCTTAGCAAATAGTAGAACTCAAAAGGAACAAAGGAGTAATAAAATAAATAGATAATAAGTCAGGATCGTTCGATACGTTAACGTCCAACACACTACTAAAATCGTCTGGAAAACTTGGTCATAACCTCATAGAATCGTAAAGTTCAAGGAAAAGGGATTTTTCTCACCAACCTCCCTCTTGAAAACCATTACCATTGTTTATTTTTCCATCTACATGTCTATGTTAACCGTCTTTGCTTTATTTATAAACAAACTTTTTTTCTTTCAGAAAACTTTACACGCCTTTGCATAAAATCACAGAGTCCTTTCCAATATTTTCAGAATGTAATTGCTGGTGCTGTATACGATTTTTGGTGCGGATTCTTTCTTTGTTGTGTGCTGACAACAGGTAATTGAGGTTTTTCTACGGATCTCTTTTGTATGCACTAGTTCTATATCTTCAAACCGAAAAAGTATAAAAATCACAAAGATTTTATAGGCTCTGTACGAATAAAATCCTTTCCTTAATCTGTTTTTTTTTGTGTTTTAACATAACGTCATTAGTTACACCAACGACTATAATGGCTCTTCGACGTATTTCAGGCGGGTCAACGCTATGTTATCTATTCTCTGAACAATTCGGACGTGAATATGTTATGTATTATTTTGGGCAAAAGCTCACTTATTTGCAACAAAAGGTAAGTTTTTTTAAATGCTACTCACCACTCATTGTGAAACCGTGCCCATTATCCACGAATGGACTGCCCGCGAACGGTGGCCGATTTCTATAAAATCACCTTTTATGCTAGGTTTATTCAATCTTTTGTGTAATGTCAGCAAAAGGTATCAAATAATGATTAAAATGGATTTTGCATTTGACTTTTTTGGGGAGTAATAAGAGAATAAGATAAACTCGAAGCTAACAAGTCTAAGGACCGTATTTTTCCAGGCTCACTTGATCCATAATGACATGGATACATTATTTTTTGACGTTACTCAAGGCAAAATATTTTTTTAATTCAGATAGATGACAATTCAAATCGGTTAATGCCGTTCCTGCTATTCGCTCGGATATTTCCTATTTCACCATCATGGCTACTGAACATAGTCGCCCCGTTTCTCAACATACCGTTGAGGATATTCGTGATATCAGCTTTCATAGGTGAGTTCTCGGATTTTTACCTTAGACCCAGATCGTCTCACGGTCATACCATTATCCAGCCCATAGGTGAGCTTCAATCAAAGGGGCGCCGACCGGACGTTGGTCATCGCTGCGTCGGCTTTGCTACATTGACCTTAATCTATTTTCGTCGCCACTTTTCACACGACACTGAATCACAGCATTCTCTTTTGATGCGATGCAAATCATCTCCGGAATGAACTGCACCCATCGACGCGTGCAGGTCGTTTGCGAAATGAGTTCCGCGTTTGGGTTGTCTGATTTATGGGGCTTGAGTGGTTATGGGAACGTTTTCAATGGGTTGGCGGAACATTTCAGAGTTCTCGCCCTTGTAGGAGAGGGACAAGGGCTGAAAGAACCATGGAGCAGGTAAAAGCGGTGTAGTTGTCATCCAGAATTTCCTGCTAAACTTTTCCACTCTCCTTTGGATAATCTTGATCGTTTATCCATCCACCTACTGCCGGATTTTCGCCTATTTGTTCTAGGGTATCCTGCCAGGAACAGGGCTGGCTGAAAAATTTTTCCATGGGAGGTTATCCAGTCTCCACAAATGGTTATCGCACCTTTTTTCTGGTAGTCGCACAGTTGAATGCGATAAATGCGGGACAAAATAAATGTGATTGGCGGAAATTGTCGGAACAATCAGTTTCTAGGATGGGCATGCGGAGAGTGTGAAAATAAGAAGTTATCCCAAAGCATACTTTTATAACCTCCAATGCTGTAGACGGTAAATCTAGCTCTTGCTATCCTTTAGCTCCCCAAATTTGTTACATATGTTCCATTTCTGGAATAAATTATTTGAACGATTCCAAGGATTATGAGAAATCTAATAATTTGCTTATTTTCAGGATTAGCACCTTACAATTTCATATGTGTACAAGCGGGATACATATTGTCGGAGTTACGGTCATGGGATGACATCTTCAGGTAATCGCTTGCTCTCTAGCCCCAGGATGAGGCTTATCCCTTTCAAGGGCTAAACATCAAGAAATTCGGAAATACGTTAACATGTACCCAAGAAATAGTAGCTCTATAACCGTATAGTGGAGAAATTAATGCAACTCTTTCTACAGTCTCGGTAAATACTGGTCTATTAGCAAATGAAAAGCGGTAGCATGAGCCTAAAAAATGAAGTTATCTAGAAATTAGCTTACAGATTTGTAATAATTCAAAATCCAAATTCATTCGTGGATGCTTTATGCTATATTTCACGAATAATTGTGCAGATGCAAGCACCCAGGACAAAATAAAACCGAATGGTTCCTAAGTGGTTTTAGATTCCCTAAACAGTGATTCTCCAAGGTGCACGGGTCACATTTTGAGAGAATGTACCTTTCACAGAGGGCGAACAAATAATCGAATCATATATCACATAAACAACATAATCACCGCTTCTAATGAAATTCTTTTTAGCACGTCAACCATGATGAAGCTGTTCTCCATAGCCTTATTACCACTCGCTTACGCTATCTATGTCCGGCCAAGGGCACAGAAACATCAAGTGAGTTCCTATGACTGTGCCTTATCTGAACACCTGTAGATTATCCAGAGAAACCATCATTGTTATAGCTAGGATGATATCGCAAAAAAAACAACTTTGTATAAGAAGATATATTCGAAAAATATCTCAAAAATATGTAGATGATCTCAGAAAGCTGCAGCACTGCACAAAAAGCGAAACTAACATGAAAAGATATCTTTTTCCGCTATTATAGCCTTGTCCCTAATGCTGCAACACATGGCTGTGAAACGCAAAAAAAAATACAACTAAGGGACAGTTGTTTTAGTGGAGGGACCTTTGAAAATGCAGAGATAAACCCTTCAGTGTTGAGAGAGTATTTAAGCAAGGAGCAGCAACATCTAAGGAGCGCAGAAATTGAAAGAACCCACATACAACTGAATCAATAGGACATGTTTAACAAAATCCTGACATCCGGCCGACATTGAACAGAGTTCTTCTTGACCTATCTGTGTTAAAATCGGCTCTCTGTTGTTGTGCGAAAACTGATCCCCGAGGCCTTTGCTGGTGGAAAATGGCCTCTTATTGCACATGCGAGAGCTCGTCACCGCTATTTTGCCGTAGAAACTAGAACATTTAAAAATTCGTCGAGCTTTTTGAAAAAAAAGTGGCGGTGTCCATCTTCATATGTGGTAGAATTGGAAAACTCACAATAATAGGATTTGTTTGAGCGCCTGGTCACTGTGGAAGTGGTGTTTCTATCAAATATTCTGGCCAATTAAATAGGTATACTGACTTCAATTAGTTAATACAGAGGAAGTAGACCTAATTATCTGTTTTTTTTACCGATTGTTTATCCAGTCCTGTCAAAAAATTAGTGTGAGACATCATTCTAAAGCTTCACTTTCAGTTAATAGCGAGTGCGCCGGAACCGGAACCGCGCAAGATGGAGATCGTTTGATCGGAAACGCTCTTGTTAGGTCATGTTTCATGTATAGGGTCCCGACACGACGCCTTGTATTCTGTATCATTTTGTATCATATCATCATCGTTTAAATCTCCTTAATATTGTTTTCATTGATTCCCAGTGCTTACTATGCCTAGGCATAGGCGCCTCCTCTAGGACGTTATATAGGACTTCACTTAACGACCCCAGTGTGTGTTCTTCTTGGTGCTCATTGCAAGTGAAACTGCGTCTCAGCCTTTTTCATTCACTTATTTTCAGATAATATAGTTTGTTAGTATTTTATTATTTTTCTTCGCTGTACAATATGTATGTTGTTGAAAAATCATCGAAAATATAAAAGATGTAAACTTATTGTTTTCGGTCGGTTGTTGCTTACAGTTGTGAAGGATCTAGTTACTACAAGTATCAAAATTATGACACATATCGATATCGGCTGTAAGTACTCGTAGTTTTTAAAGAAAATCCCCGTCAAAGTTGGGCTGAGAGAAGGGAATGGTGTGCAGGGTTATACCTGGAGTAGGCGGCACTGATGAGCCCTGCAATTGGTCAATTCGGTCAACCGACCAGTCGTACAGTTTAGGCGCACAACTTTCCAGGTATAACGCTCCAAACCCAAGGGAATAGAGTTCCTTAATGAAATGCACACAAATTTGTGCGTTGCCGTTACTTGATCATGGTAAATCGACTAGAGGAACTTTTATGGAATCTTTGCAAATTTTGCCTAAGGGACAAGATATCTGACAAATTGAGGACATATTTAAGAAAAAATCCAAAATATTTTTGTCCCAAGGTGCCATTTTGTACCGCAATAATACATAATAGCGGCGTAAAATGTGAATGTGGAAAGACAGTAATTTTACAAATGGGGACAATGGCTCAGAGTTATTACGCAACAACTTCTGACAACAATAGTGTCTGTGTATTGATGTACTCTGAACCTCGGTACTCGTAAATGTGGAATCAATGAGTACTAGATGGTCGAAACTCAAATCTTAGGAAAAAAAAACCGAAAAAAATCTGAACCGAAAAAAGGAATAAAGAAGGAAGATGAGAGCTGTCGTTCAGTTTGAGGTACAAGTCGCGCTGCAGATCACACGCAAGTCCACAAATTCGTCAGCTCCATCTACGCTCATAGTATATACAGTATACATACCGTATGAAAATAGGCGTCAACTTCGTGCTTGATCCACCAGTTAACTCGTCTTACCCTAGAGCTCCACCTTCACTTCATAAGGCGATCCCTGATCGTTTAATTCCAAGTTAATGCACAATACATATGTTAACGTCATAAAACTTAACAATTCTATCAACATATATAAACAAAACATGCTTTCAAACAATAAAAAAAAGTCCTAGTAACGAAGAGAATGTCAACCCATGGAAAAGAAATAGTGAGCATGACTAGGCAATCAAGATGGTTAATATCCAGCCCGCTTTCTCAACGCTGACCTTTAATGAGCATGGTCTGAGTAGATTTTGCCATTAATGGATACGTATGCCAACGGACCAACGGACCTACACTGGCGGCCACATATTTAACACGCTGCCAAATTTGGGCGATCTACTGATGAAAATTTAAAACCCGTATTTCAATCTTGGAGTGAGCTATCAGCACAGTACTTGAGGATGCGATAGGAATTAACTGAAAATTTCGACGCATTCATTACTCTCAAGATTCAATAAAATAAAATTTTTGACAAATTTAACAGCTTGTTTCTGTCTCTCGCTCCAGCTGGTATGGAGAGAATAGCTTTTACAGTGAAATTTTGAGGAGAAGAGTGCCTGGTTCAAATCACCACTTCACTTCTCTTCATAGGTAAATACAAAACTTTTATACCTATTTTAAGAAAACCTACAAAATTGAAATTTTATTTTTTATTCCAGTTCGACTGACTCCGTGCCCGTGGTAAGTGCAATGAGGCGTAGATAGAGCCTCAACAAATACTTAAGCTTAGTATTGATTCCTCATCCTTGGGCTGAGATATGCAAAAAATTCTGTGGTCCAAAATCGTGGGTGTGTTGAATATGTGGCCTCCACTGTATGTCTACACTCCTATGTAGTACTTCTAACAACGAGCACTCAAGTGTTTATGAGTACAACAATTCTAAAAATGCTCGTTAAAGTTCAACAAACAACAATCTCTTTCCTGAACCTAGCTATTCCTAACCTAGAAATCCTATTCACTAATTAGTGGTGGTGCACCGAAAGATGCAGGCAAAAGTCAGGAGGATTTGACTCTTCACGCAAGAGCAATATCTGAGCGTAGATAAATATTACAAAGCCTCTTAGTGTTTTCATTTCTAAAAATTCTGATGTTACGCCGCTTTTACTGCCACTCCCAATTTTCTACTACTAAATCTTATCTATCGAATAGTTATCTCCGCGTAAAAAAAATCATCAGAGAGGAAATTCCCTGAACTTTTGCCCGCAAGTGAGTACTTCTGAGTAACGTCATCCGTCCGAAAGTCCGCGATCTCAGTTTTCGCAGTTGATGCTCCCACAAATGAAGTCATTCTGGGATTGTTGACTACGATGATCCTTGTACAACAGGATTACTTCTTCTTCTTCTTTTTGATACTATTATTCTCGTCTTCGTAACCGTAGCCTATACGAACCGCTTCCGGGAAGGTGACGTTACACCTGCAAATTGCGATGTAGCGTATCCTTACACGAACGTTTGATCACACATCCACACATTTATCAAAAACCGTTAAAAAACTGAATCATACCTGGGTACCGCCATTTTCAACTGCCGGATGAAGGAAATCCTATTCGAGACATATGGCAAAAAATAAAAATGGGCTCGCTGTAGTGATTTTAACCGACTGAGCCAGTAAACAGCACCATCAGTGACAGAAGGATTCAGTACTATTTCCTGCATATTGATCAGTATTCCCGTGAACAGTTTACCATCTACCAGAAATACGGGTAAAGCTCACTATATCTCGCAGGGATGCTGCTGGTCGCCCAAGTGCCAACTCCCTAATCGCTTCATCACCGAAGTAGTCACAGAAATTCAATTTTAAGGCTTCTAATCGTCTGAGATCACGGAAGTATTTGAACCCTTCGTCTGCAATTGCGGAATCACTGGCGTCTACCTGGAAAATTTACCATTTTCAGCTCAAATAATGGACAAATTAGCTTCAAACCGACAGAACCATACCTTAACTATGTGAACGTGTGGAACATGCTTCCATTTCAAATCATACTCTAATTCAGAAGCTACAGAGCTTACAGAAGGAATGTGACTGCTCTGGAAAAAAGTATGAACAGCAGGCATTTCTTGCTACGAAAAACACTACCCAGACCCTTTTCACACTAATTTTAAGATTCGTGAAGAACTATATTGACCCTGAGTTAAATTTAAACGTAATAAGCACGTACCTTCTCTTCTAACCGCTCTTTTATGTACTTTTTCATTTGTCGAATAGATGTTATCCGTTCGCTATCGCTCATGAGCACCTAAAACATCAATTGTGAGACGAAAGCAATCATAAACCGCGCAACGAACTATAAACCTCAGTAGATCCGCATTCCATCAGCCATTCGAGACACGCCAAATCTGGGCCTATTTCTTTCACTCGGTCTTCATGAAACCTAAAAAGCAGCAAAATGGTGAAAAAAAAATAAAAAAACAGGAAATCAATAGGTGGTCAAAATCACTCACCTATTGGACAAATACTCTGCTATTCTACGTCGTAAACTGTATATCCTGATAGGAGACATCGTCTTCGCTAACCGTACTTGAGTTTTTGCAACCGGTAGACCCTTCAAACCGATGTTTACGATTACGACATGAAGCAAACCACGATGACAAGGTTATTAACAAAAAAAAAGAGTATTCACAGCATCATATATAGTGAACACACTGGAATCTTTGCTTTCATAACGAATCAGGGTTTTTTTTTTCATAGATCTTCATTTTGTTTGATGTCAACAGTGGAAAAAACCTAACTAACTACCAAGAATACCCTGTGATCGTGCTATCATGAGCACGATCGAGAAGCCACTGTCTCCCTGACTGATATCATTAAAATCCACGGTATGCGCGTGCGTTGCTGGAACCCGGCTAGCTCGGATCTCTCCTGACGCGGAGACAATTGCTTATTTCCACTAGTATTCTACTACTGTACTCTTAAATTCTTCTATCTCCCACTGTCGTTCAATTACTAGTCTCTAAATTGCTGATTTCGCAACAGAAATTTCAAAATCAAAAAATTTACCAAATATCGCCCCTAAAAGTTATTCGATGGTCACAAAAACCGTATTCATTTCGTTCCATGGGGTGATTTCGTACAGTTAGTAGGCTCACTGTTACGAGGCAAAAGACAATGCTAGTTTTGTAAGGAAATGGGCAGTATTTTGCTAAACAAAGTTGGTACTCGTGATAATCATGTCAAATATACTTACTGTTTCAAAGGATTTTCTGAGTTGTCGCTTCTACCGTACAGCTTCCGCAACCTCACAAATACATTGTTATGATGCGAAATGAGTATGAGTTTCGCGATCACACCATCAAAAAACCAACCAAGTCACTGTCACTAGAGTTGAATACTAGTGAGTAATAGGAGAACATAAGGGTAGAATAGTAGAATCTTAGTGAAAAAAGCCACTTTCTCTACACCAGTAGGGGTCCGAGCCAGCCGGGTTCCAGCAACGCACGCGCACACGGTGGATTTTAATAATGTCAGTCAGGGAGACAGTGGCTTCTGCACGATCCCAGCGTGGGTGTACATCATTACTTGTGACTGTCAATTACGGCGGCGGTCAGACCCCAATTAGTGTGGCCGAATAACTCGGCCCATATAGAGGCGGCCCTTGCTATGCGGTGCAAATGGATCCATCTTGAAAGCGGTTGAAGCATCATTGGAATGGTGAAAGCACGTTTGCTACTGTCCTGTAGTTCTCTGATCACTTTCGATAACTTGTGGCACGAACTCAAGACTTAGGGTACAGCTTCTGAAGCATAACTAGTATTGCTTGTGTGAAGCCCTCTGTGCAGGTCATATTATACAGCACCAAGAGAAAACTGGTACAGTGACTTCCTTAACCATAATTCTTGTTTAAAGGTGATGAACAGCAGAAGAGATAGAGAGACTAACTCCAATGGTGACCTCGCGGTGATAACAATGGCCCAGCGCATCGCACTAACCTTCTCTGGCTCAGATGTACAAAAGTAGTAATCCAGACTATTAGCCCGCGTAAGGAATATCTTCATGCAGTTCTGGTGAATGAGTCTTCCGCTCACGATAAGGCACACGGAGACTCCTTGCTGACAGCTAGCGGTCAACTAGGGCCTCCTGACAATTGACAGTCACAAGTAACGGCCGGCTCCCTCCCAGCGTGAACGGCGACGCCGCCGTGCTTACTTCCCGGATCCACAAAAACAGCGCTTCCACCGACGCTCACTGTATACTATCATATAAATCCGCAAAAAGATAACAGAAAGACTCTTTAAAGCGATCCAAAGAACTTACTGAATAGGAAAGCCATTGCCTAGTGAGAAGCACAGCATTTCGGAAGCTGTATGCAGATGCGAACATCAGCAGGGCGAAAGACCTAAGCTACGCCCCTTTCTATCCAGAGCTACTTGATAGGCTTTACCTGTAACATATACGTGCCATCACAGTTTTAGAAGAAAAGGAGACGGTAGACATCAGCAAATTGTAAATAGTGAAGAATGAATGGATACTGGGTGAAGATGAATTGAAAAGAATGAGAACCAGGGTCGAAAACGCAAAATATTGAGAGAGACCGAGGTGGAGGTATCCAAGTAGCAAAACACTTCAGGAATAAAAAAAACCGAGTGCACGGATTTTGTCCACAACAAATAACGTAAACAAAAAATTATTACCCGTCCTAGTCAACAACTGACAACGTAAGAAAATAACAATAAACAGCAACAACAAAAAGAAAAGAAGGTAAACAAAGGTTATATTAACGTATACTAGCAACCTAGAGTAGATTTACTCTTATCTAAGTAGTGTCTCAAATGTTTGTTACACAAAAACAAAACAACATATTGAATAGATCAATCTAACTTCTTTTTCTTACTTTCTATCACATCGCTACCGCTATCTTCACAACTTCTCTTCGGAACACTGTCAGCATCCTTGCCTATGAGAAAACTCCAGGATAAATCCAACTGTACACAAAACATCTCTTTCCGAGATGAAACGGTGCGCACCTAGAATTCGGCTTACAGAACAATGAAAAGATAAAGTAAACAAAGAAGTGCAAACACCTACATGATGCATCAAATCTACGGAAGCTTCACCCTCCTTGACAAATTCTCTGACCATATCCTTAGCTCTCTGTTCATACCAGTTGTCAGGAACATCTTCATGGGCCTGGAGCAAATGAACTCAATGATAACTAAGCTTTAAAAGTACACAGTTATTCGTTTTTTTTTTTTGAATTAGACTACAACTCACCTTTGCGAACAAGTAGCAGAAAGCCTTTATGGGAAACTTCGTTGCAATCTCTGGGCAGTTATGTCTTGCCAGCATTCCACGAAAAGCAGGGAGAAAATTGACGGCGTAAGCGGGTAAATTCATCATGACGTATGCACCGGAGGGATGGTCTTGCTCTGGATCAGTGCACGTGATTTTCTGGAGAAAAAATAGACTTCTTCTGCAGTAATTTGATAAAGTAATGAACACGAGTGATTAGCAAATGAAAAAAGGTTGGAAGTAGTTTAATTTCAAGTTTAAAAAAACATAATGCTATCATAAAAAGGCTCACCTTGTGTAAATGGTCTGCTACAGGTCCACGAATAAAGTCAGCGGCATCGAGATTATGGATGTCAATTCTATCAGGAGATATCTTAAACAAATGTCACATTAGAATGTGCTTACTCGCCCTCTAATTCGAAAACAAACAGGCCAACTGTAACTTTTAATAAATAGATAAACCCCCGAATGTGTTCAAACGGGCTCGTCGCGTTTCTTACCCAGACAGCTGGATAAAAGGTGCGAGCCAAGTGTGAGTGCCATTGGCAGTCACCAGTACTGTATCCGACTGATTGATCTTAGACTAGTCCCACCCCTTTGTCCGCCTAATTGCCGCGTCACCGCGTGCGATCGCCGCAACGCTTACAGAGGCTTGATATTGATATTGAAGCTCTATGTGCAAAATTTTCGCAAAAAAAGAAATTCAGAGTATGGTGCTACAAAAGCAAAGGGGAATGTTTTAACACGTTCGATTGGATTTGAAAACTTGTACTCCTTTCTAGGAGTTTAGAATGAGTTTGATAACTTGTATTTTTTTTCAAAGTTCAGAATTACAGAGTTTTTGTCCGAGGAAAAGTGCCTATTATTGCTTGGGTCAATGCTTAACTGCAGGTTAGCTATTTTTACAACTTTTCAGTCACCTTTTTTTTAGATTTCAGTTGTGCCTCTATGCAAAATGTTTGGTGACCCACGCTGACTCATTAATGCATCTGAGGTGCGAAAACTATTTCAGAGGTATAATTAGTATCTCTGGGGCTAACCGTAGGGAAAATACAGGATGGAAGTATATCGGTGGAGGTATCGTTATGCCACTAAAGTATGTTAACACAAATATTGATCCGAAAAAATGTCTATTCATAGAATGACTTCCAAATTTAAAGCTAGGATGTCATAAGCTTCATAGGAGTTGCAATGCAGTTATCATGGGAGTTTGTTCACATCCAAGCAGGATTTTTAACTGCCAAGGTAATTTTTTCCTAAAATCTTGAAGTGGGTGATTTGGCGGTCAGTGATTGAAAATTACTAGCTTATATACTTGATGCCAATTCGGCATCGAACTTCAATAAGCTTTCCTGATTTCCTAGCTCAATTTTTCTTTTATAAATGGAAATCAACTATGCCCCATGCGATTTTTTTCTGTCAAGGTAAGTGTGTTTGACAGTGTTCAGACCCATGATGCTCAGAGTTTAGATGAAGTAGGATGAATCAGGCACTAGCAGGTGGGCCTTCTGTTACGTCACTCAGTTCATCCACGTAATTCTTGTTCTGGCGATTTGAGAAGAAAAAGTGAGCTAAGATGTCAGATATGCTCAGTAAAGTTTACTCTTTAATTGACCATAAGTAGGCCTGGTGCGTGAGTACTACAACATCACACCTCTCAGGTTTCATTGCAGTATTTTTCTGGATGAAAACTCATTCAGAAAATGAAAGATTTTTGCTACATTCTCTTTTGTTCTTGGATTGGCTTTATGAACCAAATATAAATTTCCATCGCTTCCTTGGTCCCATTTTAACGCTCTTGTGCAATCTGTCGCGGTTCCCGCATCGCGAACGCCGCGCTCGGCAGAATACAGAGTAGGCTGGACAGGAGGCGAGGTTTGGTGAGATGCCGAATCGGTTGACCTTCCAGAGGCAATGCTATGAAGGGTCATCCGGCTGCCTGGGTAAGAAACGCGGCGGATGCTCCAATTGTCAGCAAAGAAAATCCCCAACTCACCTTGTTGAGGGTAACGTTTTCCTTCAGCCACCGAACACTTTCTGGATTGAGATCATTCGCCAGCACTCGATTAATTCGTCCCTTCTTCAGTGCAGGTAAGACGAATGGACCTACTCCAGCACAAGCATCATAGACTAAAAAAATACGTTTGAACGAAGGTAATCGAATCCAAACTAAACAGAAGACGTACCTAATGACCGCGAATCAAACATCTTCACCACTCGTTCGTGTTCGTGGCTTAGGCGTGAATTCCAAAAGACCTAAAATCTGGAAAACGCTGAATTCGACCCCTTTGCCTTGAATTGGTGCCATAATTTGCTTCGAAGTGAACGAATTATAGGAAAGTCAATGTCCTACCTTTGAAAAGTCCAGCTTATACCTCACACCACCTTCAATAACTTCAGTGACATAATCATTTTCACCAGCCAATAGGTCCAATTCAAAATTTCTGTACTCATTGGTGATTCCATCAATTTTGTTTACCACAGTTCTGAAAACGAAGCAAAAGAAATTAGCACAGGTCCAATAAGCCTGCCTAGAAACAGTTACCTGCATTTCCCGACTTTTTCTAGCAATATCTGCCCAATAACCTTCTTGAAAGGCAACAAGTTCTCTCTTAAATTGACGTGAACGATATGTCCAGCTTGGCTATAGCTGCTGAAAATTTAGGAATGAATGAATAGAAACTGAATAAGAAATAAAAGTCCAATAGCTCTTCAACAGACCTAAAGTCCAACTCTTTCGGAAGCACTGCTTTCAATATTCTCCGCAAATCCCAGTCCTCGAATGCTATCGGAATTGTTCGCAACTCCCACTGTAGATCAGTATCTGAAAAAAAGCCTCATCTCTAACATGTGTATAATCAAGAGAACCTTCATTTCCATTAAGAATACCGCACGAATCACCCCCCCCCCACCCCCGCGAAAAACGATATCAGTGATTTCTCATGCGATTTCAGCACAAGAGTTTTCAATATTGAAAAAAAAAACAATTGAGTTCTCACATGGGATCATGAGTAGATCACAAACCTCCTGCGTGCTCCCTAATCATAGCCTCGATTTGCGCCTTTAGCTCAGTTGCATCCTCACTGACCAACTTGGGATCGAATAACAGCAATTTTTGCTTGGGGTCCTCTGCATTTGATATGCTCTGAATGTAGAAAAAACCTTCCAAGAAAAATCTTCAAAAGTCCAGGAAGAAGAGAATCAAAGGATAGAGAAAGTGCGAAAACTTCTTGAAAAGAAACTACAAGGAATAGCTTTGCCTAAGACTACTTACCTTAATTCTTCCAAGATTCTTGAATAAATACTTCTCTAATCTAACTTTGCGTTGAATAATGGAGATTTTCGAGGCTTCAACTCTGAGGGCGCACAAAGTGACGTTCGTCCTGTAAAGTGGAAGAATTGAGAGCAACTATTCCTGTAAGCAAAGAATTTTGGCCCAATGCTACCCGTAAATAAAATCAGCGAGGAAAAAAATAACCAAAGTTGAAACGTCCTCTAGCACCCTCAAAAGAATGAGGTATTCAAACTTTCCATCAAACATTAGTGTGCGGGGCAAAAAGGGTCTTGGAGAGAGGACACCCTGGGTCGTCGTAAGCTTCACCCTAGAAGCCCAAATCTAAGCGTAATCCCAATTGTAAGTGCCCCCCCCCCCCCAACTCCCTTCTTCCCTAGCAAGTTTCCTGCTAGGTCCACTTTTATAAAACGGAGCTCAGTTGACTCCGTTCCGTACCACTGTGCATTTTGAAGGGTAAAACACAGAAATCTGGAAGAATAAAACATTTACGGTAAGAATGATGCGATTCTTTCATCAACGACAGTGGTAGTCATGATCACCATACAACCCCCTTCCCACCCGCATAACGTAACATGAGAAAACAGAGGCGTGGAAAAGGGCCAATTCCAAGAATACCTACTCAAATAAATCCTTTCGCAAATCTGTCATACCACGCACGAATTCGGGTATCTCCAAGGCAGAATCTCGGACAGAAGGCTGTCCAACGCCATTTCGATTCTGGTCTGCAGCTAGTTCTGACGACATCCTCAGCACTTGTCTATTTCTGCAGACGGAAAAGGGAAGAACCTGCACCTTAAAAATGACTGGTTTCAAAGTATTAACATAATTCCTTGCCAAAATAGGAAAAGATAGAAAGAAAGAAACAAAATCTAATAGTTGCCTAACCTTGTTCAATCCACTAGTAGATCTTATGAATGAAGAAAGGCGTAACACAGCGAATGAAGCAGTATTTAAAGTTTTAATCATGAAGGGAGTATTTGAAAAATTAGGCGTGCGGTTTGAGCCGCGTGTAATCACACAACTAAACCGTAACAGTAACCGAAAATTACTCAAGAGTGTAAAAATGGAAACCAATAATCTGTTGATCAGTGCTCTTGCTTAGCAGTCATGAATGTCGTTGTATTGCGTCTTCTAATAGCTCTTCCCTCTTTCATTCACTTAATGCACTTGGTATATTCTTACGTACACAAATATTATGTTAGGTTTCGCCTTCTGGGGCTGTTAATCTTCATATTTGATACTAGTTATACAGTTCTTTTTGAGAATTTGCTGCTGTTTTATTCTGTAAGCGGAATGTGACCGTACGAACGAATGTTCACATTAGTTTGGGGGAAAACATTACAAGTGGGACTAAAGATGCACAGAATTAGCGGCGATCCACCAAACCGGGGCCTTCGAAGGCTACTATATAACGAGGCAAGGGGCTCTGCTTAAAGGAGTCGTTACCTTGCAATGGTTTCTTCTACTAATATTCGAAGCAGACAGTCTGCTTTATAGTCCATTTCAAAAACGGCGGCAGTTGGATGTTTGTGTCTATGAACTGCAAGTCTCACCTACATAATAACGGCTGGCTTCCATATCTAAACACACAGCTGAAACTGTCGAATGGTATGTTAAACGTAAAATGGTATCGCAAAGAAAGCTCAAAAAACATCATAGTGCACGCTTCTTCAGCACACCCAACAGCCGTAAAACGCGCTGTGGTTCGTAACATGTTCAAAACGGCTCTAGGTGTCTGCAGCGGTGAAGAGGAGCGTCAGTCCTCCCTTGCTCAAATCTCCAATATATTACACAGTAATGGTTATCAGGCGAGAGCAAGAAGGACACCAAAGCTACGAATCTCCACTTCAAAGGAATCGCGTAGCAATAAGATCCCACTATGTTTACCCTTTATTTCCGACAGGATAAGCAGCGAAATAAGGCAATGTCTAATTCGAGCCCAACTTCACGATGATGTTGTCTTAGTTAACATCAGGGATGAGCGGATTAACCGTATCCGGTTATCCGTTTTACCGTTATCTGTAGGTTTTGGCCTATCCGTTATCCGTACCGTTATCCGGGCTTTTGGCGCCGGATAACGGTGCGGACAAGCCCGAAATTAGTGGATTCATTCTACACGTTCAAAACAGAGGAGAGTCTCCATTTGAAGACGTGTTACTCTATCTGATGCGTTTTGCGTCGTCATGTAAAAAAGTAGGAGAAGGTAATACAGACTTGCACCTGCCGAAAAAGCAATCCTTTTGCTCACGGTTTTTGGGTCTTCCGACAAAGTGAGACAACAACCTCGAAACCATCATTTTTGAAATTATCGACAATGTTGGCTAATGTTTGATGATTAATAACGTTGGGATTCTAGCGTTCAGATATCTTAACATATCTGAACGTTGAAATTGGTGACCTAGCAGCTCAGCGCTGACCAATCGTTGCAAGGTGCACTCCGAATATTTATTTCATGCCCCCGTTTTCATCATTTTTTGAATCTATTGATCAAATAGCCTTTGGAAGTCAATACCATAATACTCAGTCACACGAGGAGGTTTATCAGAACTCTGTAAAAGATGTACGAATCAAAGCTGCAGCCCCCATGAGCCCCCCCCCCCCCGCTTCTCACCCCTCTACACCAAAACAGAACCTTGGAAGGACCAGCCTCCAGGGACGAGCCTTTACCTTTGTACTAAAACGACACGAACACATATCATCTCAAGTCAGCACGAGGAGGTTTATCAGAACTCTGTAAAAGATGTACGAATCAAAGCTGCAGCCCCCATGAGCCCCCCCCCCGCTTCTCACCCCTCTACACCAAAACAGAACCTTGGAAGGACCAGCCTCCAGGGACGAGCCTTTACCTTTGTACTAAAACGACACGAACACATATCATCTCAAGCAACTGGTGTGCCAATTAAATTAACAAATATCCAGATGTCAGTGGTATTGCTACTATATTTACATCCCTTCATAATGATGCCATGCTCAGCGTCGTGCTCAGAATGGCGGATTTTGATAACTAATATGATGAAGAATATGTGCTAATTCTTCTTCACAATATTCATATAGTATCCTATCATTTTTTACCATTTTTAATGTTGTGGAAGGTGGAGTCTTGTAGCATTCGGATCGCTTATCCGTTATCCGTTATCCGGTATCCGTTATCCGGTCATTTTTGGCCTATCCGTTATCCGCACCGTTATCCGGGTCGTGGAAAATCTCGTATCCGCTCATCCCTGGTTAACATCCCTAACGATAACATCAAACGTCAGTTAGTTCGAAATAGACTCTACGACAGGACCTGCTCATCGGAAAACTGTGTTGTTTGTCCACATGGGAAACCTGGGGACTGTACAAGAATGGGGGTTATATATGAGATCGAATGCTTATCTTGCCACGCAACATATATTGGAGAGACTGGTCGACCGCTATGTGTGCGCGTAAATGAGCATCTTGCCAGTAAGAAACGGGAAAGCCTGATAACACCCTTGGGGAGACACAGGAAAGAAGATCACGGTGGAGATGATTTCAACATAAGGTGTATTATCCTGGCAACGGAATCTCAAACATCAGCCAGAAAAGCCCTTGAGGCTTTTTGGATCTGTGAAAGGACCCCGAGAATGAATAGCAGGAATGAGCACTTGGCGATTACTAGCGACCTTATGCTTTTCCTATCATTGTGTGAGCTATAACATCTCTAGATCTTTATATTGTCGCGTAGATCACTTCTGCCCAACCAGTATGGTCTAGTAGATCCGCGTTAGCTCACCAACTGCGGTCTACTGTTTTGTCACAACTAGAGCGGAAGCGCATCTCCGCTAAATTCGTGAAGCACCTGGTAAGTGTCGTCTATCATTGAGGACCTCGCAGTGATCTCGCTAACACGAGTTGAATGCACTGGAAGAGGAGGCGTTTGATCGGGTAGATTGCAAATTCGGGTAAACTTGAACCACTTCCAGGCCTCTGAAGACGACGAACTGTTGAAACGTCAGGCCCAATAAAGGTGCTCAAATAACAACCTGTGAGGCGTAACATTTGAATCCATTGAATCACCTACATACTTCTCGGAATACGGCACTATTTCTCCCGTTCTTTCCTTTTTTCTAATATCTTCATAATCATAATCGGCGGTGAAATACAAGTGGACAAAACGGTTTGCAGTGGTGGTGTTTTTTTTTGTATGGCGAGAAAACCATGTAAAAGGAGTGAATAGCAAGTCGATTGTGCGCTTTTTTTTTCAGGAAGGGGTGCATGGCTTTTTTTTTTCTTCAGGAAGTGGTGCATATCATCAAAGAACAATGGAAGTGAGGACAGTTCATTACTTTTACCTGTCTGACTTTCTGATATTCATCTCTTAGTTCAATGCTCCCTCACATTCTTTTTCTCTCTGATTTTTCTCCAGCTATCTTCCCTGTTGAAATGGGTTGTACAATAAGCCCGAGATTACCGATTTACGGCAGTTAAAACCGCACAGATGCACTATCCTTCCTTGTGAATTTTAAGCTGAAAAGAAATCGAACGATTTCTGACATTCTTAGCTACTTAGTACCTTCACATGTCCATAACGTTTGGTAATAGAAGTTAATACAACTGTTCAGGAATCCCCGTGTCTTTCGCGGGTTCCCTCTCACATCTCTCCCCGAAGAGGCAGCAGAGAAAAGAATACCGAGTCTTGACTACGCCCAGTTCATTACGAGGACTGGCTTTGTCCCTCCAGCCAACCGGCTCTTCCTGAATCGGAGTTGGGGAAATTGGGATAAAAAATCCTTCTTAAATCTCTTTCATGGTCTTTGTTTCACTTATTATGCTACGAAGCAGAACTTAGAGATCCACAGTTGTTCATGCGCACTATTTTATATTTGAACCTCAAATTCTCCTGGGTATCTGCTCCATTTTCTTCTACATTTGGGTTCCTACTAAGAAATGCTTTCTTTTCCGATGGAATCTGTTAATTCTTACCATCTCATTGCGGTTTGACTTCAAGCTGATGTCTATTTTCTGCATTTGTTAGGTATTCGACTAGATGAATTCTGCACAACCCCATGGATTGTCTTACCATCATCAAGGCGTGAGATAAAGTGTACAAATGTGGATGCAGTTGCACCATTTGGCGCAAAGTCAGTGGGAGAATGCCTATGGATTTGTGTTTTGTACCTTCGTCCAGCTTCACAAACTAAAAAACACATGGGGAGAAAAAGTGCAAAAAAAAGGAGAATTGAAAAAATTCCATTTGTCCATTCTTACAGGACGCTGAACGACTAAATGCATTTTATTTTGCGTCTTAGTTACTGTAAGGCGGTCTGCAGATGTACAGTAAATTCATCTCGTTGGTGTTCGTGCAATTTACTGGTTCGAACCTCGCCACGTCTCATCTCTGATCGTGATAACGTTTGTTTTTTCCAGCTATTTGCAACTGTAGAGTTTATTGCAGGTACTGAAAGCCGGCCGGAGTGGTCGGTGCTATGTTTGGCCGTCTCAATGGGGTGGTGTTCGTGTTACTGGTTTTCTTGACATCCTTCCTTGGATCAATATTTATGCTGTTTCCTTTGCTCCCATTCGCTTACTATGGAACGAAGTTTTGGCGAATCTGCGCTGACAGGCTCGTCGGCTACTGGCTTACTTTTCCAGCGGTTGGTTCTCTACTGGTTTGCTTACTTTCCTATTTTATAGAAATTTTAAGTGCAATTTGTTACAATTCTCCGATTACGACTCGCAACACTTTTTCTGTTTACGACATTTCTGTTTACGACACTGTTGATGTTGTTTTAATAGGGCATTAAGCCGTTGCCCTTCTCGTAAATCTCTCATTTCAGTCGCTCGTCGAATATGTGTTTGGCTCAAACTTTCATGTGACCGGTGATTTGATCTTACGTGACAAGCCTGCTTTAATTATAATGAACCACAGGACCAGGTAGGGACATTGCTGCATTTCGTAGCGCTTGTTCCTGCTTTCCTTCCCGTCGTTGACGTGCTACCATCTCAGGCTAGATTGGCTGTTTTTATGGAATGCTTTGTACAAAATGGACCCATTGCTTCTTACTACTGAGAAAATCTCTTTGAAGGTATTTTATGCATTTTGGCAGATCTTTGCTCCGTAGTTGCAATGAAAATCACAATTTTTCAGTTATTATTTGAATTCTAGGCTCCTCTCAAACGTATCCCTGGTGCTGGTTGGGCTATGGGATGTGGAGCATTTCTGTTTCTCGAGCGAAACTTTGAATCTGACAAATGCACGATTGCTTCTTCCGTAGAGTACTATAAAGAATCTGGCAATAACTACCAGGTACGTTAACTTTTTGCTGACACATTAACCTTTCCCATCTTCCATCTTTTCTCATGTTAAGTCAAATCCATTTACTCGATTTTGGGGATCTGTTATGAACCTCTATGCTTATATTTTTTTCTCGATCACTGCGACTATGCCACTTTGTCATTTCCTCTTTTGTTCTCCTGCTCTTACCAAATATTTACGCTGCCATAATTACGATACATCACACTAATCAAAGTGGAAGGTTTTTTTTTCAACAAAGAAATTCTCCGCGCTCTGCACATTTAATACGAGCGGTATTTATAGCGGTTTGCTTCTACACTTTAAAGCGCAAAAGGTTCATGTATTGCATCCTTATTTCCACCTATTTACACGTTCCCCCACGAACCGAAACACTTCCTTTTCTTATGCTCCTCCCTGAAACAAGTTCCTAGTAGTAAAGTGATTTTTCTGGCCTCACTCATACTTTTTAGCTGTTGTTATTCCCTGAGGGCACAGATCGTGGTGCCCGCGCTGCCGCTCAAAGTGATGCCTTTGCCAGAGAGAATGGCCTACCTCTATATGATTATGTGCTCCACCCAAGAACTACTGGTTTCAATTACCTCTTGGATGTCATGCGAAGATGTACGTCTAATTGTTCCTTGCATTCTACATAGTAGCTCTATACAGACTCACAAAGACTTTCATTTCCAGCAAATTATATTTCTTATGTGTACGACGTCACTGTCGCTTATGAAGACGTAATCGTGGATACAGAAATGCGCCTGTTGAAGGAGGGAGTCTTTCCGAAGGTAAAATTTCTTGTTTTAGTGCTCGTTTACATTTTTTCGAAAAGCGACACTGTGTGCCAACGCGGCTTGTTGTTCAGAATGTGCACTTTGACGTTAAAAAGTACGACATTAGTGACATTCCCACTGATCCTGAAAAGAGCGCTGATTGGCTCAAACAGCTGTGGCATACGAAGGAGCGAAGATTAAAAAAGTAAGTATTTGCAACTTTGTTTGTGTTTCTCTGTATATCTTTAGTATTAACGTGGTTTAGATTCTACGAAGCTGAATCTCATAAGCGACGCTTGGATCCAAGCGGAGAAGGTTATATGTGGCCGGTAGGTCCTTGCTGTTTGTGATAATTTCGTTGGATTGATGTTTGGTGTTACGGAAAAGTGGAATTTTGTGTTCCTCAATTGAGCTAGGGCTTCTTTTACTCCTGTTCCTTAGGGCTAGTTTTCATTATTGTAATGCAGACTAGAATAATCGATGCCAATATACTGGATTAGTTCGTAATAGTGTAAGGATAAGGAAGCAATTTGCTGCAGTTTTAGAACTAATCTGCATTTCTGCGCTATATTTTCACTTTTATCTGGATTTATCTAAGTTGTACGACAGAAATACATTTTTTGTACGACAAAAGTACATTTTAATTAGCAGAAATGATGAAAATACAAATTAGACCAGTAAAATAGAGAAAATTACTCTAAAACTCAACGACTGACGCTCAGGCTACACTTAGCTGTATTCATCTTGCTCAGGAGCGAAAAAATTATGGCATATTCTGCTTCACTGTGTCCTGTCTGCCTCCACTAGCCAGCATTCCAACTAATTCGTCGGAATGTTAGAATTTTTGCAAGAGACGAGAAATTACGATAAGCGCCTGTTTATGGCATAGTCCGGTTCTTTCAAGATTGATTGGTGCATCTGCTCGTTCAACAAACATGCGCGCAGCAGAGCTTTGCATGAGTGTTACTCTTAAAAAGGGTTATAACGCAGGGACTAAGATGTTCTCTTTAATTCTTATTGTGATTTGAATGAGTGTAATACTGTGGCCAGCAGTTCTTTTCATATTGCTTCTCCTTGCGCTGGAATTGTCAAGGCGTAACATTCCTCACTCAAAAGCGGTTTATTTCTTTTACGCTTACGAACCATGGTTGAGAGTTTGAGTGTTGTGCTCGCTGCTAGAAAGACGTGTATCGCCGTGCACTAAACCTTCTTTCCTATATGCTATTTGATTGCAAACACGGGAGGTGGCAAACGTGGCGTCATTGCCGTTTTGCATGGGATTCTCATCTAATATTACGTTTGTTGCGCCGTAGGTATTCAATATGTGGCGACGCATGTTGCCACAGCGGCCTTTTTTCATTCAGCGTTGGTGCAAAATTTGGAGTTGAATGCCTTAATTTTTTTTGTGTTGTGTTTGCACTTTTAAGACAACTTTTTCTTGAAGAAAGAAGAAAGTGAAGAAACGTTAGATGTGCCTTGTTTTAGTGGTACCCCATAGCGAAATAGTTCGAAAGTCACAAGAATCAAACACATCCCAAAGTATTTATTGAGTAGCTGCAGCGCCTGTAATGTCGTAAGTTGGCACGACGAAGGGAAAGGTAGCGGTAACAGAGGGCGATGCGAATACTGATAAGCAGACCAAAAGGACGAAGGAAAGTGAAAGGAGGCTGGCCTTGAGATCACCCGTTCGCCCGCTGTTTGCACGATCTTTGCACCGCAGACATATTGAACCTCAAGATTGCCTTACATGAGAATCTGACACCTACCCTTTTGAACGAGAACCTGTTGTTTTATAGTCCGTACTGCACATTTTGTTCAAGGCGAAACCTAAATTGGGCCACCTTTGACCACCAGGGTTGTGGCACTATTACTTCTACATTCTTCTTCTTTCCGGTAATCAAACAGCTTCACTCACACGCCCATAAACCCTGAGATGTGTACGCTTGTTCAAATTTACTGCCTTTGCAGACCCTTATCTTTCCCTCTTGATCGTTTTCTCTGCATTGTCAAAGAAGTGTATGCATTGCATTCTTTTTTATTCTATACATGTGCAATGTTTTACTGTTGATCCCACCTACCACACGGTTCATTTCACCTACAGTCTGTCCGAAATGACGAGTCCGCCCACGCACTCGGGGATTCAGAAGCGGCGCGGAGGGGACGTATGCTTTTAGCTGCCATATTATCCACGTTAAAGCCAAATCATTGGTCGATACCATAAAGGCAACGATGAAACGTGATACACACGTTAGAGATGATGACGTGGAGTGCTGGTAAGCGTGGCCGCCTCTCGATCCCTGCATGCGTGGGCGGACTCGTCGTTTCGGACAGACTGTAGATGATTGCTGGAGATAAATTAGAGAAAGAAAGAATGTGATGAGATCGTGATAATTAGAGAGGCCCATAAGAAAGGAAGACAGTAGGCGCAATATCTTGAAAATCTTTGCTTTCGAAATAAGTTTTACCTGTGCTTAGGTAATGGGATAATTGCCCAGAGACAGTTTCTCATTTTCATATTCAGTGACAGCGGTCATTCCTTATTATCTTGTACAATACATCGGAATTACATGGTTCTCTCGAACCCCCCCCCCCCTACATTCTGGTCGTTTTGATCCCCGCGTCCTTCTGCAAGGCCAGCTCTATTTCTACTATCTTTATGTTGATTCATCCCAAAGATTTATTCGTTTTCAAAACATTTTGCTGTCGATTATTGAACAATTTTCTTTCTGGAAACTAGTTATCGCGAATGTTAAATATGTCGGTTCGTTTTAGTGGGTGGTCGTATGATATGTTTCCTGCTAAAGTGTTTTTTCTATCATCGTTGTAAACTGTATACCACTGACATTTGCATCGTTTTCAGGTGAAAACACAAGGATTCGGCTATTATATAGCGTTTGGCTTCTGGTTTATGGTGACGGTCATGTGGCTACACTCGATTTATTCCTATTTCATAATTCGTTTATATGTTTTAGCTGTTTCCCTTTTCTTCATGTATATACTACGTAGATATAATGGAATAGAATTTTTAGTGATGAAATGGTTTAGAGCCAGTAATAAGCAGTCGATTTAGAGTTTTTATGAACGAGCTTTCCATCATTCTCCTGTTTCTACTTTTGTTTTTTGTTCTTTTGTGTTCGCTGTAGTTGCCGTCTCAGCGGTTGTTTCGTCAGTCTTTCTGTCGTCGAAAGGTTTTCAGTTCTATTCAGAGTTTAGCGGTGACCTTGTTGCTTGTTTTATATCAGTAACTTGTAGTTAGCATTGAATAGTAGTGTTGTTGATGACGCTTATCGGAGGAATTTGTTTAGATTTTTTTTAGCACCCTTCTCTTTCGTGAAAACGGTTCCCGTCATAACAAACCAGTGGAGCTAGCCCCCTTCTGATCTTCATCTCTCAGCTGGTTGTGATCCTCACTAATGCTGAACTAGTCATGTATTAAAGCGATTCAAGTACTAGATGTTTGTATCTGTGTTAGTTTTTTCCCTCTCAAGTGTGAATATAAACGTGTTTGCTGGTTCCGATGTTTCGATCGCTTCGGTTTTGTCCTCAACATTTCTGCGCAGTTTTTCGCTCACACATTTAATGGATGGTATTCTATTGTAGTGTAGAACGTAAAATGTGCTTACAATTAATGTGCGTGGCTGTTGCCTTCTTCTGAAGTTCGGTTTTCATTTGCACGTATTAGTTTGCACATAGAAGCACGTCTTAGTTGCGTTTTTTTTCCTCGCGATTTCAAATAGTTGCACCATGGGAATGTTGCTCTTTGTCGTTTTCATCGACATTCATCTCACATAACCATAGCCATTTTATTTGATTTATTCTGGAATATATGTATGGTTCATTCAGGCAGAAGGGTTACAGAATGATACGCAGTCTCTTTCAATCAATATCAAACATGTTTGATGCTGCTTGATCAGCATGCCTGCTTGATGAAAAAATAAAAAACATAATTATTTGCGTCAGTTTGCTTAGGATTAAAAAAACTAGTCTACAGAACCAGTTCTTGAATGAAAGTTGCAGAACAAATTACTATTACTATCATATTATTACTATCATTCAAAATAATTGAGTAGAGACTATTTCTACAGTGGACGGCAATGGCGGTGGCCCATCTGCGGCCTCGAAAAAGACGACGCGCAACCGCACCGCGCGCGCTGGGATCGGTGTCGTCTGCCGTCGGAAGGCTATTTCTAAGCTTTTTTCTTCCCGATCTGATCGAAAATCCTTGAAATCGGGTAGATGAGCTGCTAGAAATAGCATAACAGCAGCAGAAAACATCGGTTACGGCACACGCAGCGCGGTTGCGCGACGTCCTTCTCGAGGCTGCAAATGGGCCACCACCTTTGCCGTCCACTGTATGTATATATCTATTCCAAACTCTTCCTTAACGCAGTGTTCGAAAGACCGCAGCGTTTCGGGACTAGATGGAGCGATGAGACACCGATGAGAGCTGCCAGCCTTGGCATTTGCCAAGGAGCCGAATTAAATATGTAGAAATAGTCTCTACTAAATAATTGCCCGTAAGATGCTGCATCTCAAGATTATATTCTTTTGTTGGTGGGTCAAGAATGCAGGGCGAAAATGAGAACGGTGATATGAATGAGTTGTGTCGATGCGCAGACGGTCAGAGTGTCACGTTCAGTGTGATGCGAGCGTGTGCGTGCCGCGGCCTAATACAAAGGACTCCATTGATCGCAGCTCGCTTATACGCGCCCCACTACCTGTTTGGACAGGTTACAGTGGAAGCAGGACGAAAATGAGAGCGGTGATATCAATAAATTGTGTCGATGCGCATACGGTCAGAGTGTCACGTTCAGTGCGGTGCGTGCCGCGGCCTTGCTGTGTAGTCGGCAGAAGGAGCCGCGAAGAACATCCATTGTGTGCTTATGACAACAGACGCACTTGAGTCTATCCATGTTTTAATTCGGTAGCGATTACCTCGTCAACCAGTCTTATTAACTGGATCTTGTCGGTAGACATTGAGAATTCCAGAATTGATTGAAATAAGTGACTGGAGTTAATAGCAGAGTGATTGCGAGGTTTTCTCGGATGAAAGGGACTCGAAATTTATTGGAAGTTGGAATTCTAAATGAACTTCAGCGCTTGCGACAAAGAATAATATGTAAACTGGGATAGTTGGACTTGAATTAGGCGATTGTCATGTTCTTTCTCGTTCCGTTTCCGGCTGAAAGTTTGACGTGGGATTTTGTGTGTGTAATTCATGAGACTCAGTAAACTCCATGCATCTCGTCTATGTTTGTTTTCTCGAAAAGCTATTCTTCTTCCATTTAATTAGCCAGTGTATCCGCCGCAACGCAGTTCTTACATTAGAGTTTTTTTATGCTTTTTTTGTACAGGTACTAAAAATGCTCAAATTTCTTGGCTTGTTCTTCTCATACTTTTTTGTTTTTTTTTTCACTTCGAACAAGAAACTATACTCGAAGGCAGTACCCAGGGGAAGTTCTGTGTGGGTCATTAACGGAGTGAAAGAGGGAATCACATTCTCGAATAAAACGCAGAGAATATTCACCTGCCTACAGATAAACTGTGTCGGAAGGATCCATGACCACACATTGGGTCCACCCAACGACGCGCCTGTTTACAGGCGACCACTTTTCACTTAGTTCGCAACGTATAAGTATTGGCTCTTCTTTCGTGGCGAGAGCCAATGATGTTCGCACGGGTACATTTGTCACCCACTAGAAGCTACGCTTCCATGTCAAGGGTACCGCGTGTTTCGTGAAATTTCAGCGTTGAATGTTGAGCTGTACGTTTTATATTGCCCAGAAACACGGCGAAATTTCAACCACGACGATTTCTGTGGGTGCTGCATACGGGAGATTACTTCAATGTTGTTCGAGTGACATATCCATTACTAAATTTTGCTTTAAAAATTGTAACCTTGACTATATTGATACATTTTGTTTAACTTTTCAAATTGCTTCGTGAGTCATGCAATAAATCATGGAATGATTTCGTCATCAACAGTGCTTTTTATGTCCCAACGGATGCTGATTCACAATATTCTCGATGAAAACATCAATTGCTGCTTCCTTTTTCAACTACCATAAGATAACAAGATGCATGAATAGTATTTGAAACGTGTTGTGCAGTGGGAGTATACGTACCATGCATGACACACTCTAACTATGTTCACTAATCAGTTTTGTTGCAGGATGGGAGCTGGCGAACCTCCTGTGCTGGCTGCTGGGCAGCCGTTTTGGGTGCGTCTACGGGGTTGGACGTTTTGCGCTTTCACACTGATCTCTGCTTTGCTAGGTAATTCTTTCCAAACTCCTTCAGGCTTTAATTTTCCCATGATTCTCTCCTCTTTTACAGGCTCCATTTATATTATAACACCACTACTTCCGCTTATAGTAATTAAACCAAGATTGTGGCGTAAATGTATGGACCGCTTAGTTGGCATATGGGTCGTTATGCCTGGAGTAAGTGTTCACACTTTTACTTATTTTGAAGATGTTCCTGAGCTTAGTTAGGTTTTTTTTCTTGGGAATGCGCAATGGAGATTCCGATTTTTCGCCTATCCCATGAATTTCTTACATGCCACTTATTTGAATTTACTTTTCATTTTGGCTTGCGCGAGAACTGGTCCCCGTACGGCATCGAAGGGACTTTTCAAAAACACCGTGAATATTTTGCATAAAAAGTGATTCCGAACTTAGCGGGGGAATCATACTATGCGTGCGCGCGTCAAGCATGTTTGACGGAGCGTCTACGGACACTTTCCAGCTGCACGCGTAGCGTCAGGCCGTTTTGCCTTCCTGAATGTAGGCAGAAACAGCCAAAAATGGTTGAAAAGATGCCCCGACTCTTTTTAGCTCCATATTAATCGCCTTAAATCAAAGATGGCTTGTTTTTCCTGGGAATGAACCTGGAAGAGTGCTGCACAATGTCTTACCGGGCCTGAAGCGCTCGAGTGTAGGTATCCGATAATTGTACGAAGGGAGGGCCAAACACAACACTAGTGCAGAGCAGATATACGGAGTTTTGAATGCTTAGATACAGTTGAAAGTACTGCTCATCACTGTAGTATTTGAAACTTATCAGAATCATTTACAGTCTTTAATGAGTTACGTGTTTGGCGCAAAAGTTCATGTACGCGGGGATATGATAGATCATAGCAAGCCAGCTGTTATAATAATGAACCACAGAACAAGGTACGTTTTCCGCTTATCAAGTTTTAGCAGGAGTTATTGAATTAGTGAACCACAGGTTGGATTGGTTATACTTCTGGAATGCGCTGTACAAAATGGATCCATGGTTGTGCACTTCTGAGAAGATCGCCCTAAAGGGTGTCTTGAAGTATCTTCCTGGAGCAGGTTCGATCTTGAGTTGTACCTAGTAATATATCTAATCTCCACTAATTATTAAATTTGTGATCATACCCCTAATAACGTCTGAAGTACGGTTGCGTTCATTATCCAGTCCTGAATCCTGGTCACTTGCTTTCACCTGGAGCTTTCCTTTTCAATATCATTCATGTAAAAAGTGGGGTGGCGAGCCCCCTCGCGCTGTTTCATCTATTCAGTTTCGACTTCGTACTTTGCACATGCAGGTCTGTTGTGAATCTCCTGGTCCCATGACCCTCACTATTCTTTTTCTTCTTCTTCTCTCTCTCCTCTCTTTCTTCTTTTTGAGGCGGGTCTACAAGGTTCTTTTCCCTGGGAGATGGAGAATTTCTCGCAGTGTCTCCGTTCCTTTCAGCTCGTAATGAGTTCCCACCTTTTCAATTGACTCAAAATCCCGTGCAGATGACTAAGCGCATATATTGTACCTATGTAAACTACAACAGGAGTATATACAGGATTTATTGTTAGTTTCCGCACGTAGCACAAAAAAAAATCCCAGCGCACATAAGGCATTTGTGGTATAAAAGTTAATAAAATGAAAAGAAGATTGGAATTGTGTTGAGTTTAACAGTGAAATGTTAATAAAGAAGCACGAGATCAGGCGTCAACGGAGCTAATGGATGTTAAAGGAGAGGACTATGGAGAACAGAGTCAAAATCAAAAAGCGAATGACAAATTAGTTCATAACGAAACGGATTCTCTGTTGAGAATCGACCATAATCACACCGTTTGATTGATGGACCGTAATAGCATCACGAAGTGCTTCCTCGCTGATACCTTTGCGGGCGCAACTGCAAACAAATTCTTTACAAAACCACTGTACTAAATGCTAAGAATTGCCAACTTACGCTTCCACAGCAGTCTGCAAAGCGATAACTGCGTCACCGGCAGAAGAATTGAGCTCTCGTAGAACAGCGAATGCTCGATCGATCGGTGATTGGCGGCTAGAAGTATAGTTCCAATTAGTGCAGTGGGAAAATTAGTAATAATGTGAAAAGTGACGAACATTTCTTGGTGTAGCATCTCAGGACGCAATGAGTCCTTGCTGGCTTGCATCAAACGGATCGCTTCCTCAATGTCATCTGGCAGTACAACATTTGAGAGACGCAAACGAGCTAATGCAGTGGACATTCTGAAATAAGTATAATATGTAGTAGAGTATTGTAAGAACAGAAATGTGAGAGATATGAGGAGCGAAAGAAACGAAAGACAAGAAGCGTAAGCAAACCTGATCACTGAAAGCAGAAGACGAGGTGAAGTGAAGGTGGAATCATCACTTTCACGAGCAACACGACGCATGTCGACGTACATCTCAACAAGCCTAAACAACAACTCTAACTCCATGAAGCGTCGAGAAAGAACTAAGACAATGGGCTATCAAAGAACAAACCTTTCCCGGAGAGTATCTCCCACAACAGGTTGTTTCCGCTGAGCCACTTCAATGAGCCGTCTGGAAAGTCGCACCTTTACCATGTCTCTGTCGTGCAAGATCTAGAAGGCTTACCTGATCAAGCGCATATCGATCGGCTTCATTCCGTCGATTTCGGGCTGTTTCGCATTCATGTGCACATACGTAATGTGCGAAGCAAGGCGCTTATCACCATCTCGGTCAGGCTTGTCTTGAATGAGCCAGAGAAGATCGAACCTGAAGACTCGAAGAAATGAAACAATAAGCTCGTGCTATGGAAGAAATGAAAAGGGGACAGCTAGCAGATCCAAAACGTGAAGAATCAAAAGTGCTCACCTCGAAAGTAGTGCTGCCGGGAGATCGATGTTCTGCTCGATTGTCCTCTTGGGGTTGTACCTAAAGCGGTGAAAAATATGTTTATTGATGGAGAAGTTGAAAGGGATTACTAAGGGGAGTTTAAAAGGCAAGGGTACCACTTCAGTAACTGGACATCTTTATTATTCCATGCCATTCTTGAATAACACACCTTTTTTCGTTCTAAAGTCAGTAAACAAAGAAAGACTTTGCTCACAATATAAGTACCAGAGTTCCTCCCAAATGCTGATAGATTGCCACATTCGAAACCAGTTTATATCCAGATTCAAGATAGAATTTAAACATACCTTCCAAATGCAGGGTTAGCAGCGGCAACAATAGCCACGCGGGCATTCAGCGTAGTCATGATTCCTGCTTTTGCAATGGAGATGGTTTGCTGTTCCATAACCTGGAGAGGATTTTTTATTCACCCTTCTAAATATTCAGCAGGAGTATTAAACTAACCTCATGAATTGATGTCCTGTCGCCTTCCATCATCTTATCGAACTCGTCAATGCAACAAATTCCGCGATCCGCAAGAACCTATATTCAGCAATTATGATCGCTTTAAGCACCGATGATCTTATTAGCTGTAAAAACCTCCTTTGCAAAACAAAAGAACTTACCAGAGCTCCTCCTTCAAGAGTCATTTCTCCTGTGACCGGATCTTTGACAACAGCAGCGGTCAAACCGACGCCTGAAAAACAGCATTTGGGGAATGTTTTAGGTGAGGTAGTAGCATTTTCGTAAGGTACTAACCTGAAGATCCTCGACCAGTAGTATACTGAGACCGTGGTGCAAGACGATTCACATATGAGAGGAGCTGTGACTTGGCAACTCCGGGATCTCCCATGAGTAGTACATTGAGACACCCTTAATTACGTGGTGTTTAAATCATTAGCATTTGTCGTCTACGATCCAAATAACGAACCTCTAATCTTCATGCCACTAGCATTCCTATCCACACCTCCAACAAGGGCTAGCAACAGACTCTTCTTTACATCAGTCAACCCGTAGATTTCTGGAGCGATGGAGTACGCCAGCATGTCGTAGAGATTGTCCTGGGCGAGCAGCTCTACTTCCTCTTCGGTGAGATCATCATCAGTATCTTTTTCGTCAACACTGCTGCGAATATTTTCGACGAACTGGAAAATGTTAGAGGCTTGTTTAATAATGCAGCACAGAGCATTTGTTTTGAAGCTGAAAGAAGAAAAACTACTTACATGTGCCTCTAAGAAAGTTTCCGCAACAAGTCCACCTCCACCTTGACGGAACCCAGTCCTCATGAGCGGAATCAAAACACCGGAAATGCGCACGTGATCTCCTGGGGCGCATTGGCGAGTAGACTCTCCGTAAATATTAACCGTTAGCGTGCGGGGGATTGAGCCAACAGGGACCTGGTCGCTCTAAAACGAATGAAGATAGATGATGAGAAAATACTGAAATTTTCCTGAGCACCCTGAGCAACCATGTACCGTTTCCTGGATCTTGATCTCTTGGAATTTGCCGAATTTTGAGCCTCGAACTTGCATGTGCAAACGACCATTTGCCTTCGATTCGACACAATCTTTACTAGGACAATTTACGGCTGGCATGAATGATGGTCCATTCACCTAAGAATGAAGATAGTTGAATAGCTACTCATCTGACTATATTCAAACTCTTGAGCCCGTACCGGCTGGTACACTTCCGCACCACAGGTGTCACAAGCGTAAGTCATCACTTCGACGATTGGCTTAACTTCCGTCGCACGGATTACTATTCCACTGACGGTGACAAGTTTACCGACACAGTTCGCCTGGAATGGAGAAGATCTGCGACGCTCATTGCAGTACTCTTTACTTTAAACTTGCCTTGATATCACGAACAGCGAGGGGTTTCATGGCGTCACGATTTTTGAACATAACTTCGCTGAAAAGAGATGCATTGTGCGATTAGTTTCCTCCTGGAGACAACAAGGAACTTACAAACGCCTCAGCAGCTGTGGAGGATACTTTTTACGAGCCTCTTGGATAGTTCCACCGAGGTACCCATCAGAAATTTTCGACTGGTCATCCATGTAGACGCGTTGGAAAATGAAGGCATCCAGAGCGTCACGAATGGGAGGCTAAAATTAAAATGTGACTACCTGCGAAGTGTACTGGCAAAGAAAAGATGTGTACCTGACGATCTCCTAGAATCTCTTGCACCATTTCATCAATAACTTCATTGAAAATTTGGTGGAACCTGCGAATAGGTCAACATTAACCTTTTATGCAAGAAAAGAATTGGCCAAAAAAGAAGTACCTTCTAGCATTTCCTTCAATCAAAACTGCCAGAGACTCGTCGAAACGATTGATGTCATCAAGATTTACGTATAGAGCAACTTGTTCGCGCTCAGCGATTCTTTGGATCTCTTCACGATAGTAGAACACCTAGGAGAGGAGTACTTGTGGTCTCATTTGGACAGAATTTTATAGGTTGACTTGTCATCAGATCGGTTTTGTATATAAAATTTCGCGGAGGCTTCACATGGTGATTATTTGGTGTCCTGATCACGAAAATTGCACTACTTTTCTATCTTAGCTATGGTTTTGTGAGTTACGGTGGGAAATGTAGCAGAATGAAATCCTGATTTGGTTTCCACTTTTCACATTTTTATGATAGATTTGCTCTTTGTCACTTGTGCTTAAAATCCAGGGATCCGTGTGGCTCTACTGACTGTGCCTTCTATCAAGAATAACTGCTTGGAGAAAAAAAATCAAGTGCTCAGAGATAGTACCTTTGCTCCGTTCTCATCAACGCCGTAGTATGTGTCGATAAATTCTCTGATGAGTGCCTTGTGTTTGTCGTAATCCATACTCTCCTTATTGAATGCCATATCGAAGAGGAAGTGTCTTTAATAAGTACGTTCACTCTTACCACTTTTAAAGTGAGCGTTCTTTTAAAAAAGCGACTGGATTTGTACGAAACTAAGCCTCTTTTTGTTGTCAAGGGGCGTAAAACCCTTTTTCAAAGGTGAACGAGGCCAAGCCGAATGAAAGAATGAAATTTAGAAAGTAAGAGGAGTTCAGAGGAATGAACGACAGCACACGATCGGCGGCGACGCGATTTCCCGCACGTTAAGATTCCCGCGTGAAAAGTTTGAATTTGCATTAGCGCGAGGATGGCGCAATGGGGCGCGTCACGTTCGTGTGGGTTCTGTTGGGGACTGCGTGCAAATGATTTCGCACGAGAAAGAGGTTGTGCAATGAAAGATACTTACTAGTGACATAAATCATTCACATGAACAGGATAGCATGGGACCCCTTCGTATTTCTGCCTGAAAAGGCTGTTGAGCCGCGTTCTCGGATCGTTTTTTACTGAGTTATAATGACGAGAGCGATCCTTATACGAATATTCTCACTACATATTGAAGTAGTAGTTCTAGTTTTCAATCACTCTTCCAATAATTCGTTGTTTTGAAGGATGGGCCATGGCTTGCGACTCGTTCATCTTTCTCGATCGGTCTTTCGACACGGATAAGTCGCGGTTGGATAGTATGCTCGATTACTACGCTCGATGTGGTTTCAATTACCAGGTGGTCCTTATTTCTAGATACGTTTTATATTTTCGTTTGGGATCATTTCATTTTTCTTCTATGAAGAGGCTTGTCCGCAGATTTTTATAGTTTTTTTTTTCGAAAAGCATGGATGTTTAAAAAAAGTCACCGCCGGTTGTGAAGGTAAAACACGGCATGACATCTGGATTTTTAGTTTTCTTTTGTCTACACTCAGCTGCCTTCTATGGGTAACCATACATATGGATGCGAGATTACCCCCCACCCCCCCCCCCCTCCTTCCAATGATGCGTCCGAAACCTGGGGATAATTTAGAAACTATGATAGTAATCTGGGCCCAGGATCGAGAGGGGAAAACGTTTCGCGTTTTTTTTCAATATCTTACGACAGTGAGAGAATTGATAAGAATTTAAGCGGCATCAATAGGACATTACCCTTAGAGCACTACATCAAGAGTTTGTAAATAAAAGAGGAGGGTTTTTCGCTCTTTACTGGATTAGAAGCCTTGAGGTTTGCCGAGCGCTGAAAATGTGTTCTAACTCATTCCTACGGTATATGTATAGCTTCATGCAATATTTGACCTAGGTACGACTGCAAACAGAAATTCGGTGGTATTTTGTCTGTCAAAGTTCGCATTTTAATAATTGCAGATTTTGTTGTATCCTGAAGGCACAGATAAATGTCCCTTAGCAACGGAAAGGAGCAGAAAATATGCTGAAGCGAACCAGCTAGTTCACTATGAATACGTCTTACATCCACGAATTACTGGATTTGTTCATATGATCCAGAATATGCGAAAAGGTTCGTGTTCAATGGTAAATGTTCAAAAGGTAGTGGCAAAAATTTTTGTGAAGGTGCTATGTGGCAAAATTAACGAATTCACGGCCTCTTTGTCAGCGTATTTTAGCCAACTATATAGACCACATTTATGATGTGACCATCGGCTTCGGGGATTGTATTGTACAGTCAGAGGTGGACTTTGCTGTGCATGGTGTCTGCCCGAAGGACGTGCACTACCAGGTAGAATTTTTGTGAAAATCTCCCCAAATGACCTTTCCGGAGGGAATCTCCTGTGTTTCAGGTTCGAAAGCTCAATATTAATGACATACCCAAAGGGGACAAGGAGCTCGGCAACTGGCTTATTGAACTATGGAAGGAAAAGGAGGAGAAACTACGTCGATTTTATATGCTTGACCGGGAAAAGCGAATGTTTGAAAATACTCCAGGTGGCCGAGACTACGAGGTATGGCTTAAACTGTTTTTTTGTTGTTGAGAATTCTGAGTTAATAACGTCTATTTCCCAGATGAGCAACTCAGTGTTCGCGGGACAACTTCTCATCAACTTTTTCTGGGTTTTAACTACGATAATGTGGGCGTATGCATTTGTCATGGTATGTTGTTCTGACGCTAGGTATCTAATTTTTTTTTGAATTATTTTTTTTGAAGCCTTTTACAGTTGTTAGGCCTAGCCGGTCGTTCACACGGAAGGTGGAGGTTGGGAGAGGTGGAAGAGAGTGGGATAAAAAATTTCGACGATATTTGCATCATGAGCATTAATTTCTGGTGCCTCTTTCAGGGGTGATGCGTTATGAAAAAAAAAAAACGGGGCAGTGCTTTTGAGTTATGATTGGTTTATCAGGGCAAGTTAATAGTGAAGAGCGAATTACGGTACATGAATTCACCAACCATGGAACAACGGCACCGCCCCATTTCCGCCCTCCAAGTTTGACACGCAGGTTTCAAATGCGCCAGCTATCCAGTAGCGCATTTTTTTGTGAGCTGCAGTGGAGATAACTATAGATAACTGTATCTTCTAGTCTCTCCGCAAACTTCACTTTTTCGCTCTATCACTAAGTTATCATTGCGCATTGGTTGTGGTCCAGGTCTTTGAAGTGTACAAAGACCAGTTCTCGCGCAAGTGGAAACAAAAATAATCTATAATCGACAAAGTCGATGCTAAGGATGATGTTTAGTGCAAATTCTTTATGGTATCTGTGTAAAGTGACCTCGTTACATCCGGGGACCAGTTCTCGTTCAAGCCAAAGCGAAATATAAAGTAGAATTACCACTAAGAAAAATCGGAGGTACAGAATAATTTGACATTTTCATGTCGATTGTCTTACTTTCATTTGTCTCTCGTGAACTAATGCTCTCTTATGAATCTAAAAGAGATTCTGAGAAACATAATTCTCTACGTAATGATTATCCTAAGTCTGCAAGTCTTTCCGATCCATATTTGGGTTGGAAAATGCAGCTAAAACAGTGAGTTATTAGTGAAACTCGGCCATGCTGAAGATGTTTATCCTCTCTGTCGTTAAGCGTTTTGCCCTTTTCGCGTCGGTGCGTAACCATTCGCATTGGTCTCTCAGCCAATCACCGCACGGCCGCCACGCCTCCTCTGACTATGTTGTTCAGAAAAGCGCACTCGACTGCATGGAATTTGAAGTGGCTGTTCTTGAAATTTCTTTTTCAGATTCCCTACATGTGCACGTTTGCCATCGTATCGTGCTTCGTGTTCTTCTTCATTCAACATCACTGGGGAGGTGTCGAATGGCTGGCCATCGAGAAATTCAACCAGCAGCAAAGGGTGAAAACTTATTGAATCAATAGTGTGACCTCAATAGTCTGTGGTTATTTCTAGGCAGTAATACTGATATAGAGTTGTTTTATGTGACTGTTCAAACTGAGCGCCATATAGCATAATATGAGATGTTTTACGTGATGAAAAAGAAATTCGTTCGCCATATATGCATACATTCACGCAGTATGGGCTTTCATACTCTTGTTTGGTCCCTGATTTTGAGTTCCTCGTGAGATTTGGGTTGTCATTCCTAGGTTTTGTTGTTTGAAGATTTCTTCTGGAGATCCAGAGCAGTTATTTGAAGCTATTGTGTTGTAATCTGAACAGAGATCGCTGGCCATAGTTTACGGTGCCATGAATTTCGCCCTCCGGAAGATTTTTGACGTAGTTATATATTTCTTTTGGTGCTCATCCATTTTTTACTGGGTGTAGGGAACCATATTCTTATGAAAGGAGGCGTGGCGGCGCTCAAAATTTGATGGAAACGTCAGCGATTTCTTTGATGTGCCATTGGTTTGATCCAACCTTGTTTCAGCCACAGAAATGAATTGTTTTTGTTATTCACTTGGTTGTATGAATTCGTTCGTTTCTTCTCGGTTATGCATAAACCATGAAAGTTATGTCATCTACGTCATTAAACTGTTTCGTATTTTTCTCTGCTATTTTCTTTGTTTGATTTCTTCTCTACTACTTAATGGGTTACTTGATAAATGCTGAAAACTTCGCTGGTCCGGTCCCGCACGCACGCGCCGCACTTCGCGTGTGTTGGCTCTCTGATTGTCTGCGCATCCACACATTCCATGTTATCACTCTTCCTGCTGTCTTTCGTTCCCGCGGTGTGGCTAGTGTGAGCGGGTCTAGCATATATTTCTGGTGAGCGCCTGGGGAGTAAAATCTATTCGGTCATTAACTCATAAAAAACTATTTCGTTCGTAAAAATGCGAGTGACGTAGTGGTCGAACGAATGGATGATTTATACCAAGTTAAAGATAACCAACGGATAATTTTAACCCCCCCCCCCTTCTTTTCTAACCCTGATCGAATCTGATCACTCCCCCCAATGCTGGAGTTACTCAGGCGACACCACTGACTGTGCGCCTCAATTAGCCGCTACGATTCATTGCCAGTTTGCCATCTGGACGGAATGACATTTGTCTGTTGGTGACTTCTTTCTCACCTCAGAAAGGGCACATACGGTTACGACTTTACGAGCAGGCAAAAAACACCATATGTCGGCAAGCGACGCTTCGTAGTGACAAATTATCTGGGTAAAGCAGACAAAGGCAGTTGAGACGACGCGGGCCATTGCTTTTACGAATTGAAGGACAGTGGGAGTACACGTAGTAGAATACGTTGTCACAGGATCTGCTACAGGTTAGAGGGTTAGGAAGCGGCGTATGTGTCGCCGATTTGTAGAAGGGGTAGAACTATTTCTTAGTAGGCCAAACTGAGAAAAATCATCTATTTCTGGCAAAATGGAGGCTAGCGCGTGCGTGCACATGTGTGCGTTACGCTTTGTTTAGGGTGTGCAGCGTTAGGCACGAAATGGGGGCGTGGCCGACCTCTGCGACTGGCTGGTTGGGTGAATTAACCAATCTTGGAGCTTCGCTGCTCATCCTTCCCCAGATGTAACGCTTCGCACTTCCCTGTTTACTTGGGGCAATCCCAAGAGTCGAGAAATACGTAATATATATTGTATTAGACATTAAATTATGTGTAATGCATAGTACATGATACATTATACATATTATAATGCTTCATATTATATATTTTATTATATCTGACACATCTCGTGCATTTCATATGTATATTATACACTATATGCACTATCTGGAATCTAGTAAATAAATAAATAATATACCATGTATTATATATTATATTATGTACTATTTACAATGAATTGTATATTATATGTTGAATATTACATATTATACACTAAACATTATATATTGCACCATATGTCCGACGTTTTTGCTTCCCCCATATTTGAAGCTCTACCAAAATTAAGGCAGCATCCTCTACTCCTCATCATTCACACTTTTTCCCATCGCTGCGATCTGTCTTCGCGTTTTTTGCACTTGTTACACCGACTACGACAACAGCAGCGAATTAGGTTTTTCACGCGGGCAGCTGTCTCATTGTGCCGGTTGCTGGCGCTGAGGTAAAAAATGGCTTTTTTCGAGCAACGTTGCACAAATCTGTCACGGTGTGAATAATGTGGTGTCGTGCATCTAAGCAGAAAAAAGCTAGCTTTGCTGCAAATACACTAGCAAAGAACAAAAGTGCGCTAATCATCCATGTATTATAGAAGAATAAATGGATCCTAGCATCATCAAGAGCTGCTTTTTTTGGTAGGACATATTCTACCTCATTTACTATATACAGCGTGTCGTTGAGATCCCAATTATATAAAATTTTTTGGAAAGAACGATGAGACATTCTCCTTGAAGAACCCTTTATCAAGTCCTACCAGTCCTTTCTCCGGGTACTGCTATGAAAACGTTAGTAAGCGTCAGAAATAGTCATTGCTAGGAGAACAGGTTCCCATTACTCATACCTGTGTGGAGTTTTGCTTCCACACTTTTTCCGTCCCTGTTGCTTGAAATTCCTCAAGGATGAGACATGTGAATAGGATAAGAAGTTCGTTTTGTGCTCATTAGTGTTGTTTTCTCTTTACAACGTTCTACCAATCACTCAACAGTCACCCTGCAAATGAGTGTAATGGAAAATTTTCACGTAAAAAAATCTGGTGCCGAAGAAAACGCATCGCATGCAAATTGCACGGTTCTAAATAACTGCACGATTTTCGTGAACTGCACGAGTCTTGACCAAGTGCGGTCCAAACTTGCGTGAAGGGCTCACGAGAAGCTGACCATGGTCTTAAAGCGATAGCGGATTCATGGCAGCGTGATAACTTTGCTTTGTCCAGTACTCGCCAGGATCCTGTCGAAAGCTTTTTTTTTCGTAGTCTACGATGACCGCACTAGAGAGGGGAAAGAAGGGGGGGGGGGAGGGTGAGGGGGTGGTACTCCACACTCCTCTCAATGCGACTGTCCGGTTGATGTCCATGCAAGGAGAAGTTTGCCGAGAAGACCTTTGCTGATTATATGCTTTTTATGCTGTTCTATTTCGAGATTCTTCGGTGGTACTCGTTTATTAGCGGCCTGACGTTTCGACTTAGACGTCTTTTTCGGAGGCGTGAAAGTGGTGTGAAGCTCACTTATGTGTTCCTGGCCACCAAACATTGCTCCATCCTTTAGCTAGTGCAACATCATTCTGGGCCAACTAAGCAGACCCATAGACTTACCACCGCTTTGAACTTCACCATTCTTGCGGATGTTGGGTCTAGAGCGTTATACCTGGAGTGGTCGGCGTTCACAGGCCCTGTAATTGGCCAATTGGATAAACTGACCAGTCGTGGAGTTTGGCCGCACCGACTTTCCTGGTATAACGCGCCACACCCTTCTTGCGGATGTCCGCACCGGTCGGACAGGCTTCTACTAATTGATGATTTGAAATCACTCAAGAATCACGGAAACGAACATGAGCTGAGGTACAGTCCTTCTTTAGCACCAAAAATTTACGTTGATATTTTCACAGTTATTCTGTACCCTTACACCCTGACCTTAGCAAAAAAAATCGTTAGCAAACGTTTTAGACGGCAGCAAAGGCGCTTGGGGTGTGGAATTGGCGACATGGCCTAGAGATGAAGTTTGCATCATGGCTTCCATATCCTCAATGACAATTCTGAGTGCCTGGAATTCCTCCATTTTCCGCATATGAACTTAAAAGCGAGCGAATAGAGTCGCTGCTTTTAGTGCCTCAATGAAAGTCGGCATTCTTAGAAGTTTTAATTGCCACCGATGAAATGAACTTATAGGGTAGGTGTGGTATGTTGTAAATCCGATTGTTAAAGTTTATTGTGCTTCTTCGAAATACGCTATCAAGTTCATAAAAATGGCCTTTTATTTTTAGTCTTGCTAGAGCATATTACTAAATTTGGTCGTCGGCTACGCTTTCGAAAGTGTCGTGCGTTGGCCCAGTGACATAAATTAGATAGGATTGCGTCCACATGGTTTGTCTACTGTTTTCACGTAGCCTTACTTAGTGTTTACTCTTACTTCTGATATGACCCCTTGGATTTACTGCTCTGTGGGATTTCTAGAAATATTTCATCTTACGAACCTCGCTCATTCAAAATAAGGAGTGAGGAAGCAGATAACGGATGGTAAACCGTCACACTATATATTATTATCGGTCGTGATGTATGACGCTCTTACTGCAATCGCAGCCAATCACTAAAACTCGTCCACAAGCAAGCTTTCATCGTGGCACTTTCTTTTGCGTCCGTCTGACGCACGCACGCATGTGGCAGAAATTGCTCGCACACTGTAGTTACCATAAATCTATTCGACATTTATTCTAAGCAAATTCGTAAGCTGAGTTTCAGAATAAGGCCTCCCCATCTTTCTACGTAGCCGCGTACATGACGCACGCACGCATCGTGTATGGATTGCCGTTATAATTTTACACTAATCAGTTTGAACAAACTTATTTTGGGATTATTTGTACCAGAGTATGGAACTGAAAGGCAGTAATAACGTCTAGAGAGACTCATAGTCAAATAAGGAGTTAGTCATCTAATCCTATTCTTGAAATGTAGTTGCACGCATGTCTATCGCACGCTTTCTGTAAAAACTTCCTCAATACATGCGCTTTTTAGCAGAATTTGTGCTTTATTTCACCCTCTGGGCGCAGATATATCATTGATAGGATAGATAACCTCATACCCAGCAGGAAGATGTATGAATACCCATGGGTAAACGGGCATTGACTACGTCACCTGTGGGTAAACACGTTGATGAGTGTCAGGTAAAGGGTAGTTCTGGGTAAGGTAATACACTTATCATGCCTAATCTCATACACATATGTATGATTACCCATGGGTAGCGGATGGGAATAGAAAATGTCAGGTCTGGGTAAACATGTTGATGCCAGGTAAGGGGGGAGGAATCGGGTTCACCACGGGTAACTCCAATGATGTACCTGGGCCCTCGTCTGCTCCAATACAGGGATTGAAAACGCAATTTGCAGGGGTACGGCGTTCCTCGACGTGCTTCGTATTTATTCCTGGTCTAGTAACTATTATATTTACTTGTGAACTAGTCTCTGTCACTTTCATTTGGTTTAGTTTCACCGCATTTATAGCACATAAAGTTCTAGAACGTTCGCCACTACGACGCGATTCCACATTCCTACCAGTTACGTTGTCGGTTCTTTTCATCGCTGCCAGCGCCTGCCGTAACCATTCCGTATCGTTAGCCGAACGCTGCGTAATTACATGGGAGCGGTGTACAGGTTACGTGTCATCGCCGGACGCGGCGACGTCGGCTGCGTCTGGAGCGTTGCCGCTTGATTGCTGATTGTAAGTGACGCGAAGGTCTCTTGTAGATGCGATCAGTGGCTGAGCCGAGCTGTCATCGCCGATCACCGACCGCCACACGCGATCACCCGGCATAGCGCGGTGATTGCGTCCGTCCGACCTGTTCTCAGCTTACTTTTTACCCTACCTTACACAGGTAGTGCAGCGTCGTTAATGTAACGACGGTCATTTTGCTGGGGTTCTGGCAAAAAATTCCAATGAGTCATGGATGGGAGACGCTTCTTGGGACATTAAGATTATATTTCCGTGCAACTTCTCCGATTAACATGCCGAGCTGTAGGCTACTTCTGGCTTTGTAGACCATTTCAACTTTTATTCCTAGTCTTTGCCACTTCCGGGGAAACTAGTCTAGTAGAATGATCTAACATCTGTGACGGGATTCGTGTACGTTCCTGGGAAGGTCCTAGGCTTCTTGATTACCCAATGTGGGAGATGTTCCTACCGAAATTTAATATATATTATGATATTTTGCTTTTTATCACTAATCCCATCGCTGAATGAGACGAGTTGCTTCCAAAAACTGTACCCATTTTTGAAGAGAAGTTCATCCACTTCAAAACGGTGGGTAGGTCACTACCCTTCTTGAAACATTCATGAATCCCGACGCTGATCGATATTTGACAAGGATTTATCCATGAGTTATCAATATAGTGCAATAGCCAGTAGTTTTATTTACTGAACGATGAATTTTAGCAATATTTTAACATTTCTTGTGAGTTTTCTTTGGTCGCTCATATATCACTCTTCATTTTCAACCCATATTGGAGGCAATTTTTCCAGAGCGGATCATTCCAGCTGGCCAACACAAGAATGGATCGTCTGATTTGAGTAAAAATGGACTAATTCTTCCTCTTTACTTCTTGGTGTATTTGTCTTTTTAGTAGCCTACATTTCAACCAACCACCTCGATTCCTAGAGTTTTCCCTAGTCACATGGTGTTGCTACTTATGTTGGAACCGTCCGAAATTTGGCTCGATCTGACAGAACTGATCCCAAAACATTGGGTTTATCAGAAAATTTTGTTTGTATGCAATCCAGTGTGATTCGAGTTACCGCGAAACATTTCTTCACATCATGGTAAATTGATTATTATTCGTTCAAAACACTTATCCATGGAATTCCATTCCTCTTCTGAAGAAGAACTTAATCAAGCTAATCGTAACTCATTTTAATCAAAGGTTTTGGCGCATAACATTACTGTCTCGTTCCCTCCTCATTCATTTATGACTCAAAAACAAGGAGAACTGCTCGAGACATTCATACTTCACGAATAGACCAGTGACTGAATTCTTAAACGCTCTCAGGAACAGTGTGATCTTCGCGGAACGGACAAATTTGCAACAGAAGTATTCCATAGTTTTTATATGTTTCCTCATCCAGTTCCTCTTCTTGCTGTGGCAATATTTTCGAATAAAATATATCGAGTTTTGAACTTTTCAAATCTGGTTCTGCGGTTAGATTGGCACCTTCTCATGACCGTTCATAAATATCATCCGAGCTTGTTATGGAGAGAACTGCACATAAGTGACTTGCACTCTATAAGGGGTGTTGGTAATATTCGCGAACGCTCCCGGAAAGGAGCCATTCAGCTCGTTGGGTCCAGGACTGACGAGTTTCGGAATGGAAACTCAGCACATTTCATCCGAAAACTTCGTCACAGCAAAGACACAAAATGTTTGTTGAAAGAAATGAATCTCACAGCTCACGCTCAGGAATTACTTCTATTCATAAAGTTACTGCATTCTGGACCTGTGGTAGGGGCAAAATGTTGCCCGGATCGTTTACGAATCTGGTCGCTGGAAAGATGGATCTACTTTTCTGGTATTGATGCTGACGACTACCTCTACCATGAACCTTTACATGGATTTTTATTGGATTTTATATTTAGTGAACAGCGATCAATTGCTATACATTGTCCCCAAAAAAGTTCTAGTTTTAGTCAATTTTCATACATTTGTGCCACAAGTTTTGTGCAACCAGTCTTCTCAAACTTGGGTACAGCCGAAATCTCGAACGGGGTTGTGGAAAATCGAGAAGAGTGTAAAGAGGACAGATTGGCTCGTCAATATTCATGGAACATTGAATCCAAACTTTGCCGACATTCCCATTGTGTTTACTATTACAACATTGGCTTTTATAAGTACTAAATAGTCGAATTTGTTCTACTGTTGTTTTCGTTTAAACTACCAATGTTTAAATTCCTAAAACCTTGCAATTTATGTTTCTTTCGAGCAACTCGAACGAAAGATTAAGGGACTCATTTCTATGAACTACTTAGTGGAATTCAATTTTAACTTGATCTTACCCTGCCAACTCAACTGTTACCAGGCTTTTCTTCCAAACCTTGGCTAAGTTCCTCGATTTTTAACGACCCCATTCACTACATCACACAGTCACAGCTCAGAAAGCTCAAACGAGGGTCAAAGCTATTAGCGTAATCAGTTTCTTATCATTGTTTTGCAGTCGAATGAGACACCTGTTGAGTTTGTGGCTGCGGTTTTGATTGGAGCTGTTTTGAAATTGATGGCTTATCAGCAGCCTGGATACTAGCACTTTGGTTTTATACTGGTGACTAAGGAACTCCATTCCTTGTTTGCGATCTGGCATTTGGGGATATTTTTAGGCTTGGATACCCACAGTTTAATTTTTATCCCTGGAAATCCTGCGTTCTCAGGTCTTTGGTTTGGAAATCGACATTTTCGGAGTATTTCATTGATGTGGTCCAAGAATTTTTGGCTAGTGAGGAACTGCAGAGGAACGATTGTTAATAAAAGTTGGGAATTTCCATAAAATTGCCGCTTAAAAATGCGAGGACCACCTTGTTTCTCTTATGCTCTTCCGTATTTCCTTCCAGAATACTTTGTAGCGGCTAAGTAGTAGTTATATATGTTACGCTTCAAACTGTTGCAGTTCAACTTCTTCAAATGTTTTCGCCTAATACTTCTATAAAATTCATTGATATGTCATCGTACGCTGCGCTCATTGTTGTTTCTATGGCGTAACGATGCTATGAGCAGATAGATCGCTGCCGTTATATCGCTGGGCATCTAAGATCACCGCTTAGATTTCTCACATTCATTCGGCCACAAAGGTTAATATATTCCTTCATGTGGAAATGTTTTGGGGGTTCTTTTTGTCGGAGTTTAGAAATAGGCGCAAAATGAGAGCTCAGGAAGGTTCAAGAAATTTCCCGAAGATTTTTCGGAATTGCCGGGGTGCCTCGAAAATAGAAGCAATTTTTGCATGTTCAGGACTCGTAAGAGTCTTCTCATACCCTATCCGCTAGGATGTTTCTATAATAGGCTGCGGTAATCCAGAACTATCGTGACACCGCATGAGCTGCGTCTTGGCTCTCTGACTGTCTGCGCATCCGCACATTGCACTTCCTTCTCCCTCGATCGATTATGTTCTGTGGCGCGACGAGCGAGTCCGTATCGCTGAAATCTCGTGTGCGTTTCTTTATGAATTCAACTGAAAATAAAGAGACAACGCCGTCAGTTTTGCGAATTTGTGATTTATATTTAATAAGTTAATTATATATTATAAAAATACATAACTTATTTTAACAAACCAATTTTGGAATTAAGTGCTAACAATCCATTTTTTAAATATTTTTTATACCCGGAGTGGCTAGTACTCTTATGGCTCTCATGGCTCTAGTTATATCATTTTTATTGATCAATTTTTTGCTACGAAATTCTTGCAGTTGTGAGACTTTTGGAGAGCCATTGCAATGAAGGGGAATTGTTGTTGCACTGCAGATAGAGGGAAACCGCCCCGCGTTACCTTTGCGGCGCGGCAGGTCAGGTGGGCGCTGCGGCTATCGGACATGGTCAGGGTTGCTGTTTTGCTTAATTCTTCTAACGGTGGGCCCTTTATGCCCGTGCTTTCAACTAGAGGTGGAAGGAATAATCGAAGCAGTCCCAATCACACCAGAGAATCGTAGCGTGTCTGTCGCGCCGCATGAGTGACGGTCTGTCGCGCCGCATGAGTGATGCGACGCGGCCGACTTTTGTCTGATGTGCAATGGCGATTGCTCCTCACTGTATATGCGTTGGTAGAATATTTTGCAACACAATAACCTTTAATAATTTTTTGCACGCTTCAGAAGTTTCATTCGTTTCTGTAATCAACCCCTTTAAGAAATCCAAACCAGTTCGAATCCATTCTCTTTCTTCAGGCTACCCTGCCATGGTTGTTTGCTAATTTCAAGCTCCATAGCTTCCTGGCTGCTTTTTCCGCCGACTGCTCCCTTTCCGCGTGCGTTCGTGTTTTTTTTTCGCGGATCGTGGCGGTGCTCCAAAGCGGCGGCGATTAATCTTCCGCGTCGTCACCGTCGGTCGGTCGGTCAGTTGCTGTGCAGACTCCGCAGTGTCCTTGGAACGCTTAGAGCATAACTCTTCTCTGGCCGTTGGTCTTCTTTTAGCCGCATTGGTTTCGAGAGCAGTCGAAAAGTGTTCGGTGATGAATGGGAGCTATTCGCCTTGACCTGCTCCCTTGAATGAAGTGAACAGCGGTGACGTTTTTGAACTTAGATGGTTTGCATCTAGGCTAAGTACCTGCGATGCGATCCATGAGTGCTTACCCAGAAGAAATTGCGATGATTCAGATAATCCAGACTAGATTGCCGCTTGAGAAAAAAGTATTGAATTAATTAAATCCACCTTTTCTTTGCACAGCTCATTAAAACTGGTTTTCAGCACGAAACGTAATGAACGCTGCTCAAGAAGCTCGTCGACCCTTGGCGAGGATGTCTTAGTTTGAAGTCTTTTCTAGAACATTCCTAAATCCAGCCACAGATGTTTCCGTTTACATTTGCTTATTTGATACTTCGGTACCGACCACTCTTGTGAGGGACACGTGTCAAGAAAATTAAATCTAAAACTCGTTTAGTAGTAGTGTAATATAGTAGTGGCATGTGCAGTAGTGGTATATTAGTACTAGATTGTTAGTGTAGTAATTTAATGGTAATATAAAGTAGTAGTAGTAACAGCAGTACTAGTATAGTGTGGTACAGCAAAGTGGCAATGGTATAGTAGTAGGATTATCGGACACTTACCACCCGGTACAACAGTAGGGGAAAAGCGCTGTTCTCAGTCCTTCCTCAATAAGAATAGCTTAGCTTTGATCTCAAGTGATCAATAAGACGCTATAATGACGTAGGGCATCTTTTAAACCGCGTACGGCTGTTTTGGCAAAGGTCCAAAATGGCAAAACGGCCTGACGCTGCGCGTGCGGGTGGTAAGTGACCGTAGACGCAGTAGTAGTGTAGTAATATATAGTTACAGAACGACATGTAGTAGTATAGTAGAAATGTTCTAGTACATAAAGGTTGTATGGTAATAGTGTAGCAGTATACAGTAGTGTTTGATACGACTTTTAGTAGTGTAATAGTAGTGTATGTACGTAGTGGTATATGGAGATAATATAGTAATAGCAGCAGTAATTCACTCATCCACTCATTCATTCATTCGCTCGTTCGTTTATTTATTCATCATTCATTCATTCATTCATTCGCCCGTTCGTTCATTCATTCATTTAATAATTGGTTCATCCTTTAAAGGTTTCTTTCCAGTCCTCACACCTAGAATGAA